>JAAWXA010000002.1:8310006-8568728 GCA_038090715.1 Florisuga fusca | reverse complement strand
CCCCCCCCCCCCCCTCGATATTTCAACACACATTTTACTTTGATTAACTCTCTTTAGATGATGGGAAGGAAAAAAAAAAAAAAAAATTCTGATTCTCATCTTCCCTTCTGTCCCTTCATTTTACTTCCTCTCCCTCCCTTGTTGCCCCCCTCCCCCTTCTCCCTCCTCCCCTCCCTGAAATGGTTCTATATGTGAATCGAAAGAGGAAGGAAGCCCTTGCAGGTGTGTTTTGGATTAGAGTGCTAGAACAATAGGGCAGCCTTCAATTAACTCCATACCTATTCACAGGGAATATTTGTTCCCTTGTCTCCAGTGCTATTTAATATTTGAAACCCTTGCCTACTGCACAATGTACTTGGTGATGAGAATAGCTTTCAATTCCATTTGAACTCTTCTATGCCACACAATTAATATGCCAGACTTTATTTATTTATTCTTAAATAATGATTCATGTGAGTGTCTCCAGGCACAAAAGAATCACAGAATATGTGCAACAGTGAGATGTGTTTCACTGCCTTGAAGACAGTAGTGGGGGAGGGAGGAAAGATGTTGGTAATGGCATGCATTTGACTCCTCCTTGCATGTAAAATCAACATGCTAAATATTTATTTCATATTTCCATAAATCTTGCAGATTTAAAAGCAGCCCTGTCAAGGTAGCTTTCATAATTTTTACACTATATGTTTTTAAATTGCTGTTATATGTAACAACCACTGAAAGCTTAATGGTGACATTTCTTTCTGACTGAAATACTTGCCATTTGTAGTTACAGTGCTGCTCATTAGGGCTATTTTTATCCTTTCTTTTAAAGTAGTACAGGAGAGTGTGAAGCTCCCAAATCCTGGCAGTAGCTGAAGAAAGGAAATGGAAGGGTCAGTCTTAGTTGTATTATTTGGGGTTTTTTTGCTTCTTCCAAACCTATTCTATACAGAAAGTTCTTGTTCCAATGAAATGATTTTTTTTTTTTTTTTTAACACTGATTACCCTAGCAAAGTCAGTGTTTTAATAAAGAAAATGCCACAGCTCTTATGAGCAACAACTTGATTTGGGACAAGGGGAAACAAATATGTAAAGATCGGAGCGGTAGAAGGGGCAGGGATGAATACTGAAAAATTTCCTGTGACAGAATATATATATAGTTGTATTTAAATATCTCTCTTCATGAATTCTGAGGGCTTGCTGTAGCCCTTTAAGAGAGTGTGAGATGGCTGGCATTGTTGGCTACATTCCCTTATACTGACATTTCCCATGCAGCAAGGCTGTGAGAAAGGTGTACCAGTGTTTGAATAGTCAGATTATGCTATGGATCTTTTGTGGAAAGCCTTAAAGCCTTAGCATAATTGGAAGACATGTCTGCAGTTTGAGTTATGGCAAACAATAAGACAGATACCTCTTTTACAATTTTGAACTGGGGACAACATGATTTATCTGACAAGAGCCTAATGGAGGAAGGTATCTTATTATGGAGGCAGTTTAGCCTTGCTCTGGTGTCATGTTGAAGGTTTTTCCTATAAACATGGCTATACATGACTTAATAAATGAGAAGAAAATAATTTGAACTGGGAAGACAAAGGTGACACAAGTAGTGGTAGCCAACTTATTTTTTACTTGTACTGTTGACTTGGATCTGGTATGGCTTAATGGTTTAACTGAGTTAATTTGTTGAATTATGTCTTCTTGTACAGATCTTGGTTTTATTTTTCTATCACAACACAAAGTGTTAGCCTAAGACCATCTAAAAAGATGTGTCTTTAATTACCTGGTGGTAGTGCTCTTTGGTGCGTCAGCTTTATGTTGTTCAGCCCAAAATAGCTCTGCACCAGACTTGCAAAAGTTCAGTCCCAGGAGGTTTACTCTGAAGTCTAGATACCCACTCCTCACTTTCCCCTCCTTCCTCTTCCAAATCTAGGTCAGCCCAAAGGAGCACAAATGCAGGCAACTGGAATCGCTTTGTAAACTTGGGCCTGAGTGTGTAATGAAGGATGATTGTGCTACCTGGCGTGAGCAAGGGAACTTATCTCAGGGATATGTTATTCTCCTTGGAGCACAGATGAGATTTCCTTGACTTACTTCAAATTCTGAGTGCTTCTTATTGGTCTTTGCACTGTTTTTGGGCTGCCTTCACCTTTTCAAGAATGTTACCTTAATGCAGTAGTCTTGTAAAAAATTATCTTCATGAAAGTAGAGAACCAGATAGGTACCTGAATGAAAATCCAAAGGCAAATCTAAATCTTCATTCACACTCACCATGAAAGTGACCTTTGCTCTGATGTGGAAGACTGTGTCTATTATCTGTAAATGGTATTTCTCTGAAGGACAAGGGTGCTGTTTAACTGTGTAAAGGTTTTCACTTAGCAGTACCACTTTTATGCTGGAGCTCATAGCAAATTTAATCCTTCTACAAAGCTTTAAATCCTCTCCCTCCTATGTAAATTTCTTCACAACTTAGGTTTTCCTTCCACAGGCAGAATTAATTTTTTTGTTTTTGAATAAGAAATAGTATTACAGGAGCCTTGACAGGTCAGCTAGCTGAATTTCTCCCCCAGCTCAAGCTCAGCTCCTTACAGTGTTTTCAAACTTTTAAAGAACATCAAATAATGAAGACATTGTAGTTTTCTTAGGAAATGTGTTTGTCAAATTATCCTTACATTTATTTATTTTTTTTAATGTCTCTTTGAAATCACTGCTGTTGCAGTTGACATCAATATGGTGGTACCTGCTTGAGCGTGTTCATCAGGGATGCAGTCCTCCTGGGTCTGCAGAAGGCAAAGCAACAGCTCCAGGGAAGCACTGAATGAAATAATTCTGTGTCAACAAACAAATTAATTTGGTACATTTATGAATAGAGGCTTAAGATCTGGGGCAATGCCATCTTTGTGTGTGCACAAATAAACACACTTTGTTACCATAATGCAGATAACTATTAATTATCATCATAATCAAAGGAAGTCAGATTCTTATTTTCTCTGAAATTATTTATTCTTTTCAATTCCAAGCACAGAGCAGTATATAATAAATAATTTAGGCTATTTATGTATCTTCCAAGTTTTGATCTCTTCACAGATTACTCTTCAACATCGTGGAGAAAGTTGTGGGCTTTTTCTTCATTACACAGAAAACAGGTCAGACAGCTATCATATGAATGTTAGGAGAAGTAGAGGGAAAGTATTGAAGTTCTGCCTCATTATTTTAATTTTCCCTAAAATCACCTCTCAACTCTGTTTATATTTAACATAAGTGTTAAATATACCACTTGGATTAATACCAATTATAGTCTGAACTCTTTAAGGAATCTTGACCCAAAGTAGAACTTTGTCATTAATTTGAATTACTTCTACTTGTGTCAGCACACAAGGAAAAGGAATCAATGAAGGTTTCTGAAAAAAAAAAAGCCTTGTCATCTACTCCCAAATGGACTAAATTAATTAAACTGCTTGAGCCAAATCTATGACATGTTTTATATATTGTTATTTTTTATGGATTTCCTGACAACATTGACTGGATTGAGAAGATGAGATTTTCTAATAGGACAAAAGGGAGGTTTCTTGGGAGGTTTTTTGTTAGATTTTTAATGTATTTGTACAAACTAATGATAACCAGTAAACTATCCCAGCTAAGCATGCCAAGACCTTCCTACCTTCAAAAGGTTGCAGAAGGTTATCTGGTTTTGGAAATTAAATCCATCAGTTCCCAAAAGCACGACCTGTGGGAGACATATCTTTCAAGTAGTGTGTTAGTGTGCTGAGAAATCAAACGCCATTTTGACTGGAGATATGCTCATACACATAGCTTTTCCCACTATAAAGACCTGTTAGTGACAAAAGTTAATGGGAGAGGAGGAACTGATAATTCTCTGTCACAGCTAATAGAGAGAGAAAATATATATTAGCCTAAGCTAAACTTAAGTTTTAGGGAGAAATGAATGAAGGCTAATTTTAGCCCAGTGAGGTTAACCTCCCTGTGCTTCTTTCCGTAACAGGTATAGAGAAGGGTAAACTGGACTGTTGCCTGAAGGGGTTCAAGCCAGTCTCACTCCCTGTATGCACTGCTGGAGATCTATTTCTATTCTCAGCAGTGTGGTTGAGCCTCTGAGAGGAATGCCCTCATAGGCTTCAGCTAATATTTGAGAATTCTCCCATGGGTTCCTCTTTTAAGATGAAACTATCCCGAAGCTGATCAAGTCTTAGGCAAAAAGAGTGAAGTCAGGTTTCCATAGAGTATCTTCTGTGAAGAGCAACAAACTTCTTTGGTGGCTGATAAATGGATCTCCATGAACTGAGGGCACAGTCTGCACATTGCTGGTGCAGAGTGGGAAAGGGTGAAACAAAGCACACCCAAATGGACTTTACCATAGCTCATTAGGTGAGGTCCTTATTCTTACTGACCTGTGGCAATGAGAAGGGCATTTTGGTAAGGGGCTTTACCCTTTCCCTGCCCTTGGGGTACCTGGGCATCCTTAGATGCAGGACTAAGCTTCTGCCCTTGTGTGTTGCAGCCAGTGATTTATCTTTGCTTTCACAGAGGTTGTGGAGTGCAAGTGGGAAGAGGGAGCAGAGTCTGGCTGGCTGAACAGCAACAAGCATTGCCATTATTCTTGCAAAATCATTATCTGATTCTAGATTATAAGAATAGGCAGTCATTTGGCAGGCACCCAAAAGTATATGCCTAAATCCCTGTGTCTGTACAGAGCATAGAGGAGTGGGATCTTGACCTGTGACTCAGACACTTAGACAATGCAAACAAATAAAAAAGTTGAATAATGATTAATAATTGACTATATAAGAGACTTTGGATCTTATTCCTCTTTACAGTAAAGGCTGCACTCAATAAAGATGGCTTGAGTGCACAAAGATGCTGCAGCATAACAGAAATTTCCCACTGCCAATGTTTTTTACCTCTGATTTTTTTTTTCAGGAAAAAAAGTATTTGCAGCCCTGTTATGTCTTGCCAAAGATAACGAGAAAGAAGAAAAATGAAAAAGAATGTAAATGTCCACTTTAATTATTTCCGTATCTCTCAACTAGATAGGTTTGCACAGTTAATTGCAAAAATGATTAAGACAAATGTTATTAGTCACTATTTAAATCCTTTTTAGAATAGGAGAAATGTTGATAATGGGAATAAGCTTATCCCAGGCCAATGCATTTTACCAATAATAGATTTACTGACTAGAAGGTAAATGAGGAAGCAAAAAAACTGAAGAGCTGTTAGAAAGTAGGAGCTGGAGCTGTTCTCTCAACTTTTAGATGGAATGCGAGGAACATGGATTGAGGTTTCCTGTGTTTTGACCTGCTCTTTGTATAGAGAGAATGAGCTGAACCTGGAATGTTTTGTCATTTGCTAATGCTGTGTTAATTTTCCATAATGAAACTGTATTAACAAAATGACAGCATCAGCACAGGCAGCACAGTAAAGAGTAAAAGGAAGGATGGTAGGTCTCAGTACAGAGACGACTGAGGAACTAATTTTCTTCATGCAGATTCTGATATTACCTGTGACATGAAACCATCAACAGTCATCTTGGTGTTCAGTTAGCTTCCTTTCATGGTTCAGTATATAGTGACAGTCAGTTCAGGTGATTTTACATATGCAGAACATCAAGGTGTTTGGGAACAAATTCTTTTTACTGGTCTTGAAGTTGTGGCTGGTGCAGAGAGGAGAAAGGCACCGCTTTTCAAAAATGCTCCAGGTGTCTGCTCCTCTGGAGTGTAATTCAGGCTCTCTGAGCTGCAAAATCCTTTCTGGGAGGAGGAAACTCCAAAACTTCCCCTTCAGCATCTGGCCTCAGTGAGCAAAGATGCTGAGTACACGCAATAGTGTCTCCCTAAAGCTTTTAGCTACTTCTGTGTCTGTTTCTTTCATTCAATCACGAATGGATTGGTAGGTAAAAAGGAAATGTCTTTAACGTTTTTTCAGCATTGTTGATTTTCTCCCTAAAGTCAACTGAAAGTTGAATTATAGCAAGAAAAAAGGGTATTTGCAATGTTGTAAATACAGTAGGAACTTGCATATTTTTTGATTGTTCTTTTTAAGGTTGCTTTCACAGGCTAAACAGGCAGCTTGTTATATTCAGTGCTGTAAGAATATACTTCAGGGGACCTATGAACTGCACAGGCTTTGTGTTGGCTTTCTGCTGACAAATCCATGTAATTCAAAACACTGCAGGAATCAGTGGATCAGAGATTGATATAAGGCTTTAAAAATTTTACTGGGTGCTTGAATGATATGGAGTAATACATAGATTTTATTTTCTCTTCTTTTAGCCTTCATTTACCATGACTTGGTTGTTGGGATTTTTTTAAATTAATGTTTATGGCTTTTGGCATTCTCCAAGTAGATCAATAACGTCATGAAGCTTTAACATTATTTTTGAGAATACTGCTGACACTTTTAGGACATTCTGAGGGAGGAGTTTTTGTGTGACCAGATTGTTTGTCCATTGAGTATAAGGCAGAGGGATGAAAAACAAGCCAAACTTGACATTTTGGAGACTATTGTGTTGTTTGTTTCATAGAGAAAATGAGGTTGACATTTAAAGTATGCAATGAATGGTATGTAAGTAATGCTGAAACACTGATTTACTGTGCAGTGAGCCAAAGTGATCTGTTTGATTTTACTAGCAGTGACTTCAGGAGATGTGGGCAAGGCATGATAAAACATTCTCATAAGCTAATAGGTTTGTGAGGCTTAAAATAACTAGGAAGTATTTTGTAGTTTTGTTCACTTTTTTCTTTGGACTGAGGCTGCCAACATAGGAAGAGCATGAATAAGAGTGAAAAAGCTTCTTTACTTCTATTTCTTGCCTGTGCACCTAAGGCATTTCCCTGGAAAGGAAGGTGGAAGGTAGCTAACTGCTGAAACAGCCAGCAGACTGCCAGCCTGAGCCATGAGCTTGTTTACAATTGAATGCATCTCCTTCATCTTGTAAGAATATGGATTTAAATGACTTACAGCACCCCGTACCTGAGAAATACAACATCCAGTCATGACTGATCTAGATTAATGCCCTCCTACCCCAATGTAAGCTTCTCAGGGCAAATTTTTACTTTTTTTGGGGCAAAGAAAAAGAGATAAGGAAACAGAGGATGTTTTACTGTTTTTCCTTTCATGTGCAATTATACTTATGAGAGTTTTCCATGTTTTTTTCAACTAAATTTAGTTTTGCGAGGCAGTTGCAGTGTTTGTTTTAATTTCATTCATTTCTGCTCCTTCTTTTTTTTTTTTTAATTTTTTTCCCCTCTTTGTCCTGGTCCGGTGTTTATCCTGAAGTGAAGAAAGAGAAAGAAGTAGAAACTGCCTCATCCTGGTTAAATAAAGTACACCTCTGTCACAGCACTTTCACTTAACCTCCAAAATAATCTGTATTTCTTCTGACAAATGCATTGTTGGTGGCATTTCTAGGCTTCTGACCGTGTGTGTCATTGTGGATTTTGAGAAGTTAATTTTCTTGAAGATTATATAGGAACTGCTGTGAGAAGTGGTCCAGCTGCATCCCTTTCACCCCTTGCTACAGCAGCCTGAATTCATGTCTTGGAGAAACCCCACATTCCACTCCAAACCATGCAATTGGAGCAGATTAACTCTTCATTTTCACTCTGAGAGTTGCTGACACACTTGAGATTTTAAATCTGTGTCAAAATACTTCCAGCTTGGATTTTTTTTTTTAATTTTATTAAAATGTGGGGTGTTAGAAAACATTATCATCAGCTGCCTACCTCCAAGTAGTCTTGTTTGTGAGTAGGAAGTGTGAATGGGTTTGGATTCCAAACACACACTAGCCCACACACCCGGGGAATCTTAATTGAGGATGCCACCAGCCCTTATACACTTATTTTTCCTTAATGTATTCCAGAAAAATCTAGTAGGTTTATAAAGATTACCATGCCATTAAATCATAATAGTAGAACAGAGTTTTTACTGAACCAGAAAACAAGCAAATGAATAGAGGCAGAGAGAGATGACAGCCTGCTGTGAAACCAATGGTTACAAATTGGTTTCCTCTAGTCACATTTGCCTTTAACTGCTTTAGATTCTCAGCAGCTTTTCATTAAGAATCTCCATGTGCCCTTTTAAAGAAGGAAGTGCATGACCCCTTTATTTTTGAAAATGCAAGTAAAATATGCACAATATCAACTGGAGATTGGTAAATTGGTAGATTGTTATTTGGTGTCTTTTAGAGGGCCAGTTTCTCTACAGGGCAGGGTGTGTTTCTGACAACATGTGAAGAAGTCACACAGTACAATTATTTTTGTGGTATTTATGCCACTTGTGATTAGCACTGATGAAATAACATATGTATATTATAAGGTTTTGTTTGCTTTGGGTTTGTTCCTGTTTTTCTTGATTAGGAACATCCTCAAGAAATATATATTTTAATGAAAATAATTTTTTACTGAAAATGTTACGATCTCAACCAATTAATTTTTTTGTCAGTATACTCAGAAAATTCAGGTTGTAGTTTTCCTGTGCTTTGGTATAAGAACTTGTTTGTGTTTTTCAAGGTTTCTTAGTTCCTTGTTTTATTTTCAAAATCAGATTTCTTGCTTTTGTCCTTTTTCACAGAAAAAAGATAGTTCCTGATAAATGCTAAGAACTCTTTCTTTCATTAGGAATCAAATACCATATTTAAAGGTATTTCCCATAAAAATCATTGCTGATGTAATATTTGGATCTGGCTTAAGTATTGTTAACTGCTTCTCAAAAAAGTAGTAATGGGAGGAATTTTCAGTGCAGACAGCATTGCCACAAAGTGCAAGTAATCCTGCAGTTCTGGAAATAGCTGTTACCAAGAGATTTTCATAAAAATGTGAGATTAATTTTTGGTTAAACAGTCACAGCCTTAGTAGCTTACCTAAATAAGCTAATCCTGATGTTACAGAAATTGGATAGTAATGTTCAGAAAAGAATCTTTCATCCTTTGCAGGATTTATGGTATGGAAATTGCTGAGCACTTCATAGTGTGCTAGTTTGTGACCTGGGGTTCAGAAGTACAAAGAAATTACAAAGATATATGATAATACAGCACAATAGTTTAATTTCTGAGGTTGTCTGAGAAGCTATAAAGTTAATATCTCATCTCTTCTTCCACCACCTACTAACCCACAAAATCAAAGTAGGTCACACAGTCCTGGAAATAAGGAATTGCCTAATAGTTATGGACATCATTCCCCAAATTATCTCTACAGGGAGAATAAGGCTTGAAGAGATAACGACATATGTGACAGATCAGACACAGTTATAGTTCCTAGTCTGGGCAATTAGGCAAGACCTGAGCTAAGCACAGAGCTCCTCACACTTTCAGCTACAAGGCTGACCTACTTTCTGTGGATGGATTCAACTCCTGTAATTCAATATTCTGTACAAACAGAATTCATGTAGAATTCAAAATGTTTTGGCCCAGGCCTCCATCTTATATATGTATGTCTGGGAAGCTCTACTCAATGAAGCAGCAATTTGAATCTGATCATGTATCTTCATCTCAGCACCTGCTGTTCTGAAGCTGTGTTTAAGTTAATAAGTAATCCTTGGTGTGAAGTTTCACTTGCTCACATTGATTTCAAGGTGTTTTGGATCCCAGCCACATCAGTCAGTCCTGAAAGGGGAAAAAGGAAACTCAGTTCAGGCAATTTCCTAGAGCACAGGGATGGAGTCTAACCACTTTGAGAGCTTATACAAAAGCACAAATAAATTGATCTTTGAGTGTATGTTTTCCTGGACTTACCACTACTGTGTTTTGAACTAACATCATCAGCATTTTGCTGCAGCTGCTCTAGCTTGACAGAAACCCAGGACTGTAATTGAGATTTTACAGTAGAGCTGCACTAGATATCTTAATGCTTCCCTGTTTTAAAGTCCTTGTTATCTCTGTTAACCCGTATTTGCCCCTCATGTCACAATGTCCTCCAATAGGCTAAGAGCATGAAGGACATAAGGAGCCCACACAATGCTTTTTTGTGGACTTGCTTGGTAGGAACATCAGGGCAAATCTTCAAAAGGCAATGTTCAAAAGAGAGGGTGTTAAAGAAGGCTGAGAAATGCAAATCCTGTTTAAATAAGGAAATGATGTTCTTCAGTGATCTCAATAAGACCAGCTTGAGCAAGCCAGGAATGCAAACAAAATCGAAAGATGTAGAGTCTGTATAGGCTGGCAGTAACACTGTATGTGTTGTGGAGAAACTAAATGATAATGAACCAGAGGGCCTCAAAGTTTTCGTGTGAAAGAGACCAGCAGGGTGTGATTTGGTTGAGGATACCATTGGTACTGGGCTGCTGAGGTTATAGAGGAAATGACCCCTCCTGCCAGACAGCTTTGAGTACAGGCAAAGCAAAGTCAGAAGGGAAAAAATCCCTGATATCTATGCTCATAAAGCTACTGTATAAACTGAATTTATTATACCATCATGGGGTTTTTTTATGTTTTGGGTTTTGGTTTTTTGTTTTGTTTTTTTGTTTTGTTTTTTTGTTTTGTTTTTTTAAGTGTCTGATTCAGAATAAGCTTTTGAGGGCTGTTGCTGTATTTATCCAGGCTACAGGGCCAGATGCATGAATTCCAACTCCCTCATCAAGAGTGTATAAAACTCTGAAAGAGAATGGGAGGAACTGATCAAATAGTGTGGGCAGAGCTGGAATTTATCCTAATTTGCTACATACCCTTGCCTAATTAATGAAGAAAGAATGGCAGAGGATCAACTGGTACAAGAGGATAGAAATGAGATGACTGAATGTCTTTGAGGCAATTTCTGCATTAATAATACAAATACCAACAATTAAGATTCCTACAGTTTATTAACTTTCATTGCTTATCTATTATAGTTGTACCCATTTCTGAATGAAAGACCTCATTGTGCTCGGCACTTTACCAGTACAGATCACAGAACCAGTTCCTATCCAGATGTTTTGATTTCCTGTAACATACTCTACACAACGCTTGAGCAAAACTATCACCAATGGTTCTGATATACAAGGGCTGAAGGCTTTTTTCACTTGTAATAAAAATGTCATTATGTCCCCTTACATGGACAAAATCATCTGAATATAGTAGCTGAAGAAGACAGAGTATTAAGTCATATTTCACTACTCAGTTTGTAACTATTTGTGATGGTGTGTTCACTCCTTAAGGGAGGGTAATGGTCTAGTTTGAGAAGGGGAAAATTCTATCAGGAAAATCATTTTAGTAGTTATGTTTTCATAACGCTTTGGCAGCCCAGATCAAAATATGCTTGCACACTTTCAGTAGCACTCTTGTATACTTTAGCAGTAAAGGGGAAAGGTACTAAATATATTTGTTTCTTTTGTCTAATTGAGCAAAACATAGAAGAAACTTAAAAGATAAAGAGAGGCACTAGAATTTCAAAGGTTCTGTCTGTATAGTTAAATAGGTGAAATGTGACATCTTTAATGGCTATTTGAAATTCCAATTTGAAAGTCCCAAATAGAAAAAAAGGTTTTAATTTCTTATTGATTGAGCATCTGTTCCATGTTCTTTAACTTGATGGTGTACTGTAAACTGGAATAATGCAGAAATATTCTGCCCATTAATTTTAAAATATTTAGTGATAAGTACACTACTTCTTAATATGGCATAATCCAGTTATTGTGGCATTCTTATAACTATCTTTAAAAAGATGTGTATGAATCTATTCTAGCAGTAAATCCTAGACTTATTTAGATCTTCATGAGATCAATCGTGGAGCTTTCCAAGAGGAATGACTATTAAAGAGCTGATACCTCATACAGTGCCTGCAAAGATTAGAATAGCTCACCAATGTGCATTAAAGATTTATCCTCCTTAAGCTCCTACAAGAGAAGTTATTTTTTCACGCATGCACATGCTACTCATGCATGAGCCAGTAATGTTAAGCTGAGATGAAGGGGAGGTGAGGTATGTCTGGTGCCAGTGAAGACAATATACAGATGAGAAGAAGCTGTTTTGTAGCATCTAGATGCCATTTCCTCAGTTAACAGATTGATATGGAAGTATTTCTGTCTTAACACAGGAATATTTATTTGCCTATTCTTTACCTATCTGCCCTTCCTACCTTAAATGTAAAAATGATTATGTGATTAGGTGACATCCTCCTTCAGATAGAAAGAGAATATATCTCACATAATTTAGTTTCATTTGTAATTTATTGCATTGTGTAGGATTTTTCAGGTAAATTCCCAGTTAACAAAGCATATTTAAAGTATTATCAAACACAATAATCTTAAGGGTATTTAATATAAAATTGGTGACAGATTAATTTGTGGATCACTGTTAAGCCTGAGTAAATTGAAGACTTTCTCACTTTCAGCAAGGAATGCTGCTCGTAGTAAGAGAAATACACTGCTGACAGCAGAGTCTGATACATTATGCATTTTAATAGTTATTTCTTCATCCTAAAGAAATTTCCCCAAACCTGTTATAAATGGGGAAATTCCAGCTGAGTCCACTGTGATGAATTGAGTTTCAAAGAGGGCTTGCTGCCTGGGCATTTCCTCATCATCTGAGGAGGTACATTTTTGATGAAGACACGTGAATTACGTCTTTTTATTGAGGCCTTTTTTCTGCTTAGCCTTGAGTCAAAGGCTTTCAAGAGCCTTCATTTTTCACACTCAGGTGTGGTATGATGTACTTTTGGTGCCATTCTAATTTTGCTGAGATCCACAGCACAATGGTGGTTCTAGGTGTTCCTACACAGCTACTAGAAAAATCTAGTAGAATTTTCTAAAAAATTTATAGAAAAATCAAGCCTAAGGAAGCACTTGGCTTACCTCAAGCTTACCTTAACTTGGTTTTACCTCAGTTTCTCTGCATGTTTGAAAAACATGCTAAGATCTATAGTGTAAGTCATGCATATTTTATATTTACTATAGAATCTCAAAAATGTACTAAAGCCCACTGCTCCATGTCTTACAGAAAAGTTTTGCTGTTGATAGCTGGGTAAGAGCAGGCAAGAGCCACTGCTGCAATATGTTTTCAGATTTAGGGCACTGTTGTTAGGCATTAAGTTAATGGGAGTCATGATGTGGTATCAGCCCATGATTTGACACAAGATTCCAGACAGATTCTTAGGTAGAGGCAGCATGGAGAAGAAAGGTGGGAGTGGAGGAGGAACGACTGTATTGTTTGTCTGCATTTTGGAAACTAGGTTTTCATTCCTGGAAAATTCAGTTTTTAAAAAAGCAACTGAGCACAATGGAAGACATAGCCAATCTTGCTAATATTAGAGAAGTTTTATCAGAAAAAATGTATTCTTAATAAATTGTTTTAAAAACTGAAGGCAAATTGGAATAAACACTGTTGTGACTCAACTACAAATGACTAACCTTTGGGTAAAGAAAAATGTTCAATTCCAGCTTTAAAATAATTTATTTCAATGAAGATAATTAAAACCTGTATAAGCAGAAGATGCATCCTAGTGAAATTTCCTTAAGAGTCAAAGATCAGCAGCATTCAGGCAAAGGGAAAAGCGATTATTTTATTTTATTTAATGGCAGGAGAATACTGTTAGCAATATCATGTATTGTGATACCTTTTTACACATCATACTGATTTTTCCCTCTTTTTAATGACTTGCTTTAACATGACATTTACCTTTAAAGGCAGACCTCCTTTTTGCTGATATTGGTTGTCATTTTAGATATTTCATTTAATGAAAGAAGACTAAAAAAATCTGAACCAAACTGAGCATCTGATTCAATATTATGCAGAGTACTGTAAAGTTTACTGCTAATACAACTTGTTTTTTTACAAATCTTGATTGTTTTCTTTTGAAACATCAAGGTTTATGTGTTATTTAAAGAAAAAAAAAATTCATAAAATGATACCTTCATTGAAATTGTAGAGAAGAGAAAAAGAAAATAATTTTTCCTTGAAAAGAAATGTCTTACTAGGAGTTTATAGAGGAGGAAGAGTTTATGATTGAGTGCCATTTCTAATGTAGAAGATCTACTTCACACACATGGACTCCACATTGAAGTTAAAGATACAGCTTTCATAGGGGCACAGCTACCTTACAGTTTTGCTGGCAGATCTTCCATCACCAGTTTGTGTCTCGGGTATATTTATCTCCATCTATTGCAAGTATTTCTGGAAAAAAATTCTCACATATAGGTAGGTTATGGGCAGCTTTTTGACAACATGTAGCAGAAATAACAAAGAGGACTTCTGCTGCATTTTTTCTCATGTTGACTGATGGGTTACAAGGTGTTGTCTCTGGATAAATAAGTGCAACTGCTGGAAGCATATTGTAGATGGTAACATATATGAGTTAAAGACTAGCAGTTATTATCTGATATTTGCTTAAAAGTTAACAATTTACCTTTCCTTTCAGGAAAAACTGCATGCTAAAATATCCAAAGAGCACAAGTGTAATGAAGAAACATATATAGAAGAAATGCACTGACTATTTTAATGCCTCATGACAGTGTAAGAACATGACTAGACAGTCAGGCGTATCACACACACATCCTCAAAGAAAAAACTCCAAATACACCATGTGTTTTTCAGAGACACTATATTAACCAAACCTTGATTTTTATTTTTTTTTTTTAATTTTTTGTGTCATAGATGATATCATATAAGGAGAAAACAGCTAAAACTCTGCTCTGAAACGTCTTACATTGTCGTTGTTATGCAGTCTGTGTCCAAGACCATCCAGCCTCAAGATCACAGCAATTAATGACACTTGCTTTTCTTGTGATTTCCTGCTGATAATTGTGGCACTCTCAAAAATAAATAATACCATTCAGCAGGATTTTAATTGAACTGGCTGCAATACAGAGCTGGAATAAATTCTCAAGGGAAGCAGGATACACAGCTCTAAGTGAAAGCAAGAGGCCAGAAGCTCTTGCCTCAAGTCTCTGTACAGCCATCATAAAAAACTCCTGTATAACAATAAAACTGATCTTTCATAGAGAAACCCACTGTTCTGCTACCTTTTTAGCAGCCTGTGTCTTTTTTCACTTAGAAAGCCTTGTGTCTACCCCCTTCATCTCCTCCCCTTCATTCACCATCCCTCATGCTTCTCACTTGGCTTTCACCTTTCAGAATCACAGCAGCGTTTTCAGATGTGCCCTTCACATATCAGATGGTGTTCATTATGGGAAGTAACCTTACAGCATTCTCCTGAGTGAGGCAACTGCAAAAACGCAGGAATTCATTGCAAAACAAAAGCAAAAGACCTAAGTGTGAAAATAATGTCCTTTCTTCCTGCCTTGTTTCCCTTGTTCTCTCTTACTCTCTTTTTTTTTGCAACAAAGTAACTTAAAGGAATTAAAATACAGCCTCAGTATTTCATTTAGTCTGACTTGACCTTTTTGAAAGAGGCTTATGCTACACAGGACATGAAAACAGATCATACTCAAATCAGGACCGAAAAAAAGAAAGCAACACCCACATTAAAAATTCACTTTACAACTATCACTAAGCCAGATGGTTTAGTCTTGATATCTTGGCACCTTTCTGCTCATTTATATTCTTCACTCCCCAACTTAAACCCCATTGTAATCACTAGTATCTTTTTTCTTATCAGGGGAGAATGTTCATTTGTAACATTGTCACAGGAAAGAGGTGTAAACAGAATATTAGAGTGAACCTGCACAGCTGCATTAAAATCAGAGGCATGCAGCAATGTTTGTGTTGTGTGGGTTTCATAGCATATATTTGAAGCAGTTCAGTGAGAAATTAATAATTATCATGATGACCCATAAATAACATCCAACAGTAGTAGCATTTCTGCGTTAAAAAATATTCCTGCTTGTAGCAAGGAGAACATCTGGTGTACTGAGTGGCCTGGACTACCCTGTGTACTGATCAAAAGCAGAGTGAGAACCAGGTGGAAAAGTTTATGAGCTGCTGGTGTATTGTTGTCAGAACTGTAGATCTGAATTTTTCTCTGCTTAGGGAAGATGTACAAGGTGCAAAATTACTCACTACTCATGCACCTCCTCTAGTGAAATGGAGCATTTGAAATTTCTGCCCTCAACTGCTCATGCCCTGCTAACTGCTCTTGTCCTACACTAGAATTGATGGAATATTTTTTTTTAATATGTATCACTTAAATCCAAGAAAAAGACAGTTGAGCTGAGACCTTTGTGTATTTTATCCACAGGTAAGAGAAGAACAAGTTTTAAATCTACTTACAGATTGTCACAGTTCTATTTAAAATAATGGATATTTGAAATTCTTTCTACCAAAAGTGCCTTTTTCTTCTTCAGTTTAAATGTAGCTACAGTAAAGTGATACACAGGTAGATTAGAATGTGAGCTTGCTGCATAATCTCTTGCATTGGTTTGCCTAAATATGTTGACATCTCAAATTAAACCTGCATAACTGAGAATACAGACGAGCCCCAAACTTGATGTTAAAGCCAAGTAAGCTGAAATGTTGGAATGTTCCAGTATTCAGATTAAAAATAGTTATATCATTCACACTTGTCAATTTAAGGAAACAAATTAAACTGGTATAATTTGAGTTTAAATCAGAATGAGTCTCCACACATGGCTTTACAGTGAATTAATTAAAGGTCTGCCTACAAGGGAAATTTGACCAGAGTAGTTTTCTTGTAAGAATGTGACTCTCTGTAGATACTCCTATTCCAGAAATGCCTGTTTGGTTAGGTTTTTTTTGGGGGGGATTGGTTGTGAGGTTTTTTTTTTATTTCTTTTCCCTTGTTCACGTTTATGCATTCTAAAATAAGAAGATCTGTGCATCAAGTTATGTAGAAATACCTTATTTCAGAATAAAAGGTTCCAAAGTAGGCAAAATCTTTAATGCATTTCAAACCACACTGTCACTTAAATCAGAGTGTAAGCCAAGGCCTGGGTTGTTGTTTTTTTTTTTTTTCTTTCCCTATCTATCTTCTAAATCCAGACTTTGAACATGGAAAAATATTTCAATTGTGATTCAAAAATCCTTTGGCAGAGAGGAAACCTTAATTTATCATGCTGTGCTGGCTGATTTACTGTACATGTAAGCTCTGCTTATCACTTTGAATAACATTGATGGATTTAATTCTAGACCACATGAATGAGCCAGTATTTGTCTCTTTCCAGTTCAGTTGTGCAAGGCTGTCATGTGACGTGTGCTGAACTTGTAAGGCGAACTGCTGGGTATCACAAGGTCTAGGAAAATCTTGCCAAACACTTAAAGCAGGGCCACTGGGAAGAAAATTCTTGTAGTAAATTCCATATATACTCTCAGAAGCTTTTTAGGTACAAGTCGTCACAAGGAATTTGTAATTGAATGTGAGAATTTTGAACAGCTGAGCCTGGTTGCAGCCAACTGTGATGGAATGTCAAATTAAAGATGATAGTCAGAAATGATAAGCTGATAGCAAGAACCACCTCCTCAAATGATAAATGCCTGCAGTCAGGAAAAGATACGTAATGTATATCCACAGAATCACATACTTTTTACCAGATGAGCTTAAGACTTAAAGTTTCACCAAGTGTAGCGTTTTGTTTCTGGCAGCAGGTAGTAGGACATGCCTACAGAAAGCATGATAATGAGGTAAACATGGATTTCCAAGAGTATGTCTTGGGAATATGTTAGTATTCCTCTAACACATGACATTTTTCTGCTTAGGGGCTTCCTGAACCAGAAATAATTTCTTAGTACTCAATTGCCTTTACTAGATTTTTATTTCACATTTTTTATGTGACTCTCTGAATCCATGTCAACCTTTGGCATTTGTAATCTGCAGGAATGAGTGCCACATCTTTATTAAAACCTGCATGATGAACCACTGCCTTTGTTTTGAACCTGCCACCTGCTACTTCAGCTGATACCACCCTGTTGTTGTGTAAGAAAAGACAGATTACAGTCCCACATCCTAATCCCTCATGGTTGCAGTACACAGGAATCCAAAATCAGCAAACTGATTTAGATCTAGAAAATTTATGGTATAATTCAAAATAATATCTCGCAACTTTTCTTCCTAATTTCATGAGAGAGATCTAAAAACAGTCCCACTAAACTGTATAAATGCCATATTCATTTAAGTTTTCTGGAAAAAAATTCCCTGGTCAGTTTAAGGTCTACTGCTGTACCTGAAAGAGAGGCACTTTGGTTTGGGTGACTTTGTAAATGCTTGTTTAGCAGAGTCAGTCATCTTCTCTTAGGTCAGGAATGCAGCAAGACCACTGTCTTCTCCTGATCTTCAGTAACACAACACAAAAAAAATTGAAGCATTTAAAAAAAAAAAATCTCAGTTCAGAGATGGTAGAAATCTCTATCAAGGAAGTATTCTGAGATACAGGTTACCCTCTGGGCTCCACATTGCTTAGTGAAAAGCAGAAAATCATCTTACAGCTGTTTTCTGGGCTGTGTTGTCTTGTTCTTTTTTTTTTTTTTTTTTTTGCTTAAGTGAGACACACACTTCGAACCTTTCCAAGGGACATTTTGTCTGAGATGGAAGATCTCAGACAAGATCTCAGATTTCTTGGACTAGTTATTAGGAAAAATTTCTTTACTGAGTACTCAGGGAATGAAATGGGTTGTCCACGGAGGTGGTGGAGTCACCGCCGTAGATGAGGCACTTCAGGACGTGCTCTAGTGGGCACAGTGATATAGATATTTATTTATTTATTTATTCAGGTGGAGAGGCAGAGGGGAGATGTTGACAGTGGGATGCAGTGATCTTAGAGGTCTTTTCCAACCATGACAATTCTGTGATTCTCTGATTCTGTGAAGGGAGAACACCAGCCAACGTCTCTCTTTGAGCTGTATAAGCAAGGAAAAGAGAAAGTTTAGAAAAACCTACATAGGTAGATGTCTTAATCCTGACTGGTCTGAACATGCCAGAGATTTCAATCTTTTGGGTTGCTTTCTGGTTGGTTTTAGGCTAGTTTCCAGCCAGATTAGTGAGCTCATACGTTTCATACTGCATCAGTAATGAGTGAGGAAAAATTAAAAAGGACAAAATAGACACACAGAGAAGGCTCATGGATCCCACCCTGCATGGGGCACAGGGGCCCTACAGTCATTGTATGGTGTTTTGAAAACACATCCCAAAACTGTTAATCAAGTATCACTTGTGTGGATCTCTCTGTAGTCAGGCATGCATTTTCAAAAGCATCTGGCCTTGGGTTAAAAACTTAAAAATGTAGAAATGCCACTACACTTCACAAAATATCAGTCCAGTTGTTATCTGCATTCAGTGTTTGAAAATTGTGGGTTTTTTTCTAGTCCAGACTTTTCTGACTTCAACTTCCAACAGTAAAATCTCATTACACCAGTTTCTGCTACACTAAGAACAAGCTACAGCTTGATATCCTTTGATTTGTATAGCAAACTCCTTACATTCTTCAGTCTTTTCTTATCCAGTTTTCCAGAACTAGTAGCATTTTTGTGACTCCATTCTGAAGGCGTCCTAAGTTTCCATAATATTTTCTGCAGTATGGACACCAGACCTAGCCAGTGCATTGCAACATCATCATGGGGGGATATCAATGTCACATGTCTATTTGATATCCTGTCTTCATGCACATATCAAAGCTGTTTTGCCCTGTTAGCTGCAGCATCACACAGAGAGCTCATCTTAAGCTGCTTTGCAACCACAACAGTTTTGAGTATTCCAGCATTTCAAGTACTGCCTGCCAGTTTGCATTCATGACCTACCTAATGCAGTCCTAGTGGTGTATCTTCTCACGTGTTTCAAATGATGAGTTCAAACTGCTCAGAAATTATTAAATATATCTGTAGAAATCAATCAACTTGATTATTTACTGTACCACCCGTTCCTATCATCTGTAAATTTTACTGGCAATGACTACACTCTCTCAAGACTACATATTAGGCTGTTGTATAGCATTTGGTCAAGAACAGATTGCACTGGGACTAGCTCCATAGTATGATGATTCATTATTACATATTTTTTGAGATCTGCCACTTAAGTAAGATTTAATTAGAGAAAGATTTTAATTAAAGCTGGATGGCAAATAATTTTTCCATACTGGAAAATCTTTAGCATTCCTTGTATTTTGTTTTTTCTTTTCCTGAAATAGACCAAGATACTGAAATCTCACATTCAGGGGCAGAAGAGTAAGAGGGATTAAAAAAAAAAAAAGAAAGGAGAGGAGAGAAAGAGACAGAGAGAGAGAGGAAGGAAGGAAGAAAAAGAAAGGAAGGAAGGGAAAGAAAGAAAAAGAAAGAAGAAGAAGGAAAGAAGGAAGGAAGGAAGGAAGAAAAGAAGGAAGGAAGGAAGGGAAGGAAAGAAGGAAGGAAGAAGGGAAGGAAAGAAGGAAGGAGGGAAGGAGGGAAAGAAGGAGGGAAGGAAGGAAGGAAAGAAAGGAAAAGAAAGAAAGAAAGACATGGATGAAGAAAATGAATATAAGTATTCTATTTTCAAAGCTTGGATAGATTTTATATGGATTTTTATTGTAAAAATATTTTCCCTATGTTTATGAATAACAACAACCAAAATACCTTGAAAAATAGTCTTCTGCTGAAAAAAAATTAAAATACATGAAAAAGAAGAATAACATCAATGTTTAAAAATAATTAATCAAAATTGTCTCTCCCCTACACAAAAGCTGCAGTTTTGGCAAGCTGTCACTTGCCAAAATGAATCTGTTTAAATTCATTTAAGAGATCTTCACTGAGTTTTGTATAGTGATAGTTTTCTTACCAGAATGTCATACAGGATGGCATAAAATGTCTGGCAGACATCAAGGAAATACATGTTTTGTACTCATCAGATACTCTGTCATTCATAACAAGAGTCCACTACAATTCAACAGACTCTTCCAGATCCTCCAAGATCGCATGAAATTCATGTCTTGCCCAACTCATGTCATTTGGTGTGCAAACAGCAAGCAATATTTTGCTTAAATTGGAAAAAAAACCCAAACCAAACAACAACAACAGCAAAAAAACGAACCAACAAAACCTAATGGTTTCTGTCCAGACAGCAAGTAAATTGCTTGGACAGCACCGAATTCATATCAAAGTAATGGTGCCTTGTGGACAGTTTCTTGGATGGAGTCTAAAAAGCTACTTTTGTCATGAAGATAGTCAGCAGAGAGACACAAATGTCATTGCTTCTGCATCTGCTCAGGCATTACTGTAGTTTGTGTATATTGGTATATCTATGATACTAAATGAAGAGTGGCTGGGAGTAAGTGTTTCTTGGACCTCTCGTCATCTATCTACACTACTTACTATTTAGACCACTCTGCCCATTTTGGGCCTCTCCAGTTAGCTTTCTCCCTTCTCCATGCACATCATTGCTGATAATTCACTCCAGAGTGTGCTCCAAAGGGAGCAGGGATGAGACAGGCTCCCTTGCTATGGCTCCCTCCATCCTCCCCTCCCCCTACCCTCTCCACCCAAGTCCTCCAGCACTATTCCAGCTGGCTTTGAGCATGAAACAGACTCAGATGTCCTTTGCCATGGCCAATGTGCCTCACTCACAGAGGAACCAAAGCCAAATTACACTCTTCTCCTTTGCTTTCCCTGTTGTCAGGGGACTTCCCTCTCCTCTCTTCCCTGCCTCGAAAGGCAGAATTATTGCAGTTTCCCTGAGGAAGCTCTATTTCTATCTTTTTTTCAGAATTTCAGAATTTTCTTTAACATTCTCACTATCAATGTGTGGAGTTGAGGATTCCTGCTTTTCCTCAGGCAAGGTATAGACTTACCTGTGCCTTGAAAATTTGATTTACAGAGCCAAGGCCCTACCATTCAGCTATTTCCTTCCTGAACAGCACTCTTAAATCTTGTTTTGAATTACAGCCCAGCTATTGTACCAACACTTATCTTTGACAGCCATACTTGTAATACCATAAAAACCCCAATATCTAGTTTGCCTGACAAGGCCTATTTTCTACCAAAAAACCCCTGCCCAGTTTTATTTACATTGAGGTACTACTCAGCAAACCTTTACGTATCCCATATAGATTTTTTTTCTTTTTCTGCCCAAGATTAGTGGATTAGAATCCTAATGTTAGTCACTTCTTTAAAACTAGTTTAACATTTCTCTGTAGACAAGGCTTAGAACAAATTATATCAGTGTAAGCTGGCTGTACCTAGATTTAAAAATTAATTCTAAAAACATTCACAGCTTTGCATAAATCAAAACATTTCTCATTCTTTCCTTGAATTTCTCTCAGAAATGAAAAACACTCTCCATGCATGAGAAAACTAATTCTTGCATGCAAATGCTCCCAAGGAGAAAGGTGATTTTTTTCAAACAGGCCCATAAAGCAGGAGAAAGTGTCTCTGGCCAGAACATGAGGAAAACAGAGTAGGCTGGAATGTGCTGGGAACACCCTGGATACATTCAAATGCAACTCAACCCATAGGTTTGAGACACGGTGAGCAGCACAAGAGAAGCCTTCAAAGCCTTGTTTTGAAACTATAAATTCACTTAAACAATTTGCTGCTTTAGACTCACTGGTGTTATACCAGCAATTAATTAACTAAGTTTAGTAAAACTGAAAGAAATCCCCCCTACCCCTGCCCTTGCCCTCTCCGTCTCCAAATAGTATCTAGTGACTCTGTTGTCCCAGGACATCAGTGTAAGTACCTATGAATGCATCTATCCTCACAATATGCCTATGAGGTAGGGAGATATTAATATCCTCATTCTACAGATGGTTAAATTAAGCATGGTGAGACCTATTTCATATCCCTTAATAGACTTCCTGGCTAGTAATCTATAACATGTCTGCTGTAAATACTATATATTTTATGCCTTTATGCCTTCACACAGGTTTATGGCTCTTACTTGACTCCAAATCTTCTATCAGGACAGGCTCAAGCAGGAAGCATTCATCATCAAGAGATTAGGATAACTCCTGTCTACAACCAGGCAAGTGCAACAGCAAGATGTGGAGCTATAGTAGAGCCAGAAGAGAATCAAATTTCTGTCTATTGCAGCTTTCTAGGAATTATTTCTTTTCCACCTCAAAGGACAGAAGCAAGGGTAGTCCTGCTTCTCCTCACAAAAATCTGGGCCAAAAAGTAGTTTCAGAGTTTTTGAATGGGATGGATAATTTCCAATGTTCTTGATCTTTCTCAGCTAAACTGGGATTTCTGGTTAACCTACCACAGTTAAAAAGAGAAACCTCAGAAGAAGCCCTCAGAAATTTAATATGCACAAGCTCAGGGAGAAACCTTAAACATGGAGAAAGTCTAGCTTCGGGACATGGAGATTTTCATAAACTGATTTACAGCATTAACAAGTATGTTAGGTCTCTTTGTAGATTTTCCATATATAGCAACTGATGTCTGTGCAGAGACTTTCCATGAATACAGCTCAGACAAGAAAGGTTCCAATAAATCTAACAAAAAAAACAAAACAAAACAAAACAAAAAAAAAACAACAAACCAAAAAACCCAGCCAACCAACCAACAAAAACAAACACACAAACAAAAACCAACCAACCAAAACCCAGATAGATAAAGAAATGTGATATCAAGTAGTGCCAGGTGCAGTGGCTGGCAGAGACACACCTTGTCACCTCCCTCCATGTTTGATGCACATGACTTCTTAGCCTGTGCTGAATGACAGAAGGGCCATGGCCACATACCAGTGCTTCATGTAAGCAGTGTCTCGGCCATAAGTGGGGCAGAATACAAATGAGATGCTGTCTGGTGCACTTTGTCTATCCCTGGATACCTGCTGTTGTGGAATGCTGCTGTCACTTCACTGAATATCTAGCTGCCTAAGGATTAATAGAAAATGTGGCAGAGAGCAATGAGTTCCCATCAACAGAAATATTGAAGAAAAGGAACCGGACCTGAAAAATCTACCTGAAGGACTAGTCAGAAAAACCTTGCAGACAGCTACCAGGCAGTGTTGTCCTCTTGGGTATGTTTTTATTGTTTCCTTTGCTGTTTGTGTTAGATACTCTTGTGGACCATTTCTTCCACTTTACATGATCGTCTATTGAAATCATAACACTGAGTTTGTGGCACCACAGTTATTTCCATGGCAACTGGTTACTGTCAAACAGAGAGGCACTGCAAGGATGGCAATGTGAGAGTGATACGATCAGCAATTTTAGCCTGTCCAGAGAACTCCAAGCTGCTGGAGAGGACACATAGTGGCAGGAAGGCCAACACAAAAAAGCCCTGCACAAGTCCTGATGGTAATGAAAGTAGGAATGACAATCTCCAATCATCTGCAGCTAACAAGCACTTCATTTGTTACATCCTGCAAACAATAATAATAAAAACCCCCAAACAACCGGAGGCAAACAACAAACAAATAAATCAAAACCAAACCCAGAACTTGAAACAGCATCAGCAAGAATTAACAAGGCAAATGTTGGGTTCCAGTCCATCAAAATACAAGACACCTTTCTGCAATTGTATCATGTACCAATCAACAGCAATTCAGTTGAAGGCAGATTTAGGTCAAGTCAATTGACTTTCTGTCCATTCCAGAGTGTATTCTGACCACTTAGCAAGAAAGCACCATACCAGTATTTGACAAAATAAATTTGTGTGTCATTCACACAATAGTGGATGTCCAGTTTTTGGTTTTGTTTGTTTTATTTTGGTTTGTTTGTTTCTTATGTATCGTCTCTTTAGTGTTACTTTCCATTAGAACCATTTGAAAAATAAATGTTAAATAATATATAAATGTGAGTGAACGTCAGTGAAAGTACTAGAAATGTTACACACATCTTCAGGGAGGTTTTGTAGCCATTTAAATAATGAAAGGACATACTTGAAAGAAGTGTGATTCACTTGGTTAGGTATATATCAATTCACAAGGGGGCTATCTTATTTCTTCTAGATGCAAGTGTCAGCTCCCCCTTCAGGTGCCCCAGGCACCCATTGTTAGGAGAGGTGATGGTATAGACCACTCAAATATGTGAGCTATGGTTTACCTATTAGTGATCTCCAAGTGTCATGTATCCCATGTAGTGGTCCTTGATGTCATGGTTGAGATTGAGGTTTTTTGGTGTTAGGTTTTTTTCTGTAAACTGCCAGAAAGCTTCCTACAAATTACACCCCCAATAATATACTCAGTGTGCTACCGGCAAATATTTTTATCTGGAACCTAAGTGTGCTGGTGTGGCTTCTGCATGGCCTTTGTACTGCATGACAAGTGAACAAAAAAGACACAGAAAATATCTTGGTAATCAAGATCCTCAGCAGCTGTATGTAAGCAGGTATCATAGCTGCAGCTATGCTGGTTTATATCAGAGGAGGATGAAGCCTATTGACCTTTACATTTTTATTAGCAGATCCCTGTCATCCCAGTGTAATCTAGAGGCTCTTCTTCCATCCCTTTGTCTTCCAGGAAATGTCTGAAATAAGCATTGTGTTCCCTGGAGACAGAGAAAAGACTTTTCATCACCCAAAGCCCTGTCAGGAAACTGATTATCTGAGTGTGTATGCTTACGCTGACTTGTCTCCATCACTCACAGCGAACACGAGGAGAAATGCTGATCACAATTCACTGTGCTTTCCTGCTGGCAACTGCAGGTAACTCTGAATTTAGTTATATTTCCAGATTAACTGTACTCAATGCACACAGCTAAGTCTCACTAATACGAGGTGATGCTTGGAATCCTATCAGTAAATTCCAGCTAGGATCTTATGAAGTTTCAGACCTTTAATTTCTCTGTCTTTGATATTAGATGAAAGAATACATGATTCTCTTTCCAGAAGGGACAGTGTAACTTGGATTTTTCCCCCATGATTTAAAGCTTAACTTAATTTGGTTTTTTTGAATTGCTACTGATAAACTTACAAAATATGTTTGCTGGATTAAAAGAAATAAATAGCATTACAACTCTAATTCCTGTTTCCTTTGAATAACATCTCCTCAGTAAATTGATGTACAAAGTACCATTTGTAATTTTAAAAGCATGGCTTTTCAGAAGACTCCTGTCATAAATAGTCCTTTTAGTATTAGATTCATTGTTAAACCAGACAGCATGCAGAGCTGGCAGCATTTTGCAGCAAGGCACACAGCCTGTTTTATCAATGAGTTCTCAAACAATCAATAAAATCTTGGGAAGAAAAGCACTCCTTCTTGCCCAAATTGTAACAGAGATCCATCACACGAGTTTTATCTGTGGATATGATTATGCTTCTTTTATCTCAAGCAGCTACTAAACCAAAAACCCTTTCAAAGAGTCACGTTGGCAGGTGATGACAGTGAAAGTTGAAAGGCTTGTTTGGAAGGTTTTATTTTGACTGCACTACACTGAGATAGGAGCTGTGCTTTAAACAACTCATTCTGAGAAATGTCTTGGTGTGTCCAATTAATGGTAGCACAAGTTTCCACAGAAAGTATAATTATAAAGACAGATTCTTAGTAGCTGCAACAAGAACTGTAAGTAAGGTTTTCCTTTTAGATGCCCTCATTGTATACCAAGTGTCTCATGGGTCTTTTTTTTTTTTTCCAAAAGGACTGTAGTTTTTTTCTGTATTCATTATTCTGGTTATTATTTGAAGCAGTTTCAGATGCAGTGGCATTCCTTTTGAAAGCCTAAGGATCTGACACATTTCTCCACCCTTAAATCTTCAGATTCATCTGTATTTCATATCTGCTTCTATTCACAAAATAGAAATAAGCAAAATGCCTTAGGAAAAGCAAAGTGGTTTTGTCTTTAAAAGCCTGAAATCTTTGAGATCCCAGATCTTTGAGGCATTTTGCTAGGGTGACACTAGAGATAAATCAGGTAAGTTTGGATTCAATCTGACTGCTGGCACTAGGTTCACAGACCAGTCAGTGGGACACCTGCAGTGTCTCCACAAGCCTGAAGGCTGAAGCCCTGAGAAGTGCCCATACACATGAAGATATGTAGACAAGGTATAGTCAAAAGGAACAGTAGGAATCACTGCTGGGATTCCTCCTTAGCACGAAGTCAGTCACCAGCAAGTGGCTATTTACCATATGAAAAAAAACAGGTGCAGAGGGATTTAACAAGGAGACACCCAGCATGATGTCTTTGTTTCATGACAGACGAAAGACTCAAGGGCTGATGGAAATCTGGCTATAAACGTGCACAGAAGTTGACCACATAGAAAAGCTGAAAATGGTGTAATTCAAATAACATTCTTAGGAGGCACAAAAACATCTTTCAGGTAACCGTGGAGGAAACTCATTGACTTGAATTAGTGAATTTTTCGAGGCAGAAATGCATAGAAAATTGACATGGGAGTTCTCCCTGATTTTTTTTAACAAATAGATGTATTAAAAGATTTTGGATGGAAAACATAATTCTTTTATCTCAAAGTTTTCAACCATTTCAAATTTTAAAAGATATTCTCAGTTGATGTTTCTAACAAAGAAGTTTCCTTCCCTCTGGTTTTGGATTTGATATTTTTCCTGTGTTTTCTTCTTCAATCAGAATGAGTGGAATGAATTTTTAAGATGAAGCAAAACATATATTTTCCTTTTTTTCTAGAAGTTCATTTACTAATTGGTGTTTTGGCTAGAGACTGCTAAGTTTGATTTGAATTTCATTCTCTCTAAAAATTACTGCAGAGTTATTTTGGCAAGATTTTTTTTTTCTATTTCTTGATAACAGATTCTGACCACTACTCAGAGCACTGGGATTCCTCGTGCCTTTTTACTACCTCTCACCATTGACATGCTGTTATTACTTATGCAAATCACTTAGCTTACTTCTACTTTATTATCTTCTTAGTAAAATAGCAATAATTTCCTAGGTCAGACATTTCTGAAGAATATTTATTAGGTACTTAGAACACAGATAGCGTGACTTCGCCAACACTAGCATAAAATTTATGCAATTATATTTGTTTCTTGGCATTATTCTTTATACAACCCAGTACTATCAGAGGTAAGAATCAGACTTTTGCAGTGATAATGCTACAGTATTAATTTATTCACTCCCAAACCTCCCAATTGCAGCTAGTCTTTTTTCCTATTATATGTGTTTGGGCTTTTAAGTCTATAGGAACATGGTGGGGTTTAATGTTTCTGAACCATATAAAACAAGCTTGATTGAATTTTATTTTGATTCTAACACAGGTTTAAGAAGACCCCAAAGGACATTTTGTATAAAACTGACAAATCTTTAACTATTCTCAAGATGTATTTTTCCTTTCATTTTTGTACCTATTGGTATAGTATAATTGCAATTCTGCCTCCCTGGAGGATAAATCAGAAGATCATGACAGTACAATTGGAAGCAGTCAGGCATCTTCCACAGATTGATATGTTTTGCTTCACTCACTCTAGTGTCCCTGCTGCTTTCCTACTTTTACCTCCAGATTGTCTTAGTCTGATTGGTTCAGACCATACATAGTGAGTGAATGATGTCAATGGCATGCTTCATGCATAGAAACCCAGTAGCAGCCAGTGAAATACAACTTGACAACATTCTTAAGGTTTTTCTCCATGCCCTATCTGGTGAAAGAAAATAGATGTATTAGCCACTCTTTGAAGCTTGAAGTGCCATCAGTAAAATGCATGTTTGAAGACTTCAAAAACTTTATGAACCTTTTGTACAGCATAAAGTCTTTATGAGGAGTACTGATATACTGATTTTGTAGAACTGCATCTTCTTATTCAGCAAATTAATTCCTATGGTACATTAAGCAACAAATGAGTATGTGTCAGGTAATCACGACTCATCAAGTTACTGTATAGTATAAAATTGCTGGTAGAAAGATACCTCTGGAAGGTGAGTCCAAATTCTGTGTTGGTCTCCATAAATTACAAACTAACACTCTTTAGTTTAAGCAATTAGGAAAATTATTGTGTAGGATGTGTACAGATTAGCTGCTCAAAACAAATACACCAAGCAGCAATCCTTGCTTGTTTCTAAGGTGGGTAAAGTTTATTCAGTAGTGATAAAATAGATGAACATTGACTTTTAAATTGGATAGCCAGCAATTGGTTTTAGATGAGTGTTTTTCCTGTAATTTCTGCATTTTTAATGTCTTGATTGCCTTTTTCATTTCTCATCATTTGCATAACACTTACAATTAGTAATGGTCCGGCAGCTCACTGTGACTAACTAGAAGAAGGCAATAAGAGAATGACAAGTATGTCAAAGGTATGGAGCATTTCAACCAATTTAGCAGGGTCATATGCATAGCTGATGGATAAACTGCCAAAGATCTTCAGAATCACAGTGTACAAAAATATGAATAGGAAATTATTTTATATTTCTTAACCAAAAGAAGCATTAGAGTGCCTCAAACAAAAATAGTGCACAGTTTTAAAATGAAAGAAGAAACTGGTTTGCAGACCACATAGGTTTGAGATGCAGAATCTCACAGAATCATAGAATGCTATGTTGGAAGGGACCACAAGGATCACCTGGTCCAACATGTTTTTGGCAAGTTTATAGGTTAGAGTTACAAAGAAAAAAGTAGTAAATCTGTGACTTCTAAGCATAAAGATGTGCTTTAGACCCAGGAAGACCTGAAGCTGCAAGCATTCAGCATTACTGAGAAGTGTGTCACAACCTGCCTGAAGGATCTTATACCTTCCCCTGTGCACCTATCATTGGCAACTGTCACGGGACAAATCCTGAGCTAGATGAAGTGTTCATCTTATGCTGTTTTGCAGACTTACATACTGCATTACTAAACCTTTCATCATGATCCATTAGACAAAAGTGGTAATGACACTCAGACATCTGTTAGAGCCTTTTTGGGTGTTGGCCCACTGTATTTCTCCTGTCTGTAATTATCAAGCCAAACCACCCTCTTTCAGAAGCTGAGCAGAAGTGTTGAAAATTAGCGTTTTCTGATTATGAAGACAGTAAAGTTCCAATCCAATTTAGATATGTGTTCAACAGCCCCAGTACATACAAAAGATATGCATTTCTTAGTAGGCTTGCAGTGGAGGATGTGAAGCATCACTGAGTACAACACAGTTAGGAAAAATGGAAAATAGCAGGTGTATACATTATCTTTTCACTGAACATAATTACGCAGCTGATTCACAGCAGATTGTAGCAGAAGTGTCTTCTTCAGAAGCACTGAGGATGGAAACAGCAGGAAATGTTTTTTAAGAGAAAGTCAAGAAAGATAGCCTTTGCTGAAAAGTCACTGCAAGAAAAAAGGCAGGGAAAGTAGAACAAGATGTAACAAGTTCAGATAATGTGCAACTTTATGAGAAATTGAACTGCTTTTCCATATAATTTCATGGACATATTAGTATATCTGTATGAACAGACTGAAGGAGATGCTAAAGAAAACAGCACTATATGGAATTATCTAACACCTACTGTAAACAAAATAAGACCATTTCTTTGCAGTAGGTTGAGAAGCCTAAGATAGAGCCATTAATGTCTGCTTAACTGAATTTTGTTTCTAAGTTTATTAACAGTTAAACACACCTTGCTTTGCCATCTGAATAACTGTGTACCTATATAAACAATTCTGCAATATTCATTAACTCTTATGAACCACACAGGAAAGATAAAATTTCAGGTACTGATAATCACTCTGTTACTAGCACTTTAATCTAAATTTTTTTCATTTCCAGGCACCTGTTGCAGACAAGGATAATATGGCTGATTCAATTTTTCTGCGTTGACTAATCTCTTACAATTTAAGTACCTGGAACAGCTTGAAAAATTTCATTCCCCGACCTGTGCTAACGTATTTGCTAAATTTACTCACTAATATAATGAAATTGAATAAAAGATCACCCACCCATGTTAATTCTAAACAGCATATCAGAGCCAGCCTAGTGCAGCATCAATGTTGATTTGTGCTTAAGATAATGAAATTTGAAAGTCTAGAAATGATAGGGTTGTTTATAGCAAGTTCATCTCTGTAAAATAATTGCATCCGAGTTCCCATAAACATAAAAGAGAGACATTCTGCTGCAGCTGGTTGAAAGGATGGTTTGATTAAGGAATACAGATAACACTTACAGCTTCAGAAGAACTTCAAAAAGATATCAGGGAAATCAGGGAATTTTAAGATAGAATACATTTTCCAAACTTAAAAGCATTATTTTTCCTCAGCCATCTAATTTAGATCATATACCAGAAGCCTATAATAAAACTCCCACAAAGAAATAATAGCACACTGCATGTATTATGATTGTTCAACACACCATTTAAATACAATTACTGGCCCTTTGCCAGAAGCCAGGAAGCATTTCTTTCCATAGCAACAATAAGAGAAAGGTCAGGATAATATTTCTGCAGGTAAGCCTGCCCTTAAGAAGGATTCCGGATTACATGTGGATTACATGCTTTTGAAATATGGTACTTCCAAGTCAAAATTCACCTGGATCATCTCTCCCCTTCCCTCGGGATTATTCCTTTGGGTTCACAAAACCCACACATGGCTCCTTAAACACCACTCTTTCCCAGTATTTAGTCAGAATAGAGTTGCTCTGACTGCTGCTTTAGCAACAGTGTAAATGAGAAGCAGCAAATGTTCCTTGTTAATTCATTGAGAGCATAGCTCAGGATATATTTAATTAAAAGCAATGAACTGAGCTAATCTACCTAGTTCATTTTATTGGATTTGGTCTAGTAAGCAGCCTTCAGATACCAGAATATTTAAAGGACAATGTATTGTTGTTTTTTTGCCTTTTTTTATCTTTTAAAAATTTATTTCATACTGTTTGCCTGGTAGTAGAAAAGCTAATAGATTCTTTCCCAGTCTTTTCCATTCTGCCAGGAGCTAGAGAGCTGTTGTGTATGATCAGTAAAATAATAGCATCTGGTTTTTAGGATTAAGCTTGCAAAAACATATGCAGATGAGTCACTTTGATCATGTGAATGATTTCATTCAACTTCTGTTAAATGCTTTGAATCGCAGTCTCCTTCAGAATCATAGTCCAGGGCAAACAATGCTATTAGTTCAATAAAATTGTTAAAATGGATCAAATAGCAGGTCTAATTGAAAGCTTTAAAAAACTGAAGGTTTCTTTCAGAAACCCAGTACATTGTTATGAATGACCTGAATATTTAGTTTTTTAAAAGTCCCTTAAGAAAGGCAAAATTAAAAAAATAATAATAATACAAATCTTCACTGGATTACATGCAAACACATGGAGAGCTGTTATTTTGAGAAGTCAGCATGCCATTCAATTTGCTTGTGTCATATTTATGGAGTAACAAGCATAAAAATACATAAATCTAATTTATGAGCAAAATGCGTGCATGCAAAATCCTGGCACCTGTTACCATGAAGGTTATCCTGAATGCTCACACTCCTTCACAGTCATGCATTTGGACTTGACTGGATTGTGCTGGTTCGTACTGGATGGCAGGATTATCGTTAAATCAAGAGACTATAAAAATTTCAGTTGTAATCTCTGGACACACACAGGATTTTGCTTCATAGCCTGGTGACAGCCTAGTACCTGCCACTAGAGCTAGGGAAGACAGACTCAGACTATGGCAAATGCCTTTGTTTTTTACATTTTGCTCCCAGAGCTAGAATCAGCTCCAAACACAGAACATCTGTAGACAAAGGAATAGATGTTTCAAAGAAATGTACAGTAAATGCAAAATACAGCATTTTTTAATGACAGTATCAGACTCTTGTAACACACCCGCCTTCTTGTCAAGAAAAAGAAGAGCACTCACAACAAAACAAATGGCAAAGTAGTTTTCCTTTCTTACTTTAAAATGAGGTTATTTTTTGTTTCTTTCCATTTGAATCCCTTAAGAACAATAAACTCTATGGCTAATAATTTTTTTTTTTAATAAAACAGAAAATCTATCTTGAAGAACAATGTCAGCTGTGGAGGGAAATACAGGACATGCCTCACAAAGGCATTCTTAATGGGGTTTTTTTGTATGTCACAGGAACAGTCTGTCAACACTAACACCATTTGGAGCCCTACTGAAGCAGACTTTAGGTACAGCATATTTCATAAAAGAGCTTCCACAGTAAAGCTTGCACTGTACCTAATCTATCAGCCTTTTGACCTCCTTCAGAAAATCATTTTATCCTGTCATTCTTCTGAGAATGATTCAGGAGAGCACAAGAGTGGACAGGGATGCATTCTCAGGAAATTGCTTGAAGGCATTGAAACTAGTCCTGCATGCAGTGACCAAAGGACTGGTTATCATTAGAGTCTTGGAGTGTGGAATAAGTCAAATGATGTCAACACTGACAGCTCCTCAATCTGCTGGAATGAGGCATGACAGTGTGGCAACAGTTGGCAGACAGGTACTTCACATTTGAATTCCCCTTTTTGCCCCAAAGTATTTCTGTTTTTTGTTTTTTGTGGGGGTTTTTTGTTGTTGTTGTTTTTTGTTTGTTTGTTTGTTTTGGTTTTGGTTTTGGTTTTGGTTTTTTGTTAGTTTTGATTTGTCAAACGTTTTGGGAAGTGTCTTATTAAACCTATTATAGATAGGCTATGGAAGGCTTTGTTTAGGAAGAGTAATTAAGAATTTGGAAATTGTTTTGTAGTTTCTTTTGAAATAATTACTTAATCAAAATTAAGTTTCGTAACTAATCATTCTATTTTTCATTACATTTTTCAATCTAGGTAAGTTTCAGTAGCAATGTTTCTCATTACACAACTACATTAGAGGTCTAAATTTTTACCTATTTCTGTAACCTTTTTTTTTAGCAAGAATGTAGCCAGATTAAAAACACATCATAAATACAGCTAAAGATGACCACTGTACAAAAAGATCTGGAAACAAAGGAACTTCAAAAGAGGAACAGGAGATTGTCAGGTTATGGCAATCACATCTTAAAGCTTCTATTCCTGAAGATCTGCAGGATGATAATCACCAAATTTACACTCTGAACATGCAAATTTGCAAATTGTAAAAAAATAAATAAATAGTCCCTTTGGTTTCAAAATCCTATCATGAATTTGTTCCTGCTCACTATGGAAAAAATGTCTTACTACCCATCTCTGTGTTATCTCTGCTATCAACACCTGTTATCTCCACAGTTCTTTCCAGGTGTCTCAAATGTCCCATCTTATTGATTACTCAGCCCTACCAACTAAATTAGAGGTTGAAGAATGGAGAAGGAGCTCAGGTGATGTCTCAAGTACACATATTGTGTTTATTTACATGGATCAGGATTGGGAGGACACTTTACTTTTAGGCAGCATATATATGTCACTTGCCCAAAATCAAGTATGTTTCATGAGGGCCTAATAAAACATTTGTCACTTATCACAAGAAAAACTCAGCGAATCTTCTAGATACGTGGCAAAGAAGAAATATCTGACTGTTGAAAAAAGACCATTATCTAAATTATGGAAAAAAAAAAAAAGTTGATGCCTCCAAATCCCATATATATATATATATATATATATACACACATATAAATATATTTGTGTGTGTTCATGGCTCCAAAATTTTTGTGATAGGTTGTCATAGTTTGTGTATGAGAACCTAAAGAAGGAGGGACCCTGAGGGATCCGAGAGGTGTGGAACACAGAGGGGTCAATATTTCCCCTGATTTTCTGCCCATACTCTATATATAAAGTCTATATATAAAGTCAGGCAGCCCGGCAGCCCCGCTCTCTCTCGCCCGCTCCTCGCTTCGCTGCTGTTCCCCTGCGCTCCTTTACCCCCAGCTCACCACCTGCTCCTCAGAAATCCACATCCATCCGGTGCTGGGCAGAGCCGGGGAGCCCTCTCCTGAGTCGGCCCTGCTGCAAGGGCCCTCAGGCACCTTCCCTGACAGCATTTAGGACAGGTTGTAACTGTATTTGTACCTTATCCTATGTGTTACTGCCGTTCTACTGTTCCAGTAAACCTGTTCCAGTTTTATACTACAACTTTTAAGTCTCATCTGTATTCCTTTTTTCTTGCCTTGGGAAGGGTAACAGAGCAAATTCTGTCCTCTGTTTTTTTCATCTTCCCAAACTGCTAAGCCAGGACATAGGTTTTGACAGAAAGTTCTAAAATAAGCTTAGGTTTATTATTAATTTTTCTTGCCTTGACAATCTTCTGGCTGCATTTTATATTATTTTCTCCTGCCTCTCTGTTTCTCACAGAATATGTTTAATTTGATGCTATCTTATCTCACAGATTCCTTGTTCTTAGCTCAAAAGTTTCCTGGGATAGGGAGAAAATTTTATAGTTTGTAAAACAGACAGCTTGATATAGAGTAAGAAGTTATTTAACTCGGAATGGAGATTCTAAATCAGTTCCTTAGCTATGAAGAATAATAATCTGAGCAGTTAGATTCAATATTAAATTAATTAATAAATCTCCAACTCAAACTAAATCAGTTCAGTCTGATAGTTTATGAAAAGCTGGATGTGGTTTTAACTTCAGTGGCAATGAATGGTGCTCAGTATATTACAATCTCATGGTCTAGTACGTCTCCATAAATTTGAAATTATCTGAAAAAACTCACTTTTCTTCCAGTGGCACTAGAAGGAAGCTGAGTGTAAGATCCAAAGTGAACAACATTGTACAGTCGTTGTGAATGCCCTCTTTTCTCCATAAAAGGAAGGAAAACTTTCAGGAAATTAATTCAGAACTCAGCAAAATATGGGCAAAAATAGATTAAATCGCCCTTTAAGAAAGATCTAATGTTTATGCAACATCTTAAGCAAATCAGCAAGCTTTAATGGCAGCAAGCTGAAATCAATGAGTGTTTTGCTAGAAGTTGCTGGTCTAAGACTACACTGCTGGATCCAGAGCAAATACTGCTGCATCAGGCCTTCTTGCTTCCACACCTGCAGAGAAAGCACAGTCCAAAGAAAGCTGCTTCCACTAGACCTAAAAGATTTGGATATCACTAACTCATCTAAAAGAGAGTTATGCCAGCAAAAGAACATCTCCCTATCACACAACATAGCAGAGTGCATTGCAGCAACCATTTTGACAAGGATATTAGTGTTCCTTGTGCTCTCTTTGTCACCAAGGAAAATCTTCATCTCATATTAACTGTTCTATTTTTTTAGCTGAATTTTCCAAACCCAGATACTTTATATGGACTTACCTTTTGAATAAACTGGTCAAAATTATGCCACCTGAATTTCTCTAACCTTGAGCAGAGTTCAGATTTTTAATGGTGTTCTGATTTTGATTCTGAAGTAAGGATAATGTAGTCATTCTTACTAAGAATGCCAAGCCCTTATACTACCACACCAGGAAAAAAAATAGGAAAAGAGAAAGAAGAAATACAGATTTATCTGCCAAACAAGAGAGTTAATTCTTATAGATAGTGCTATTGTTAATTAACAAAGATTAACATTTAATTCAAGCACACACAAACAGCAATAACAATCTTGTTTAATGAATGTAAAGCAAAAGACTGAGGGCCTTACTCTGCAATTAGTTACACGCCATGTCCTCTGTCTCTGATTTTGATACAGCTTTAATGAGAATGGTTTTGACATAAGCCTCTTGGTTAAGGTACACAAAATTAGTGTTTTGTCATCCAGAAAAGTGCATATCTCTAGTATTGGCTATGGAGAATATTCATCTAACACCATGTTTCACTTGGTTTACTATAAATAGTAAATTTTTACATGAGGATGGTAAGCAAAAAATCTGATCCTATAAAAAAGCAAGTCTCTAGGCACCTTACAGCAGATCTTGTCGTCTCTTTCTTCTCTACTGTCCAACAGTGTGAACTCCACAGAAGTGCCAGAGAAGAGACCCATCTCTTGACCTTATTAGTCACCCCTTTTTCAGTATTACTGAAGTTCATCTGAGATAGAGGATTTTGGTAGTAAACCCTGGTGGGTAATCTAGTCCTTTCTTCTAAGGCTTCCATGTCCTACCATATCACTCCTTCTCCTGTCAACTGCTAGTGCATTGGGACAAACTTAAAAATATATAATAAAGCTTAAACCTTCACCTGCAGGTTGTGCAGGGCAATAAGACAGAGTTTGCAGTTGGTCTTAAAAACTAGGGGTCCATTCTGTGTGCAATTGGATTTTACTCTGGGTCTGGGTTGTCTTTGAGTTCAAGGTTCTTTAATGTTTACTGTACAGTAGGTGCTCTCCAGAGAACATTGAGTAATAGAATGGTTGGTGGGGGAAAGGGCCTTTAAAGGTCACCTACTCCATCCCCTCTGCAGTGAACAGGGATATCTTCAGTTAGATCAGGTTCTTCAGAGCCTCATCCCTTCTGACGTTGAATGTCAGGATGAATGTCCCATCCAGGGATGAGACATCTGACACCTCTTTCACAATTTGAAAGCAATCCTGTTCATATTCACTATAGATGATAGTGTATTAAAAAGGTATGATCAGAAGATTAACTTCAAAAGTAAACTTCTAACCTGGACTATGTTAATGGAGACACTCAGAAGGACAATTAACAGATACTCAGGAAGAGTCTTTGTACTGTGGTACAAAGAAAGTGGTGAGGGTGGCTTTAGTGTGGACTGAATATTAAGGCATCCTGAAGACTTTTCTAATCTTATTTATAGCATGATGGATGGAAACTAGATTCAGTTTCCACATCTGCTACTGATTTACTTTAACAGTCAGTTAAAAGGTCAAGGGGAATGCTAATGCAATTAATGCTCTGGAGGTACTTCCCTTGTTGAGTTGAGACTATGGTGTGTCTGCTCCTTACGTTTGACTTAGCATTAAATTCATGCTAATGTGCTATTCTGAATAAGAGTTACAAAAAAGCAAAGATAAATGGAAAATAGGCTTTTATTCCATAATTTACCAACTGTGAAATGAGACAAATAGATTTTTTTCTTCTCTCTGTCATGTAACATTAGCTGTGACATAGGCACATGTTATTCTGAATGGGCCTTAGAAAAACTGCATACTACTGGTAAGACTTCTCATTTCTACCAGCTCAAGTGGGATCAATAAAAGGTGAAGCAAAACATAGATCAGGTACATTCATCTAAGGTCTAATTTCATCGACTTCAGGATTTAGGAGTGTTAAGAGTATATTTTTGTTTCAGTCGAAATGGTCCGTGAGTTCTTACAAATCAGGCGCACTTTTTCAGTTTTCAAATATTTGAGAAAGATGAACAACCCAGAATTTCTGATTTTATTCTCTATTATGTTTCTTATTTGAGGAGCAAAACATGTTTATCTGATATTTTCCCAGTGGGATGACCTTTCTTATAACTAACTAATAACCCTTGTTGCTAACTGGGTTTCTGATTATAAGCTTTTATAGGAGATAGAGAAAATTGCCAGAAACATGACTTATTTCTGTATATAACCAGTAAGGGAGAGAGTGACAGATATACAGGTTATGGGAATTCAGGAAGTCAAAGCACTGTAAGTTATGGATTACAGAAGTATACGTACTGTTATTATAAAAGTTACATCACTGATTTATTTTTAACAACCTATACCTTTTCTTCTTTCTCAAGAAGTTGAGATGTTAATCTAATTCAGGCAGTAAGTCATGGAATTTTTTTCAGTTCTTTTACTCTTGACAACCACAGTTCTGTAGTGGTTATTTGTTTTTTGCAGCTGAAGTGATGAAGTTCACTTACTGGCAGTATTACCAAAGATTCTAAGTCCTCAATCTTATTTATTTTGAGTAAATCAGGACAGTTCCCTAAGTCCATCACAAAAAATAACTTGACAATTTATCAATGAAATAACCTGGGTACTAGTTTTCTATAATCAGATTTCTAATTCTTTTGACACATTTTTTTTCTTTTTCTAGTGCCTTGTACAACATCTGAGATAAATGGAGCAAGCATTGGCTAAACCTTTCAGTAAAGTTAAACTTACAAGTTTAATATTAAAGACAAATTTGATGTTTGTTGAAAGCAGTTTTGCTTGCAGTCATGTCATGGGACCTCAGCAGGGAAGGTGAGAAAGTTTCAGGACACTAAGGAATATGTCTGAATTCTGCCAGGGTTTCCTACATTGGCATTTAGACATTAAGCAGTCATCCACTGGGGAATCCCAGTAACAACCAGGCTCCTTGCTGTCATATTGCTAAAGTCTGAGCTAATACAACTGTGTACGTCAACTTATCTCTCACCATCTGTTACTGGGTTAGATATTTTGCAGTCTCTATGGAAAGCTGCAAGAATACCCACAATCCAAAGCACTGTAAAACATGCATAACTACTAGTTTGTATAACAAGTAATCAGTGTTTATTAGTGGCATTAATTGGGTTTGTGAATGCTGATAACTAGGAACAACAGCATCTGTGGTACTAACCCCTAGAAGGGTTCCAATTGGCACTTACATAGTGCACTCTCCCCATGGCTGAATAGTTAGGAGACTTAGAGAAAAAAAATTACGAGCATTTGTACCCAGACTATAATTCCAAATAAAAGTAAGTGTGAGTCTTTGGAACAGGAGCTGCTCTGGAGATAGGGATCAACCTGGCAGATGTAGCTCCATCTGGGTCCCTGGCTTTTGTAGTCATTACTGGCCACAAGTATGCTTGTGAGAGACACTGAACCAGCTAAGAAGCAAGCTGCTGTTAAAGGAGAAACTAGATGATTTTTGTTACATTTTATGTTACTTCCAACCTTTAGCTTTCTGTCTTGTAACAAAGAGCTCAACCTTGTGTGTTGGTCAGTGAAGTCTTGCTTTAGTTGCAAGCCTAGAGCTGGAAATCGGGGTGAGTAAGTGTGAAATGTATGTGTCATTTTCCCAGAAACAGAAAATGAAAACCAGCTTACATATCCAGATCTTCTCCAGGGACCTGCATTCAGAGATCTGGCTAGGAAGCTCAGGAATGGAGAATTCTTCCTGCCAGGATATAAAGAACCACAATGGCTGCAGGAACACATGCACCTCGGTCCTTGGTAATAACACAAAGATATAAAGGTATAGTTTGGAATACAAATTTGTCCTGCACATAGTTGAAGTCTTCGAGGTCGAGACATGATGCAAATAATGAATCAACTTTCTATAGCAGGCATAAATTTGGTAAAATCTAAGTGGAATAAGCCATAGCATACAAATGTGCAAAAATAAAGTTTTCCTAGTCCGTAGATTCCTCCTCTTCTCTGTGTTAGTTTTCTACTCCTGCCACATGGTAACAATTTAATAACTGACTGCAGCTTCCCTAAGTGATGCAGTGACTTTTTTCAGATAAAATAGAGATACTCTATAATAATAGCTCTCTCGTAAGGAATGACTGTGTTTTTTTTTTTTTTTTTTTTTTTTTCTGCCCTTGTTATCTCATTTCCATCAATTTTCACTCCCAGTATCGAGCATTATCATGATTCCACTCCCTTTCTTCACTTCTACTTTCATGACCCTTCAGTCTTTGGAGTCCTCTTGAAGTTTCCTCAAAATCAGTGGAACAAATCCCCTCATCTGGACCTAGTGAAGAACTCATTTTACCACTCCCTTTGAATTCTATCTCAATCTTGTTTGCCTGAATCTTTACAGCCATTTTCCTTAATCCAGAAATCATTCTCTTGTCCAGGCTAATTCCTATTTCACTCTCACACAAAGTCCATAGCAATTAGCTAGTCCCAATAGTTCTGAACACCAAGATGTATTACTAGACAGACAAGCCACCTTTTGTATCACACTCTGCCATAAGGGTGAAATGGTGCTGAACTGTGTGTACTGCCAGGGGCTACAGGACAATAATCTCATCCAGAGCTCTGAACTGGTCAGGATTCAGGTAAACCCCTGAGGAGCAGATATGACATAAGTCCCTCAAACCTAGATGGAAGACTGAATAGATTTGTCTCTTTTTTTTTTTTTTTTTTTTTTTTCCCTATGCTATTTCACTTGCCAAAAATACAATTACAAATTTTAATTAAATTCAGGAAATAGTTTTGTGTGAGAAGAGCAGTTTTCCTAGCCCTAGAACTTACTGTAAACTGTTTGCTTCAATAGAGTTCAGCTGTCAGCCAGCCCAGATGGGAGTTATACACAAACCTTGCTCTTCATTTACTTTCTACAAAAATTAACTGTTTAACTGGTTTCTTTAACTTTCTGGAGGAGCTCCTAAATTCAAAGGCAATACTCCTTGGATATTTCTAAGGGGAACTAAGACAATTTAAGATTAAACAAAGTATTTCATTGCACATGTCAAATACATGTCACATCCTAAGTATTGCCATAACATGTTTGGTTTTGGTTGTGGTTTGTTTATTTTTTTAATTGATAAGGAAGTAGAAATTAAGTTAAACTACAATATTATTTTCTTGTTTATATTTTCCATTATATTGTTTTGTTTCCTGGCTTGCATGAGTAGAAAAGCATTCATTTAAAAATGGACACATTTTCTTCTCTTTTGTTGACTATTTTCTGGAATTTTACTGACTAGTAGTGTTATTTTGACCAGAGGCTGAGGAACACTGACAGCATGTTTCACAGTGTCATACAGGCTTTACTTACAGCTTCTGACAATTTTGATTATTGTTTATTTTTCTCTCAAAAGTGACATTTAGATGCTATAACACAAGGCCCTATTCTAATATATAAAAAGAGAGGGATTTTCAGATAGATCACCTGCAACTTCAGCAGGCAGATAAATAAACTTGCATCAGTTTTTCACAATAATATTTTATCATCATGATGATACTAGTCATGATGATCGTGATTAATTATGATGATGAGAGGACTAGAGCACCTGCCATATGAGGAGAGTCTGAGAAAACTGGGTTTGTTCAGCCTTGAAAATAGAAGACTTTGGGGAGACCTTGTCATGGTGTTCCAGTAATTAAAGGGAAGCCATGAAGAAGATGAAGACTCCCTGTTTACAAAGAGTCACATGGACAAGACAAGGGGCAATGGGCACAAGTTGCTCCTGGAGAGATTCTGATTGAACATGAGGAAAAATAAGCACCACGAGGACAATCAGAATGTTCTCCCCGGGGATGTGGTAGATTCCCCCAACTTGGAAAGTTTTAAGTCTCAATTCTATGGGGTGCTGAGACATCTCAGATAAACACTAATATTAAAAAGGTTGGACCAGATGATCCTTGAGGTCCCTTCCAACCTAACATTCTATGATTCTGTGAAAGCACAATAGTAGAGGAAGAGTGAGATTAAATTGATTGCAGAAAGTCAGTTAAATGCATCTGTCTTGCAGGACCAGGAATATTCAAAACTGCCAGAGCTGGTTGGACCCACAGCCAGGCCAGCTTCAAAACTGGGAGCTGATACTATCATCAGAGCTGTATTGTAGTCAGTGTGCCTTGCTGAGACACTCATTATCTTCAGGTCAATACAACTGCATTGCTTTTGAGTCTCAAGGTAATACATCTCTCCAGCACTGCACTATTCATTGTCGATGTTCAGCCTTGGTTTGGCTTTAACCCAAGGCTTTCTTCATGACAAAACGTTTTCTGCAATTCAGGCCCACAGGAAACCTGCAAAAGATCTATAAAGCTGAATGCAGGTTTGAGTTTTAGTCACTATCAACCACAAACCTTTCTATCTTCTGATTATGTACTTGGTTCATTTTATTGGGTTCTCAGTGCAAAATGTAACATTTATCAGATCAGATGGTAATTCCTTACCACAGCTTCCCTACATAATACCCTGGAGAAAAGAGTAAGGATTAAAAAAAACCAAAAAACCCAGCTTGTGAGCTTGTTCAGTTCCTTGCATAGAGGTTTGCAAATGGAAGAAAAATTCTCTCAATCAAGCTAAAGAAAATAAAGCACATGTTTTACAAATACAAGCAAGGAGAGTACAGAAGTGAAACAGAGGAGAGTATCTTCTCAAGGATTTTGATAAAAGGCTGGTTTCTGTCCATAAATGTCTAACTAACTTTAAGAATAAATTTAAGAGGCAACATAGTACTATAAATGTAGGATGTAAATATGAGGAAGTAGTAATGAAATCTCTGGCAAGCCTTCACTTATGCTGTGCTCAGTACTACTTACCACATCATAAAAAACTGGTTTCTTAAAAATGTGGTGAGGAAAGGGAGGTGATCTAGTAATAAAAGTTATGAGCTGTGAAGACAAGAACTGGAAAGCCTTCATTCTGAAACAGTCACTGAAAAGGCAAATAACTGAGACACAAATATTAAGTGCTGAAAGTCAATTCACACAAAGAAATATTTTAGATAGATACATGCAGGAGAATTTGAGGCATTGCCCCATTTTTACTAACCCTTACTTTATTTGCTATGATAAATTACATAACTATCTGCTTTAAACTGGGGGATTCTTACCAATGAATGTATCTACAAACTGCAGAGAGTTTGTGTGTCAGTTCTGATACTCACTTGGTAACTGGAGCTTAAGTGAAACTTCAGGTGATACAGAAATATGGTGTGGCTGAATGCTGGACTGAAAGTAGGCAAATCACTATGAAATGTAAAGTGACATCACACACTGTAAGTACAGGTGAACAATGATGCTACCAGTAAGGGCATCTTCTGAGAGAGGAACATGAATTTAACTGAATTCCAGTTTTCTTTTCTCTTTCCATCTAAAAAAGCTATATGGGAGACAGTTGTGACAGTTTTTCCATAAAATGTAGGTAGGAGGCCAAATCTTTCTCTCACTGACCTTGACATGATTGTAGTACTTGGGTCCATTTCCATTCCTTCCCTTCAATTATGTGCCAAGACAGAAAAGCATACTTAAAAAAAATAAAATAACATAAGATGCAAACATAAATTTTATTATAGGTTATTTTAAATAATATATGATGGTAGCAGAAAAAAAAATCAGAAATCTCAGACATTAAGATAGGTTTGGGAAAATATCACTACTATAGAAACAGCTATATATTCCTTTTCTATCCACGTTTCTCTTTCTTTTCCTCTCCACTTTCAGTTAACACTTGTGTCTCACTGTCTCAGAACTTTCCAGGTACTTTGTCTACAAACTTTAGCACAAGGAGATCCTCTTTTACAGTGTAGCCAAGTTTACACTTAGTTGGAAACAAACTCCTGTTTACCATAATGGATACCAAAGCAGCATGTCCGTGGTCACATGGAAAAGTTAGGCAGGGAATTGAACCTCAGCCTTTAAATGCTCCAACCTCATCTCCTTGCTCAGTTTTGGTTGGAGATGGGTTATGTGCATTGCAGGATTTTTCCACTAGACCTATGTCCTTAGACTTCTGGTACACTGAGCTTCGTTTTAAAGGCTAGGTAATTTCAATGACTATGTGCTAAAATGTAGTGCTCTCACCACATTGTATCCCATATTTCTTGTTCACTAGAAGCCCAGGGTCTGACTATTAAGTGAGGCGTGTGCCCTAGCAACCATTTTTAATAAAATTCTAAGGGCAGGGAATGATTTCTCACATGGAAAGAAATAGATGTCAAGTCAATAACAGCCATTTCAGTCCCTCATATAGAGGAGATAAATACACATCTTGCACAGGTGAAGAGGAAACATCACATAAAAGGGGGCATCATGAGCAAAACGCAAAAACAAAAAAAACCAGTAATTATAAGCTATTTAGTGAAAACACCATGAAACTGAAAATAAAATGCAGAAAAAATACTGGGCTAGAATGCACTGACAGCAGTGGAAAAACATGAGTCACACACTGCATAAAAATAAAGAGTGCATTTTTTAAAAAATTTGTTTTGAAAATAGAATTATTGAAACCATTGTAGCAGAAATGTTGTAAGCACCTTCTTGTATTACTTCTAAACAAAAATGCCTTTTATTTGCCACTTGATGGATTTTACTACAGTCCCCCCTCTCCTTAGATCTCCAAATAATGTTATAATTATCATCAGAAAGTGAATTTCTAAGCAGATGAAATCTGTCATTGAGAAGCAAGGCCCCACCACCCTGACAATGTAAATTGACTTAGCTTCATGCAAGACTTCTAGGTTGTGTGTTATATTCCCTTTCCTCTTTCTTGCCCCTTAATCCTGTAGTATTGACAAAAGAACATCATATTGGTGCCTATTTTCCCTTTTTAAAACTCAAATGCCAAAAAAAAAAAAAAAATCCAGACCTTTGTTGCTATGTTCCCAGAGGTTATTCCAGTAATAATAAAAAATCCTTACCTTCCCTCATTTCTTCTTCAGCCTTAGCCCTGCCCTGATTTTAGTTAACAGGAACAGATTCTGCCCTTGCTTGCTCCAATCTATACATCAGTTCTTCTGGCATGATAATTCTTGTAAGAAAGAGAAGAGTAGTGTTTTGGGATTTTTGTCATGGATTTTACTACAACATAATTTCTGTGCATGGATACGTGCAAGTAACTGAGCAAGCCTGTAACTGGAAATATACTGAAAGCTGGAGATCTATCTCCTGATTTATCCATCAGGTTACCTTTGACTGCTATGCATCCTGAACATCTAACCCAGCCAGTCCCCTGTGTGAGGAGCACAGTAACATATTGGTGAGGGATCACGTAAGATGTTGCACAAATGAAGATCCCAGGAGTCTATGAATGGATTTTCACCAGTGTCAGCAGGCTTTGGATTCTGCCTGAAAATTGAGAGGGTGAGAGGGAGTGGGCAGAGATGAATTTTCCTACATGTAGAACTCAGCTGTTGGAAAGAAAGTGCAATTTTTCAAGAACAGAAGGTGTGGGTGCTGCTTCAGAAGTACAGCTGTGAGGAGGAAATATACTGTGAAGTACTTAAATTAAGATATCTCATGCAAATGATACACGTGGGTCCAGTGTCTGAGAATCATTGTAGATCTAATTATGTGGAAAATCCATGTGAATTGACTTCTTACAGATCAGTGCCAAATGATCAGCCAGTGCCACATAAATTAAGATTGTGACAGCATCACCTTTATATATGAGCACTCTGTCTTAACATGGGCAGTACTATTTCACTGCTTCAGATCGATTCATAACTTCAGTTTACATAATATATGTAGATATAGTACAGGCTCCCCTGCTGTCTTTTGTCAGTGAACAGTCTTCTATAGTATCCATATTCGTATCATAGATATAAAGACATACACACACTGAAAACACACAGTAGTTGATTTAAGTAGCTTGCAGTCTCAAGCGCCTCCCGTTTTGTAAAACTAAAGGGTGATCCTTCTGAAATGAGAAAGGTCTGAAATGCCACCATTACTCTCTATCCTAGACACTGGGAAAACTATTCTATCATACAAGTATTTATCAACTGCAAGATATTTAGTGGCAATACCCTGAAATCCACTTTTGGGATTGTCTCCACTTAGCAGACTCACAGTGTCAATATATGAAAGATACTTCACAGATTCAAGAGTTGACATTTCCCCACATGAGCACAAAAGTCCCCAGAGATACAAGCAAGATCTACCTCAGTGTCATCATTATCCATAATTTGCTGTAAAAGGGAGCAACAAACTGGTACAACAAAACATTAATACCACGCTCCAGGTTTGATACCAGTGAAAGACTTTCCAGTTAGATCATTGATATTCCATTTTCTTTTTAATGTCCAAAGCCTATGCTAGTTTCTAATACAATAGGAAGAAATCACAGCTATTTTAGCTAGGTTTCCATTTCAAGCCTGCCTGAGCACTTAAATATAGTGCCAGCCTTTTCCCACAAATGCATGCTGTTAAAGAAGAGAGCTAAAATTCAAAGAATTGTCAAGTAAAACACCCATTAAGATAGTAAGATGCCAATGTTCAAACTTCAGCATTACAGCATTAAATCTCAGAGGAACTGACTTTGCTAATGAGAAACAAAAGAGGAAGGAGTGTGAGGGGCAGGGGGGTTGGGGAAGAGGATGAGAATAAGGAACAATATGACAGTAAAATAGAAACCACAGATAGAGGTACCACAAGGAACCCAAATTCTTCAACTAAGGCTTGTCATTGAGATTTTTAGCATACGATATACAGTTTTAATTAAATTATGGTTCAGAGTCAGAGAATAAAGCCAAAGGCCCAATTTTTTTTATTTCATTTTTAGAACAGAGATCTTATCTGCTGCAGCATTTCATGCACTTCTAATTAAATATGGATTTGTGGCTTTAAAGTACCTGAAAAGACAGCATGACTTTTAGGATTCATCCTATGCTGAACTCAGAGCAGTACAGTCTAAGGGTGAGATTCTGGTCCATAATGGAGTCAGGGCAACCTTAAATTCCAAGGGGATATGGGTAAGGTGCAAAGGAAAGAGTTTATCTTGTGCCCTGTGCATGAAAAGTGTTACCATACCTTGTAGTAATGAAGAAATGGGTCTCTCTGTGTGTAAATGTATTCAATAAAACTTTAATTGTGTTTGCTTACAGTAACAGGGTGTAATTGTATATGGAGCTAAAGATTTCTGAGTACCGTCAAAAGTACTATTTTGATCGGATTATTAGTTTTTGCTGTGCCTGCCAAATCCTGCATTTATTGGCAGTCCTCATTACACTTTTTTCACAGCCTATCATACTAACTCAAATTGTCTCTTCTATTTAAGAAGTATAATATTCTTTTGAAAAGAGGAAGTTGCTGCAGAGGATTTTGCATGTAGTGATGAATTGTTATTAAATACTATTAAATTATTATTAAATAATACTAACAATATAATATTTAGACTATTAATAATATTGAACTAAGTTTACTGAGTCTCTTAAAACAGAAATGTAGGCTGGTGAGAATGTTACCCCCAGTCTTGAAATAGTGAATGAATGTCCGAGCCATCTTTCCAGCATTTGTATAAGAAGAAAATGTGGAAATATTAATAAACTGCATTTGGTTGAGGTTTTCTCAATATTACTGAATAGATAACTTCTTGAAAGTCAGCTGCTCATAGCACCATCTTCAAAGTTCCCACAGGATGAATGGTTTCAGTGCTGAAGTTAATAGAGCAATGCATGTGATAACTGGAGACATATATGCATAAACCAGGAAATGCAGGAAGTCACACCTCAGCACAAAACCTTCCTTGATAGGCTTGCCTGCTAAAGCTGAGGATAGTGCTGCTGGCTTGGAAATAATGAGGCTTGTGCTTGCTTTGGACCAAAGTCTGGTGTGTGTATGATATGCTTCCAGAATACTCAGACATATGGGAGTTACTTATGGGGGCAGCATGTTGATATTATTTGTCAGCATGATGTGTGGCTGTTAAGGCATGTTAGAAATGGTTCCTATTTTTTCCAGGACTGGCATAAACAATCTCAAAGAGCATGCAGTTTTAAAACCAAACTGGATTAATTTTTTAATACTGGTAGAGACACGTGGTATAGAATTGCTAAATTCCATTTTTTCCACAATGAAATTTTCAGACGTTTAAAACACTACTACTAATAACTGTGATGATGATAATAATAGCAGCAGCAGCAGCAGCAAGACTCATCTCAATCTACATATACAACATTTAGTCACATGAGATACTGTTCTTCAGAGAAGAATCCTGGTATGAATTCACCAACTGGCAAACTGGACTATCACAAGTAAGGGGAGAATCAGCCTTGATGCTGCACTGTTTGTTATTTTCATTGAATGTTTAATCACATTTCGGCTGCTAGTTCTGTGAGATTATTTCAAAAACCATTTAATTAAATTGTATTACACTGAAGGGGACTGATCTTGTTTCATTGTGATTGCACTCAAAAATATTTTTTGTATCTTAGAAAGGTAGAAGTATTTTCTGATGTGATCTAGTCTGGATGGCTTATTTCAGTGGTTCATTGAAAATTTGATCTGGAAATCTGTTTTGAAAACAATAATCCATCAAGGTCTCTCTCCTATGAAACTGCTATTTCTCCTTCAAACTTTTCATCTTCAGTGAAATCATTTCCAAGTAATCCACAACCATTCCTACTTTGCCAAAAAACTTTGCTATTTTTTTTTGAAACAGCAAACTTCAATTTTTTTATTCTGTTTGCAATATCACTAATTAGGCAACAAGTTTCTGATGTGAATGGAACACACTCTAACAGGACCTATCCAGAGAGGTTAGGACCTTATTCCTACACATTCAGTGACGAATCAACAGTGGTTTGAATAACAGAAATAGAACGTTGACTTGAACAAATAGAAATCTCTCCATTATTTGTACAGATGAACCCTCCAGAATACATACAAAGAATTTAAGTCAAATAATTAGAGAAAAGTTAGCCAAATACAAAGCAGACCTCAGTAAAAACAGCACAAATCCTCCACCATTGTTCTTTACGGAATTATCATTTTTATAGCTACCTTTCTAAACTTTTATTGTGAACTTTCAGCCAATACCTGTGTTATACTGCTTTCCTTGCATCGTTATGCACTAGAAATGAGCATTTGCCCAAACAGAAGGCTTAAACCTCAAAGATAGATCTGTTCTGTGGCATTTATTTAATCTTAGGTAAAGATGGCTGAAGGAAGTGAAAAGGTTTTTCATGCACTTGTCTTCAGCATTCCTTTGGGCAGTTTGATAATGTATGAACTTTTGTTCTTCAGAAAGTCTCTCCCTTGGTCACCTAAATGTGTAAATTGGCAACCACAAGAGGTGAAGTTTTAACCCCACAAACTCCTGAGCAGTGAGCTATATTTACTATGTCTGCACATACAGCCCTTTGCAATGGTAGTCTTAAAAACCTTCACACTTTTCCTAACTTAGTCGATGAGTTAGAGTGAGCATGGCCTGTTACTCAATGTGCTCAGTAGGTGAACAATGTAAGGGCTTGAACCTTATATCCTGACAGCTTTTAATTGTCTTTCCTTATGCTCAGTCCAGTGGAAAATGTCTTTGCAAATTTTCCCTTTGACTTCTTTTTCATTTTCTGGGTCCATCTCTTCAAATGTTGCACATGACCATTAATGGAAAGTAATGCATTGGATCATGAAAATGTCTCGGTCAAGCAGAGGTCCAAACTTTTTAGTACTTGGTGCAACATGATGAAATCCCCTGAATTTTACACAGCTGAAACCACACAAGTATACATAATTACATTTTGTGGTTGTAACAATGTAAAATTAATTTAAACTGCTGTGCTCTCAGCACACAATTTTAGAGCAGTCTATTATTTTCTAGGAACTATCCCTAAGGCAAGGCTTATATTGCCTAGAAAGAAAAGAGGTTTAAAATATTTCAAAAATCCTCAATCCCCTTTATCTGCTACTTCTCTCTGAGAAACTTCATGCTACTAAAGGCTTTTCCAAACCATATAACCTGATGTTAAGAGTTTATTATATTCAGTTAGGAAATGGAAATTATGTCATCTGGTTTGTAGCATGAGTCATAACTCCAAAACACATTTCTACTATTCAGTTAATAACGTATAAAAGAAGAGAATAAAACTCAGATCAAAAATCTGTCCTGTAAATTACAAATGCAAAGTTAATTAAAGTCTTTAAGCTGAATGCATATGAGCAAAAGGGAACGTTTTCAAGTCTTATTTGGCACTAGTGGTACATAAAAACTCACTGTATATTCTTTAAAATTTTCCCTTCTACTTTCATATCAAATAATAGTCTGTCTGACCACAGAATTTTTTTCCTAGGCTTTAAGAGAAGATAATTTATATTCCTTTCTGCTTTAATAAAAATTTTAAAATAAGCATATTTATTTCTGCAAGCTCAGCACTTCAAAATTACACCATACAAAGGACAAGCCAAATGTTTTTATCCTAGTAAGAGATTCTATGCACTTGGTTTTTTCTTTATGTTTTTTCTGGTGATTTTTAAATGCTTGTGGAGTCTTGTAGCATTTAAGAATATCTTTTGCTTCACAGAAAACCAGAAAAGCTCTCATTCACAATGATTTATTCCTATGATAACAATAAATCATGATTTTGCAGGCTGCTCTGTTTTTTGTAGCTAGAGACATAAAAAAGCATTAACAAAAACAGAAGAAAAAAAGTTGTAAGAAATGGGTTTTTAGGATGCTTTAGAAGTTCTGAAAAGTTTTTGTATTAACAGTACTCATCCAGTCTCTACTCCTCTTAGCAAAGTATTTCTCTGAAGTACAAATCATATTTAAAAAAGAAGTTAAACAAATATTCTAGTGGAGTGTATGTCAGGTGTGAGTATGTAATAATGTTTTTTATCTGCATACACATGCAGACATGGAGGCACTTTGCTACTTCGCTCACTTAGATGACACAATTAGCCCACTGCTCGTTTCACTAGAAGAGAGCATTTGTCTGTAATTTCCCAATCTATTTAACGCAAGAGGAATTCCTAACACACCCACTTTTGTCTCCTTTGTTTTGTTTGGGGCTAAAGGGGAGGGCTGGATTGTAGATAGGATCTCATGATTCACTCTGGGAACTGCACAGCAAAGTCAGATATATGTATTTCCTAACCTTATTGCTACGGTGATGAATGTCTTCCTGTGCACCATACCAATGATTCACCTATGCACACACACAGCTTCAGCCATTTGGCCATAGTTACACCCTGGGTACTGAAGAAACTGTAAAGTGAGGCAACAAGGAATATGGGGTTTATAGAAGTAATACCACGAGGTTTATGATCTCTGCTCTTGGTGACTCAGATGAGAACAAATGTCACGCTGTCTGTGAGCCACTCAGAGCCTGTCACCTGTGAGGTGGTTTGTGTTACTTGAAGGAGTGACTTTGAAAGCTGTGGGCAAATTGAAACTTTTGTTGTGAAATTAGCTAGAGCTGCAGCCCCAAACAGTTTCAGTAGGTCTTCCTTGGACAGTTGCTGTCCCAAGCATCATTGCATGGTACTGCGTGGGAAAGTTGGCTTCTTCACAGGCTCAGTCCTGAAAGACATCAAATTTGGAGTTCCACCGAAAGATTAAGGGCAACAGAAACTGTTGAGTCTGTCATTAGAAAATCTATGCAAGGTTTTTACCTGCTGCCTATCATACACTCTTATTATCTATGACTCTAAGCACTTACAAATACAGGAGACTCCTAAACTGTGCATTTTTGTTTACTGAAGTAGCTTTTCTAAGGGTGAGTCTGTGCTGGTAGATGCCCATTTTTGCCAGAGATAGAAGACATCTTAAAAGGCATATTAAGATTAAATCCTAATTTCAATATCAAAGAAAAATGGTGGTGTTACCAGGATATTATTTATCTGAAATGCTTAAAATACAAAAATGCTTTTAAAATAAAAATACAATAAAAATACAATAAAAATTAATTAAAAAGAAAGGTCAGTATGTACTTTATTGATAAATCATTCTACTTTCAACCTCCTAATAAATGGTATATATTTATTTTCTATTAGCAGTCTAAAAAAGGGTGTTTAATCTGAACTAGACTTCCTGTATAGTTAAGAGAGGAAGATAATGATGGATAGACATGCACCACTTTCCTTCCCAGTTTGTCTTAAGTAGAAATTACGTATTCTCAAGGGAACTTGATTTGTGACTTGTAGAGTTAAGGTAGACAATTAGAGCTGTATAGATATCTAACTTTTGGGTGACTGTATTTACAGAATTTTAGAACTAATTGGGAAATGTCCTTCACTGTCTAGTTCTAAGATGCAGTTTCTGTGGCATTGCAAATACCAGGAAAAGTCACATTGCAGAATTCCTTTCATATTAGAATGTATGGAAAGACACTACTTGTTTGAAGTGATAAAAATACAAATCGACCTCCCTCAAAATAGCATTTCCTCATTTCTAGCATACATGGAACAATTTGACATTTGACAACTTTTGGTATTTTACATTTCTGTCCTAAGGCAGGATGAAAATGTGTCTCAAATATACTGGAAATTCTCATTACATTAAATTCTTTATTTTAATTTAATAATTATATGAAAAACTTAAGAGTTTGTGTTTTTTTCAAAACTAAGAGTTTTGAAACAACTCTTGAAGAACTCCTTCCCTCCAATCTTTCTTTCTGAGAGTTATATAAAAAAGATCATGATAGAAAAATTACTGTCTTTTAGTTTCATAAACATTAACTCCACCTCGATTTCAGTAACTTGATGTTTATGCTGGAAAAGTAAAATGTTTGTACCTTCACAGGTTTCAAAAGTGTTTTTTATCTTGGATTCCTGGTTTATCTGGAGTTTCCATCGGCATTTCTTGTTCCTGCCATTTGTGTAGTAATTGGAAGTAATTTGATTGACCATAGATTTTCTAAAGATATTTCCTGTGGTTGTATTCAGTAAAACATTTTTTTTTTTTTACTTTACTGGCTAAACCTCAGTTATTTTTCAAATTGTATCATTAACTTCCATTTGCCAGGAAAAAAAACATTATTTCAAACTTTTCCCTGTTGACCACTGGCCAAAGAACTGATTTTCTTTGAGAGTAAATCATACAAGCGACATATTCTCTGGAGAGTTATAAAAAGCACAGTATATAGTTTCATTTAAACACATGTCAACAATTCTAATGAGCTTGAATGCATTTGAAGGACTTAAACTTTTTGTCATGCTAAGTGGTGTAAATAGATTATGACTTAAGATAATAGCAATAAGGAAGAGGTTTTTGGTTGCTGTGTGGCTTTCTTCACAGGTTTGTGTGAAATCACATTCTCAAAGGGCTTATCTTAGCTAACTTTGTCTGCCTTCACCATAAGACTAAATGAAGCATTGCCTCACACACTATATACATTGCACACATCAAGGCACATGTTGTAGGAAGAATTTCCCTCACAGGAAACAGGACACCAGATTTTAGTGCAACTTTTTATGAGGACTGCACCCACAATAGCAGACTCTCTTCTCATTTGTAATTTAACTCTTGGTGTGTGTATCACAGACCATACCAGAGACCAGAGTGTGTAGGGCACAGCAAATGGAGAGGAAAGAGGCTTGCTGCAGAATCAGTCACTTTTGTGAGCTGCTGCCTTGGAGTCTACGTGCAACAGTGCAGGAGCTCTTTCCTACTTAGGGTGTCTACTGGATTTACAGGAAGAGGAGCTGTCTGCTCTGCAAAAATAAAAGGTTAGCAGATACTGGAATGTGATCACTTCAGAACTAAACACTAATGGCAGTTGAAGTTAATTATGCATTTAACTTCTGGTTGTTGTGTAACCAACAAAGGCAGTGAATGTACTCTTGTCCATTCAACAAAATATACAAGATGACTCATCTAAGCAATGGATTAGCACTATCTTGAGTCTACACAAAGGTTTACTATTTTCTGCTTAGAAAGTATGAGCTGTCAAGAAAGGTAAATGCTCCATATGCCCCCTTTTATTGACTGACTTTGTGAATTACTTTTTTTATACCTCTGTCTCAAACATACCCCTCACACAATTTGGCTGTTCCTGACTCTTCAAATTGGATAATCTGTTTTTCCCCGCATATGAGCTAGGTACATCTGAGGACTGTGAACATGAAAGAATACTATACTTTACTCTCTTATTCTAATGAACATAAATGCTGGCTTCTGGGAGATAAGATTCTCAGATCATCTTTACTGGTGACAGATGACAGGATGAGGGGAAATGGCTTCAAGTTGCATCGGGGAGATTTAGGTTGGATATCAGGAGAAACTTCTTTACCAAAAGGTTGGTTAAGCTCTGGAACAGGCTCCCCAGGAAGAAGGTTGAGTCTCCATCCCTAAATGAGTTTAAGAATCATCTGGATGTGGTGCATGGAGACATTGTTTAGTCTCCATGTTGGGCCATCAGGAATAGGGTCATAGGGTTAGGATGAGGCTGCACTTGATTATCTTGAAGGTCTTTTCAGCCTGAGCAATTCTCTGGTTTTATGATTCTATGATCTTCAGTATTAAATTCCCATTACTGCCACTGAGTTACTTAAAGCCCTAGATGACAGAATTCTTCTAGTTGTTTAGGTATGTGGGATCTAGCTGTGCTATGTTTTTTTTTTCTCTTAAAATGCTCTTTGAGTTTGGAAAATGCAGTTGGAAATGGCTTGAGTAAAGTTTCCATTAAAAATCTAAGCATTGGAATAATGAAGTAAATTACTTTTATAATCCTTGATTTTTCTAAACATCTTACTGAAATCGCTCAGAGATCTGCCTTATCCTCAGTACTTGCTTTTTGACCCATGATCTAGTATGACATAAATCCTTTTCCTTTTAAAATAGCATTTTTCAGAAGACCACAAGGGACATTACATAATTAAACTTAGAGTAACTAACTGTATTGCCAATGCCTTATAGAACTTGGATTAATCCTGCTGGGTCAGTTCAATTCTCTGGGTTAAAGCAATGAGCAAATACTGCAAATGTCAATCTGTTTTTGTTTTGTTTTTTTTTTTTAAAAAAAAAGAAACAAACCTAAATGATAGTTAGGTGATGATAGCTAGAGGTTTATTTGAGATTAAGATCTTTGTAATAACTCTTGAAAACTCGCAATTTTTTCTAATGTGATCTTAGGAGCTCAGCTGAGAACATTAAGATGAAGCAAAACTTTCCATTTTTCTTACAAAAGGTGAGAAAAAGAAACATCAGTTGCAGAAAGGAGAACGTTTCATTTTGTACAGAGGAATCTGAAAATTAAAGTTTTATTATGAGTCATTTTAGTACACTTCTATATCTGACCATTTTTTTCATTCTGTACGTGTTCGTTTCAGCATGACATGAGTCAATATTTAACATAAAACTCTAACTGTGTTATTAGTATCAGTATTATAAATGTTTGTCTAATGCATTAGGCAAACTATTGCAGGATTTAGTTTCATGTCATACACGGAGAGCAGAACAGCACTTGTTGAGACTTTGATCTTATCCTTATCAGCATTGGTTCTTTCAGCTTCTCAGATAACATGCTGCACAGAAAACCAATGATCACATGTTGGTTAATTCTTTAAAAAAGGGAGTGTTTCTTGGAAAATGTAGAAAATCTCTAAGAGGTCAGAGGGAAAAGGTAGTACATATTTCTGAATTGTGTTGAAATATCTCCTACACTTTTATCCTCCCATTACTATTAGGATGTTTTAACCCTCCCAGGTGGTGGAGAAATATTTTAAAGGGGAGTTTCTTTGTATATTTAGCAATGTGGGAAAGCTATGAGAGGGGTGTTCCCTGAAAACAGTGACTCATCCACTGGGTTGATTCTGTAAGAATACAGGCTTTGTTTACTGTGGAACTACTGAAATAAGATGTAGGCATGTAACTTTCATTATATGAACCTAAAATTAAAATTTCATGAAACTGCTTGAAATGATACACCTTCTAGTTTCAGGACTGACCCCCAATTCTTTTGTTGTTTACCAAGCAGAACTCTTGGTTTTGAAGGCTCTGCATGTCTTGGCACATATTCCAAGCCATAGTAAAATTTACAATCTTCTCTGATAAGAAAATTCTGAACATTCTTCCGCTTTGCTCAGAGTTAAGGAAGATACTACTCATTCTGCCCAGGCATTTTATGATTAGAGAATTTCACTTGAGCCCCAGAGATGGAAATACAGATATCTTTGGTTAGCCAGATGATGTTGGATCTCCAGTTTGTTATTTGATTTGGAAGACTGAATCTAAAGAGCATATTGCTTTGTTATACTAAGGTTAAGTGTTTTCAGGTTAGCACTTTTTGTCTATTATTGAAAATGTTCCATTTTATTTGAAATGTAAGACTTGCCTGGAGATGAAGTCTCTCCCCAGCTATTAAGTTTCTCCTTTGGTCCAGTAAATATTTAATTAGTCCATACAAAAGGAAGCGGATTTTTATAAAAGAGGCTTTTTCCTCTCCCCACTGAGTTTAATCCCTCACTTTGTCTTCTTAATTCTTCCTAAATTAGTCATCTAACATAGATGATGAGAATACTTTGTGTGTTACTGAGGGCTGTGAATTCCACCTGTTGTCCAAACACCTGAAAAGTGATGTTGTAATGCTGTGTTTAAGGACCTTCATGACATCTAGTCTACACACATAGGGTGTTTCTACAAGAAACTTCATCTAGATAAAATTACTGTGATTAAGAGTGATGTGAGCCACGTTATCTTAACGAAGATCAATCTACATGTTTTTTTCTGTGCTGTGTGGGTCACATATTAAAAATAGTCTCACGTATCTTTAGTTGTTTTTACATATCTTTAGGTATACGTATCTTAGGATACATATCTTGTATGTGTCCAGTCAAAGAATTTTGCTGTTCAGTATTGGATAAAGACCCACTGATTTTTCTTCCCAGCTTAAGACAAGAGCCTATAACAACCACAACAGCATACATTAGAGATTTCTGTCTATTCACCATTGAAAAAGTTCAGGCTATTAAGAAAGTAAAATGTGGATATCTCATGTAAGCTGAGGGTAAGTAAGATCTATCTTACTATGATATTACCCTCTTGAAGTCACAGCTCTACCATTTAACTTTGTAAATGGGAGCAATATATAGTTGAAAAAAAACCTGATTTTGTAGAGGCCAACCTGAAGTGAAAGAGCTTGCTATCCTATTATCATGAGCTACTAGATCTTGAATATATCAAAGGCAATTGAAAGGTTTGAATTGATGTGAGCAAAATTGACTGTGCCTATCACAGTCTGTGAGACCATTCTGTGAGGAAAATAGTTTGAAAAGCTAGAAGCATGTGTGTAGTGGAAGAGTGTCCCTTTGTACTTTTTAGCTGTAACCTTGATTAAATTAATATAAATGATTTAATATTTATGGTACAGTTACACATGAAATTAAAGAATGGAAAAAATATTTTAAATTACCTCCTGATCTGAATAAGCTTTTCAACATTAGATAGGTCCCAAGAGGATGAACTGAACTGTAATATTCAATTCCATAATTTAATTTACTAAAAATTTCTTTGAGGAAACATTTTGGAGTTATGAGACTAATTTTAATGCCCTGACATAGCAGGCAATAAATTGACTTGATAGAGAAATCTCGTCTCCCTCCTTTCCTCCTTTTAAGCTAGAAGTGCATTGTTGGCATAGCATTTGTTAAGCTCCAATAATAGCACTATAACTATTCACCTTATTTAAGTAGACTGACACTTTTCAAGTAAAACAAGTTATATCATACCATAATTAGTTTAGCTCTCTTTTAAAACTGCATTTCAAGGAAAATCAGCCTTAAAAATACTTATTCTGAATTGAAAACCTAATATAATTTCTTCTACTTGTAGTCTGATGGTTCCATCAGAACTATATGTCTGATGGCCTTTATGAGTAGACTGTTGTTAGCTGACCCAGAGACCACAATCCGTCTTTTTTCAAGCTTTTGGAGGGAAACCAAAATGTAATATTGAGAGTTGCTCTTTTTGCATAGGAAACCCCTTTGATATCTTGGTTCACAAGTCAGTCACAGCATGCCATAACCATTATCAGTGTCACATCAGTTCTCAGATTGAATCCCCAATTACATAGCTCAGAGCACATGAGAAACTCTTAATGAAACGCAGAGAATATTTACTGGGGTATTCACATATTCATGTATTTATAAACTTATACATGTATGTTAATATTAAAGAGAAACAAAATGCCCAATGCCTGTTTGTAATGCTTACAAAATATTCAGATATTTGGCTAATAGCACATTAACACTTAGCCAGCTGGAGACTGGTGATGGCTGCCAATTACTTAGAATTCTTCTAATAAACAATAGATTCTCCGTCTCTTGAAATATATGGAAATAGGCTATTGTTATTTTAAGTGCTGCTGTACTGAAATGGCACCTGTGCTTTCTGTAACTTGGAACATTGCATTACAAGCAAGAAACAAAGCTACATGGAACTCTATGTCCCAGCCTATTCTCTGCAGAATCTATGAATCTGTTCAACACAAAAGAAGGAAAAAAAAATGTGACAAGGAAGCTATCTTCATTGCTTTCATTTGGACCACATTTACCTGTCACTTACTTTGCCCATAGTACCAAAAGACTGAGAATGTTTTGTGAAACAATGGAAATGGTCAGGAGAATGCTAGTTTTTTCAACCATTATTCATGAGATCTACATATACATTAGTACAAGAATATGCCCTAATGGCTCAGCTACTTCTGTGCTAATAATTCAAGTATGTCTCACATTCCTATTCACTCACCTTCCTTTATTAAGTCACCAGCTTTTTTCCAGTTGCTCTTCTACTGTATTTCAGTAACTGGGACAATGACTGCATTTTTTTTTTCCAAGTCATGAGCTGGCAAATGGGCTCATGACTAAGGACTAAGTTTTAGTCCTTAATTTCCTGCAAAAACTTCTCCCATCCCAGTGCAATTTATGAAACCACTTTATGCAAGTAGAAAAACTGGTTAGTCAACATAAACACACCTTCATGAAGAATAGAGCAGAAGTTTACAGATACTTATTTAGGTGAGCAAAGGATTTTTTCTTTGTTTCTCATGGAACTCGATATTTCAAACTTTCTATTCTGTTACAGCAAGTGTGGCATTTGGAGGGAACAATAGGTGGTTACTCAACCTTCCCATTGCCCTGTGCAGGTTTATGTTTGCATTCAACTGCAAAACACATCACTAGGGAACAATATAATGGATAGAAAGCTACAGAAATCAATATATTGGCCTGATTTCTTCTCTAACTTTTGGCAGGTAAACCTATATCACAATGAAAAACATATTTTAAAATCTATAGAATCTTCTCTAGACATAAATTTATTCAAATACTGATATTCAATTGTAGAATCAGAGTTGTGATACAAGAGGCTGAAAAGTCTGATAAAAGATTCCTGCAAATTACTTCTTCAGTGTAGAGTTTTGAGGATTCAGATATTGGTTGCATGTGTGTGTACATATAAAATGTTTATATGCCTGATGTCCTTATAGGGTAAGCTCAGGTTCTGATCTGATTTCCACATGTGTTTGGAATTACTCCAAAAGAAGATTTGGTTACAGCCCGTGCCACTTAAATCAAATGTACCTTCTTGAAGAGCATCTCTGAAGATGTCTTTGGGGTCCTAGAAAACTCTTCTCAGCATTTTACACATGGTCAGAGGTAATCTGCAGAACCTGTATGATTTCTGCAGTATGCTGACAGTGTGCCAGCATTGCTTTCTTCAACCTCAATGATTAAAAAAAAAAATTGGTAAATTGTAACATGCTATTTTTACCCAGAAAAAAAACCCCAAACAACCAATATAAAACCATGTCTGGTCAAAGCCAGTTACCGAGATTAGAGTTAAATGATTTACATGCTGTAGTAAAAAGTGTTTTCTACAGTAAGTTTTCAGATCTGTTTATCTGTAAGGCTTTCCCATAGATGTCTTTTGCCAAGAAGCACTGGAATGACCTCCAGGACAGACTTAACTTGTCTGTACTCTTGCTTCTATTTTAATTAGACTAAAAGTGGTAAATATTTACTAATTGCCCTCTGGGCAAATGATTAAGAAGTCTTTCTCTGTTTTTCTAAAGTAAAGTTCATCTGGTAACACTTTCAGATCATAATCTAGATAGGTCTATGTTAATTAAATGGCTTCTTCCCGTATCTTTTTTAGAAGCAGAAGTTTCTGAGATGTGAAGATTAGATGTGTGTGGAAGGCATAGACACAGCAGGGCCTCAGACATGGCCCCTCTTCCATCCTGCCTGCTCTGTTGGGAATCTGGTTTCAGATATTCCTGTTTTATCCTACCCACATGCATTGTCTCTTCCACTGCTCCCCAGTGCCCATCACGAGTATTTTCAAGCTAAGTTCCCCTGTGTGAAGCACAGTAAAGTTGTAAGTATCTAAAACCATGCTCCTATAATAGTACCTCACCGTTATGAAAACCTGGTGTCTCATTTTGTCTCAATGGCATAAAGTAAAGGAATGGTAACATCTGAGATGTGACAAAAAAATTTTTAACCACTCAGTGCTAAGGAATATTTTAAAGGATTTCCTAAATGCTTAAGACAGGTAGATAGATGGGCACTGTGCTTGCTGTAAAATTACTCAAGAAAATTGAGTCGCATTGTATGCGTTGCCTTGTATGGAGTTTAAAAAAAGTATTTGCTCAACAGGACTTTTGCTTTAAAAAGTATTTGTGAGGTTGATTAAAGGACAGGATAGAAGTAAATATTTTTAATGTCAGGTTAAAACAATAAGACATTAACATCTGGAATATCTCATTCATTTTATTTGTAGTCTGTCAGGAACACGTGACACTAGACACATGAGGGAGGAAGAATGAAAGGAAGGATTGCTTAATGTAAAGAAGAAACCAGCAGAAGGAAGACAAGATAGAAGTACATTAAGAATAATTGAAGAATACTACTGAGAGCATTGTAACCCCTTGTCAGACTTTATTTTACAGATTTTCAAAGGAATTAACTATTAACACAGATTATAGGAATAGCCATAAACAACATAAGATTGGATCCAAACCCCATCTAATTATTGGATTTTTTTTTTTTCTGTTTTCTTGTTTCTATTTCGATCATGTCTATTTTTCTTGGATCAAGTATTAAAGTAAAAAGACAGGGGAAAAAATGTTAAAAAAAAAAATTAAAAACAAACCCAGACCAGCTATGTTCTTTAATTTTATTCCAAACTTATGTAAAATATAGGACCATAACTGTATGTTATACTTAGGGAATTTCTTTCATCCTAAGAACAGCAGCAGTATACAGTATCTGATGCATCCCAGTATGAAAGACATGCTATTAAATTACCAGTTTCTGCAATGGAATCCAGTGACGCTGAAAAGAAAGTCAAGAAAAAATATGACAAGTCCTCTCAGGGCTTCTCTAGTGACAAGGTCTTTCTCTCCCTGATGAGCTGGAGATGTAAAAGATGCTAGTGAGGACATTTGCAACATGATTTTATTAATATACTTAAGTGATTCATCAGAGAACAGACTAGTGTACTAAACTGTTAAAGGCAAGAAAAATATTTGTGATCTTTTCCCATCTCAGTATCTGCTAAGTGTAGATGCAAATAAAATCCACATCAAAATATTTACACAGTTGTTCCAGAATAACCTATCTGCAATTTGCAGCTTCTGGTCATTTTTGGTAGTGATGTTGTTATTTTGGGGGCAAAGGGGCTGGGGTTTCTTTCCCTAGAAGCAGAAAATAGCTCACAGCAAAAAACAGTATTTACTTGTTAGAAATGCATGGAAAGGGGTAATTGCTCTTTTGAAATATCTACAATTTAAGCATACATCTGGGTGGGAGGATAAGAAAGGAGCTACTAAAGAGGATACAAAACAGGTCATTAGCAAACCTGTGAAGAGAAATCAAGCATCATGTCATCAGTCTTAGGGCCTCTAGGCAAGAAGAGCTTACTTGGGAAATTTCATTGATACCTGCATACTTTTTATCAAAATCCACTCAACTGAAAGAATATTTTGCTCTAATTTTCTTAGGTCAGTCGGGCATACCAAAGTATTTCATGGCTTGAAACTGTAATAGAGTGCTACACTGCCTTCAAAAACACCAGAAAAGTGTATATGTGTTGGGGAGGGTGGGGGTAGTTAGAGTTCTCCTGCAGGAATGTGAAAGATGTTGCTTGACTGCAGGTCATGCAGCCTTGAATGCTGTTTCAGTCTGTAATTTGCTCTTAGAATAATCAAGCCTTCTGGTGTCCTATTGCTCATTATTCATCTCCTGCCTGGGGTTTGAAAGTTTTTGTTTGGACAGGCCATCATGTAATCAATAGCCAAAGAAACACAACTGTGGTAACCCAGGTCGAGTTTGGGTTCATTTTCATTAAATAAATGGTTGCATGTCTTATGGAAGGGAAACAGGACTTTTTTCATTATTGTACTTTCTTCATTATTTCTGAACTGATCAAGACAAAAATCTTTCAGCTGAGAGGTCATGGAAAATTCCTGTTGAAGTTAGTGGGAGATTTGCATATGGATGTATATGACCCAATAAATGTGTAATCTACTTGTTTTCAGGTTTTAATAAGGTAGGAAAGCCTGTTTCCATAATAAATAGCAATTCCAGTGACAGACATCTTTACTCATCCAGACCAAAACTCAAGCCAAGCTTTCAAATCTCTTTTATGTTTTGTTTTTTTTTTTACCCTCTATTTTTGTGGCTGTTCAAAAATAGGAGTATCATATTTCCTGTGTTGTGTACTTCCAGCTGTGACATGAAGGATGAACATGGAGTCATGATGAAGTCTGTGATGAAGCCTGTTCCTAAATGTTTTTTTCTATCTGATTTTGTAATTCAATAAATAGATAATTTGGTCACTTGACACATTTTGTAAACCTTAAGACATTAATCAATTGATCTTCTTCTATTATAAAATTAATAGAAAAATACAGGAAGATGATAGCATTTTCTTGAGCTATTGTAATAGAAGATCTCAGTCCAAGTCAAACTTGAATTGAACAACTGCTACAATGAAAATTATTTTTTAATCTTTATCTGGATATTATGCAAATGTTTACCCTTTCTCTTGCCTTGACTTCTGAAGTTGACATAGTTAAAATGCTGGAAACTGAATTATAAATTTATCAGTAATGTCACTAGAGGTCTACATTATTTTAATTAAGATCATGGAGAGTGTTTCATCTTTAATAATCTCCAAGTCATACATGCTCTTTTTATATTTATGTCTTGCCAGTCCTGTCCTCATCAAAGGCTGTGTTGATATTTTGTTTCGTATCAAAAAGTTCTGTGCTTGTCTTCAAGTTTCCCTAAATATTAGACATGTGGGAAAGACAGAGGTGAACAAAGAAGACTGGCATGATGAGATGTATTTGCAGTGGAAGGATCAGAAGTGCATCATGAGAAATTTTTTTCTGGACTAAATGGCCAATTACAGAGCCTTAAGAAAGGATTTAAGAACACGGTGAGCACTGGGTTATCCTCTTCTATCTGTACTTTCACAGTTTCTGGGAATCAGCAGTTAAATGCCTTCCTGACCCAAAGACTTTGTCTGCCTTCTTATATTAGAATCCACCAATCGAAGAATTCACCATTAAACTGAAAACATTAGGCTTTTCTCCTCCATAATAATATGTAGCAACAAACTCCATGGTGCAGTAATGCAACACGGAACAGTATTCCTTTGCTTTCTTTGTATTTAGTTTGAAGAGACAAATCTGGGAAAAAAACCCTACGTAATCCTATACAGAGGTACTACAATTGTATCTTTGCACTCCAACATGCATGAACTTCCTTCTGTTTACATGATTTGAAGCAAAACCACAACACAACATGAAAATGGTGATACATCCTTACTGTACTCGCTGTCATGTATACTGCAAATGTATTTGGAATGTACAGAGTCTGGTTTTGCTTTGTTTTTTTCAATGCTACTCTTGAGTGAAATCCTCTGATCTATATATACTTAACTATCTATCTATCTATCTATCATAACAAGCTGATCAGTTGCTTTCATCTGTATGCAAGATGGTTGCAATTCTATGGCGTTCCCTTTCTGGAGACAGGCTGATAGCATTTTTAGCAACCTAAATATATAGTACAATAAATAGCACAGTCGTACCTCTCATTACTAACATAAGGGCGGTATGGAGAAAAATTAATTCATTACAGATTAAGTTTTCTGTAAGATGCTGTTCCTATTTCTTCTAATGATACCAAATGTGCTAGTTAGTCATAAATTCTCATCTTGCAGAACAAGTCACAGGCAAAAGTACTTGCAGCATGAACACATTTAGCCTATACTTTTATCCTTGTACCTGTTTAATACAAATTTGAGGTTAGCACAAATGGCACCATCCTACAGATGATGTTCTAACACAGTGTGGTTTATGCTGAGCCATTAGAGCTATTATACTACATTAACATTAAGTAGTGTAATAACATGAACTGTGCCTCCTGCATTACTGAAATGCTTCTCTCCTTAATACTTTTATTGTGGAATTCTGTATGACTTATTACTGTGCAACTGGGCTAATTTCATTATTGCCTGTCTGGACATTTTGGCCTCATTAGGACTAGTAATAAGTGTCAGAGTGAAACTTGGTTTAGTCAGATATCTGTCTTTTTCTGAACAGGTGAGTTCATCCAAATCATGAAAGGAAGCACTACCACTTTACTAGCCTGAAATCTGAATACTGTTGCTGTACTGAGTACATTTAAATTAATAATTCTGGGGAAAAAAATAATAAATATTGCAATGCTTTCCAATTATTAGGTTCCTTGCTTCATGTTTTTTGCTTGTTTTTTCATTGTTTTCTTGAGACTCCATGACTGATACCAAGACCATGAAGTGACAGAATGAGCTTAACCAGGAAAAATAAATTTATATAATTTCTCTAAAGAAGCAGAGAAGTGACAGCAAATTTTTCTAAATAAGAATTTCTCTAGTATCAGTTCAATCATTCCTCAGTTCTATAGCTATTGTTTTCAGTGCTGTATGTGCTCCTTTTGTAATCTAGTTTTACGATGAAGTTGAAGAGTAGTAAACTTTCTATAGAGTCTTTAGTGCTTTATTGGGAACTTTAATATTGGTCATTTTTTTCTGAAGTATTGTTGAATATCTCATATAAACTGCCAACAGATAACAGTATATTATACCTGACTAATGGAAAATCTTTTCATATATAAAAGGCATGGTGCTTTCTTTTCCTGTTAAATAAAGCTTCATGTCCAGCTCTTGCAGTAGTGTAGCAGATATGTTCTTATTTTATCATAGAATAATTGCATTACAAAATTGGAAGATATTCAGTTGCTTTCCCTTTCAGCACTGGACTGTACTCAAAAGCCAGAGAGCAAAATGGGTCTTGGCAAACCAATGTTGAATGCTGAGGATAAAATGCCACATTAAATATTTCTTCTCACAAGTATAGCTACAATAAATGTTCTAATACATCTTAGGCTGTCTTGGCAAACCTTTCACTTAAAGACAGCAATACTGTGTTTCAAAGAATTACATAACATATAACAATAAGGAGCTATACTTTATCTACCTCTTCTGTTTATCAAAAAGGAATTTCCCTTTCTGTTTGTCAAGCGGGAGTTTCCACTCTCTTCACAGTTTACACAAGAGCAAGTTCCTTGGAATGCTGTTGATTACGTTGGATTAAGTAATTCTTTCCCACTCTTGAAATAATTCTGATGTTCTAAATAGAATAGACTTTATATCATGCCTTAAAGATGGAAATATTTAAGCGTAATATTAAAGTGAAACCAAAATGCCCTCCAAAAAGAGCTTATCAGCAGTAGATTATAGCAGACTTTTTCTGAAAAACAAAATTAACAAAATTAACAAACAAACAAACAAAACCCCCAAAACATAAGAAAGCAATCAAACAAACCAGAACAATCCACAAAAAATCCCAAATCCAACCAAGTGAAAAACCAAGCTACTGCATTTTCAATACAGTGAATACAGGAGTTCTCTTCTACCCAGACTTCTGTAATTATTCACGTGCCACATAGAAAGCTGTTAACTGTTTTAAAGAATATGAGAGCTAAGATTTGCAAAGTAGGCGGGCAGCTGAGAAAAGAGAAGATGGCACTGGGACTGTTGAAAAGAGAAGCATCAAGCTGAAGAGTAGATGCTAGATGACTTCCTAGGTTTTGGTTGATTTAATTATTTCACATATATATTAAAAGCATCCTGAGGAAAGTCAACGGTGTCACAAAGCTGGGAGCAGAGTCAGTATCAGAGAGAACCGAGACTGTATATGCAGAACATGCCAGATAACCCTGAAGACTCATGAGAAATGCTAGGTCATGCACTTGGCAGAATTTTATGGTACTTCCCATATGTTGAATATAAATGAGAAGGAGGAGGATGGGTTAATGACAAGATGTAGCTATGAAATACGATGTAGCTATGAAAAAGGCAAATGCAGAATTATCTCTAGGATGACGCCAGAAAGCTTTTAAGGCATCTTGTGGGTGGGAGAACTGTTTCCTTTTATGATTACAGGTAGAAAAATGTTAATGTTGATTTTAAAGGACATTGTGAGACTTCACCTGAATTACTATTTTTCTGTTCTGGTTATGCATACTTAATAATAAAGAACTGCATCTGAAACATGGGCGTATTGTCTACTTGTGATGTACTGTTTGTTCGGAGATGAAAAACATCTACAAACAAACTCACCTGACCTATCTAAAAAAAAAAAAAAGAAAAGATAAAAAGTTAGAAATTAGGAGATTCAACCAATCTGTGTGTCTTAACCTGCATGCAAGCAACAAGCAATTCAAGCACAAATGTCCTCTGAAACGATAGCATATGAACTAAAATAAGGCTATTCTGCTGTAATGGCTGCTTAATACTCCAAATCCCTAATTGCCCATTACAGTGAAACAGCAGGAACAGTGGATCCAGCACTGCAGTGATCTGTGTTCTGAGCCAAGCTCCAGCTTGGAGTGATTTTTCTCTGACCTGTGAACAGGCTTGGAATATCCTCTCCCCAAAGGTTTCTGAGGTATATGGGACAGGAGAGTTTCACAGCTTTAAAGCCAGGAAGTCTGACGTCCTTTGGATTCTAAGGTAGTGAACTTAGTGAAATAAATAAATGTAACCTAATGATACCTAAATCAGCTAAATTGCATATGTGGTTTGATGTTCCTGAGCAGTGGCTTAACTGCCTGCAAGTGAGACAGAAACAGCCTAATTGATAAAATAGAGAAAAAGGGGTTTTAGAGTTCTGACTTGTTTCAGTCATAGATAGGATACCATGTGATGATGATGCACATGCAGACAGGGGAACTTCCAGTCTGCTCTTTGAGATTAAATAGAGTAATGCCAAAATCAAACTGTACTAATCTGAATAAGAGCTGGTGTATTAAACCAGGGTTTTATAGTTGAATAAAGTAATAAGCAAATTCATAAGGAATTTCTAACAACACACGAAGAGGACTTTACATTCTCCCTATTTGAGCTACTGAATGACTTGACCCTTCCAGATATTATCTGCTGTCTATATACTTATTATCTCTGGTTTGTTGCTTCTATTTCTCATTCTATTAATAATCAATAACCAGTAAGTCTGATCGTGTTTGACTGTTAGGGATGTTTGCGTTCAGGAAATAGCAAAGAAAACAATGAAAGAGAAAAGAAGAGGTATAGAAACACAATTTATGCCAGTGTGCCTTTTATTTTTCCAACACAGTCCAACTTTTAGCATTATATTCTTGTCCTCTAATTTCCAGGAGGAAAAGAGCAGTTATGAATATCTGCCAACATCTACACTTACTTGTAATAAGACACCCAAAGTAATAGTAAGAAGCTTTATAAAGCAAACACAAACAAACACGAATCTATATTTTTAAAGTATTTTGGTGTAAGCTATTCTACATCACATTAAAAAGATGCATATGAAGTCCTGATCTCACTAGCCTGTGGAACACTTAATGTAGTCCTTGATAACTTTCTATACATTTTGAAGAACTGCAATTCCCCCTTGAGAGCTTAATGGGTTTAAAATCCTTCATCCATTGTAAGTTTTTCTTACTCTCCAGGTTCATTTCACTAACCTTTTACAGTAATCTGGCCCAATAATCTCACCCACAGCCAAGCCTCCCTGCAAAGTTAATGTCAAGGCATTGTTTATAGCAGGACCAGACCTACCACCTGATGTAGGAAGGTGGTAGGAGCCAGACTAAATTAGCAACAAAGCTGGACCTTGTGTCCCTCCTATTTTCTAGCAGTTACACCTGGAGGGGTCAAGAAACAGAAAGAACAAAGGATGCAATCTGATAGATGAGCAGGGCAGACATTTACAGCACACTGGCATTTCAGTAATGAGGCAGCGACACCCACTACAACTATGTAGCCCAGCAAAATCTTGTCTAGCTTGAATACTACTAATCAGTGTAAGGTTTTATGCCTTGTAACTGCAACATATCACACATCCTAGGCAAATTTTTGATGCCTAAAAACCAATAATAAAGGAGGGAAAAAAAAGAAGCTTGGGAAACTGTTTTCTTATAGTTATAAAAACTGCCTTTTTTTTTTTTTTTTCTTGACAGACTGTCAAATCCGGCAAATTTACCTTTAAGTAAATGCTTTAATACCTTCACAAACTGCAATAAATATGAGAGATGTCATTGGAGAAGGAGGAAAAGCACATTTACTTACTATTTCATTTTCTCCCCAGCCACTCTTTATACGTGAAAAAAGCTAATATCTTGAAAGCTTATGAGCTGAATGTCTGTATCCCATCATGAATGCTGTTATTGATTCTGTAAAGTGAATGAAACAAAGCAAGGATTCGAATGTAAAACAGGTGACAGCTTTTGTAAAACAGCTTTTGACACCTACTTCACAGTTTATTTTACGCTGCTTCAAAAGTAGCTGGTTTTCCAGTGCCATTAGTGCTGTTTAGATGAATGGGCATTGCAACAGCAGATGGAATTCTCCAATGACAAATACAAGGTAATGAACACAGGATGGAATAATTTGAACTGCTTACAGACATTACTAGGTTGTAAATTAACTCTAAACAATTGATTGGGGGAAAAAATAAAATGGGCATCACAGTGGAATTTTCTGGCCAATATACTGTAGGTGCTAAAAAAAAAAAAAGGAAGTAAAATTTTGATTGATATCAGAAATTAAATTGAAAATAATTTAGGTACTTATAGGTTTGTATTGTTCCAAGTCACCATTGTATTAATAATTATTCCATGCAGTGTCATTAATATTAATAAGTATCTGTGGAATAAAATATAGTTTTCAATGTTTCATTTAGTGCCTGGGCTTCAGGTGTCTGTGTGTGTGTTTGTGTTAGTGCTTATTCATGTGTACATTGCATTCCTCTTGCAGTTATTTTACAATTAAATAAGAGAGAAAAATATCACTCTTCTATCAATCTTTGGTTAGTATTCCATATGCTTTAATGATACTATACAAATTAGGTATACACCTCTGGTTTATTTCACTTGTACGTGTTTTTACAACAAATAGTTTTCCTAGGCAGACAGCCTCTTGCAAGAGAAAACCTACTAACCTATACTTTACCTAAAGAAATTAAAGAATAAAAACCTGATAGATTTAGGGCAGCATGCTCTATCAAGATATGTTAGATATACAAATGCAAAAGTGGAATAATTAGTTCACTTCTATTAACGACTTAAAACCTTTTCTTTTCCTTGTTGTTCCCCCACATTTAAGAATTACTCATTTTATTCTTTGACTATGTTTATGTTTCTGAAGGTTTCCCACCAGTTGAATCCTACTGACTTTAATAACATTGTTTCCAGTGTATGGCAGTATAACTTATGTCAGCACTTAATCTTATGAAACTCAGGTGACACTATTGCTTTTAAAGACAGCTGGAGAACCTCAAATGTAACTATTTTTATAATGGATAATGCTATTCTGAAATAAACTAATAACTATGTTCACTGGAATTACACTTGTTGACTGATACATGTGAATAAATTCCAATAACAGTGAGAGATCTACAGTTTCAGATGGTAAAGGTTTTAATTTTCATCCAGGCAATTTCTTTGACTCCTTTAACTAATTTTCTATTATATTATATTGGTTTATACTATTTACAGTCAAAAATGTTAACAAACATAATGAAATACTTAAATATTTTCAAAATAAGTGTTTTATTTTTACTGAAAACAAAGTTCCTGAAAAAAACCTTCTCAGGCAATTGTGAACTGGGGGTGGAGGAAGAAGGGTACTCTGACCTGAAGGAGCATCAAAATCCACCAGGAAATATCCAGGTTTCTTTGTGAGTTATGTGCACAAAATGCTGAAAGATGTAAATTGTACATGGTTTGTTTGTTGTGACCAAAGGTAACCAAATGTCTATAATTATTTCATGAGTAGACAAAGAAGGACTTACAGAGGAGTGCATGTCAGAGATACATTATGTATTACAGGTTACAGTATTTTGCACATTTGGGAACTACCCAGTGACATATTTCTTGAACTCAAGTTGACAGATGTATGCATTGTAAAAAAGACTTAAGTTTTCTTGAACTATCTGAAATTATCAATGTAAGGAAATAGTCTCAATAGAGATATTCCTGTAACAGCATCTTCTGCCTTCCCTAAAAATAAAATAAAAAAAAAAAAAAAAAAAAAAAAAAAAAAAAAAAAAAAAAAAAAAAAAAAAAAAAAAAAAAAAAGATTAATTAAACAAGGATACCTCAATATCAATGTAGAAGTGAAAGAACTTTCTAGGCTATCAAGTCCACTTCCTAGTCATATGATTACGTTGATAATGGTATATAAAATATGCCCATAACTGTTCTGTGTTGCTGAGGCCTCCTGACAAAGATTCACACATGCTTATTTCATGGATTTTCTTACTCTCCAAAACAGACTGGACAATACAAATGATCCTCAGTTGATGTAAACTCTCCAACTTTCCAGGGAATTATGTGGAAGAGTGCTAGCACTGTCAGGAATCAGCTTTATAGGGTGGACAACTGAATTCCCATTCTCAAGGTTTATTGGAATTGAGTCAATCACTAGTCCAGTTGTAACTAATGCCTTTAAAAATTGACTTAACTGTCTTAGAACTACTTATTTTTAGTAAACTGTATAATGAGGGAAAATCATCAAGACTGATGATAACACATTCAGAATCAAGTTGTTCTGCATTGAATACATGACCAAGGCTGCTGCCAATACTTCCTGTAAATCAACTTATTTATAGTTAGTGGGATGCTTTGTATCACCATGAGCAAGCAGAGTACAGTATTAAACCCTGTGGTTTTTGTCTGGGCTTGTGGACCCTAAAGACATAATGAAGAGTGATGTAGTTATGTCAACTATATACTAAAGAAATCTATTTAGCAGATCTATTCATGCAATAGTTTCCCAATAAATTATCATTGTCTTTTATTTTTAATGGCTTTATACTCAAAATTATTGAATATGAGTCTATATGGGATTTATAGGGATTTATAAGTTAAAAAAAACTGATTGATTGATTCTTTAGTCTGAACATGTATCTCTTGTTTTAGAATCCCGAGTAACATCAGGTGGTGTGCTTAAGTGCCACTCGGTATGTAGAACCTTGTGCAATATTGCCAGCAATTCACTTCAGTCAGTTTGAAATGGTATGAAAAATGCATGAGCCCTTGACCTGACAATAAAGTGTTAATCCAAACTGATCTTATTTTGGTAAATTTTTTTTCCTCCTTTATATATTGTATGATATTCATATGTCGGCATCTGATGAAAACACACTGTCTTGGTGTGTGTTCTGGCTGTTCCCTTTTCTATGATAGGAAGAAAACCTGAATAGCCACACATATTGATGCACATATGTAGCCTTACCCTGGTTTCTGGATTAAGCCGAGACTATTAATGTGTAAGACTGATACTTAATCAGAAATGATTCTCTTTTGAATAGGAGTCATGGCTCAAAAGGTGCTATCCCCACAAACACAGCAAGCAAATCTTTACAATAAAGGAAATTATTCCAATTGTCACTAAATGCATGGAAGTATAGAACCTACACAACAATTGTAACATTTTTGACATCAGCAAACAAAAAGTTTAACTTCAAATTCAGTTCTCTTGTCTAAAGGGGGCTCTTTCAATTTTGTTTCAGTTTTATCATTTAACTTCATTTTTACAGGTCTGAAAAGAGGACAGATAATGAAAAAGAAAATTAATCAAAGAGTTGGAAACCAAACTGGCTGCTGAGATCGTCATCCAACACCACTGGAATTCCACAAGTCCCTGCCAACTGAAAGAAAAGGCTGAGACAGTAAACATGACTGGGTACCTTACAGTGCAATATTATAAGGTCAAGAGAGTGGATACTCATATTCTCATCTTCCTGCATGCCAGTTGCTCATATTTCCATTATTTCTATAGCTTATGGTTATTATTCATGCTTGCTTTCCCTCCGTATCCCTCTCCTGCTGTGATGCATTAGAAAACTGAAGTGCATGCTGAGCTCTCACAAGGCCCTCATCCTCTGGTTTTTGCCTCAGACAAGGAAAAAAAAAAAAAAAAAAAAGGAACAAAAGTGCTTTTCGCAGCCATGTGAGAACCATGGTAGCTACAGATGAATACTTTTAAAAATTATTTTAGGGGCTGCTAAAGAACTGTGTATTTTAATTCATGGAAAAGGAAAAAACAAACGTTATTTTTCTCAGAGCTTAAGAGCTCTGATGATTTTGTAAAAAAAAAAAATAATGTTTCATTCTCTACCTTTAGCATCTAAAGAAACGTCTTTTTTATCACAATGTAATTTTACTGGTTAAAAAAAAGAAAGTTGATGTATAGTTATTAGCTAAGTTTAATACAGTTTCAGCAGCCAATGCATGGTATTTCACAGGCAGACAGAAGTTTTCTGAAATTTCTTGGATATTTTTTAAAACTATCGTAACAATTAAAAACCACAACAATTATATGTCATCAAAATTATCCTTCTAATTTTTCACCTCTTTAATCTAAAAATTGAATGTAGATGTTTCAGACATCTACGTCCACATCTGTGACATCTGTGTAGGCCAGGCAGACACTGGCCTTCTTGAGAGCTATTCCTTAACACTTTGGATGATAGCAGATATTCCAAGGGGTTAAATTGGCTTAGTGAGGGATATAGACCACAAAAGTTGTGAGTCATTTTCTAATGCACTTCTTAACTTTCTGGTGGAAACTGCCTGGGTTCATAGAACCTGGAGTGCTGACTCCGTACCAGCCTTGAGCACTCTGACACAAGGTAGGATTCATTTGATGAAATTTACATTCTGAACTGATCAGCCTATGATCTTTATAGTCTTTGAAGATCTAGTCAATATACTCAGTGCAGTCCCAGATGCAATTCATCTCCTAGGTAAATATCTGTCTAAAATAGGTCAGGTGAATCACATCCCTAAGGCATCTATTTCTCTCCTGTTACTATTAAAAGAGATTTAGGTCACAGGCTGTGATGTTAACATCTGCATTGTGGGTGTTGAAAGGAAGGTGAGACAAAATCCAGCCAATGTTTTCTGAAAATCCAGCCAGTGTTATCTGGATAAATGAACTTGTTTTGTTTTTTGGTTTTTTTTTTAATGGTTAAAAAAGTGGTTGTAATAAATCTTCACTTATCTGCTAGGTTACTGTTAGTCTTTGATTGCCACAAGACTGCTCTTTGTCCAGCTTCCAGAGAATAAATAGAATTCTTTTTCCAGTGGACATCCCTCAGACATGCAGGGTAGCAATTCATGCTTGACCTTACTTTAGGTCAGTTCTGATTATTGGTGTGTTTTTATGGATATGATGAACTGAATGTTCATGATTGTAGATTGGATGAACTCTAGCAATTGAGTGATATGATAAAGCTGATCAAGATTCAAGTCCAATGAGAAGCTTGCTCCTCAGGTGCTCTTGACCTTGAGGAGAAAATATGTGCACTACAAGAACCAAGTTAAAAATAATCTGAGTGACCAATGGATAACCTGATTTTCAGGGCTTCTGAGCACAAAATTATTTGATTCTATAAGGAAAAAATGCAGAAAAAAAACAAGTTAGGAAATTTTTATGTCTGTAAAATGTGTTTCCAAAACCACAGAAATGTCATTATCATATAGCTGTTGGATGACATGATTACAAAACAGTCAAGATTGTTTGCCTTCTTTAATTACACAGTTCCCACATGAGTTCTTTTACATAAAAGCTTAATTCTCCACTTCATCTACTCTGATACTCCTCTCTAGATATCTCTTTTGAGAGATCTTTATTGTAATATTTTTCAGAGACAAACTATTTTCAGATTCTATACCAAATAGTGGTTAGTTAATCTCTTTGAAGCACAGAGGCAGTACTTCTGGGAAACTAGAATAAATTGAGGATAATAGCTCTCCTGACCAGACTGAGAACCGTGTCCTGTTCATGGAGAGTGCCAGAAAAGGATAAAAAAGAAGTGTGGAAGAAATGACTGAACTAAGGGTTTTCTCTGGTGAAGGATGTGAGGGGATCTCACTGTTAAGATTTCATGTATGTATTTATGTTTCATCACAACATAATGGATTATTAACCTAATAATAGCTGCTGGGTGGTATGCTTTGTTATTTGTGCTGTCCTTTTTCTTTAACTTTACCAGTTTAATGTAGATGCAAAGACTGGCACAGCTGCACTTACAAATAAGTCACAAATATCATACTCTTACCCTGGGTCCTTCATGACTTTACCACTTCTGATACATAATCTTCAAACACTAAAAATTGACAGAAATGTTATTTTAAATATGGACTTCTGGATAACAAAAAAGGCATGTAAAATATTTATCGATTTGTGATTTTCTGAATTCGTCTTTCTCACCCCTGTGCCATTTCATTTTGATCTGCTCAGATCCTTTTCCTACACTTTGCCCATTTATTTTGTCCTTGTCACTTTTATTCTCTATCACTCTCTCACTGAGGTCTTACGCACTGAATTTCTACACAGGGTGAATTTTAGGGTATCTTAAAAATCCCTCAAGGTGTTTTTTATCAGTGAAAATCTTTCAAACCATTAATGACAGCAACACACAGCAGGTGCCACCAGAATTAAGGAAACATTTCAAAAATGTAAATTGCAAGTGGTGATATTTGAAGACTCTAAAAGGAAAATTAATTAGGCACATCAGAGAGATGTGTGTTGTGAGGGGAGGATGTTTGTTTCTCTTTAAACCATTTTGTTTTTGTGGAACCAGAGGCTGTTTTCTCGTTCATGCCTCCTCTCTTTGTGCAGTGGGGTCAGTAGATCTGATTTATGATGTGCCTTCACAGGCAGAAACACTCACTGTGGTAGAGTGATCTGACCCAGATCATTTGTTCCAGTTTTAACATGCCTAAATACAGTTCTTATTTTACTTCATCTGAGTTTCCCTTGTATTTTTTCGTTGCCATAAGCACCTGGCTTTCTTTTGAACCTAAAATAAAGCTCAACTAGCCATTTTATATTTTTAAAAAATAGTCATAAACCACATCACTTTTATTATGAAGATGCGTTGCTGCTATTTGGGATTTACATCAACAATTTTGTCCGGTTCATTTAGGCATCTAGTTCTGAATTGACAGTGCACCCCTCAAGAGAAATAACTTGAGATAAGATGACCCTACATGTTAGAGATGAAAACAAATAGGATAGCTAATTATCTAGATGCATACAGTCCAAGGCTTGGTATACCCTTCAAAGGGAGGGCTGTCTCTTGGTTCCACATGATAGCATCATGCCACTGTTGTTTATGTTATCGGTGCTTATGCACTGATTTTTTTCAACATCTTTCATTCAAGAATCTCCAAAATCATTGGTAGCATTAAAAAGTAATCTTCAAAGCATACTCAGTGTGCAGTTAGTATTAGAGATAGTCTCCCAGGTATATACAGTGGCCAGGTCTTCCTCTGGCCCTCTGTTAGAATGTCATATTGTCAGTGCAAAAGAGAAATCAAACAGGATGAATGAAATTGGGTTTATCAAAACTCAAAACAGGTATTTGAAGCTCTTGTTATTACTGAGACTTGTAAAATTAGTTGTGTTCTGGCTTGACTGATGACTGAGTCTACAAGAGAACACCTAGCCAGTTAGAGTTTGGATGTCACCCTCCTGGTAAGTCCAGTGAAATAGAAGCCAAGTAAAGGAAAAAAGGTTGACCAGAGAGTCTGCTCAGTATCCATCCTTGAGTGTTTTCAAGGCCCTGAGAAACCTGGTGTGATGTACCTCATGGTACACTGTGCTTTGGGCAGTGGTTTGGACTAGAGACCACCAAGTTTCTCCATACCTGAGTTATCACTCCCCTGTGAAGACAAGCTGAGGAAGTTGGGGTTCAGCTTGGAGAAGAGGAGGAGACCTTATAGCACCTTTCCAATGCCTGAAGGGATCCTACAAGAAAGCTGGGTTAGTACTTTTTGCACAGCCATGCAGTGAGAGGAGAAGGAGCCATAGCTTAAAACTTGAGGGGAGATTTAGATTAGATATCAGGAGGAAAATATTTGCTATGAGGGTGGTCAGACACTGGAACAGGTTGCCCAGGGAAGTTGTGGATGCCCCCCCCCGGAAGTGTTCAAGGCCAGGTTGGATGGGGCTTTGAGCAAACTGATCTAATGATAGCTGTCCCTGCCTGTGGCAGGAGGGTTGGGGGATCTTTAAGGCTCCTTCCAACCCAAACCTTTCTCTGATTCTATGATCCACTCGTCCTAGACACATTCCCAGAAGACATTGGTTTCAGAGCTGCTATACTCTCCTTTTGCAGATTCCTTTGCAGCATACAGCATAGCATAAGGCATGACAGATAAGGGACACCAGCTGGGGCAGAGACAAAGGAGGCTGTACATAAAACGAAAACAAATATTCCACAAACTGCATATGGAAATTAAGGGAGGAGAGGAGCTAACAGAGCAGAGAAGCACATTAGTAATCCCCTTGCCAACAGAGTCCTCCAACATTTCCTCAGAAGGACAAAGGGTCAGGAGATAATACTGCATTATGACACAGAAAGGAACTGTCAAAGTTTGGTTCTTTTAGACTCAAGCAACAAAATGAATCCTTCATCTTCTGCCTAATGAACCTGAGAAAGACGCAGCTTCCAGAAACACGGGTTCATACCTGATTAGTCCACAGGTACTAGCTGGTAGTAAGTGAAGACAAAATTTGGCTCATTCCATGAGCATGAAAGGATTGCAGACAGTTATGTCGCAACAAGGATACTACTGTCCTTTTTCAAATTTAAACCCATATTTTTCACATATTTTCGACATTCTATTTATACTTATGTACGTGAAAATATAAGTGTTTTCTACTGTATGGAATATTTTCCTTTTGAGGTCTCGTTGCAAATATGAGCTGTGCTGGTGAAGTCCTGACCAGCAGGAGCCCCCAGCTCTCTGTGATGGGTGGGCAGTGTCATTTCCAGGTAAACCACAGGGAAACCTCCTGCCAGCAACTGCCCAGGGGATTACCAGGCTATGCTTCAGACCTCTAGCAGTCTTTTATATGCAGCACATAGTGGTGTGCTCTTAGAGACTGCTCTTGCCTCACCAGAGCAAATCCAACAGAGCTGCTCAGACACAAAACTGCATATAAAATACGGAATCCAGAAAAGCAGTAACTGTAAAAACACAATATTCTTTCCTGACACAAAAAGTCTTTACACAGCTTAGTTTGTGCATACAACTCAAAAGAATTTAAGTGGGATGAAAGCAGTGAAGGGTGTTTGACCTGTCTCTTTTGGCTTCATTAAACATTGTCATTTTTATGAGAAATAGGGAAACTGAGGCAGTGAGGGAAACATCAGTAAACAGCAGGTTAAAGGCTTAACTGTCTGACTGCAGTTATAAGTTAGAAGCCTGCATAGGCTGCTTCTGGATACTGCTTGATCCATTTTATGTTTGTGCCTTTACCCTCTAAGGTCTGGGGGGTTTATTGTTATAAAACAGAAATTCATAACTCTGTTATAATAAAGAAACAATAGTAGCCAAGGCATGGACTGTGGTTTTCATTGCAGTAAATAGTATTAAGAAAATATGTCTTGCCCTCAGTTGCTACATCCTTACATTTACTTTTTCTGTATGTAGTTGTAATGAATTACTTCGTTTCATGGCTGAATAGTTATTATATCTAATGGTTACGTCGTTTAGCTGTAATAAGCAAGGCTGAGAAAATAAGTCATAAATAGCCAATAATTTGCTTAATGTATTTTTCTTCATGTAGTATTTCTGAATTGTCAATGACATTTTCATGGACATATTAACCTACTGGATATTAGTATCGAAGAAATGCTGCAATTATGTCTTGGTCTATAATTTGAGGAGTGAGGTTGAATGAAGTACTCTTTGCAACTACTAGTGGATTTTTTTTCCTAATCTCTTTCTTTTTTTTTTTTCTTTTCTGCAAACAATGTTTAGAAACATACTGTACTAAGAAAAATGCTCTGCATTTAAAAAGAAAAGTCTGATTAATTAATTAAAAAATCCCTGCTTTGTCTTACAACTGAAAGATCTATTTTTCATTTTTCAATAACAATTATTTTACTTTCATGTACTTTTTCTGCAGAAAATAAAATTCTGAGCAGTTATGTTGATTGTGGTAAATATTAACTATTTAGGTTTTGCTTGGGTACTTTTGACAGACCACATGAAAATACTCTCTATGTCCTCCAGAAACAACTGCTTTCCAATGGAAAAGCTTCATTTCAGATTGTTTTCTTAGGTAGGATTTATTATTATTGATCAAACATGCTACTGCTTCAAGATACGCCAATCAAGAAGTGAGTTCTTCAAAGCAAGCACAAAACCACTGCTACAAATTAACTTATTCACTAGGGACAAAGAAGACAATATTATTTGAAAATATTTAGCATCAGAGTGGAAACTCCCATGAGGTGGAGTGAAGGCCACTTTCTTTTATGAAGTCCATGTCACCAGAAGCACAATAACAGATCTCCTGTTTTAGCTGGGACTTCTGTGTAAAAAACTGTGAGGTAGCTACCAATAGTACAAAGAAGAGAATCTTCTGCAATGGAAACATCACTTTTATTTCTGTCACTTCTCAGTGTTGGCAAATACGTGAGTTATCTTATAGGACTAATAATTGTAACCCACAGAGTCAAAAAGAAATGAAAATGCTCCTGTATTTGTATGAGGAAGGAAAGTCTATTTACAGCAGAGCTGAATAATCATGGTTGCCATGCTACAACAGTTTGTTGACTAAAATAAGCATACAAAAAAGTGATTCTGTTATCAATGATCATTGATCCATCCTATGAGCAAAAATCAGCTGCTAAGCCTAATAATCTCCTGTGGTATTGTTCAGTGAAAAAAAAAAAAAAAATGAAAGCAGCAGTCACACTGCTGAGTGAATATTTACAACTCAATAGGGTTTAATTCCACCAGAAGTACAAATGTGCCATTTATAAGTGGCCTGGGGGCTCTGCTGTGGTGCCCCGGCCAGCCCTGTGATGCAAGCAAGGTTCCTCGTGCTCTGTATGGGATGAGAAGGTGCCAAGTGTCTTGTTGAGCCATGTGGTTTCACAGGCAGTTGTGAATAGTGGTAATGGGAAATGGCTTTGGTTTAGGGCACAGAATAACTCATGTTTCTACTGTTCTGCTTGCAAGGCAGAAATACTTCTCAGATGATGTAATGCAGTGCATCTGAATGCATTGCTCAGGCAGATTTTTTAGCTCTTTTCAAAGCCCTTAATTATTTGATACGCTGTGGTAGAACTTCACAGTTCTGTATAAGTGTTTCACCTTTTGTACAAAAATGCCTTTACCAGATATGTTTTGTGAATTTATGGAACAATCTAAATGTAATCAATAGAACTACTGTGTGAAATTTTGTCACTACGCAACACAGCTTGTATGAGCAACTCAGAATTCCACAGATTTGCTTGTGCATGAAAATTGGCAGGACCTGGCAGCACTGGCATATTTCTGTTAATAGTACGGAAGAAACAGCAAGGTTTGGGGGTTATTTGATCATAGAAGAAAGCTCGTACTCTGCCAGAAACATGTCTATAAACCGTAATTAAAAGCACATTACGAAGCTACAGCTTCAAAGTGAGGACAACAGGTTTTTTAAGACTGAAAGACCACAAACTGACCTTTTGTACTACATACTGTAGCTGTTCAGAAAGCAAGGGTGAGATGTACACAATGACTGAATGAAGCTTGGGGGTAGCACCGGAAACTAATCTATGATCCCTAATTCTTGTGGAACAGTTTTGTGCTCACACAAAACTGAATTTTACTACCTCAGGGATGAGGAACTGGGATCTAATTAAGGTTAAGATTTTTCCACTGATGTAAAGAGGGAAAGGTCAGAGCATGATCCAAGGAACAGCCAGGGGGTTTCAGAGAGCTGTGTCTGTTATTCCAACTGACACCACATTTAGGGATGACAGGAATAGTGGCTCTGGGGATTTGTCATCTCTTCCAAACGTGTCTTAAGCAAAGGAGCACAAACACTGTCTAGATGTATGATCACTGTTACAATTGCGTTTCCAAACCTTGCATTCATTAAATCCTGTGTAGACTGCAGGTAAAACCTAAGTGCTAACAAGTCATTTGCACCATCTCTATCTCATTGATGCACTTTCAAGGCAGAAATATAGAGTGCATGAAAATATTTTAAGCCCTTTGCTTACTGCTTGTGTCACTTTCACCCGCAGAGAGGGTGGAGGTGGTGGACAGCACTATTTGCAAAACCAGTGCTCTGCCCATGAGAAGTGGAGTAGCAATGGCTTTAGCTTGTCTGGTTTTTGCACCATTTAATTCAGTATGACCAAGACACAGAATTAATGTCTGACTCCTTCTACCAGCCAGAGTGTTAGAGCACTGGCCTTGGTTCTGGCTAATTCTTCCCAGAGGATTCAGGTCAAAAATCAAGAGCTACAGAATATTTTGTAGAATTTGAGCCATGTTGATATTGCCTAAGTGGTGTTGTCTCATTAAACACAGTCTAAGTCACTAATTTTTTGCATCTAGTAAAGGGGGTGACCTCAGGCATCAACAGGTAGCAAAACACAAATGTTATATAAAGCAAAACTAGAACAGAGTATTTGTGGGTTAGGTGTTGAGGCCTTTTACATATTGACTGAATCTAATTCCCTCTTTTCTAAGTTCATTCTCATTTCTATGCTATGAGTAGCCACTGGTACCTTGGAAAGCAGTAGTTTTTAACATATTTAGAAAATTATCAACTAATAGTGAAATTTAAAGTCATCTGTTTCTTGGCCAAAGGCATAACTGGAGGCTGGTTTTGCAGGCAGAAAATGAATGTTATTATTTCCCCTAACACAAAGTACATTTCAGTAAAACATTGATCCAGGGAGATGATAACCCCATTTGCAAGAGGTCTTGTTACCTCCCTGACAAGTAAGTCACATGCTTTTATGAGGGAAAAAAATAGGGAAAATATGAAGTTTGTGACCAAATAAAATCTTCTCAGGAAATCCTTACTGCAATTTGTTCAGGAAAACCTACTGGAACAAATAGGATAAATCACTCTGAACAAATTATATTTGCTAATAACTTCTCATGACTACTCATTCTGTGGACCAGAGAAAGCATAAAATAAAACTTCTGACACCTACAGAGACTGAGGATCAGAAGCTGAGCACCAGCTGTTTTGCTCTGTAGGTTCATTCTCATTTGACTGCATGACTTGCTAATACAGAAAAGCTTAATTCCACTTAAACAACCAGTTTGTGAACCCTCAGAGGTCAGCAGTGTGAACCAAAGCATACTAGGTGGGAATAACAGGAAAGCGTATTTCAAAATCTCAGTCCTGATTCAAGCGTCAGCACTAACACAGACACACCCAATGAAGAAAGATCTATGTGTATGCACTGCCTTTGAAACCTCATAAAGGCTATTCACATTCACTTGATACTCTTTAAGGCCAAATAGCTCTCATTTCTAGTTATTATAGTGAGGCTATTCAAAAGCAATTTTAGTATTCCTGGCTGGAGAGTTTCTCTGAACTGGAACTTATGAGTCTTTATATAATAATAGGTTAACATATAAGCTAAATTGTAATTTGTAAGCTTAATATGTAAGTGAAAAAGGTACACCTATCTCTCTCCTGCCTAAGTTCCTACCTCATTTGTGTGTAAAGGTCTCTGTTTGCCTCCTGGTCAATTTAAGGCAACAGCTCTTCACCAGACTGTTGCAGGGTTGCTACTCCTAGCTCTAGTAATTTAAAGGCTGCTGACCTTTATGATTATTTGGAAAATAGATATTACTTATAACAGCTCTTTGAGCTGCCTGTGACATTGACGTGTGTCGTTGAGACTTTGACATGTCTCTCTCCTGAGAGACTTTTAGGTGACCCTGGGATCTTGCCTGGTGAAATTAAACCTTCACTGTTTCCTAAATACCTGAAATTTGGAACAGTGTGCCTGATACTGAAACAAAACTTTATCTGACAGGATCACCCCGCTTAGCTAAAAAACACTTTTGATTTCAGAGATGATAACCAGATGTATGCATAGGCTGAGTAAAAGCCATACCCATTGCTGATTTCCATTATTTGCACAGCAGGCTGCAGTCTGGAAATGAAGATAAAAATCTTGGAGTGTTGCTGAGTTGGAATGGGTCCAGTTACACAGGAGATCATTTGGTGTTTAGCCTGAGTGAGAAAGGGTATCGTGGCTTTCTGTCTGTTTTTTCTCATATGTATATGTATACACATGTGCATATATATATATTTTAACTTAAGTATCAACTGAAGAGAGGATGCAATAATACAGTAGTTAATGTCCTCTGGCCAGGATGATGTATCATATAAGTTAAAAAACTGTGTTCACACCAGAAGCAAAAAATGACATCTTTACTCTGGAAGGAAGAGAGAAGCACTTATTGTCATTAGCTTCTCTTAAGGGCACATACCATGTTAATTGAAGAAAGGTTGGCCAAAGACTCCACTTGCTCTCCTGGAAGCTCAGAAGATAGATCACTCCACGAGCACACACACAAATAAAGCCATGCCAAGAGCACAGCATGGTGGATGGAGCTCTCACACATTTTCTGGGAAAGCAGCAGCCCTGGGTGGCTCTCTGGAGTTCTGTACATTAATGAATGCAGCGTGAGAAAAAAAACCAGAGAGAATTAGAGATCTGTGTGTAGTTGCAAGGCTGCAGTGCCACTGGGATCAGTGAGCTGTGATGGAACAGCTCCCACAGCTGAGCACTGCAGGGGTACAGATTCTCTGGGAAGCACTGGCTAGGAAGGTAAGGAGAGGGAGTTAATTGTTGCATGAGGGAGCAACTTTGTCTGCTCTTGGTGCCATGGTGGGTTCTCTGGTACTAGAGACCAGGACATTGTGAGTGGGTCAGGGGAAAGGCCACAAAGGTGTTTGCAAGATTTGGAGTACCTCTTATACAAGGAGAGAATGAGAGCGCGGGGACTGTTCAGCTTAGAGAAGAGGAAGCTCAGGGAGATCTTATTCATGTGTTTACATACGTAGTGGGATGGTATAAAGGAGGTTGAGCCAGCCTAATTTCAGCTAAATTGGGAAGAACTGTCAACACCAACTATAATTCCCAATGTATTTTAGAAGAAAATACATATTTTTTTAAGTGTTTCATGGTATTTTTCTTTCCTTATTTAAAAAAGAAAAAATCTCAGATCAGAGCTCTGCATAGTTTGGGTTTGGCTTTGGTTGGCTGGTTGGCTGGTTTTTTTCCTTCACCCCTTCACTCTGCAGGAAAAGGGATGGAGATAGAAGGGGAGGGGAGGGATAAAATATGGCAGTGAGAATACAGAATAAAGAAAAGGAAAATCAATGCTTTCTAACTTTTTTCCCTCTTGCTCAAATGGGAAAGAGGAAATACTAAAAATTAAACTTGGGTGAATTTTTCCCTCCTTTTAAATTCTAGTGGACTTTTGTTTCACATGAGGAGGTAAAATGTGTGAGGCAGAGGTATTTTTTAACCACATGAAGTAGAAAAATTAAAAAAATTTTATTTTGGAATTTTATTTAAAAGTTAGATATCACTGTAAAAAGAGAACATTTCTACAATAGTGAAAGACTACTTTATTTTAAAGTCTTTTTAATGAAGATATCTCAGCAGTCCTTACAGCACAGAAAACTTTATCCTTTCAAAATGATAAACACAACAAATAAGTCATTGGATGACCTTAAAGAGAATTTTGAATTTTGGCCCAAGTCAGATTTTGAGGGCTTTGAGTATTATTTTGTTTATGCAAGTTATGCTAAAAGTGATCATTTAGGTTTGGTCAAATTGTCTTGATTATTTTGTGAAAAAAATATGTATCTTGTTTCACCTAAAGGATTTGAGCAGCAATGATGGAATTATTTATATCTTAAAAGAGATTTTTTAATAACTAATTTCCTGAATCTAAATAGAAAAGCTTAAAAAACACATGAGACTGGTAAAAACTTGTGCTAGGGAATTTAAAAGAAGTCAGAGAGAGAGAAGAGTCAAAGAGAACAAACAGGGTTAGAAAGGAGAGGGTAAATAATCTTGCATAGCTTAGTCCATGAACCCTCAGGAAAGAAACTGTAATCTAGCCAAAGAGCAAGGAAACTGCAGATTGCTCACAAATAAGCAAAGCTTTAAAGATTAAGAAAATATTTCTCATAGTCATTGCTTGTGACCATTTTTTATACTCCTATACTTCCTGAAGACATACAGGAGGAAGAAGGCAGCTAAAGGGACGGATTCAGCCATATGCTGTAAAATTTTGACATTCTAATGGGGTGCTCTCATCTCCTGATTTATACAAATAAGGGACAGAAGAGACACAGTTGTGGAGGAAAAGGATGAATAAAAATTTTTTTGACCCTTGGTATCCTCTGAACACATTCTTCTGTTTGTCTCTACATCTTCCTGCAGGCAGTGGCAACGTATTATATGGCTGTGGTTTGGGAACTGTTTTAACCTCATCATTTTTTTTTTCCATAGAAGAATCATCTGTCTATCCCAAATTACAGAGAGAGAAAGTAGAAACATACACGTTTGTAGTTATTTGAGTGAATAGTGCACGTCAGCAACAGAGATTAACTCCTATCTCTTAATAAGCAAATTAAACATCTTCTGCAAGTCTAAAGGAATGAGCTTTATCACAAAATGACCTAGTAGCCACCTCATCTCTTTCCAGTGCACCTCTGCACTCTAGTAATCCCAGAGCTCGACATGACCTTCTATTACCCACCTCAATTTTATGCATTTAAAAAATTGTGTTTTCCATACAAATATACACATGTACATTGCTCACTATTAAAAATTTACATTCCTGTGGGGTTTTTTTCTGTTATAATTTTCCACTGTCCTGGAATTCCTTAATATCACAATAATAGTAATAAGTTAGGGTAGAAAATTCTGAGATTAGAAAGTAGTCACCAGTCGTTATATTTACTTAGAAAAGTACCTGTCTATAACCTTTCTGTTGATTGTTAAACATAGATATTTGAGTTCAGTCACTGTCTGTGCACACTTGAGTTAATCGAGACCATTCTTGTTTCCTAATTTAACATGACTGATTAGTCACCATTAATTGTTCTGTGTTAGTAATTTTTGTTTCATTGATTAGGTGACTCAGTGGTATCCAATCATATAATGACATCTTTAGAAAAAAGCTAGAAGGTTGCAATACCAATTAATATGAAATATTATCCAATGTGCAGTACTACAAGCACTTTGCTGAAATACAATTGCATGTCCACAGCTACCTGATGGCACATAACAGGTGATAATTTTGCTTTGAATGTACACAGCAGCTCATGCGTTTTGGTACAAACTGTTCTCTGTGGTTTTTTTGCTGGCATAGTGTCTTCCACTGGATATGGGGGGAAAAAAAAAAACAACAAAAAACAACTTAGTTTTCAGCATTGAAGAACATTGTTACAGAACCCTGGGATCTTAAACTCATTGAGCTTTGGTGTTAGCATGGTCATGGTGAAGCAGCAGCTAAGCCACTAATTAAGGGCATATTGATTTGTTTGGTCTAATCTAATCATAGTCTTTATAATAAATCATAAGGTGTTTTGCAATTAGGAAATTCATAGTAAATAACAAAGAATTGTTATCTTTGTAATCTTATTAACTATGGCTTAATGCAGAAGTGTTGTTCATAAAGATGTATTTTATGATTTTTAATCTGTGCCTCATTCAGTACTTTAGAGGGAAATATTGGTAGGTCAAAAGTCACTTAGATAGTTTATGCAACGTATCCCAGGTATGTATTGGTTCCCTCAGGAGTTTTCAAATTCCTGTTTCTATTTACATGTTTTTCTTCAGTTGCCTGCTGCTATAAGCATTGCTTAAAAACATAGCTATTAGAATGAGGATCTAATTAGACAGCTATCTCAAACTGAAATTCATAGCTTATGCAGAAAGATATGGAATGTTTGGGTTTGCATATGGGAGGCAAAAGTAAGAAGGAAATGTTTTGTTTGCATATATACCTGTCATCTTCTAAAACTTAGAAAGTAAAACCAGCGTCATTGCTCGGCTTGGACACACAGATCTACATCTCTCTTATTGATATCTGATGAGAAAACCTGAAGACACAGGAGAAAAATATTTGCAGCCTACCTGATGTACCTTTCCCTTTTCTAAATTCTTGTTTACGTTGGATAATTGTGAACATAGCATCATGATCCATGTATTCATGGAAAACATCTGTATGCACTAAACTGTACATAACTCAGAAGCAAGAAGGTAATGACTTAATAAGAGCTCTTAATACAAATAAGGGGATTAAAAACCAATTTAGGAGCAATTCATTAAATCAGGATTAACATTATATAGTAAAAAATTAATTTTGGTATTGAAAAATAATACCTGAAATTAATATTAGGAAAGGGAGCATACCCCAATTTGAATTTGTAATTCTTCTTAAAAGAATATAGAAGAACAACCGAATGGTTCCATTTAAGCTTTTACTTACACAGTTTCAATGTATCTGAAGGCAAAACCTGTTGCTAAGGGAGCTTAATTCTCATTTTCACCCAGTTACTCCAGCACTGTAAAAATGGCTTGATCATAGGTGTAAAATCAATTTGCCAGACCAAGGTGTAAATTAGAAGCAGGATGAAAGTTTCAGTAGTGTTATTGTGTTGTGAATCTGACATACTCGAGAACAGCAAGTAAAGACAAAGGTAAAACTGAAACAGCTTTAATACACTCAGTAACACCAAAATTCCATTTTATTCGATTGTTTTAGCCCTATAACTTAGATATATAAAGAGTAGTCTGAGTCCCTTGGCAGAAGATAACATCACCATTAATATATATCGTAAGGCTGAAATTGTTCTCTCTCTTTATCTCTGAATATTTTTCCCTGGTAGATTATGTCCTACCTTTAGCATTATTGTAATATATGGGGTTTTGTTGATTTAGTTGCATAGGCACGGGTGCACTCCCCCTTTGAACGGAGCACATAAATTCCATTAATGATACTGGAAGTTGTGTGTGCAAGTCAAGAGGGGAATGTTAGGCTACTAGAAATTACATGTGAAAATCTCAAAGAGAATAATATTTGCTACAACTGCGTTACCATATCAGACACTAAAAAGTGTGTACAGTAATTAAGCAAGCACAACAGGAAATTCAAATTTTGCGACTGTGTGTAATTGTTACAGATGTTCTTCAGAACAGAGTCTTAAGCAGCTTCTTGCATTATAAATGTTTAATTTTTAATCTATTTTTATTGGGTTTTTTGTAATCCAAGTTCCTTGTAAACCAAAGAATTTTTTAAAGTGTTTTTTGTCTTGGAAGTTTAAAGCAATAATGCTTATTTAAGTCTTTAATTTAAAAAAAATGTCCTGTTCAATAAATGTTGTTTTTAACTCAAAAAGTGGATTAACTTGCTCTTGATTAATGCTCTGAATTTAGCAGTGAACAATTAGCAGATTTAAAAAAAAAACAAAAACATCTTAAAGGGATCCTGGGGTCTTGATTTCACGAAAACACCCAAGTGATCTTAAAAACCTGTTCCATTTGAAAATTTTCTAGGCTCCTAAGTCTCCTTGTGAAATTAGATTCTTTGAAAATGTTCTCCCATAGGACTATCAAAAGAAGATAAGGGTGTACACCACCCTGAAGCATGAGGTCCAGTGAACAGGCACATCAGACATACACTTCCCATTTATGTTGCTGTTTGCAGATGGCAGTTTGTTTGCACAGATTGACTAGTCTCCTGTGAAAACTATACAAGTTATTTTGCCAGCGTATTGTTGGATTCACTTTGGGTTACATCATTTATTTGCATTGAAAATATCTATTTAGTAGACTCAGGAACTCAAAACAATAGCTGTTTGGGGAGATATCTATCTTTTGTGACTCAAAAAGCTGTCTTCTCTTGTCATATTTGTGATGTATGTTGCTAGTTAACAGGACCTGATAAAAGGTGAACTGTTTTTGAAAGACTAGAAATATAATAACGTAATGATTAGAAGGGGGAAACTCCCAATGATTTAAACATATTTACATTTTATCCTCTGCCATCTGCTGTAGCCCAGGAATATTGTCATCCACACAGTGATGTGTGTAGTAGTCACTCAACCCACCAGGCAGGAAATTACTCTCTTTGACTTTACAGAGTCAAATATTCCTCCGGCCTGACCCAGTACAGCCCTCTTTATATCACAATAAAATAAATAAAAAAATAAATAAAGATCCTTCATTTTTAATCTAAGGACATAGATCATATGTCATATTTTGTGCAATTGGCCTCTAGTCAACAGTGCAACACAAATAATAAACTACAATTAAGTAATGATTCTTTGATTTAGATGAAATTTGGGAGAGGGAGGGAAGAGACACAAGTATTTATTCACTCCTCCAAGATGCTATAGCAAACAATAATGATGACAGAGTCCTAAGGAAGCAGTTGAATATTTTAGAAATGCCTGAGTACCTAGTTCATTTTGTTTTCCATATGATTTAGATATGTGGGTAATTCTGGATCTGAAATTGGTAGTGCCCTTGTATCTTTATGTATCCAAATATCTTTATGTGTTCAGGCTCTATATCACTATTCACTTGTCAAAGTGAATGTGACACCTTTAAAATTCATGTTCTCTACAGCTCTGTACCTAGAAATACATTTAATAGTGAAAAGTGGTCTTTCAGTTCATACTTTTTCAAGGAAGTCTGAGGATGACTGGGCTGTGTTAGAGCACACACAGGCTCCCCACACCTGGCCACAGGAGGATGGGCCTGCCATCTAAACACCTGATACAACAGATCTTTGAGTTTAACCCAAATTATATATTATATAACCCAAAATATATATTATATATATAATAATATATTATATAAACCAAAAAATAACCCCACCTGAGCAGGGGTGGTCCCCACAGGAAGGAGGCTCAGGCAGCTCTGCCTGGTGGTGACTCTCATGGCTTTGAAACTTGTGGCTATGAGATAAGGTGCTGGTGAGCTTGGCTTTTCCTTCCAGTCCATGCTTTGATTTCCACTTTATGAAAGGAAGAATACTGTCAAGCACAGAGCAAGCACAAGTGCATCCCGGTCCCTGCACACACCGCATCCTGGGCTGCATCAAAAGTATGGCCAGCAGATAGAGAGGTGATTCTGCCCCTCTGCTCTGCACTTGTGAGACCACACCTGGAATACTACATACAGCTTTGGATCCCCCAGCAGAGCAATGATACAGACCTGTTGGAGAGGTTCCAGAGAAGGGCCACAAAGATGATCAGAGGGCTGGAGCACCTCTGCTACAAAAACAGGCTGAGAGAGTTGGGGCTATTCAGCCTGGAGAAAGCTCTGGGGAGACCCTATAAGAGGCTTTCCAGTACATGAAGAGGGCTTACAGGAAAGCTGGGGTGGGGCTCTTCACTGGAGTGGTTAGTGATAGGACAAGGGGTAATGGCTTCAAAGTGAAAGAGGTTGATTTAGGTGAGATATTAGGAAAAAAATTCTTCATCACAAGGGTAGTAAGATACTGGAATAGGTTGCCTAGGGAGGTTATTGGTGCCCCTTCCCTGGAACTGTTTAAGGCCAGGCTGGATGAGGCCTTGTGCAACCAGATCTAGTGGGAGGTGTCCCTGACCCTGCAGGGGGGTTGGATCTTGATGATTTTTAAGGTCTCTTCCAACTCTAGCCATTCTATGACTATGACATGGATTCCATCTTCAAGTGCCCTAATGCTTGCTTTCATTCAAATATATTGTTGGAAACTGAGATGTAATAATATTTTAATATTCTCCAGATATTAAAGTTAAACAGACAGGAATAATCCTCCTTGGTAATCCAAAGTATTCAAAAATGAGAACCCTAGTGTTGGAAGACTAGCATAAAAATTGAAAGATTTATACATAATAAGTTTTGGACTTCTTTGGCAGTCTGATTCTTCCTTACTGTGTCACTGCTTCCAGGTTTTTTTACAAGTGTCATTAAGGCACAAAACTAAAAGGGCAGATTCTGGAATATCTCTCTCATTGCCGTTGCTAATTAAATAAGTAAAAAGATAAAATTCCAGGATATTCTGTGGTAAAGTCACAAGGGATGGCAGAAGTTTCACCCAGAGTTCCCTTGGAAAAAGTTATATTCTCCACATTGCTGCTTCAGCTGGTGCAACAAGGGCCAGGGCCAGGGCTCACAAACCCAGCCAATCTGATGATGAAGGCAGCTTTATCTTGCTATTATGCCTGATGGCAGAAATATTGAAAAAATAACAAAGTTTTGTTTCATTTTTTCCCCTTCATGGAACATGTTCTGTGCCTCTTTTTCTTATTTTTACATGCCCCAAAACAACATTTTTTTAAATAAACCTCCTATTATTTAGTAGTCAGAATTGTTTGAAAACATTTTCTCTCCTTTAAAGAGATCTATAATTGTTTGCAGAACACGAAGCTTAGATAAGTAACAAACTCTTTTGATCCATCACCTTTGTTTGTAATGTGTAATTACCCCTACTGCAAAATCCTGCATTATATCACTACTTTTTGAGGAGGAAGGATCAACAAAAGAAATTTGTGGTACAGTCAGATTACAAGACAGAATCCATTGCTATCCATTGCCAATCTTGGATTCTTACTGCTTCTAAATAGAAAATAAAAACATTTGTCATTGTGGAACATTTCCCACAAAGCTTCAGACATTTTTTTCTTAAGAAGAGTGAAACTCCCCCTCACACACCTGTGTATACACACACAGATATACAGTGGCTATTTCTGCTCCAGTTTATCTGCTCATTCCTCTGACACTCAGGAAGGATCTGCTTCTTTCCATTCACATTTTTATGTAAATATCTTTCTAATTCTCCTTTACTCCTAATTCCATTTACTTTCTGCATCACATTTACATTCCCCACCCTGCCAATATCCATGATAGTTTAATTCCTGCCTATCCCTTTATTCTCGTTTGATAGCCAAGCAAATCCTTATCCACAAGTGGATAACATCACTAGATAGGAAGCCTGTGCTTTTAGCCCAGTTTTGCAGTTTCTTGTTGGATGGCAGAATCTTTCCTACATGTGAAAAATGTTTAAATTGCTAAACCTTCTAGTATCAGATTTCTAATTAATTGAGAAGGTTTGCCCCCTTTTTTTTTTGTCTTAGACAAAGGCTCAAACACAGATAATAGATCTCCTAGTAACACCTGAATATCTTTTATGCAATTGAATGTAGACAGCTGGACACAGTGCAATTCTGTGACTGATGGTAGTGGAAATATTGACTCTGGTAGTGAAAGATGAAAATACAATATACCATAACACAATACATCCTCTTATTTTAGAAGTGATTTTCAAGGCTAGGCATTTAGTAGCTGCTATAATAGCTGTTTGTAGATCAATTTTTTTGTTCCATGTCCTTTGAGAAATGACCTTGCTGCTAAGAATGAATAAGGCAGCATATGTGTTCCTTTAGACATGCTGAAATAAAAGGAATACTCTCACATATAATGTTTTTTCTTCATGCATAATTCTATAGAGCTCTATAACTCATGTCTGTAAATTACAAGTTCCTTACCCATCTGGATCACATCCTGCACCCACTGAAAATAAGTACAACTTTTCACTTCAGCAGAAGTTTCATCTGATGAGCTTAGGGCCAGATTGTAAAAGGTAGTTGAGTGCCTAAAAATGAATGCTTTGTGAGTTATATACTTTGTTCCTGCAAATCCCACTTGCCTGGAAAATTTCTCAGTGACTTCTTTAGTCATTGGTATTGGCTCATTGTCACGCCAGCAAAATTGTTAGAAGAAAAACATTATTATGCGAGTGAAGTTTACTTTTCTTTTTAAAAAAAGTTGATTTATTGTGGCAGCATGCATGATCTTTTCAATTGCTGACCAGTATTTGCTTAGCAACTAAGCATTTTTTATCCTGGAGAACCTTCACTAAGATACAGGATGGTATCCCCACTTCTACTGGCCTAAGGTAAGTGGCCAAAAGGCTTCACGTCACCACTCCTAAGAGGGCGACCTCCAAAGTCTTGGCTTAGCCTGCACCCTTTGGAAAGAGACACAGACACCTCTGCAGGGCAAGTCCTGTCTCAGGCTGGGATGAATTGCTGAAGTGGAATGAAGTACCTGAAATTCCAATAGGCTTTACTCAGGCTTATCTTAGTATTCATTGTGTTAAAATGTGTGCCATGTTCATTGACAGATTGTTGCAGCTGTCATGAGTAGCTCACTACTTCACTCACCTCTGTCTTATTTTAATACCTTGTTTCCTAATGGATAAGGTTTAGAAACAGGATGATTGTGGATTAAATCATTGCACCTTCTATCCTCCTAAGAACTGGTTCACAAGAGAAGCAAGTAGTTCAGGGAAAGTAAAAGAACAGGTAATGGAGCACAAAGGCTTAAGGTACTTGACATGACAAAACAAAGATTCTTCATTCAGGGTGTGATTCACCTAAGCTAACCTTAGGCATCAATATTTCTATGGTTTTATTAGGATCTCTCTTAACATAGTTGGTGAGGGAAAAGTATCTTAGGACACAACTCATCTGACTTAGTACAGACATCTAACTAACTTATCCTGCCATAAATATAACTGGTTTTTCTCAGTCATAAAGAAGCAAACTGATGTGACTAGCCCATAGACAGATGGTTCCACAGTGGAAGTCAACATCTAGTCAGATTAATCCTCCTCAGAGCATGAGAAACATATGCACCTCATAGAATCAACATCTGAAACTTCTTTCGTGGAAAGGATATTTACATTATAGTATATAATTAATTGTGTTTATAACAGCTTTATTTTATATCATTTAAAAAATTAAGAAAATCACATTTACTTGGTAAAAACAAGAAAAAATATTTCTGTTTTCATATAAAAAACCCTGTTCTCTAGACTTAGATTATTCTAATGAAAAATCAGAAGACATGAGTTCTTTTTGGTGTGTTTGATCTACATTTTTTAAAGGATATATTATACTGACAATTTTCAGATGTCAATAGGGGTTTCAGGTGCTGGCAGAATTAAACACCAAATCTCTCATGCTAATCAAGATCTGTGCCTTTACACCTTCAGATGATTTTAGAAGGTTTGCATCTAGACTTCCAATGGACAGTGTCAGAGAAGCTGAGCAATGCAGTGATTAAAAAGAGCGGGAGCAGTTCTCAAGGCATCAAATAATACAGCCAGAACATTCTGTGCCTAATAACAACATACTAAAATTATTTTCAAAAAGCAGGTATCTTCACATCTCTTTCATTTTCTCTTTACTTTTAGTTCCTTAAATATATTAAATATTCATTCTTTTCTACGGCTATGAAGCTACACTTTCCGCCCACTGTACAGAACTATTTAATTAATGTATAAATTCATTTTAAGTACATTTTTATCCTCACTGCAGCCTTTTAAACAATATTTTTAACAAAAAATGCTTTGTATATAATAAACAGATAAAACAGAAAAAATATACCCTCAAAATAGAATTTTATTATCATAAAAATATTTTCTGTACGTACATACATATTCAACTCAGCTTGATTTTTATTTTTACATTGAACTATTGTTAAATACTGTGTACTAGTAAGCAGAGAGGTGGCCATGCTTTTCCTTCATGTACCCTTTTGGTCTCCTGTATTGAAATGTGGACAGACAGAATTCTCACAGACACAGAATAACAGCAGAAAAACACAAGAAAGCAGAAGAAAATTCCAGTCATTCAAATTACTTCTTGGAACTGATTCTACAGTGATCATATGTTATGGATGATGAATTATAACTACTGCACACACATATTCATAAACTAACATAATACAATCTATTTCTTTAAAGAGCATGTGCATGAATAAATAAACTTACGACATAATTTTGTGTAAACTGTAACAGTATCATCATATTTACAGCAATTTTTGTAGCCTGTGGTTGTTAACTTCAGCAGATCTCTTGGTAAAATAAGTTTTCAGCAGATGTTCACCTATGTTCAATTCATTTTACTCATTTCAGTTAGCTAAACAGGTTGCATAAGTTCACACTACAGCAAGTGGAGAGAGAGACATTTCCAGAAAATTATTCATCTCACCCAAAGAAACATGAAAAACAATTGTGGTGAATTCTTCTTCTGTGACTGCTTCTTGTGAATTAACATACAGGTAGCTGAACTTAGCTGACAGAATTAATACTAATAACAAAGAGGTGATTTATACATAAATGAAAAATAACTATTTCCTTTATACAAGGTTACACATTTCCTTTAGGTATTTCACAGTTTTTTTGAAGTTGCAGTTGGCACTATCACCACAGTCACTAACTAGCAAGTTGTTATACCAAGAGTTCAAAAGCCAAGATGGAATTTTTTCCAGTATCACAGTTTATAAACATTTCTGTATTTTTAGAGCACAGCTGAGACAGGTTTTCATTTAGTTTCCATGTGGTCCCTAAAATAATCAAGCTGAAATGTACTTTTCAAGCACGAATTAATGCAGATAAATTCCTTCTAGAATTTGGTCCTTTACTACAGAATAGCCTTCAAATATACAGTTGATCATTATACATTATTTATGCTCTCATTTCTATAACTTTCGTCAGATAAAGGTAATTCCAATGACCAAAAATGATGCACAACATTTACTAATAATTTGACTTTTTTTCTCTCAGTAAATATTCCTGATCTGGCTGATTTTCCCGATTGCATTGGTTTTCTTCTTAACAAGTTCAACTTAGTCATTAATTTTATACTAGTTAGTGATTTTGGATCTCCCAGCATACCAAGTTCATTAAGAGATTTCTCCCAGGCTTCTTATTTTCAAGAAAAAATGAATAAATCATAATTCACAGGTTCAGTATTGCTTGGGTATGGTCTATAGGTTGTTCGTGACTTGGTTGCTGCAAGAAATGGATGGTTGGGACAAGCAAAAGTTTTTTTTCATAGAATCATAGAATCTGACAGGTTGGAAGGGAAGCATCAGGATCATCAAGTCCAACTCCTGTCCCTGTGTAGGGCACCCCAAGAATTACACCATATGTTTGGGAGTGTCATCGAAATACTTCTTGACCTCAGGCAGGCTTGGTGCCATAACTGCTTCCCTGGGGAGCTTGTTCCACTGCTCAACTGCCCTCTGGGTGACTTTTTCCTTATATCTAACCTAAACTTCCAACAGCACATCTTTCTCCATTCCCTTGGTTCCTATCATTGGTCACTAGACAGAAGAGGTCAGTGCCTTGTCCTCCTATTTGGCATCTCTGTCTAGGCATCTGTTTCTCTTGTCAAAGCCTGTGGAACCATAACCTTATAGTTACTGGGCTCTGAAGATTGGAATACAACACTCATAAGCCTTCAGTTTGGGCCTTTGCTTGCCATTCATGTGTTCTACATACATTAATAGCATATCTATCCAGAGCTGCCACATATTTACCTATTTTTCCACTCAGAGTTTACTTGCAGAAATGAGCATATATTGATTAAGTACATCTGCCTTTAAATTATTTCACATGATGCTAAGAAGACTAGGCACAAAGGTGACATCCTTGTTTCCATTTGAAAAGAAACACAACTTGCATTTGCAGCAAATCTACTTGGAAGGGAACTGTATATACCACCATTAGTCATACATGTGCTATGGGTATTAGGCACCCTGACCTTTCAGGATCGTGTTCAGATGGATGCAGTCAGGATGCAGAGTAGGCTTTTAGCTCTGGGAGTGATCACATTAATTCTGGGTCTCCATCCTAATAAACATCCATTGCACAACTGCAACCATAGTGACTTTATTTAAAGATTCCTGTGCCCCTTTCTGCAGTAACCAGCTAACCAGCTGGGTCTGCCAGCATGACAGCAGTGAAGAGACCTTGAGGGCTCCACAATGTTTTCTTTTTACTTATTCAATTAAACAGGGATGGATAAGTACAGGATGAGTTTTACAGCACAGTGCAGCTTTCACAATGTCCAAAGGGCACGTTATATGCTCAAAGATAGAAAATTCCCAAATAGTTTTCTGAAGGATATTGCAAGGACTCAAACACCTGAGATGAGCTACTTATAAAATCCAGGGAAAGAAAAGGAATTATTTTGGGTTTGAGATACTTTTATCACATCTTTAAAAAACAAAAAAGAAAACCCCACAAAACCATGAATAGAATTGATTAGTCAGTAGATTTTAACCTATTTTACTCCATATATGTTAAATATGGCTAATATGATGGACACTTCCTTTTCTACATAGATTTTTATTCTATTATTGCATTAGCTGGTCATCAGCTGTACTATTATTTACTGGAGACTAACTAATCATTCATTGTCTTCTTATTAAAGCTTTAGTTTGCTGCTATCTTTTCCCTTCTGTTTGGAAACATATGAACCTCATCATTCATCTTCTCCTGTAAATTATTTTTACCCTGCTTTAACAGGGAATTCAATAAACAAATTAGAGAATAATAAATTATGTCAAGATTTTCAAAGCACCTAAAGGAGGTGGGTGTTGCATTGCTAGAAAAACAAAGACAAGTTTGCTGTCGAACTCTCCTAGTCTCTGCTTAAAGCTTGAAGTCTGATTCTCTAAATGGGATGCTTTAATGAACAGGACGATGTCCTGCAGGTCTGCCATTTCAGCTGCAGTTTAGCTTGTGGCTGTCAGGATGTTAAGATATGAAATAGGAAACTTCAGCCAAAAGGGATATCAAATGCTCTCCACAGCAGTCCATACTTTGCTTTGCCAAACATGGAGAGGAACCAATGGCACAACACCTTGTCTCTTTTTCACTTGCATACACACATTAGGTATAGAACTGTTTCAAAGGAGCATGAGAACTGCATAAATGTCAGCAATCCAGAAAGCCCCAAATAACATTAATTCATCTTGGATCCAGAGGAGATACAGCACCCTGTCACAGTTTAATTAAGGCAGTTCTAATTGAGTTTTCTGGCCATGTATGAGGTCAGGTTCCCAGGTTTAGCATACTTCACTATATGTACTTGCCTAAATTTAAATCGGCAATAAGATTTGACAACGTTGAAAGCTGGGTTCTTACTTCAGGACATATGTTTTCAGTTATGGTTGAACTTTTCTCCTCCTCTTGCTACAGTCCTAAAACATCTTGTAGTGGCAGTAAATTTTTCAATCACTGCTTATTAAAGGAGTTTGTGGACATTCCATACAATGTGAGCACTTCTCTTATTAAAGTTGTCATTTGTTGACAAATGGACCTCAATTATAGTATGTGTAAGAACATTACACGTTCTTTGTGCTGACAAGTCTAATTACACTATTTTTTACATGTATTACTAAGCAAATCAAAGGCAATAGCAATGGTGGATTTGGATCAGCAAATAAGAAAATCGAAGAGACCTCATTTAAATGATAATGGTAGAATGTGCATTATGAATAATTATTAGGCAATTAAATATATTTATTTGATTTTTGTTCTACAAAGGAGACCTCATACTGAGATGCAGATAGCTCAGGGCCATTTCACAACATACAATAGGTATCCACACTGGGGGAGGAGCCTTACAGGATTCTGGGTTGGCATTCAACCAGCCCAATACAGGCATCTTTTCTTTGTCTGAAGAAAAGGAGCAACAATAGTTCTTTTATATAATCCTGCACTTACTTCCATGAGGTTTTTGCACTTCAGCAAGAAGATATTAAGAACTGACTCTCATAACCAAATGCCAAATCAAAGAAGAAAGGTTTCACATTTGGATTTAAGAACACCCCCACATAGTACATTTTATGGCTAATGGGGATACTGCCCTTAGACAAACCTCAGAGGTCTTTATTTCCTGAGCTTATCTCAGAAACACCACCAAACTCAGAACTCATACTCTAAACACTGGGGGACCACATTAACTGACATCCAGGTTCTCTTCTTGGACATGAGTTCAGGCTTGAGAGAACCAGGATAAAAATTTCCTGTAGTGGTACTAATATGAGACCTTCTGGGACCGCTCCAGCACACTGTGGCTGTGGAAGTCAAATGCAGGGAGCATCTGTGCCTGCAGGGAGGAGAGTTTGGGTTGGGTGGTCAGAAATGGACCAATCACAGTGTTCCTTACTATGGTGCTCAGTCCAAAGAGAGCCCTCTCCTGGCATCTCTGGCTGGGGTGCTGGCTGAACTGGGGTGTGCCTGTTTGTCATTGCTCTTTCTGTTTCTGTATCCTGTTTTCTTGCTGAAGAACACTGTTCATCAAGACAGGATGTCTTTCCCTGATTCTCTGAGCAGGATTGGCATGGCAGCTCCAAGGCTTTTGTGGACTGTCACTGGGACCCTGCACTCAGACAACCCTCATCTACTGCTGAGCCCAGTTTGAGACTTTTCTGGTTGAGAAGTAATCACTACCAGAGGAGCATAGAGCATGTATTCTATATTTCCATATTTGTAAATATTTGTCTGTAATTCACTATCATTATTACTATCACTATTTATTATTTCATTAAGCATATTCTAGTTTGGTTTTTTTCCAACCTCAAAACCTCTCTCCCTTATTCCCCCTTTATATCTTCCTCTGGGAGGTTCGTGAGGGGATAACAGAGCATCTGTCACCTGGGTATTGCCTAAAACTGACATTATGCCACTGTGGATCCAGAGTTACTCCAATGGTCTCAAGAAGTTCAGAGAGATGTTAGTGAAGGAAAAAAAATCAGCTTTGGAGTCAGACATCAGGTAAAACATGGAGACATCACTGGCCACACTTTCTACAGGAGACAACTTACCCTCTTGCTATACAGATAATTTGCTGTAGTTGTGACAGGAGACTGGTCCAAATAAATGTTGAGTTTACTTTGCAAAACTCAATTCCTATTTTGCAATAATATTTTGTGTGTGAATGTGCATGTTTATGTTTTTAGTTAGTGCAAAATACTTGAATGTCTTCTTGCTGGAAATCCAATACGGTATCTGAAAAATTGATCTAACAGTTCCTATGCCATCCAATTTGTGTTTAAAATCCATGTTGCAAAGATTTTCCAGGCAACTGCAAGAGCTATCAGCTAAATTAAGTTCTGAAAATGTTGCACCTGAGCCAGTTTCCACAGAAGTCATTGAGAGTTTCCTCAGTAACTTGCTGAGAAATAATACTGGGTTATATGGTCCCAACAATTGATGGGGACATCTGCATGAGGCATTTGTTTTTGAAAAGATCTGTGCGAATAAGGGTGCTGTTTCTGGAAAGCTTGAGTAAACAAGTGGGTTTTGTATTTAGTCTTTATTGTAGAAAGTGGTTATTCTTGTTTCTTCTTCACAGCAGGAAACTTGTTTTGTTTGATACAGCTAAATGAAAATACTGCTTTATATTAATAATATCCAGAATAACTATTCCACCTGAGAAGTCAGTTTCTTAAGTAGTTTCAGGACCAAATTTCAGATGACCTGTTAATTGTTTACATGTTTTTAAAGCTTACTTTAAATATATTAATAATTACTTAAATTAGACTTGTCATTGCCTGTTAAAAATGTTAAACAAGAAATGTATTTTACATTCAGTGTGAACCACAGATTTATAAGTATTGGAAATCCATAAAACCACTGCTGGTCAACAATATATTGTTATATGAAGGGTGATATTAACACTGTAGATCTAATATAAAAAAAAAACTTGACTGGAAGCAGTTTTTGCACAATGCAAAAATAGCCTAAATACATTTTTAATGCAATCAGCTGAATTCCGTAAATCCAAATTGTGTGTTAACTGCTCATGCTGATTAGTGTGAAATATTAATTTGCACTAATCAGCTTGAGGCAAGGGAAGCATAATAAACTTGACACATACATTTCACGCTTTACAGTGTTGGAACTTGTTTACAGTGGAGTGCCTGTAAACACTCTCCGTGCTGTTAGTCATGTCACAGGGACTGTATATTCAAGGTGTACTTAGAAAAATTTCCTTAACTGATGCCTCAGCTGGTTCAGTATTGTTCTGAAAATCTTGGTCTTTGACCACTGATGGTCTTCACCAGCTAAATGTCAGAAACATCCATCCCTGCAGTGGGCTGGGGTATCTGATTCCTGCCCTGTTGCATGACTAAGCCATTTACATTCGTGTTCTGCTCTTGGAGTACCAGGGTACGATTTGACTTGGCAAGACAATGGGTTCATATTTCCTCTTTTATCTAAAATAGGTGCATTCACTAACAAAATAAAACTATAACTCTATGCCTAAAGAAATAGACTGGCTGTTAGACAAACACACAGGGGAATATCAACATGTCGGACTGAATAGATGAAGTTCGAGGGTCTCTCTTTGCATCACATCTCAGCCTTCTGCAGAATGGTGTTTGCAATTCCTGAATTCATGGGTTAGCATTACCTGCAATCATTACCTGATTTAGCAGGCACACCTACCCTAGATGCTATTTTATGCCATAAAATATGTGATGTGATAAACAAGTTCTTTTTCTTCAATACATGATTACATATGTAGCACCTTAGATGCTGGGTCACAGTGAAAGTGTGCTTCTGATAAGGGACTGTAGAGGAAACAAAATCTGTTTATGTATACTTAAGACAATCGTGCTTGGTGAGAAAAGATAATCTGTGCAGACAAATACATTGCTCTGTGCTCCCTGGTTTGTCCATGCTTCATCTTTCCTCTTCTCTGTGCACTGTTCTGCAAGAATCTGGCAGAGATTGCATAAAGGATAGACATGAGTGAAAAGACATACAGTGAGTCACCATTTGGTTAAACTGCAAAATTGCAAAGGCCTGTAACTCTGCTGGCATTTCACTGACCTCTGTCCTCCTATATTTTTATCCTCATTTAAAAAATAAATTACTCAAGATCACAAGTATGTGGAAGCTGTGCTCTAAGCTGTTTTTTCAGATCTTCTATCAGAGAGGTGCTGCAAGTAATATCTGAAGTGTGGACCACTCAGCCTTTAATGCAGAAGATGGCATTGCTCATGTTGTGCCAAGAGGCAGCAGGGAAGTGTTTTAAATCCCTAAGTGTAATGTGTTTACATGCAATTAAAATGACCTAAAAACCGACATAATGATCTCATGTGCTCTTCTGCTTTCCAGGGCAGGCAAATCTAAGAATATTGCTGAGCACAAAACATTTGGCTTAGCATAAAACTCACAGAACACTCATGGACCTCAGTGAAAACAGTAATCACCATTTACACATAACCAAATACAGATTTGGGGTGCTATGCTATCAGCTACGCTGGTTCCATCAGTGACCACATGAAGAATGTTTATCACTTACAGGTTCTGTTTAGCTTTTGAACAATATATTTAGAGCTAGAAAAAATTTCATTCATAGTTTTTTCCCCCTGTCTCTGAAGATTCATGTTTTCTGTAAATATCAAGGGAAAATAAAAGAACCATTTGGTAACTGTATATGTACAGATGTTCAGTTGGAGATATTTTTTCTTTTAATGGTCTGTGAACAGGTTACAATGCTGTCTTAAAAATCTTTGGTGCACTCATTTATCTGTGTATTTTACTTCATTGTATTGAACTAATAAAAAATCAGCTAACCAAAAACTGAAACACTTACAAGCCAGGGTGTTTTATTAGGTCTGTTTAGCCTGAACAAATGCTACCCTATTCTTTCATTTTTCCTTACTCTGTCAAATTTCATAAATTAAGTAGAATGTGGCAAAGTCAGCTGGATGGAGCGTTTTTAAGAGTACTAGATCTTGCTACTTTTATCTTTTCTCACACAAGCAAATCCCACTTAAGTCCCCGACAGCTGTGTGAGGGGAAAAAAGAAAAGAGGGGGAGGGAAAAAAGGATGACTCGGATCTTGGTTCCTAAAAGCATTTTTACCTCTGCATTAGGGAGAATTCCATTTTTAGACAAACGGTAGAATCTTAGTCCTGACCACTTATAATTCATTATGTCTTCGTATCTCACATACCTCTGCCAGAATTCGGCTTGTGTGATTATACCTAGTACAACTTCAATGCTGTTTGTGATTTCATCTTATCACATCTATATATAGCTATATCCTTCCTTTTAAATTCTGAATTTTTCAACAACTAAACACTTTCTCTCTTCACAAATATTCTAGCACATTTTGTCTTTTTCCTTTTACTCCTTAACAGAAGCAAGCAAGTGCTAGTCTGAAGAGTATTTCAGTACTTCACTGCAAGACTCTAATGTTAGATGAATTTTTATTTGCTATGTTAAAATTCAGTGACAGAAAATATTCAGCAACTTGGAATTTGAAGCTCTTTCTTGTTTGGTGTTGGAACGAAGAAACTAAATTTTTCAGTTTGGGGTTTTGAATCACTGTGATGTATATAGGAATACATATTGTCTGCCTTTATTAATGTATTTATTCACTTTATAGTCAAGGGAAAAGATAAACAACGAATCATACAAAGTTCATTAAAATACACAATTGAACCTTCTTCCTTAAATTGATTACTACTCATAGGACTGTCTTCATTGTTTTAACTTCTGTACAAATACTTAGGAAGAGACAGCAATTACTCCAGAGCACTTGTAATCACACTTCTGTGTAGTTAATTAAATTAAATCAAGAAGAAATAATTGTAAAATAATTTAGCTGAACGCACCTAGGTTTTGCATCCTTTTACCCTCAAGAATTTAAAAAATATTGCTGTGGCACTGGTGTAGATTGTGTTTAAAAATAGGATATCATTATATGACAAGATGAGGCTCCTGAAAAACTCCACATTTGTACATTACATACAGTAAAGGAAGAGCAAGCAATGGGTCACTCTGCAGGAATGAATTTCTAAGGCTTCAATCATTTAAACATCTTGCCTAAAGAAGGCAAGTGAAGTTCAAAGCAGAGAACAATGGAAAGAATCCCAAAACAGGAAATATCTGTTACAGATATTAGAAATGCAGTAGATGGTCCAGGTGCAGTCACATACTGACCAGGAAGGAATATTAGGCTTTGTTGCAGAGAATAACAAATCCCTAATGCATTCAGCTTGATATGCAGCTGCAGAGCACAAGACAAACAAAAATTATTCCAGCAATAAAAAAATACAATAGAAATCAAAGGATATAGTTCTGCTTCTAAAAATAATACTGCTCATTAGACTTCACCTAACAGGCAATATGCAGTCTACTTACTACAATTTAGAGACGATGTGAATATAAACTATCCCAGTGCCTGAAGGCATCCAGCGCTTGGCAGGAGGGATATAAATTTTGGTGTTTATTAGCACCAGAATTAAGGAATAAAAAATCTGAGAATGTAATGAGCCAGTATAATTATTTCTTAAATGTCTCAATTTTATGGAAAGATAGTAGATAGAGAGCACGCAACAGAGACTAAGAAAAAAATAGGTTCATGTAGCAAACAAGAGGGGCAGCTTTGGTTGTCAGAAGGCTTCTGAGACTACTGGATAAATTGGCTTTACTGGTTGAAACATGCACACACAAAACCCTTTCCATGATTTAGATCTCTCTAAACATTTTGCCTAGCTCACGGCAGTCCTCGCTCAACAAAGAAAAATAAACACCTGTGTTTTCAAATATGGCAAAAAAACCCTATTTTGGTGAAGTGGGGATCCAAAATGATTAAAGAATAAGGCGGTGAGAGGGGAATGAAAGAAGACTGTCCATCACTCCCCTCTGCTGTGGGGAGTCCAGCAGCTGCAGGGAAGGGGGCAGCTCTGTGATATGGCCATCTGCAGGGCTGCAGGCCCAACACACCTCTGCATGTAAGGCAGTAGATCTAAACTCACAGCTCTGTCTTGTTTCTTCCTCTTGAACAACCAAACACTAGTGATAGGCTCATACCACAGTACTGACCACTTGAGCTGAAAAAAAATATGGAAGATCAATAACAAGACTTTACACAGTAACTGAGCAATTCAGAGCATGCGTGCCAAGACCTTTGCTAGGGTTGCAAAAGTAGATGCCAGGTGCCCCTGCTCATGCAATGAGAAAAGCCTTGTACTGTGCAAACACTTTCCTCCAAAAATTAAACAAGCTCTCATAAAGTTATCAAAAGGCTGCTTCCAGTAGATAGGGAAAATAAATATGGGAAAATAAAATGAAGGAAACAATAGCAGAGAAAAAATCACATGAACAAAGAAATACTACTGGTCTTAAAAAGAAAAAGGAAAATGTAGGAGGATCATGATTTTCCATATGTACAAGAATATTCAGCTACAATCTAGCTTCTCTCAAAGCCTAACAAAAGCCTTTTCTGTTTGACTGGACTGACCCTCTCATGAGACAGGTTGAGTCAATTCAACACAATACAAGAAAAATGCCAGATTATTGTTGCCATATGAAAAGCTGCCTTTCCTTCTGTAATTGGTTGCTATAAGCCAAAATTCATCAAAAGAATGAGTGAATTTTAAGTTTGCCACAGCTGGAATGAAAAATCTCATCCAAGGTTTCAAAAACAGTACTCTAAATATAGGTTTTTAAATATGCATAACCTGTTTTTCAAAAATGTGGAGTTCTGTCAGGTCCCATATGAAAATCAGGACAAGCCTACTTTGTATCTTCAACAGGGATTCAGCAAACCATGTATAAATTACTACTTTTGAAAACTTCATCTCCACTTTGATTTAAATAGTTTTGCCCTTTCAAGTTGAATCCTTCAAATTCAATCTTTGGACAGAATTAGCAGATATTCCCAGGTCTGTACATAGAAGGACCAGAAGACATCAAGATTTAGAAGGCATGGTGATTTTTTTTCCTCTATCTACATCTAGGAAAAAAAAATTGGGTTATTTAGTAGTAAGTTGCTGCCTCCTGCCATGCTGGATGATTAGCTCTAGGAGATAGAAACGGAGTTGAGAGGTCTGGTAGTCCCTTTGTCCATGTCCCATCCCATGTGGTCTGGAGACACACAGTGGGGAAAGATTCTAAAGCCCCAGGTCTACCAGGACAAAAGTTTTGACAGCTGGAGGAGTTCTTGTTCATTTTTTATTTCTGCAGTATTTTGCAGAAATTACATTAAACCAGGTGAAAAGGAGGCAAAATGGATACCAAATGCTCAAAAAGTACAGGCAATCAACCAATATTTCTGACTTTAGTGTACATTAGTTTTAATCCCATGAAACCAGCAGAATTAGTTCTAATATAAGAACTGGTGTTTGTGAACTCGTGAACTATTGAATAGCCTCGGTTCTGTCTGAGGCCACATTCTGGCAGTCAGGATGCTGAGTCTGGTCTTGTATTATTTGGAAAACAGGAAATGAAAAGGAAATTTCAGAAAGAGGATTTCCTCAAGGAAAGGAGATTCTGAAGGGTGTGGGAGGCAGTTTCTTCAAGGTCTGTTTGAGCTAGTGCCAAATTCAAGAAAATGGAGATAATTACTTTGAGCTAAGTATGAAAATTAAAATATAATTGATATACACTCCATTAATTAAATGATAAAAGTTGAAATAAATCAAACCTATTATAAACAAATTAGCATTAAGCAATTACTGCTTATAACCCCAGTGCCACTTCAAACAAGAAAAGGTACCTCATGTTTCAGCTTCAGATTATCTACATATGCAGAATTAATTTCTAAATGATATACCAGATTGCCTTTACCACATCATTAAAATCCACTGGCTTTGTTATGCACAAACACTATATCTTTGGCTTTAAATAGAGGTTTCTATTTTTACAACTGTGTGTTAGGTGTATTTTACTTCTCCCAAATACAATTTGTGGTTGACTTAATTTATAAAATATAGTACCATCGAATAACAGGTCTTTTTAAACTAGCTAAATTTGATACTGCAACATACAGCTCTTCAATGAAGTTTCCATGCACAGATTATGGTGAAGGATCCCATTTCTGCCTGCCTGCCTTCAGCACTAAGTTCATAGCTAGGAAGACATTTATGTCACACAAAACTAGAATAGCACTCTCTTAAACATTTTATCAGCTCTTTAATGATATTCACAGTGTTTTGCTTTAGAATTCACTAGAAACTAATGAGGGCATGCAGCCAGAACTGAATGTTTGTACATGCTTAGTAAATATAGTTATTTGTAACCCAGAAGAACATGTGTATTTGTATTGTTTCTGCTATGCAGAGAAAAGCAGACACAATAGCATTAATAGTGTCCATAATTTTAGACCTGTAATACCAGTGAAGTCAATGTGTCCTTCCTGGTTTTTAAACTAGGAAATATGCTGGAATTATTTAAAACTGCCTAAAAAAAGAGCAATCTTACTCCTTAAAGAGACTTCATAATTTCTATATTTAGAAAAAATTACTCTAGGAGAAAATTATCCAGACTGAACATGCTCTTAAACACTTAAATACCGGTTTATTTTTTATAATTGTTGACTGAGTTCTAGGAAGATGCATCAATTACTTAAAATAGGCCCAAAGTAAAATCTGTAGGAATAAATTTGACTTTCAATGGCAGTTTCATTTCCATAAACACAGCACCATTGAGGGAATACACCTAAAATTAGGGAACTTGTTTATGATTTCTTCTGCTTCATTTGCATACTACTGTATCAGCTCTGGTTGCTCCTGTTAGTCAAAACTACATGGCAATTTAGTCTGATTCAGAGGCCTGAAGTAAAAGAGCCAAATTCAAGTTTAAGCACCTGGGAATTTTCCCTTCTGTGGTATTTATGTACCTTACTTTCCCTGAAATAAATGGTATTCAGCAATTAAAAATGTTCAGAAATGTGGCTTCATCACTGCAAAAATTAATTACTTTCCTTAACTGCTGAACATCCATTATTTAAGTTCATGAAAACAAACATGCACAGCAGTGGTACAACAGCAAGACTGCAGAGGCCTAACTTAAGTCAATACTTTTAAGTATTTTGAATTTGATTCTTTCACCAAATTTCATAACACAGTGAGCTACAGAAGCAGATAGCTGGGGTCATCAGAAACCACTGGAGATCATCTAGTCCAACCCTTTGCTCCAAGCAGGGACAGCTACAGCAGGTTGCTCAGGATCCATTTTTTTTAATATCTCCAAGGATAGAGACAAAAAAATATTTCTGGGGAACCAGCTGTAGAAGTGTTTGATCCCACCTCACAGTAAAATTTTCATCTTATATTTACATGAAATTTCTCATTTTTCATTTGCTGCCCATTGCCTCTTCTTGCACCACTGGGAGAATTCTGACTCCATCTTCTTTTCACCCTCACACCAGGTATCAATACACATGGATTAGATCCTTCTGACCCTTCCCTTCTTCAGTCTGAATACTCCCAGACTTTCCTTGACAAAAGCTCAAGTCCCTTAAACATCTTTTTGGCCCTATGCTGGAGTCACTCCAGTGTGTCCAGGCCTCTCTTGTACGGGGGAAACCAGTAATGAACAAAGCACTCTAGATTTATCCCACCAATAACGAGCACAGGAACAAGCTTATTTTCTTTGACCTGCTTGTAGGGCTCTTCCTAATGCAGCTCAGGAGGCTCTCAGTCTGGTCTTCTCCAAGGGCACATTGCTGGTTGGTGTTAAACATGTTAACCTGCTAACGTGCTGTCCACCAATGGCTCTAGGGTCTTTTTTTTTTGCAAAGCTGCTTTCCAGACAGTTCAGGTGCTCCCAGCCTGTTCAGGTGCATGGGGCTTTCCTTTCCTGGATCAGGCCTTGAGCACTTCCCTTTGCTCAACTTCATAATGTTCTTCTTGATCCATTTCTCCATCCTGTCCAGGTCTGTAAGAACAGCAGCACAACTACCTGGAATATCAGCTAGTTCTAGTTGGTAATTTTGCAGAAGGTCTTCTCTACCCCATCATCCATCCTTCTGTGACCTTGATGGGATCATAGCACTGCAACTACACGCAGACCTCTCACTCCTGTTTGCTCTTCTTTGCTGCATGCTGAGATCCCAGAAAAAGAGCATTCCCCTCCAGTGCTCCACTCCTGGCACTTTATTATTTGTGTGTGTACCATCGCTGTGGCCTGACTTTTGTCTGTCTCTGTTGAGTCAGCCAGTATACAATATCCCCACTTGATTGTGTGTTTTCATCTCCTACCCCATCATTTCTATTTTAATGCTCTCTTCAGAAGATTGACCAGTTGTTGGCAGTGACATTTTCGCCCCACTTGGTCAGGTCAAATCTAACTCTTCCTAGCAGTTCTCGGTCCTCAAAGAAGACTGTGGTTTTGTAAAGCACACCACCAGCACCAGCTGCTCAACCAGTTGTTGATGCTAAGGATTCACATACAACAGATGTGTATGAATAATCTCAAAGTAATGATACTGACTAATTGCAGTGTTGTTTTAGAGCATAGGCTGATGAGACTGACCCCTGATCTGAAGGAGACCCTGGTGCTGTGAGTCTCAATACAATTTTGGGATGAATTCACTAGAAAGAAAGATGAATTCACTAGAAAGGCAGTTTTTACAATTAGAGAGAATCTTTGTAGCTTTTGCTGTTCATGCTCACTGGGGCGGAGGAAGCTGTTTCTGAGGACTTGAGATTTTTTAAGATAGTACATACAGAGTGGTGAAATAGTTTCAGGAATATCGGGTAAACAAAAACTTTTTTAAAGTGAAATAATTTTGATTTTTAAAGAACTATGACCCCAAGACAAAACTTCATAAAGAAGTCAAAAGCCAGCATGATTGTAAAAGTGTCCAATCCCAATCTCAAGCCCAGCTTTTAAAATTTATTTCAGCTCTGCTACAGATGGTGAATTTATTTTCATTATTAATATTAATACTATTTCTAATCTGAATGCAATTGAAATGGCAAAGCAGCTGCAAAACTTCAAAATGCTTTCAGTCATCATTTTATCAAAGTTACTGGAAGCATGTTCTCCTTCTCTTTGTGGCTAATCTTCATTGATTTGGAATGAACAAGCAGCAGTAAATTCCCAAATGCCCATATTTGACTAGAAATAGCAATTACTTGATGCCTAGTAATATGCATTTCAAATGTGTTTGGCATTCTTTCAATATTCATTGATTACTGTTATCAGCTCCACAAATTAAAAAGTCTCCACAGGTATGAGAGGACATAGGATGTGTTACTGGTTAAAATCCTGGTCAGAGAGAAATCATTGACTTTACCATTGACTTCAAAGAGATGTCAAGTCAATGGTCCCTCAAGTCAGGTGTTGAGTGGTTGTAGAAGTGGTCAATATCAGATGCTTTCCTTTTCTTCAGACTGGAAAAGAAAAAGAACAATCTTAATTTATCACTATTATTATTGCAGTGGAATGGTCATGCTGCTTCTGACTTTGCAGCTTTTCCAATAACCTTAATGTGAATATCCCATTGATATTGGCATGGAGTATTCCTACATAATCTTAAATACCACTACAACTGTATGCTATAATGTAAAGTATCTATATTATGTATTTAACAAGGAGGAAGCACTCAACACTAAAGCAAAGAATGTAGCAAAGAACCTGTAGAAATACAAATTCTTCTGGTTTTCTGCTGCCAGTCTTGGCAAAGTTAGTTCACCTTTCTAACACAGATTCTTGAGAAAATGTCCCCATTCTATAAAATGTTAGACAATGCAAAAAACATTCCCTTTTTGACAAAATAGTGGAATCAATGTCTTTCAATGTTGTGTGGCAAACCCCAAATACTTATAAATTGATCTCAGTACTCTGATCTGAAGGGAATTAAGTAGGGATAATCACAAGTTAAAGACCCATTTTAATCACTTAAGCAAATCTTCAGAAAAGGAAACAGAAATCAATTGAGAATTTTTAAAAACTTACACTGGAATTCATCTTTTCTAAATGCACATGCCTCCACTAAGACATCTAAGAAACTGAGCTGTTCACTCTAGGATGCTTTTACAGCCAAAGGAGACTGAGTCACTAAAGTCTAAGGCTGATTCACCACAATTCAAAATCCCTATAAATATCTACTTTGCTCTAACGTTTTCAAAGGAGACTTGAGGAGACTTTCTTAATGATATATGTTTATATCAGAGATGTCTAGATACTAGTGAGTAAAGCCTGAGATTCTAATCTGAATTGGTCAGTTTGGCAATCAACATAGATCATTGGCTGCTCTGACAAAGTTCTGATTCTTTGGTAATCGTTGCTCTGGGAAGTGTCTCTTGCAACAGAGAAATCTACACTGATAGAATTTTTCTTTTTTTTTAATAGAAAGTTCTCAGTCACCTCTATTGTATGTGCGTCAGTATTCCACTATTAACTAGGAATAATGGTTGCAATTTCTTTTTGGAATGCTTTTGGATGAAAAGTGTATAAGAAGAAATAAAACTAGGTATTACAGTTCTTCAGTCCCATTAGAATCAGTAGAGTCAGTAGCAAAAATAAAAATATCAACTAAGTACGTTTACACATCTGGGCTTAAATAAAGGATAAAAAAATCTGTTTTGTTGAGGTCTGAATTTCAACCCTGAAAAATGTCATATTACTCTTTGAACATTAGCCTGGAATTCTTGGTATTTTTGGCTAGTTCCTGTATTATGCTGCTGCCTAGCTGAGTTTATATAGAAACATATTGGTTTTCTCTTCTCCCTCTTCCTTCTTTCCAATACAAACAGCATGGAAGTATCAGCACTTAACAAAAAGAAAGAGGTCATAGGAGTGAGCCAGCTCCTGGCTCATGCACAGGGAAAATCTTTTTGCTTTCTGACAGGACATTCTGGAAACATCTACTTTTCATTTCAGGCTTTTTTTGTGACAAAAACAAGCTCTTTCTGAGCCTATTAGATCATTTCAGTTTGAGGCCACTGACATGTTACATTTTTCTAGTGCCCCATATTGTCAGTCTTGTTCATCTCAAGAGAGAGTTAAAGGTAAACATTTACTTTTACCTGGCATCTCTTGTGGATACCAGTCAAAGGTTTGTAAAAAAAAGTAGATTTGTGCAAGTGTAGCAACATTTTTCCCAGGAAATGTGAGTATATGGTTGCATTCACATGACTGTGGGCCATTTTATCAACTCACATCATTGTTCTTGTACTATTCCTCTCAATGTGCCAGTATTTAAAGATTATAGACATTCTCATTTTGCACAGCCCTGTGAATGGGCTGTGCTTCACCTGAATTTCACCATCTAGAAATTAAAGCATAATTTAGTGCTCAACTCAATCATTTAGGTTCCCTTTAATGAATGAAGTGTCACCAAATTGTCCATTACAAGACACTGGCATATCTAGAAGAAAAATTAAAACCAGCTGTCTTATTCACAGGATTTACCTCCCTTCTGCTGACAGAAAAATAGTAAAGATAATAAAGCTAAGTGAAATTTAGTGGTTACTTGCAAGCACAAAGGCTCAGCCCCTCCCTCTCAACTGACTAAGGAGAGATGGAATCACCATATCCTGTGAAGCAACTGGAGAGAAGGGTGCAGTAGTAGGCATGTCTCTGTCTGTCAAATCCTGCCCACAAGAGCTGTCTGCACAAGAGAAATACATCAGATTTCAACTAGGATAGTACAAATTCTGTCTATTTTCTTGTTAAAGTGGAAAGTTCCAAAGACAGGGGCTTTTCTAAAGAAAAGTCTGATAGTTCCTCTGTGAGCAGGCCCACAGTCTAGTCCTTGCCTGAACATAACTCAAGAATGCAGGCATATGAATTTATCTTCCAGTCCCCCTGAAAGAAAATACAAAATACAGTGTTTCATTGTTTCTCTATAAATAAATGTGAATGACTGCCTCCTTTATCCCACAAACATACACAAACTAGTGTTATGGTAAATCTTTGCTGCAAGGTAATAAAACAACATATAAAGGTCATACAAGGTTAAGGTCAACTTCTATTGCTCTGGGGTGATTTTTTTATTAACTTGGGTTTGAGCCTACATACTTATTTATTTTTATGTTTCAATTTTCAGGAAGTCTTAAATTACATTGTTTACAGTTCATGAAGGTAGACATGAAAGAAAATTTGTAATGGGTGTCTATGCTGTTAATATACAAATGTTCCTTTCTGATAATACACTAATATAGCTATATCTAGACAATACTGACACTTTATAATTAACAAAGTAGGTCTTGATTTTATTTATCTCTGAGCTGACACTCGGGTCAAGATGAGGATTTTGTGTCCAACTTTCCAAAACAATCCCTCTCATAGCCATATTTGGAGATGTCTCTGAAAGATATTCCCACTTACTGCAAGAGCACTGCTCAGCAAGTAATGAAAACTATGAGTAGAGGTGTAGGAGACTGACATCCAGAAAGGATCAAACTAAAGTCTGAATAGATTAAGATGTTGTGAGAGGAAGAAGGAAAAGGGATACCCTGAATTCCCAAACAAGGTAATGAGCTCAGGCTGCTGAACTTCTAAGATCCTGACAGTACACCACATGCAGCACAGCTTAAAAGCGCTGAAGAGACAAGTGAATAGGTCTTACCTAGAAACAAGAAGTGAAAGATTTCTGTTTCCACAGATGCAATAACATGAACAATTAAAAATATATGCACCACTGGTCTTTAGTCAAGTTCAAAAAAAGAAATTCTATGGGGATTTACAGATGTAAAGGCTTACTGCATGGTTATATTTAACAGCATACTCATTTAACATTATATGACTTTCCAGGTTTCCAGAAAGGGGCAAATTGTAGCTACCTGGAACTTCCTGCTGCTTCCTCGCAGACTCTGTTTTGCTTCCTCAGTTTTCCTTAGAGCTTGGCAACATGTAATCATGTAATTCCACCTGTAATTCCTGAGCTGGTGCTGCAGAGCGTCCTGCATGTCATTCCTTGGCAACATCCCCAGAATTCAGTTTTGTTATTCATTCCAGCTTGCCACAAGGCTTCTGCTTCTGAAGCTTCCTTCTTCAGTGTCTTCAAGACAAAGAAATAAATTGGAGACAGAAGAAACATAAAGAAGAGAAGTGGTTTTCTGCTAAGAAAAACTCAACATGATTCCTATGAAAACTTTGGTACCAAAAAGGTTCTGATATTGTTATTGCACTGATATAATTTTTAAATTTTTTTTTTTCAGATGGAAGGAACCCACAAGGTGGCAGGAACTCCCATATTACATCAAAGATGTTATTTCATTGGCCTTTATTGTGCAACTTAATAGAAAAACACTTAGGATATTTCTACATTGCACAATATCATGCTACATAGAGATACCCCAGAGATCTTTAAAAGGCCCTACCAAGAAACTAATTAGTCTGTGTTAATTCTACTGAACTGCTTCTGGTATTGCACTATCTTTTTCAGAGGGACAAATAAAAGGCAAACAGAGATGAAATAACTGGCCTGGGGATACAGAGGGTGGGATTCATCTCACCTGACTTTAGACATTACCAGTGTAGATATTTAAAACCAAGACAGCCCCTGGGGGCTCCATTAATAGTCATTGGAGAAAAATATGCCCTTTTAGGGTGCCAATCATCTGCCCTATTTCAGACGTCTAATTTAGGAGACGATGAATTGCCCCCTCAATTCTATTGACTAGTTCTTTACTAACTATCAACTGAGCCAGAAGCCAAATGCAAATATCTTCAGTACAGACATTTGCATTTAGTCAATATCATTTCACCTGCAATGCCAGTGACGAAGCTGGGAATAATGCATGTTTTCTTTATTCCCAGACCTGAAACTATTCTGTAAATCATACCAACACATTGATCTGTCCTAGTAACAGAGAGCTGCAATTATGCTGTATGATATTTAAAGATTGTTCAATTATCAAATAAAGTTTGTTTAATGTACTAGTTACTAAGCCGTTGGTTGGTATAAAAACCTGACATAATACAAATAGGAAACCTAATTTCAGTATTATTAAAATCCCTTCAGTTGTATTCTCACTGGTCAATATCCCACTGGATTCATACTCTAAATTTTTGATTCAGCTGAAAAAGAAATGCAGTTTCAGTGACAAGGCAGAGCTTGTCAAAAAGAAGCATCAGTGTAAGAAGACACAGCATCATGCAATATAGCCCAGTCATGGACTGCACAAAAAGAAACACATCTCTTTGTACAGTAGGAGCTCTGTTTCCACTAGATGTGAATAAGCATAAACATGGGCAGACATGGTGCCTTATTCACACATGCAATGCTGTGTGAATAAGGACTACAGGATGAATGAAAATTTGTCTGTGGCATCCTAGCTTCAATCTGCTGCAGAAAATGGAAAGCATTGAGGAAAGGATAAAGGAAGAATACTGTAGAAAACATATAATTTCATTACTAAATACACCAAGGAGAGACTTGGCTGCAAATTTAGGAAAGGTGGTTGTCTACAAGGTAGGTGTTTGCACGCCAGCTGGGTGTCTACCTTCCCAGTGGAGTCAACCGATACCATGTCAGTGCATTTGGTAGAGCATAGCTGGGCCTATCAGATGTAGCTGTCTCCTGGGAAGGATGAACCATCAGATCCCCACAGGGAACTGAGATGTCTAATTCAGCTGTAGACAATCACTGTATAAACTTCTGCTTTTAGCTCTTAATTACAAAGCTGAACTTAATCCATAATGGCACGTAAGGCTGTTATTTCACCTCCTACCTCTGACACAGTGTTCCTTTTGGATTAGAGCCAGCCATTTACAATTAGCTCTCAGCTGTTAATATTTTTTTATTCCCTGCTTTCTGGGTGTAATTTGCAGAAATTCAGAAGGCTGAGCACATGGATAGATGACTGGAATGTAGATTAACTATTTAATACTATTGCCCCTGAGAAATTACAGGCTAGGTGTCTAAAGTTGGTCATCAAAAATTAGGATAGGATTTTGACAGCTTTGGCTATAATTTATCTCTCCTTCAGTCCTCCATCTGTAAAATGTTGGTAATAATGCACCTAATTGCTGTGGCTGCTGTGAATATAAATTCACAATGTTTGTGAAGAACTGACAAATTACAGAAAGAGCACCATAAAAAACACATAAAGAACTTAATAACATCATGTTCAACTGAGGGTTTAGATTGTGATTTATAGGGCCTGGAGCCAGACATGGAATAAAGAAGATAAAAAGAACTATTTAATAATTATCCATACAGAGAAATGAAAATAATAGATGACCATGTAGTTAAAGTCTGTGTCAAAACACACATGCACAGGGAGCTAAATGAAGTGTCGTATGAAATTTCCAACACAGAGCAACACCAGGATAATGCAAACATTAAAAATCTAAGTACAGTTGAAAAATTGTGTTCCAGAGAAGGAGGAAAGGGTGGTAATTAGCATCACACAGCCACGGGCAAACTCACTAAAGAGACATAAAGGTGCTTAATACCCCACCTTCATCACCTCTTTATCTGTAGTCAGCCACCATAATTGTAATTTCCTTTATTCTTTGGGGATCCTATTCCTCCTTTGTTTGGTTCATTCCCTTCTCTTTCCCTTTTTAGGCTCTGGTCATAAAGACATTTTCTTCAGCCCCTTTTCATCCGTACCTATGGAACTACTTCAGGAAGCAGCTGGTCCTTGCTTAGACCCAGATTTATGTTAGAAAACATCTTTTCTCTCCTCTTATCCTTTTTATGCAACTTTTGGAGTTATATTATCTCAGGCTAGCCTCTGGTCAGTTTCAACAAGAGTCCCTACAAACTGTAAGACTGGCAGAACTGCAGAGGACAAGTAGGGTGACAAGGACCATCCATGGCATGATAAGGAGTATTCTGGATGGAGGGGGCACAGGGAGAAGGAAGAAGGGGGTCCACATAAGCCAGCAAGAAAATAATGGTCCATGGAAAAAACGCAACAACCCGGCAGCCATGGTCCATCTTTTAAAAATCTCTTGAGAAAGACAGGTAGTTCAAGCAGAAAACTGTTCACACTTTAATTTTTTTTTCTTTCCCAAACATGGCAGGAAAGCGCCACCCTCAGTGACAAAAACTCCCCTAAGTCTCCACCTTGCTTTCTAGCTCTTCTGTACTGACTTCCCCTGGTGTGAAGGAAGGCTGAAGTGCCAGCTGTTAGAAGAAATAATTAATAATTATTACAGTACTTCCTGCTAACACTTCAGATTTTAGAGAGGAGGAGCAGAAGCTACCTGATTCCACACTTGGGGTTTTTTTGGATTTGCATTTGCATTTGATTTTGCTTTTTTGTTTTCTCCTTACTCCATCACAGCCTTTGCCTGTAGTCAGTGAATGAGCCTTTACCCTGAGGATTCAACACGTTGCTCAGGGCTATCATTACAGTGAGGACATTCCTGAAAGTCATATTCACACTGCAGTTTCAAAAGAAGGATGGGATAACCCTTTCCAATTGCAGATATAGAACTCCTCTCACAATTAAATCCTTGTTTAGAATTGTGTGGGTGACTAGGAAATGTTGAGAAATATGTCTGTACTCAAGATTACAGAACACAAAGGCAGTAACTGTAATGTGCATCGCTATTGTTCACCTCCTGCTTGTAGCTCACAGTTAATTGCATAGATTGGGACCATCATTTGCTGCTATGCCTAAGCACAATTCACTTCTACATGACAGTCACATCCTTTTCCTTATGTTATCTGTCACAAGCAGTGTGACTGCTACATCTTTGTGAGCATCTAAACATGCTATTATCCTGCTAACCACTCTACAGCTGAAGGTCCAGACAGACTGTTGCTGATCGTTTCTGAAATAACAGCTATGTGTGCTGGTTTTACAGTAATCTGAAACCAAATGAATTAACAAACCTGTTTCAGTTGCTTACTATTATCCTTCCAAGACCTGATTAAAATCTATTTGAATGATGCTGTATTTTCTCCTGTAGTTACTTCATTTCATTTTGTAAAATGCTGGCACTCAGAATAAAAATATAATTAAACTATGGCACAGAGGCAGATAGCTTTGATCCCACCTAGCTTAGAAAAGAAGACAAAATAGGCACATTTAATCCAGTGTTTGTTCAGCTACAATGTGCTAGTTTTCATCTAGGCACATTCCAGTGACTGCACGAATACATCAGGAATGCCAAAAATTAATGTATGAGTTACAATTATTGCCATACAAAGGCTGTTATAGTGTACAACAAAAATCTCTAAACAATGAGATCATGTTACCATAAAATATAATGCACAGCTAAGTCATAATGCAAAAGGAATTTTGAAATAACATATTTTGAAATAACATATTTTCATGTGCACAGCCTGTGATTCAGAAGAGCTTATATATTTGCAGAAAAAGAGATTTCCCTTTTCCCAGATTTCCCCCTCAAGTACTTCTGACTGTCTTCCCTATTCACAGCATCTCCCTCTGCTTCTGCTCCGCTCTGACTTTGCCTCTGCTTTCCTGCATCCTGAGGACTACTGGAGCACTCTTATTTGCCTGAGGATTAATTTGCATAGGCAGCAGCTTATCTGATATGCAAGTTTTACCCATGAAAATATAGTATTCATTTTGTACCCACACACACGCACACCACCAGGTGTGATAATACCAACGTTCAGCATTTTTTACCCTCAAAATGCCTTACAAATGTTTAACTAATAAGTCCTCAGAACAATTCTTTAAGTTATTCATACTCATCCCAATTTCTTAGGCAGAGACAGGGAAGTTGAGAGATTAAGTGACTCCATGAGTTTCCACTTAAGTTAGGACAGGAAAAACAATCTCATGGCTTTAATGGGACTAGAATCAGGACTGATGTGGGTCAGCATTAAAGCAAAGCTACACATAGCTTGGAGTTTCTGGGACTGACTGACTGATATTTCAGTCAGCCCTGAATTTGTCAAGCAGTTGGAATAGAGGATCTTGATAGGTGTCTTCCAAATGAAAATATAAATATTCTGTTCTATTCTATTCTATTCTATTCTATTCTGTTCTATTCTATTCTATTCTGTTCCATTCCATACATTCCCCTCCATTCCATTCTACCTCTGGGTCAGTTTGTGCCCAGGTTAGATAGACACGTGCAGTCCCAGAGTTCCCTGCAGTGCAGCAGAGGCATCAGTGCCCACGGGATCTGTCAGCTTCTGGCAAGTGTTCTTGCATTTGCATTGCACCATTTCTGCAGCATTTCTTGGCGTCTCTTTCCCAGCAGAACACAGCAAGACAAAAAAATCGACAGCAGGTGACACGGTGGCTTTTTGCTTGTGACAGGGCACTGAGTCAGGTGATGTGTCCCTGAGGACAGCTGCAGTGTGACATGCTTTACACTGCAGGGAGAGGTCAAAGTGCTGCAGCCCCTCTCACCTCTTTACAAACAGCCCCTAGCCCCTGATGCTCTCTCAGTTGTGACAGCTGAACAAAACAAAGGCTATTTCTGATTTATAGCTGCAACCTGCAATGAATTATACTTGGGTGGGTTATTAATATGAAGCACTTTAGCAAGGTATACTCTATGTTGGCCACAGATGGAAAAATGAATTATATTGATGACTGTAATCCATTCATTGTTTTATGAAACCAGTATCCTCCAGAGAGAACCACAAAACCCCACTCGTTTTCTCTGAATACTACATTTTACATTTAGATTTTCTGGCTTAGAGAAAAGATACATAAAAATCAAAAGCAGGTATAGCACTCCCCACTGACTAGTGCATTTATGAAGTATTTGTGGTGTTATTACAGTAAGCATATGAAATACAGTGTACCTGAAATTAGGACTAGGGAAATAAATACATCTGTATTTTTTAAAGGAAGAGGCTGATATACAGGTTTTATACCAAGATTTGGACTGGCAATGATGTGTTCTGTTTTCTGGATATGAAAGCACAAACCTAAAAAACACAAGGAAGTGAAATTTCCTTGAGAGGTCTGGGGTAAGACAGGCTTTTTGAAACTTTTGGTTAGAATTAATTTTGGACCCTGTATATCCAGTCACACGAATCTGGGGAATTGGGTGTGGAGCAATCCAATAAGGATAGGAATAAATTTATACAGAGATGTGTCCAGAGGGATTTTGAATTGCCTGGGGAGCCTGGTCAGAATGGTTGTGAAAGAGACTTAAATGGCAGGCCAGCTGGACTGTGTCATTCCTGACCAGAAGCTGTCCCCATGCCCTCAGGCTGTACAAATGTTAGAACCAAGTCCTCTGGGTTTATCTGAAAACAAATGTGTATTGACAGGACGGCCTAAAGTTTCATACTTTACACTGCTGGACTCATCTTTCTACAGTATTACTCATATGTAAACCTCTGCAATACCCCACCGTATTCCTGTGTGCTTAGAGAGCTTCAACAAATATACACCAATGGGCTTCATCCATTTCTTGCTTCCCTCAAAGGGTTTTTACACCAAAACCCCATAAAACTGCATAAGGCTGAACATTCAAAGCATGTCTTTCACAAGATATTCACCACAATTGGCCGCTTCTCATGTGATTGAAAAGTGCCATAGTTTTAACCAAACACCCCTCACAAGTGAATTTATGCCAAAACAAACCAAGCCTCACCATGAAGCTTCTTATTCTCACAGCCTTGGACCTTCACACCCCACTACAACATTGTCACAACAGAATTTTGTGAGACACAGCTGCTGCTAGACTGAGACTCAGGCATTCCTTCTCTTTCCCACCCCCTTGTTGAAGCTTTGGGGTGTAAAAGTGGGCCTGACACGATGCACATGCAAACTTTAACAGCCAATAGTCACACAGCCCAAATCCCCCCATACCACTCCAAGGATGACCTCTGCACCAGACACTACAGAACTGTGCTATTTACTTACATCAAATGTAATAGGATTTGGTTTACTGTGTGTGAAAAAAGATTTCCGAATAAGAATTCAAAGCATTGTTATTAATAAATAGGTTTCACTGTACGCTGAAAAAATTGTACCCTCATTCAGAAATGACAAATATTGTCTCTTCCTGGATATGAGAATGGTCTCTCTTGAACACTCCCATGGTTCTTATAGTCCCATATTTGAGAATTTTACAATCCTTTTCATTGCTTTTAAAAAAAATGTATCCTTTCAACTCCCCTTCAAGACAGTTTATAGATGAGGTATAAATCTCAGTCACATGACTCAGATTTTGCAGCTGAACAATTCAATATGCATTATCTGAGACATGGTGACTGTCCTTCTGCTAACTCAGCCTGTAGCAAATTCAAGGCTATGCTATTTATCTTAAATTTCCTTTATTGTAAGATAAGTCAAGCTGAATTTGCTGTGGGCTATGAGTGTGAGCACAGGCAACTGTTATGGTTCATCTGATGCAGAGGAACTTGTACAACTTAAGTAGCTTGACTATGTGTCTGAGACTACAGGAGAGCATGGAGTGATTTGCCTACAGATGCACAGAAAATGTGTGTCAGGATGGTGAATCCTAACTTGTGCTCCTAGCTGGAAAGCAGCTGGTGGTCCTGAGAGATTATTCATTCAATGCAAAACACGTTTTTCTTGGAAAAGGGGGTCAAATATATGAGTGACCTTGGTGTGCTAGCCTAACAAAGTGCTGAAAACAGTGACAGAAACAGCTCTACCTTTACGTACGGTTCCCTTGAACAGCATTTTTTTTCCACTTACAGTTGACTAAATTAATATCTCTTATCATTGCCTGAAAAGAAAAGCTGTAAAAAAAAATATTTGAGAAGCTAAATTATTTATACACTTTCATGTGCTGGATGTTTTGGTACTGTGGAGCCTTGCTTCTTCCTAACAGCATAGGACTATTAGGAATTGTAATAGTCCTCAGGGGATGTAAGATTTATCAAGCCTTGCAAAATGGGATGGAAGCCAAGGCAGGAGATTAAGGGATACTAGTTAAATTAATCAACCTTCTCTCCATATATTGGCCAGGAGAATGCAGTAAGTTGTTATTCATACAGTTTACACAGTAGGAGCACAATCTGACCATAACCATATGTTGAATTTAATATTAAACGTTGAATCTTTCCAAAACCAACTCCATAAAAATGTCAATACTTTTTTTTAGACGAATGACTCTATTCATTTTCAGAGGCATTTACACACACGCACACACACAAAAATAAATGAAGAAGTGCTTTTCTTTACCAGCTTAGAAAAAGACCTGCCATGTTAATCCTGGTTCAGGACCCTACGTTGCTTGTTTATGAGTCAAAGTCTAAAGCAGATTAATAGAGAAGATGCAAGAGTTAGAAAAACACCTTGTTTGTCCTCTCTTTTCAAATATAGAACGGTCAAGAAGGCATTTTCCCTGTCAAATTGCAAACCTTGAAATGTTATATTTTGCTTTATGCGCAATGCTGAAGTTTAAGTTTCCTGAAATGAATGCACACTGTTATTTCTGTCTCTGCACAAAATTAAAAGCTTCATTTCATGAGAAATTTTTGGAATGTATTAGACCAACGAAACTATATTTGTTCAAAACCCAGAAACAGGTTAAAGAATTATAACAACAAAACTTTTTAGACCATCCTTAGCCATGAGCAGGTCAAATTAGTAATGGGGATCTTTCAGTAAGATCTAACATCTCCCTCCAGGGAAAGAAGCAAATAGATCACACACCAGCTGTTGCAGTCACTACCTGGGCAAGTCCACAAGTATATGTTGCTAATCAGGTGGCTTTAGCTGTATTGAAAGAAGGTTTGTATTGCCTTGATGGACCAAAGAGCTTTTACATAGCGTTCCACCATCCCCTGCCCTGATTTCAGGTTATTTTTTGCTGCTTTACAAGTGAGTCAGCTCTTGAGCTCTGCTGTTTGATGAACACCAGTATGACAACCTGGGCCATGGCCATCAGGTCCTCAAGGCCAAGCATCTGGTCGCTCAATTAGCTGTCATGGCTGTGTTCCCAGCTTTGAACCAAATATGGGGATGAACACAAAACCATCTATCATGGCAGAAAGTTACAGGGCAGCAAAACATGCCTTGGATATTCTTTCCTCTGCTTGCCAAAAGCCCGAAATTCAGAAATGCATTTAGGCATGTATCTACAATAAAGAATAAATATAAACATTTCTTCTAAATTATACACAATTAGGGCTGTGAACCATGGCAGGAAACAGAATTTCAAAAATCCCTCATAGTACCTCTGACATCAGGGTAACCAACAAAGTCAAAAAAAGGTCAAAAAATTTGACAGTTCAGATGCTCACGGGGTTTTAGATAGATGCAATGAGGGAAATTTAAGCTTCATTTTTTATCCAGTCAAATATGTTTCAGAACTATATATTTTTCTATGTACAGTAGCACTGATGTACACTAAAAGGCTGTATTTTTTCCAGCCAACAAGTGAGATAAATGTGTGAAATAATGAATATATATAGAAATTAATTCATAGGCCTTGGGAGGATGAGGAAAAAAAAGAGAAAGGCAGTGCGTTTGTAGTTGCCACAGCAGGTGTAATACATGCACTGTGTCACACAAAATGGGGACTGCTATAGCACACAAAAATCCTCAACTATATGTAGCTGTGCATCATCTGAGTGAGGAAGTGGCCTGTCAATAATTTTCATTCTGTTCACCTTTGAATATTTTATATTGTCTTATTAGCAGCAGCACTTCTTAAGACAATATAAAATATTCCTCTGAAAAAAAAACCACAAAGGCAAAAATCTTACACTCAGAAGATAACAGTGTTTGCAACTGCAAAATAAGTCAATTGAAAGTGTAATGGCTTCTATACAGTGTCAACAGAAGTGTTTCTTTCACACACTCATATAACGCATAAGCCATTTGCCTGACACTCTATCCAGTTGGTGCTGTAGTCTACGTGAGTAAGGGCCTGTAAAAATTCATTTTTTCAGTCTGTTATACTATCAGAAGTGTTTGTTGTCAGTGAAACACTTTCTAATGGTCATATATTATAAGCCAAAAACAGTAACACTCACATTAAACCGACTAACCTTAATGCTTTCCAGTTTTTCTCCAGTGTGTACTCTGCATTCATCTGCACTTTCACAGACCATCTGATCTGAAAGGGGGTTATATAAACCTCTCTTGGAGGTACATAAACTCTGCCTGAAAGAAAACATGCAGTCCACAGGCATTATATATAGCAACAGCTGGGAAAACTACTCATAAACATTCATTTCACTATGATTCAAAAAATCACCCACTGGAACTTATTGATTTGAAGACCAGTGATGACTTTTCTATCATTTAGCCTGACGTTCTGTATTACACAGACCATAGAGTCCATGCATTTACCTCAGTATTGAATCCAGTGGATGCTTTTCTCTGATCAAGGCTGAATGCAGCTGCAACACGGTCAAGAAACCTCTGCTGCACCCCCTGAACTGAGGTGGGTGTACCTTACAGAACTAATGAAGGGACTACTATGCATTTAAGTCTCCTTTCTTCCCCTCCTTCTCCTTGCTCTTTCCCCAATAAAATCTGTGGCTGATATGCTACGAAAACTTTAAGGCAATAAAATGCCTTTCCATAGAAAGAAATAAGTGAAACGTTGGTGCATATTTTCTCAGAGTTCAGACAGACTGAGAGAATAGAGTAGCAGTCGAGGAAAAGTGTAGCATTCCCATTTAGGAAATGTGTGTAATGCTGTGATCTAGGTGAATTCACAACTGAGCAGTGTACAAACAAATTCCCAATAACAAACAGCACACACAGTTAAGACAGGAAATAGCTTGGGAGGAATCCACAGGCTACCATGTGTTTCTATAAACCAGTCAGCTCATGCATGGTTTTGCCAGCTGTATTCACTCTAAACATTAATTTACTCCAGAGTAGTAAAAAAGTGAAGTTTATATACAAATTATATTTTTAAAACATTGAGCAGCTATATTTGATGAACAAGCTCCTTGCTGAGAATAACTTACTCTGCTCTACATGTGCCTCTATACAATATGCTGAAAAGTGCATGACACTCAAAAATTTTTATATGAGAAATAGATACATCAAATCTAAATTAAAATCTCTTCCAAGACTTGATTATGCACTCAGAAACCCTGGTCAAGAACACCAAGTTTTCTGCACCAGCATCCCACCTGGCCATCCCTGTCTTCCAAGCTTTTTAATAAGAAAAACATGTATGACTAGTCTACAGATGGGAAGGTTCATATGCTGAGAATCCTATTCAGCTGATTTTCTTTCTTAGCCTCATAAGCATTAAAAATAATAAATGCTGAGGTGAGATAAATTGTTTTCATGAAATTCAACACTTTCTAAAAAAATTACAGGTATGTTTGCTTGCTTCATTGTAAACAGATGGATTCTGCATCAAAGCAGCAACTTAGTTCTCCAAAGCTTAAATGGACCAGAAAACTCACTGAGTCCTTGAGCTTGTAGCTTATGTGTATGCAGCTGTGTCTTTGTATTGTGATGGTTGCATTTTCTTTCCCCATCTCCCCATAAAAAAAGCAGTGATACATAGGTTTGAACCTGCTGAAAACTTGGTCTGATTCATCATGATCCCTTCTTTATACAATGAAATTAGGGGAAATTGAAAAAAATTGAATTGATTTTCAATCTCACTGTATAGCAAAACACTAAGTGAGAGTGAGAAAAACATCTCTGTGGATGAAATATAGTACATGTCATTGAACAGTAACGTATCTTTCTTTCCAAGAATTCTTAGGACTTCATTAATTTTCCAGGCTCATTTCTTACACTTTATTAATCCAGATGCTGAATCTCCTTTCCTTGTGATTTTTTATTACCTCTTTTATATTCACAGGATGGCTTTCCCCTGTGAATCATCAAAATTCACATTATTTATATTTGCCAGATTCCCTCTATTTCTACAGATAACGTTTTTTTCTGGGTGCTGATTTGGCCTGGGAAGTAAGAGTGCTGTTTTCTGTGTGCATATGTTATCACTGATTGCTTTTAATTACTGACTTATGGGCTGTTATCCAAAAGATCAGCAACATAAAAAGGGTTCTGCTGCGCTGGTAAGACTATCAAGAGAAGTTAGGCATCTAATCTGAAGACTTGCTTCTGTAAATCTTGTTTGTCACCTTCTGCCTTCTAAGGTGCCTCAATAGCTACATAGATCTTCCCTTTGATCTACAGCTCTTCCTTCATATTGCATTACAGCAGCACCTATTCACCCATGCTCAAGGCACCATGCAAATTCAGTATTTTTCCTCCTGGAAAAGAAACCAATTAAGATGCAACAGAGGAAAGTGATCTGTAAAATCACAAGTTACATGGAGAGGAAAACAGAATGACAGAATGACTGGTTACTGTTTGCAGTTGCACTACAATGACATCAAATCAAAATAGCATCTGGGAGACCAAAAAAAAAAAAAATAAAAAAAAAAAATTTAGTTCTCACACAAAGTGAAGGTAACACACAGACCTGGCTGCTGCCAGACACTGAGGGAATCCAAAGGTTTGCCACCTTCGTGCTGACAGAAGAGAAATCTTGCGGAGGGCTATACATACCAAGACAGTGCTTCTCCCTTGGGCAGTTCCTGAACCCAAAATCACTGGAACTGGAGAGAATTCTTGGCAAGTTCTGCTATATTTTCCCTGTTCTTAAACTCCTCTGTAGGCTTTTTCTCACTGTCAGAGAAAGATTTTGGACTAAATAAACCTTTAATATAACTGAGAAAATACTTTTTATGTTCTTATGTTACATTAAATAAGCAAGAAAAGGACTCAAAAGAAATTTGAATTGATCTGGCCAACAAAAGAAGTGGAATCAAGTCTTCCATAACAGCTGTGCACTATCAACAGCTGTGTCTGTTTTAGTAATTAAAGTGACCAGACAATGTTCTTTAACCCTGAAGCCATGTGGCTTGACATGGCCACTGTCCATAGAGCTGAACTATTATACGTGTTGAAAGAAGAATTAAGACACCCAGTAGATACACTGGGAGTGTCCCTTGTCCTGTGCCAACTGTTGAGGATGATCATAACCCAAAGAAAAATCTAATCTCTTCATTACCAGCACCAGGGTGTGAAGAAAAATGGGGGAAAAAAAGATCAGCCCTTTCTGGGCCAGGTATCTTTGTGAGCTATGGGATAAAAAAAATATAAGTGATCCTAGTCACAGGATTTTTCCTTTGTCAAATATTCAAGGATCCTATCTGGGAGATGCTTGGCATGACTTGTAATTGGCCCTGTTGATAAGCCTGCAACAGTGCTCACAGTGATAATTAACCAGTGTCAGTTATAATGCCCAGTTCCATCTTTCATAGTCATGGATACTTCTCTTACACAGGAGCACTCAGATAATGTACTCATATTTTCAGTGTAATCTGAGATCCTCATGTATACACAAAGATGAAAAAACACTGTTTGAATACCACTGTGGGGCTCCAGGTGCTGCATTTATCATCTTGCTGCAGAAGCTCATGTGTGAGTTCCCAGAGAGCTGAAGAACAGTGAAGGGTAGTAATGCTGCATTATATCCACTGGTTTTGCCCAACAAAGTTATGATAATTTCTGTTATTGAGATGGAGAAGGGGAGCTAAAAAATCCCAGCCTTTTGTTCTCCTTATTTTTTTCAAAATTCAGCATCTGTAGTGAGCTAAGGAACATGGTTATTACATCTCTCAGCTGTATACAGGCACTAGTGTTATTTGCTAGTCCTGGAACCAGGAACATACTGTTCAAAAAATGGAATGAAACACTGGGAATTACTCCACTCTGTCCATATTTTCTGCTTCCCAATCAAAGAAAAGTACTTGAAAAGCGTGAACGTTATGTTTAAAAATAGTTCTGCTGAAATATACCCAGAGATCAGAAGAAACTTCCATATTTGGAAGAACCAACTGTATGTTCTGCCAAACTATTTGGCTTTCCTTTAGGTCAAGGCAACCCTGGGCTGTGCTGTTGTTCCCATAATGTGCTATAGACGGGGTTAAAGTGCTTGCCTGTCATTCCCAGTTTACAGTACAGTTTGTGCTAGCTGGTATAGGACATGCCTTTGCAGTCAGTTCTACACTGGAAACCCTCAGTAAATGCAAAAGCACATCTTCCACTGCTGTACTTGTATTTCCTGTGTTTAGCCACAGAGAGCAGCTGATTTTTCTCCTGGAAGACTACAGAATTTCTCTCCTTTTTCCCCTTTGGCTCCCCTCCAATCATCCGTTCAAAAATATTCTTTTTCATTTTTAAAAACCTTTTTTTTAGAAGACATGGTAGAAAGTAGTGCAAAAATTACATTACATCTATCTAACTTCTCTTCCTTCCCTTTATTTTTTTTTTCTTAGAAAAGGACTTGATTACACTGTTTTCTTAAGATCCTGTTTGCTACCAAATATTTAATTTTAGGAGCATTTCTGTTGCTAGCAGTCATCGTGAGTAAAAGCTCCATTGATCTTAACTTGGATTCACACAAAAAACTGGGATTTCCCTAAATTTTTGCTTAGTGACACCTCTTTGCGTGTCTAAAGAATGAAGTGCCATTGCAACACTTTCAAATGTTTTGGTGCATCACCATGTGAATTAACTCCAGCATGTTTAACTTTTCTGTCTCTCCTGACACTGCCTTTCATGCTCTACCTGACACTAACACTAATGTCCACATTTTAAAGAAGGCTGCCACCTAAGCTGGAGGGCTGGAGGCTTTATACATCTTCAGTTTCATTGCGTTACCTGACTTTTTAAATCTTGCTCTGCTAAGATACAGTTCCCAGGCCTTCTGAAAGCTGGTTCATTTATTTCCAGGGTTAACTCTACTCTCCTGTACTGTTGTTCCAGCAAAATGGTCCCCATTTGGGGAAGGATGAAGTGTCACCTCTTCTTATCTTCAAAGAGTTACTGGCTTGTAAGTTTCATTCAGTGTACAAAACTATATGTTACAAGAAAAAAAACCCAACATAATGGGCAGGGCAGTTGGCAACATTTAATGTCGAAAACCAGTTATTCAATGCTTCACTGTATCTTGAGACAGAATGCTTGATAAGTATAATTGTAAATAATAGCAAGCAGACAGACTTTTATTTCTGATCTAACAATATTTGCTATCCATTTCTTTACCTCTCTCAGGCCCACCATTCCTGATGCCTGTGCCTGTGGGACTCTTTGGCCAAGGCAGCTCAAAGGCAAAAGAAGAGGAAGCGCAGGCCCGTACTGAAGGACTCTGATGAGCTCACACTGTCTCATAAAATGCAGGATAAAGAGTTAAAGATTTGCTTTCAAGATGGAAAAATGCATCCAGTAAATCCTACAGCTGGGTTTATAGGGACTTCGTTTTGTAGGGAGAATCAAAGTTAGAAAATAAAATTTGCTTCGAGGATTAAGTCTCTAATCCTTGACTCTCCTTTGGCCAATAAAGCCTCTGACGGATAGTGTAAGCCTCCATCAAAGTCTGTGTCTCAGCACTGACTTCTCTGGTCCCCAGAGCAAAGAAAAATGGAAAACTTTGCATGCTGCTTGCAGCCATGTCACCAAGAAGATCAGTTAGGCCAAAATACAACCTCAGGAATATACATATTTTACATAAAAATTTACTAGTTGATAAGTGCTGTGGAAGTACTACTGGCTGAATAATTAACAAGGAATGGCTCCAATGCCAACCCTTTGTTCAAGGGGGTGATCTGCAGAAAGTCAGTGTAGATGTCACAGATCTTTCCAGTGAGCCTTCCTTCCAAACCCTCATGAGCAAACACAGAATCTCTGAATTCATCTTTTTGGACAAGTATTGTTCATTTAGGATAAAAGTGCATCCTATGCAATAGCAGGTGCAAATATTTGGTTTCACTATGTTGGGTTTTCTTGTTCTCATACCTAAAGAAAAGTCAACTGGAGTGAGGATTAAGTGCTTCTTTTTCCAAGGGGAAATGTTATAAGTGCTTTATAGAATTATTTTGGGTTAACTCTGACTTGATCACTGATGACAATGCAAATGTGAGAAAATAATGTAGCACCCTATCTGTCAAGAGAAATGGATTTCTTTTAAAGTCTTAGGTAAACTATATGCTTTACTGAATAAAATGAGATTATAGGTGACATTAGACTGGGACTTCGTACTATTCAATTATTTGAATTTATTACAGCAATATCTGGGATTTTTTTCAGAGTCCTTGATAATTGGGCTTTTATTCTGTTAAATATTCAGTCTGCACTAAACTTCTGTGGACTTCAGGTCCTTTTACCTCCTTAGGCTCCTTGACAATCTCTCTTCATGGAAATATGGCTTACACACAGTCCTGGAGGTGACACGAGGTACAAGGAGAAAATGGCAAATGTTTCTGCTTCTGTGTGTGTGACAACATTCAGGTATTGGAGTAGTACTGACAAGTAAGATAACGTTGGCTCCAAAGCAGTGTTCATGGTGACTTAGATGCACTTATCTTTTCCACTGTGGACTAAATTGTCTCAGCTCATCTGACATGTGCCTTTGGCTATGAGCACTCACAAGAACATTTGCCAGGGCTTTGATGCATGGCAACCTGTTCCTTTGAAGTAACCACTAAACATCTGACTCTGCCACATCAGTGTCTCTTCAGCCCTCAAACTTGAAAGAAGACGTTGGGAAATGAGGGAATATCTTAAAGGGATTGAAGATTTAATGCTAGTAGGGGTTCATAGCCAAGTCCTCTGACTCCTCTTGCTGGGGCTGATGAACAAACACTGAGCAGCTGGATGCCCTCACACCCTGTAAGGCCTTTCAGTAGTGACTTCTTCAGATGCTCATAAAACCAGAAAACACTCCAGGCATATCAGACACCTGACATCTTCCTTCTGGATTAAAACCATCAAGAGTCCTTTTGTTCCAGTGAGAAAATCGTTATTCTGTTCTGTATTAGTCCTTCTACCTCTATTCTCAATGTAAAGCACATTACCAACCATATAGGTTTCCAGCTCTTTTTGGTTCTTTGTAGTACAGGAAGTATGCTAATATACACCACCAGTGGCAGCAGCTGAGCCAGGGAACATAATACACTAATGTAAATCACTGCCAATTGTTACAGATTTTGTCTAGTACTTGTAGAATAGGACTTCCCATACTTTTTTTTTCTCTGATGTGGTGTGTACCCTCAGTCTTTCACATCACTTTAAACGAATGTGTCCTTACTTTTCTTTCCTTTTCCACCCACTTCTAAAAACTGATGCTTTTATTTTCCATTCTGGCTCACACTACAGCCAGTTTAGATTTGATTGCTACCAGTGCATCAGAAGAAATCTACAGTACATTCTGTGCTTTCAGTTGGGTGAACAGGGAGCTATACATAAGGCCCAGTTAGCAACAATATGACTAATGAATATGCTGTATTATGGATTTCCTGCAAAAGAGCAACTCACACAACCCAGCCTTTATCACATTGTTTTTGTTAGCCACCGCTCTTTATTTACTGTCACCGAGGCTGGGAAAGGCAGCTTATTTTCTCAGTGTTGTGCATATGCATCTGTGCTGGAGCTGGCAGTACAACTTGTTCTCCTTTTTCCTGCATGTTTTATAACCTGTTTTTATTTTATAGTACTCCAGTAATTTAGTCTCTCTAAATTAAAGTGGAATGTCTATTCTGTACATGGGCTACCTGGCACACGATACGCTACTTTGAAGAAAGTATAATGGATTATATTAGTGCTTATACATCTCTCACCAGTACGCTGAGAGTCCTAGAAATCCAGTAGTCTCAGCTGGCCTATTTGGAGGCAAGGTTTTAATTCCACGCTGTTAGCTAGATAGAAGACCTGGTGAATACAGTTTTCAATCTCTACAAAGCATTCTGCTTGTTTCAGAAATCACTTCTAGCTGTTTATACACTGGGCAGATTTACTATTTAGGCAGAAAACTATTGTTTCCTCCTTTGTCTTTACCAGTATGTACACTTTCAGGGGGTGAGGAAACGGCCACACCACTGTCAGCTTATCCTCCCCCCCAGTACTTCCCATTCTTTGTCACAAAAGCTGTGTCTTTGTTGCTTAGGTGCTTATATTTCAGATGCTTGTACTTTAGGTATATAAATATCCACAATCAAAACCTCAAAGTCTCCCTTGTTGCAAGATGGAGGCCCTTCATATGGACTTAACTGCCCAAGGGGAATTAGTTTATCGTCTTATGTGGTATTTAGGTAAAAGTTAGGTCCCTATAATGGCACTTCAGTATCACTTTTTGCAGAAGAGAACAAGTACTTTACTGACTGGCATTTATTGCAATTGCTGCAGTTGGGTCCTGAGTGCCTCTTGATGTGAGAGCTGGAGGAAGAGCACAAGAAGTCTTAAAGAACTACTTATTCTTTAACACATTTTCTTCCTCTGGGTTTGTGGTCTTTCTGCATTAAATCTCCACACCTGTTAGAAAGGCAGTCACAGTAGCAAGAAAGAGATACTGAATTTCAAGGCAAGTAAACCATAACAATCTCTCACCAAAGAGGAATCTCTAAGACATGATCACTTAAATAATAAATAGATATCTTAGCAAAACAGCTCAACTGAAATAAAACAGCTATTAGAAAGTCACTATCATTTCAAAGCAATGCCACATGGCATCCCTATTTCATATCATTCATATCTACAAATAATTAGTGTTTCTCCTGATTGCTCTTTATTAGCACCTTTAGCTACTTCCTCAGTTCTACTTTACTATGCAGAATCAGGTAAATTACAGCAATGTAATTATTCATATTTCTGTGAAAGTAGCTGCTTAAGACTGTGGGAACAGGGGATGATGATATAAAACGTGTGATGTAATAAAACTGATGTATACTTCATCCAATATTTCTTCTAGTCGTTAAGCCAAATCTCTTTAAGAGCTTAAATATTTAAAAGAAGAATTCAGTGTTACTCTTGGAAATGTTATTATTTACATAAAGGAGTAGTCTCTACAAAAAATCAATTCTCAGGCTGTGAGGGTCAGCTGCCTCATAGATTTTGTTCTTCTCTGACTCAGGCAGATAAAAAGGCTTCATTTTGGCTCCTTGGTGAAGTTTTTATCTGGATCGTTTGTCCCTCTACAAAAGCAATAAGAAATTAATATGAAGTCTTAGGCCCAGCCACGGGCTGACTCCTTTGCTAGGGAAAACCCGTCTGCTGGATCCCTCAATACCAATGGAAGCTTCTAAATGACCAGCCTAGAGCTGCTGTCGCAAAATCTTTTGTGTTCTTGTACCACCGCAGGACAGAGCTCCTGTAGTTTCTGTCACCTCACCTCTGTCCACATCCTCCCTTGAGACAGGGATTTTTATGTATGAATAGTACTGGGTATGTAGGTTAAGATATTTTAAAATATTTGTTATTAAATCTCAGAATGAAAGGTCACTTTACGTTATCTTTGCCTGGGGACTAAAAATTGAAATACCAGAACTAGTAGGTACTTCTACGCATTATTTTAAATTAAAATCACAAGTAAAGGTCTGAAGAAAGACAATACAACATTATGCATTCCTAAAAGCTATTCAATTGCTACTTTCATTTTGCTTCTCTTTTTTTACCCAAATACCCCAAGTCTGAAGAGATATGAAATAAACATTAGATAGCGTACCAATGTGAAAAAAAGATATCTCAGTATGTTGGAACTGCTTGAAACAGTGGGAGCCCCAGACTGAAATCCTTATGTAGAGATTGCCCAAATAAAGCTCCCACTGAAGCCAATTATTTTACTGCCATTTATACAATTGTATAAAATGAGATACAAGCTTTCCAGAACAAATAAAGAAAAATCACATGGTGACTTTATCTCCTTTCGTAGTTCGTCTTACTTTCACAATTCATTGCGTAAGAGAAAAAACCCATAGGAGCAGAAGAGAAAAGAAACACCATAAATGGCTATAGAAAACTCTGTAAAAACAACAGCTGGTTGGGGCAAATGTTCCTTTGTTGAAGTCAGATGGCTTCTTATTTTTAAACATTTTAAACATTTGACAAAATATTTTGCTTTTTCATTAACTAGCTGATAAATCAACTGGAGTTTTACCTAAGTGGACACTTGTACTGGGTTTTATGAGGACTTGTGAATAAACCTGTTACAAATTATTAGGTCATTGTTGTGTATTATGGTATTATTTTTATCCAAAAGTCTTTTACTCTAATTTCACAGTTTTCATTTGAGCTCCCTTGTCAGACAATGCTGTGATGAATGTTTTGGCACTACTTGCTCCCCAGCTGCTTTCCTGTCCCGGTGGGCTCTGCAAGGACAGGGGGGGAACAACAGCCCTGAAACACTCCTTCCCACCCCCCATGTGCCTCACACCTCTCTGCTCCAGAGGGCTTCTCCCCAGGAACACAGCAGTTTACCAGAGTTATTGTTGTTATTATTAATCATCATTATTTTTAAGCAAAGAAATCAGCTGTGATTTTTTGTCTTGAAATCTGAATATCCACATTCAAAGAGGCTCTTCACAAAGAGGAGCTCAAAAAGGCAATCTGAAAGGGAACTTGCTCTACAGAGGTTTCTGACCATTTCCCTTTTCTTGGTGGTACCAATATAAAACCACCACTTTAGTTGACAGGATTATATTGCAGTGAAATGGAGCTATGAGTGGGAGTAAAGTGAGATCCATTGTATGAAACTCCCATTACTAATCATATAATTGGAGAGTAAAAATATTTTCAGATTAGCCTTGGATTTAATAAGGAAGGACATGCTCTTTCAGGCACGTTAGCTATAGAGCAGAAGGGGCTTAAATGAAATGGAATGAAGACATATGGATGGGTAGTGCAGAACCCAGAGATGGAGAAGCAGAGTACAGGGAGGGAAGTAGAGGGTTGAGTCCATTCTGTAGGCTGGAGTAAAACTCTATTTTCATGGGTGTATTTTAGTCTATTTATGTATCACGGAAGCCTAGGAAGACCTAGAATTTACAGAAATGAAATAAAATGTTCTTCTGCGAGTAGCCTGTCTGCCCAGGACCTTACAAAGACAACGGAAGGTTGTAAAAGAAACAGAAAAATAGAAAGAAAATATTTTGATGAGCAAGTAGAAAACGGATTATGAAATTAGCCTATTGTTGTACCTGCATTATAACCTTTTGCTGACGTGGACTGAGAATTTAAATGCGAGATTTAAAATGTTCTCCCTAACCTGCTGTACTTCTTTTATAATGACATGTGGCAAGCAGATATGTTACTATATTCTGCTTCAGCATTTTTCTCGCCTTTCTGGTTCAGAAACTTTATGACTCCATGGGAAGGAGGAGATCAGGATTTAAGTATGCCTTAGAAAAAGAAGCAAAACAAAACTGAAAAATTCCTATACGCTTCTCCCCTCTACTTCAGGCCAAGAAATTCCTTCTGCAACTGTGCTCTCCCTTTATCAAATGTTTCTAAGCCTGTGATGTGGAGCTAGGGAAAACTCCTCACTACCATTCTTTGATGAGCCAAGAGAATAAGAGAACCAGACTGGTGTTGCATGCACACCAGACCAGCTTAAATATGTTTTCTGGGCTTCAATTAATTTTGTATAAATATTCCTAAGCTAAAAAAAAATCATCCATTATAATTAAAATGATCTAACTACACTTAACCTTCCTGTGTAACTAAATGTAGCAGAACTACATTCAGTATGACCTGAGTTTCTGCTCAGCATAACTAATATCTTATTCATAGGTAAAGGAGTTTTGAGCTGACTGAAACTGCAACAAAAGAGAAAAGGGAAATGAGATTGTTTATGCTAAAGTTCATATTTAATTTTTTTTTTCCAATAAAACATTATCTGGCCAAAGACCTGGTTCTAGCACAAGGATATCTCTACTAAGTACTTCACAGCTCTACATAAAAACTCGTGGTTTGGCACTGTGGTGAGAAACAATATAGCAGTGGTGACAAGGGCTTTACTGGGTATTAAAAGGGCTCAGATCTAATACTGGCAGCATGGCTAGAGATAAACTGATGGAAACTCAGATACAGAATCCCTGCACATCATTCTGCTGGAACTTCTAAAGCTCTGTGCATTTCCATATGCTGCTTGCCACTCTTCAGTGCAAAGCTAGAGGGATGTAATTCAAGTATCTTCTGTGCTCATGTAAGAGACAACAGTGGTGCAGTAACAGAACACTACAGTAAGAGATACCATGACTGGAGGCAGCAAATCTTTTCTGTCCACCAGGCCATACTTCCTCGTAACAGGCAGAGATAAAGAAGGAGATTGCTAAAGCTAAGGATTTTTGAAGGTATATTATTTTGTAACTGACAGTCAAAACAAGAAATTGAGTAAGTAGTACAGAAATAACAGAGGGAGTTCCAGTTGGATTTAAGTTCACATCAAACATATGCACAGAGTGTTCAAAAACAGATTATACAATTGCAAATTCTCTCTACAGCATATCCCACATTCTGAACTCATGACTTTGAATGAAAACATCACAAATTGCACTCCTATAAGCACTACTTATTGGCACCTTCATAAATGATCTTATCAGAATCAAAAGCCTGGATAATCCTGGCGACTAAGACCTGGATTCTTAAAGGTATTTTAAAGATCTGTGTGTTAAGTGTCTTCTTATGTTTATCACTGATTCTTATAGTCTCTGAGAAAACTGTACCTCTGACATTTTCTTATCTCTGACCACACTCCCTCTACTGCTCAGTTCTCTAACCATCAGAGTTGCCTCTTAGGTTGAAGCCAGAACATTTTTACCATTCTCAGCCTGGATATCCAACACAGCTCCCATACTGAAAAAAAAAGATTTACTGCAGAAGGTCTGACTTGAGTCCAAGTCTTGCAGTTCTTGTTCCTTTTGGCAAAAGCCTCCTTACAGTGTAGCATTATTTACTAAGAACAAAACAGTTTCTGAGGAAACATATCTTCAGAGTAATACAGCAGTGAGTTGATTGATCTAACTTTTCTCCCATAGCTTTGCTAATTCTGACACAGCTCCACTCTCTACTGCTTTCAGTCTCCCCTTTCCCTTTCAAGACATAGTGACCTCAAGAAGAGCTACATTGTCAGCTCAAGCCATCTGTCCTTCCTCTGAAAGAGGAGTATAGAAACTTCTTATTAGCACCAAAGAAGGGCAAGTACAGAGTAACCTTTCTTCTGCCGTGTACACCCTCAGTCAGATGTTGCATCAGACAACAGTTTTCAGTAACCAGCAATGGACCTATCTCAAAAAATAGTGTATTTTTCTTCAGATAAATATTTTATACCTCCTCCTTTTCTCTCTCTTCCCTTAATTGTTTTTTGCTTTTGAAAACAAATGAGGCTCATAACACCCTGCAGATTAAAACAGGATCCTTACAGAATCCTGTGACTCTTCTTCCTTCTATATGCTAAAGAAATTTCTACAAACCAATATAATGCCTTTTTCTGACCACTTTTCCCACAGCCTGATACTAAATTAGTTTGTTTTCAGGCAGAACTGCTCTTAGTTCCCTCTGTATCCTAAAACTGTCTAACAACTTTTCTTCCCTGACTACAGGAACAGTTATCCACAGATGAAAATACAGAAGCTTCAATGCCAAATGCGTTACAGTAAACTTTGTGATTCTGTTGTTCCCTAGCAGTCAAATATAGTTTTCAGTCTCCACTGCTTTCATTCCAATAAAGATTATAGACACTCCTTTGCCTTGGAAAATGAAAATAAAAACCAAAAAGGTGGAGAATTCTGTCTTGGAGGATTAGATATGATGCTAACAACCACTAGTCTGGAGGTAGAATAGCACTGAAAGAAAAAGAGGAAATAAAAAGTGAGAAGACAAAACAAAAAATTATCACCTTGAAAAGAAGTGATGGAGCCAATCCAGGAGCACACAAGAAGACAGACAGATAAAAGAGTTCAACACACACACACACACATATATATATAAAACCAAAAGAATGTAAGAGTTGTCACTAAAGGTGTCTGTGAGCAAGTTTATTGCCTTTTGTGTAGTTCCAGGTATTGCATGCCCTTAATAATGCCAAGCTTTAATATCTGATTCTGGATATTTTGAAAGGCACTACTATGAAAAAATATGCCTTATTTATAACAGAAGCTTTGACTGGTTAACTAAGCTCAAGATAAGCTGATTGTCTACTCCTTCCAGGGAAACCTACTCAGCATTATTGTTTCTGCAGCCAAAAATCCTGTGGCAGAGGGCAGGTTAGACACAGTGATGTGTATTCTTTGTGAGTTTTGTGATACCAGCAAAAGAGGGCAAAAAAATGATCAAAATGGGAAAATCTTGAGGAAATAAAATGGAGCAGTAATTTAACCGAAGAGCTGGGTTCCAAAACCCCACACAAAGTTCTGTAGTTGCACGTGCACCCTCCACATGCTAAATCTGTAACAGTTATGGGAACCAAGCACAAAGCAATAAAATCCTGAAGCTATTAATGGGTCTTCACTGTGGTCCAGACCTCACTTCCACTTCATGTAAGGCTTTTCTAATATAATTTAAATTATGATATCTTCAAAACTCCATACAAGTATCTCATAAATATATGAAAAGCTATGATTCAGGTCTCTTGAGCAGCAGGTATAATTAAAACTATTGAATAGTGATTATAGACTCAAACTATGAAAATACTGAGGGAGAATCAGCCAAAATAAAAGTTTTGATTAAATTGGGATTTGATGGGGAAAAGCTCAGAGACTTCAGTAAAGCATAGTGTGTAATAAAAGTCTGAAAGTGACAGATTGAGATTACAACAAGAGACTAAGCTTCTAACTTGCAACTTTCCCTGATTACTTATCCAAATTCCCTCTGGTTTTATTCACAACAGGAACTTAACAATCATCACTGAGTTTTGAAAACAGCAGGCTGAAAGAAATGAACTCAAGTTTGGACTAGGTGACTGTTCATTTACTAAAAAGAGCTGAACTCTGGAAATTGGACTAGAAATGTCAGATGATGAGCTTTTCTGTTTCTGATTGCATTGATAGGAATTACTGTAAAGACAGGCTGTGCTTTGGCTTTTCATTTTTTTTGTGCAGCATCAGAAAGTGCTGAGACACACAAAAATGTAATGAAATGCCAGTGGTTTCTTTGTTAGCCAACTGCATTTATAAGCCTACAAGCTTGCTACACATGCAGGCCACATATGGACAAATGATTAGCTAGTTTGCTTCCTAGTTAATGGTCTGATTAATTGGTGACAAGAAGGAGAATGATTTGAATGGAGGATTTCCTGTGCCAAAAAGCTTTTATGTGGGGACATAGTTAAACATGGTACTAATGCAAGATTAAAAAAAAAAAAAAAAAAAAGGGTGGGGGAGGGGCGCTTAAATGCTTCCAAGCCAAAGATCTGGTTTCTGCTGACCCAGCTTTGAACTTCTGAAGGAATGAATGAATTCTGATGAGCCAAGGCACTTTTATCCTTCATCCCTGAAAACAGAGTGGGATAACTATATTGATAGCTCCACAACAATTGCATCATTACCTGAGCATGAGAAGTGGAGCAGAATCAGCTGAAGGAGATGTGAGGCTGCTCTGCTGTGCTAAACTTGCAATTCCTTCTAAATCTGGAAAGTCAGCTCTGCCTCACTCTGAATGGACCCTCCTGCATTTTCAACTGATTGCTCATTAAGTTCCTCACCGTGCAAAAGTGAGAGTGATATGGGAAGAATGAAAACAATGGAAACGAAGGAAGGTGGTAAACAGGCTGTGAGAAGCAGCTCTTGCTGTGGTCTCTTCACTGTGCAGCTTCTCTGCTTATGAGCTGAGTGCAGCCCTGGTGTCTGAGGCAGAGCCTTGGGGCATCAGATTCTGCCCCAGCTGCATCCTTGACTTGCTGGATAACACTGAGTAAATCCCACTCCACATTCTCTGCCCCCATTTTACCAACACTAATATATATATATATATATATTTATTTAATGCTTTTTTTGTTTGTTTGTAAGAGGCACTGTGAGCTTAGCTAATATGTGCTATTTAAATGCTAGGGATCAGTATTCTCTTTTGCAGTGAGAATTATTTTCCATATAAAGAAAGAACCAAAGACATGTTTGAGCTAGCTGAGAAGGCAGTGTTTTGTTCTGCTGAACTAAAGAAGCAGTCCAGATGCCAAGTTTTCTCTTTAAGGCAACAGAAAAGTTAATATAGGCATGGCAAAATAAAACCCTGGGGACAGAGGCTGACCTTCTTTTCCACGTGCTCAGTTCAGCATGCTACGTGCAGGTTCAGAAAACTTCAGGTCCACGTCTTCCAGTCAAGATGCTGTGCTGAGATCTAAATATAATGTGAGAAAGAGGAAAAGCAGAACAAGGAATCCCATGAAAGATTTTAATTCTCTGAAACAAAACAAAAGGAATATTTAAATGCAGCTTCTGCTCAAGCAGGGTGATGACAGGGATTTTATTGGATGACTTCAGTTTTTCAGAACTCGAATGTGAAACCACTAACTCAAGTAAACTGAGCTTTGCCTTCCTAAGTTGCAGGCTGAGCAATTGCAGCCTTGAGGCTGGGAAAGGAGGACCCCTGGCAAAGGGCTCAGATTTAAAACCTGGAGTTTCCACATCATCTTTGCAGATCGTGAGTTCAGGACTCCAGAAAAAAACAATTCAGCTTTCCACAGATGCATCTTCTTTCAAAGGTAAAGTGGGCTTCTCCGGATACAACCTAGACAGTCTGGGAAGCAGGCTACGATAGCCTTGCTGTCAACTCTTTCTTCAAGAAAAGTCAAACTGGCTGCATCACAACAATAAATCTTTGCAAATGTGGCTGTAGAAGACATAATATTTTTCTTATTTCCTGCTCAACATAAAAAACCATTTTTCCAGGTTGAGATCGAGCAGACTTACATCCTAATACAACCTCTGCTTGTTAAGGTGACCAAGTGGACAAAGTCAACATGATATGTTGACATCCTAACAATAGTAATGGAAAAAAATGATAATAATATCTCATGCAGAAAGAGCAGTTGTCAGGGATCTTTAAAATGCCATGCTTTCACTAATCCCTTACCTTTGATTTTGACCACAATGAAATAATATGCAGACTATAACAAGGATAATCTTGACCTTCAGTTAAGAACCAGTTATCAGCTCTGTACCAAAAAGCAGATCTGACATCTGACTGTAAGCATAGGCATGTTCAGATAACCACCTTTTGAGTTAAATTAATAAATTAATTACCAGAATTGTTAGAAAAATAGAATTATTAACTGGATAAACATCTGAAATCACTATTGCCTTGCTGACTCCTGTATCTGGCCCAAATTTAATCTCCACAGCTCCTTTCTAGGATCCTAAAATAATTTTAAAATAAAAAAGAACCCAGCCAGACATCTCAGAGCTGGCATACTGGTACAGCCCAACAGACTGAGCTTCAAGATCAAATGTTATGGCTTACAAGGCAGACTCTATCATTCCTGGATTTGTGGTAAAATGGACACTGTAACTGCTGTAAACCATTCTGCTCAGTGGGGGGGGACAGAAATTCATAGTCAGGGTACAGAATTTCAGCTGTGATTAATTTATATTATTTGAGTAAATTACTTGACTCTGTCATATGTATGTAAGTATTTATTTCTACTGCACCCTTGCCCACAAGCCAAGGAAACAAATGCAAACTGTACATGTAAAAGATGAGGCACAACTGTCAAAGAGAGGAAGAAGTTAGATTTTTAAAATTTCATTGAATTGGTCCATTTATTAGTCTCAGAGCTCATCTCTCCTGCTTTGCTGATGCTGTTTATGAGATCTGATGAATCATTGAAAAGGAAGCCCATGTGCCTGTGATAACTAATTACAAAGAAAAAGGATGAAAAGTTTAATCAAATTATTTCCATATGCAATATCAAGACATGGTGTGTCAATTTGAAAGATCTCAGTAAGAATCTAAGGCCACTGAAAAAACAGGAAATATTGAAGGGAAAATCCATTTAAATACCAACATCAGCAGAAAATCACTAGGAGCTGCTTGTTAAGCTTAGTGTAATTTTAAACTTCAGATTCTTTTACTTAATACCCAGCAGGAGTAAAATTTCTATGCACTTGTGAAGATATTGGTGTTTAAACAGATGTCAGAAGCTTTTCAGGTATAAATGGAAATTGAGTTACAGATTATGATGTCTTAGGGTTTTGAGTGGTGTATAATATCAAAAACTGTACCTGAGAAAGAATGTAGTGTTGAAAATAATGATCTTCAAATTCCTTTACAGGGAAGTTTTAAGTTGTTTAAAATAATATTCTATTGCTATTATAATTAATGATGTAGAGGACTATTAAAATGAACAAAAGCCAAATTCAGATATTTAATTTGACATTTTTTGTATCATCTGCCTTTGTATTTTTTCCCCAAACTCCTCCAGCATTTTTTGGTTTTTGCATTCTTTTTAATTTTTACTTTCCAGAGTGCCTAATGCAATTCCTGTATAAACTCACCCAGATAAAACCTGATCCACAAACACAGCCAATAAATCATCAGCACCACCCACTACAAAATTAAAGTCCTATATTCCCGTCTATATTTCCTAACTGCTGCTCTCCACTCACTCTCCAAATAACATGAAAATAAATGATCCTAATGAGTTGTTCTTGAGGTTAATACTTTTGGGCCTTTTCCTGTCAGGGGCCTAGGAATTAATTTTTATATCACAATTCCTTCCTGATAATGGACATCAGGAAAGACTGCACATTAGGACAGAAAAAGGAGCATAGAGATTATAATAGTAGACTGCCACAAGGACAAGGAATTAATCTGCAAAAAACTTCTATAAAGAATGCTGTGGCATGACTGGAAACCATCTTGAAATTTTAACATGGAACTACCTATAATTCAGAAGGAAACACTTCAGGCAAGTAAAAATTACTAAGGACACATTCTTTCCACTATGCACCTGTACCCACAAAGTTCACTTCAGAAAATTCTTAGTATTGTAATATGTTATGCTACCTATCATACGTTCTCAACATCAGTGGCAGATGAATTCTGTACCTGTTGAGTAGCTGAGAGGTAAGAAACTAATCATTCTGAATGTAAGTAATCCAGAGTACTTCTAAATATAAAAGCATTCAGACAGACTTTTTTTCAGTAATGCCCTGTGATAGGATGAGGAGCAATGGACAAGAAGTGGAATGCAGGAAGTTCCACCTCAGTATAAGGAAAAACTTCTTTACTATAATGGTGGTGGAGCACTGGAACAGGCTGCCCAGGGAGATTGTGGAGTTTCCTTCTCTAGAGGATTTCAGGACCCTTCTGGACACAGTTCTATGTGACCTGCCCTAGGTGATCCTGCTTGGGCAGAGGGATCTGACTCAATGATCTGTAGATGTCTCTTCCAACCCCTACCACTCTGTGTTTCTATGATCCATTATTACCCTTCACTTCTAACTAGATATGGGGTTGTATCCATTTGTCCTTCAGGAATCTGTGACAAAGGATTGAATAGGCAACAAACACTTCAGCTTTTCCTGTGAGTAAGATCATTTCTCTCTCATGGGTGTCTGGATCTATTTTTGCTACTTACCTACTTTTTCCTTGGATTTGATGCACACATAGATCCTGTGAATTCAGAGAGAATGCTGAACCAGTGTCACAGATGAATATAGCCTTAATATAGCCTTTCGTTTCCTTTTACTGTGGGCCATACTCTTTCTCCAGAATAAGCACTGCTTGCTTGTAGTTCTGACTGAGATTTCTGTGTTTTGAACTGTTTCCAACTAGATGCTGTTAATATGATGTGACTCAGGTGAACCTTATAGGCAAACAGTCTTCCCTTTTATATGCAATATTCTGCTTCCAGCAAACAGCTACAGAAGTGGGCATGCTGTGTCAAACAAAAGTAGACATCCCTGTGTCAGGTACACTGATCCCAGTTATTTCTGCTGATGTTCCAAAGCAAATATCCAGGCAATCACACAGTTCTAGAGGAAGACTAAACTGTTCAGTTCCCCAGATGGCTCTCCTAGCCACCAGCTAGGCACAGATTATAAAACAATTCAACTTTTTGTCCATTAGTCTCAGATTAATTTCTCTTCCACTCACCCATCCACTTAACCCTGTGGGCTATGGGACTTTCAGCATCCACATCATTCTGTTGCCAGAAACTTCAGAGCTTAACTGTATCTGTATGTATAACTGTTTTGCTTGGTTTGAACCTCATGCATGTTGGTTTCATTCAACACCACCCCGTTCTTTCAGAAAAGAGTAAATAACTGTTCTCTGTTCATCTTGCGTATACTATAGCACAGGTCTCTCTCTCTCTCTCTTTTGTTGTTTTTTGTTTGTTTTGAATAGCAGCAATAACTGTAAAAAAGTTTTTGGAACAACAGCCCTGAATTTAAATCAGCATCTTTATGTTTTGCATCCGAGGACCACACCTACAGTCCTCTCACTTTTTCCAGTCCTCTCCTGGGTGACACTCAAAACAGTGCTCAGAGTGCAGAGCTCAGCCCCAGAAAAAGACAATTGCTGATAGCCACATGCTAGATTACTGCCATTCTTACTTTAAATAGAGAAAGGAAGCAATGAATGTTTGTGAGCTGCACTGATTATCCACTCAAATAAAGTAATTACCATGGAAAAGCTATATCTTTTATATGTAGAACAGAAGAATGAGACATGTAATGGGTGGTCGAAGGGAAAGTACAATGTTGTACAAGAGGCGTGATAATGAGAATGGAATCCTGCCATCCTGCTCCTTACAGCATCAACCCTTAGCAATTACAGGACATACTCAATAGATTTTCATCAGCAAGGAAAGTGGCTGTCTATTGGAAACACAGTAGCCATAGCAATGTGAGGATCTACTTCAGTTATTCAACAAATAAAAAATATTTGAAAAAGGATTGTGGCCCCAAATCTGCTCTTGGTAACACACATTCAACCCTCTTGACATTATCTAACTGAAAAAAGAATTTAGTCCAATTAATGTATTTTTTTTCTTTCAAATGTTCTCAGTGCCTACAATAGTGTTAGTGCTCTCCAAGTTGGTCATTTTCCGTCAACTAATGACAAGCCAAGCAAAGGGCTTTCATCTACTTCTCAGGCACTCAACAGGTCATTAAATGCCAGGAAATGCCTGTTCTACCAGTCATTAATACTGAAATAGCAGTTTCTGTTAATAATAGATTAATATCCTCTCAGAACAGGATTGGTCTTTTTGCCATTAATATACTAACTAGACTTTTCCTTGATCTCATGGAACAATATAAAGTCATAGACAATAGAATAAATCATGTCGGTAGGGACCCGTGAAGGTCCCCTGGTCCTCTCCCGTACTCAAAACAGAGTTAACTTAAAAGTTAGCCCAGGTTTCTCAAGACCACAACCAGCTGAGTTTTTAATATCTCTGAAGATGGAGATACCACAACCTGCCTGAACAATATGCTTCCAGTTCTCGACCCCTCCTACTGTTATTATCTTTTCCCTATATCTGGTCAGAATTTCTCTTTCTGTGACCATTGCCCTTTTTCCTTTTGCCGTACACCTTTGAGAAGAGTGAGGCTCTGTCTAGCATACAACCACTAAGCAGGACGCTGGGAAGAGAGCTAGTAGAGCTTTTACTTCTCCAAGCTGAAAAAACTCTACTCTTTTGGTCCCTCTGCACAGCAAATGCTGCAGCTTTTGGTCCATAGTGGTGGCTTCTGCTGAACTCACTTCAACATGGCACCCTGCTCCTGAGGTGGCCTTCCAAGTGTTGTGTAGAGGAAAAAAAAAACATCTTTCTTCAACCTGATAGCTACTGTTTTGCTAATACAATCCAACATGCTGCTAGCCTTCATGGCTGCCAGGGCACACTGCTAATTCATTCCCAGGTGGTTATTTATGAGGACTCCCAAACTCTCTTCGCGAAGCTGCCACTTGGACAGTCAGTTCCCAGTCCAGACCACTGCAAGGTTTTTTCCATCTCAGGTTCAGGATTCTACACTGTTCTTTGTTGGCCTTTCATAATTCTGTATTTACTTAGCTCTCTTGCTGATCGTGATCCCTTTTCTGTGTTATCAGTTCTGTCTGCTTTGGTGCCAACTGAAAACTTGCTGGGACTATGTTTTATCCCATTGTTGAGGTCACTGATGAACAGTCTTAATGTGCTACATGGAAGTTACTGCAATTTTCTTGTCCATATAGCTTTACACATCTTGATTTTTAATTTCTTACTGAAGTTTTGTACAGTGTTCTTGACAGGAAAACGTGTAGGTGAAACTGTAAAGCAAGTAATAATAACAGAAAAGGAGAGCAGCTCAGCCAAAAAGCAAGTTATCCTTAAAAGGAGGTTAGATTCATAAATACAGACCATGTGTTAGGTAGTGAAACAAATTTAATGCTTACTGAATAGTGTCACTGATATAAAAATAGAGCATGTTGCCTCATGCTTAATGGACCAGATCAGATTTAGAAGTTACTAAACATTTTCGTTAGTTCAAAATAGCCAAGTGACACAGAAAGCATTCACATTTCCCTGTGCTGTTAAAAAAATCAGCACAAATATGTTGAGTTTAGTACAGCAAATTCAAATATATGTGGTTTTAATATCAGAATGGTGATGACCTCAGTACATGTGGTCTTCTTCAAGACTGTGTAGTGTGTTCTGTGCAGCAGAATGACCAGGTCACACTTTCTTAGAAAGAGCAATTCCACCCCAGGCCTGTTACTGACCACAGATCTGGAGCACAGAAGTCTGTGAACAATCCACATCTGGTTTTTAGAAACTTCTCTGCAACTTGCAAAAGCACTGTCAGCATCTTACTCCACTGTGTGTAGCCAGAGTGGGTTATGTGATGAAGCTGGATGTGTATTCCCATGGTTTTATCCAAGCTCTATGTCTTGTGCAGACTGATGTCAATGTTGCTGCTCTACATCAAATTGTTTTCTCTCCTTAAGTGATCTAGTATCTGTTTAAATATCAGATGATTTTCAATGAAGAATGCAAATAAACTCCCACCCACTGACTTAATTTTAGAAGTATGTATAGGGTAGGGCTAAGTAAAATTTAAGCTGTCACCCAGCTTTTCACACCTCATTCAATAAATTCTTCACAAAATTAGTCCAAACACCTAGTATCTAATCCACTCTCTTGTCCTTCTTCAAAAAGCTACTTAGAGAAAACACCAAAGCTACCAGAAAGTGCTGCCTTTACAGCTCTGGTGTAAGACCATGTAAGAAAAATTATTTAGATGATAGTCTGCATAATAATCCACTGGCAGCCTTCGGAGGCTATTATAATTTAGAAAAATATTAAGGTTACTTAAGGCATGGTGACCGCTGTTTCTCTTCAGAATCTTGGTAGTAAATACTGGGTGGCCTTAACCTGGACACCTTGCAGGTTTTGAGTGGTCATTCTACAGATTCTTTTGAAATCAAAGTCCAGCATTGTATCTGAATTGAGTCAAGTGCGAGAGGTACCAGAGCCTCAGGCTCTCATTCAGACCTCTTTATACTGGCCTTATACTGCAACTGCTAACACCAATTCCAACACTGGAATTGTTGGAGAGAGAAAAAAAGAGATTGCCCTTTCTCCTAGGTTTTTTGATGGATGTTGGAGGAACATCTAGTTGATCAGTAACAACAATTTTCAGTGCCTTTGCTGCAGCGAAGCAGGACTTGATAAATTCAGCAGTGTCCCCAGTTTGCTGTTTTAATTCTATTCATCATTAGTGAAATCTCTTTCATTTTCCTCTTGAAATGGATTGTAAAACCTAAATACATCTTCCCAAGGCTCAGAGGACTTCTCAATCTTCTTAGCTGTACTATTTTCTTCAAGAAATAATAATACCAGTTGTAACCATTCAACCTGGTTCTGTGCCAGCTTATTTGGCAAGTGCATGGACTTAGGCGGTTCCTTTCATCTAATTTGATGTTTTGCCAAGGTGGGTTATTTTTATTATTAACCTTCTGTCATGCCTGCCACACAACAGTCCAGAAACCCCTTGAGTCTTTGGCAGAGCAGCAAGGGAGACTCTGGCAAAGAAGTAATGACTCAAAAGCAATGGCATTTAAATGATTATGAAGAACAATAAAAACAAAGCAACCAAATTGCTTAAAAAAATATCTCCAAGAGTGCTGCATCCAGCAGACTTTAATGCTTGTGGACAAAGACAGTATTTTGTTACTGTCAGGGTGGCCATCCAGAGATGAATTTGGTGTCCTGACAACAGTTTGTCTAAGACTGGTGTCCCTGCTGAAACAAGTATGTCCACAGTTATGTGGCATCCTCTTTCTTGATGTTTCAGAAGAAATCAACAACTGACTCGGCATAAAACTCGTCCTGCTCGTCCTGCTAAGACGAGAATGTGCCAGTCACCCAAATCAGGAATTTTTCAGACTAAGAGGTCATAATTTTCTTTTTAAATACTCGTGCTCTGTTTTCACAATAGAAGGGTTGATATTATTCTCTGCTCCGATTCCAAATTATATTAATTTGTTTATGTCTAGCTGCTTCTACTGTAAATCACCCTAGATGAAAGACATAAATAATTCCCACCTTCCCTTTAAAATGCTGTGATTCATTGTTGACCCATTGTGGCTTTTTTGGAGTTACATAAGGAATATTTTTTTGAGAAGTAGACACAATACTTTAGATAAAATATTATTCCTTTGAGAAAAACAAGGGCAACCAATCTTTTGCAGCAAAGCTTTATGAGGAAATGTTAAGAACTTCCAAGCCAAGCAGACCTCTGCAAAGTAGATCAGCTTCCAGTTCAGAATTTTCTTTATAGCCTTAAATATTCCTCATGTTAGTTTACAAAAAAGCTGAAATAGGCCTACCTTAGGCCTGCCTACCTGTCCCACATCCTATCTTTTTTTCAAAAAGGCAATTCTTCTTGTCCTTTGCAGCTTTGAAATCAACAGAAATATGCTCTTGAGAAGAATAGGCTATGAACAGTGTTTCTGAGGCACAGTAATGTAATCTGATCAGCACTTTTCCTCTTAACACATAAATTATGATTTATTTAACAGAAAAATCAGCATAGGATCATGTCAAAGCAGAAGAACTGCCTTGACCCTTTGGAATTCAAGGTACACATCTTGCTATTTCATAGGAACTTTATAGGAAATTGTATGTTGGGTGAGTATTTTATGAGGTATTAGTCAACTACAGCTGAGTTAGATATCTGTTTAATTTTTAAAGTCTCTCTCCTGTTAAATTTTCATGAAGCCAAGCACTGGATGAAAAGGCTTGCTGTATTAGGCCTTTTCTGTCTTAGGTTACATTTAAAACAAGGTAATAAAATTTATGGGAAATAGCCTACTAACAACAATATTAACTGAAAAAGGTTCTCAAAGCTCGCTGATTTAAAGATTTGAGGGTAATTTATGTAGGCTCCCACTGGTCTCAATTCTCTGTGGGATTTTTCTACTATTTTCTACAAAAAACAGCCTTCATGGGGGAGTGGTTACCTCACACACATATTTCACACTTCCATACTCACTGTAAGATTCAGTCAACCCTTGTCACACCACTTGGTGAATGCATTAACTGACACGACAGCATATTAAGACCATTAATAAAATCCACTGCACAACCAACCTTCCAATGAGAATGTGCCCCGTGGTAATGGTGGAACTGTCAGTAGTAACTAAAAGGAACAGCAAATCTACAAAAGGAAACTCACAACCATCTAACCTGCGTAGCCTGCAGTAATGACCTAACTAAAATGATTTAACTAAATAATACAATGTTTAACTTTCCTCAGTGAGAAAAGAAAAGCAGAAAGGCAGACATGCTAAGGATTTAATTTTAGAAACCTTGCTCAAGGGAACATGATTTTTTGTTATTGCCATTTATTCTTTATTCTGAGTGTTACCTATGGGATTGGTAATTTGCCCTTTAACAATTTCACTAAACCACACATCAATCTATTTTATTTGGAAAAGGAAAGAAGAATGAGAAAACAAACAAAGGTGCAATATGAACACAGAACTCCTTATTTTTATGTTTGTTTATTAAGAGCATGGGTTTTTATGCTATGTATGCAGCCAGAACTGATATTTCACTTTCTATCAGACAAATGGCAATGGAATGATGGAACCAATGTGACAGCATCAGTTTCTGTCAAGGGACATTTAATTGACATCAGGCAAAAAAAAGTTTTAAAGAGAGATTTAAAAGAGTAAAGGAGATGAACTAGAGGGGAGGAAACAAAAAGGTTTATTGGTCATACAGCTCTTATTGCATTAGCACTGGAAAGCCTGGACTGCAAAAGCTTGAGTAACCCAAATAAAATCAATGGGAACATTTGTATGAATTAAGCTTACATTATGTGGCACAGATACTGTACACAGATGTACCTTCTTCAGGGAGTCATGCGAGTAATCTCCTTCCTTGTTATATATTAACATTTCAGGAATGAGGCATACTTGATTGACAGTAAAATGGAGGTAGTCTCGGGGGCTATTATAATGTAATACAAGAGGATATGGTAGTAGAAAATAAGAAAGGAGGATGGGAGAAAAGCACCTTGGACAAAACATTCTTTTAGATCTCAATTTCCAGCCGTAAGTCAACAGTGTTTTGCCATTGACCTTAGCAAGCATCAAATCAGGCTGAAGGATGATTGAAGGATAAAAGGGGATGGGGGAGGGGTAAGTAGGCTTGTTTCTCAGAATAATGTTGTATTTCTGTGCATTTCTATACAATCGTTATAGTACCTGAGTCAGGCACAGTGAAAAGATACAGATAAAGTAAGTATGTATTTGCAGTAATACTCATTAAATCTGTCTTCACTGATTTCCAGTTTCCTGTGACTAAGGACAGCTCTGTGGTTTGCAGAAAGCTTCCTGTGCAGAAGGTGTTAATCTTCTGCAGTGACATAAAATGGGGAAATGACTAAGCAAGGACATGGGTCTTCTCAGAAATTATAAAAAGATGTCTGTCTTTAATGTGTATAAAACCCCCCTTTCTTTACCTTACTTTTCCTTTCATGATCCTTTTTAGCAGTGGGTGATACTGAATTTTTTGGAAAGCAAAGGACTCCAGGGAGAGAGATGTAACAGTAAGAAAAACTGCAGATAAGCCCATGAGTCACATTTTCTGTTGATCTAAATCACTATCATTCCAGCTGCCTTCATCAGAGATACATTGATTTACACAGGCTGAGTCTCTTGCCCTATATTTCCAGGAACTAATAAACAGTGGATGATTCAAAATTTTGTATTACCATTCTTACGCTCTATTCTCTTTTCTTAGGAGGAGGAATATGGCTTCATGTACAGTCTCTATATTGATATGTGATTATTATTAATCGCCTTTCGGTACATGATGCATCTCTCATTAATAGATGAACTTCCCAGCTGTAAATATCAAGATAAACTGATTGGCCAGCTGGTACTTTGGAGATACAGTATTTCTCTGAAGTATCCAAAGCTTGAAGAGGGGGAGGGGGAAGAGAAAATAATTCTGTTTTAACCAGAATTCAGCATTACTTAGTACAAAAAGGTCTGATAAGAGAACAAATCTGATTAAGACATCTAGGTTAAAAAAAATCTTTTTCCTTTAGTTGTAGATTCTGACTTGCAAAACGCTTCCTCTCCTCCCCGCCTCTCAGTACACAGACAGTAGATAATGTACCTTTGGTTTATTTTCCCATATTTTATAAAAAAGTTATTGGCTGAAGCAGACTCAGGCAAGCTGCTGGCTGCTGGCTGCTGCTTCCCAAAATGATCTCATTAGCTAAGGCAATTGCATTAACCTGAGAGAAGTGTGCTGTACAGTGACATTGATTCAGACATTTCAGAGCTCACTATTGCAAATCAAAGTACATTTGAAAAAACAGAACAATAAATCAAAATGATCAAAATCTAATCTGGTTACAGTCTTAATATGTCCCTATTCACACCGCAATTCCTTGTCAGACTTACGGTGGTCTCAGTGACTCTGATCAAAGATCTTTGGTTTACGTGCAGGAGAACAGAGGGCTGAACCTGACACCATGTGCCCCTAGCAAGAATTTTTCCAAAATCTGCCTGTTCTTTTTGTTTAGAAACTGGGAGGAGAAGTGATGGGGGAAGGAGAGAGGCTGGATTTCTGAAATTCTTTCTTTGTGAATCAGCAGATAGTGCTTCTGGAGATGGGAATGTTTCCTCTTGGACTGACTCCATCTCCTTTTTTGGTCTGCAAGCCACTGAGGTTAATAGTAGGGGCTGAAGAAGTTGGAGCACATGGTAATGCTTTGAATATGAAAAGAGAAATTTGCACAATATGGGTACATTAGTCATTTGCAGTTCACTAATTATCTGTTTTATGTTAATGCTAATGCTCCATGTAAGTAAAGTAAATTAACACGAGAACATAAGAGAAGCAATTAATGGAATATATAACATTTGTAGCTATAATGAAACTTATTTCATTCCACACACAGAGAAAGCCTCTATTTAGGATTTTGAAATAAATGAGGAGCTTGCTGAGACCTTGCTGCTCTAAGTAACACCAAGGACAGACTCACATGACATAATATTGTTGCCATAGTAACAGGGATGTGCACCAGAGGAATCACGCCCATATATCATTAATTTAGTGCTCTGCTAAACACAAAATAATACCTTTCCTAATTATATTGTGCCTTTGATTCTTAGGAATGTAACACCACTACACTATCTAGAGCCAACAGTACGCTATTTGAGGCAAAATGGCTATCAGAACATATAACTTTACCAGAACATATAGCTTGTTGTATGTTTTCTTGGATACAAAAAAAGAAAAAAGAAAACAAAAAGGAATACACATCCACAAGTATCCCATACTCACAAATCTCCCCTAATTGTCTTAAATATGCCACTGAGGAAGTTAATTGGATGTGTGCCATTTGGCAACATCCTTCTTTACAGTCTTCCTGAGGCTCTGTGCTATCAGCCACTTCCCAAAGCTTGGAGGCTCAGCTTGATTTAGAACCAAATCTGGTGCTTTTGGGAAGCTCACTTGATATCAGCAATCACACTGCACATGCACAACTTCCCGAATATCACAGCCATACCCAGAACACTCACATCAGCAGCCAAAAAGGGAAAAAAAAAACCAAACAAAAAAAACCAAACAAAAAATCCCAGCATAAAAAGCTATGACTACAATTACTGATGAGAAAACGCTGATATTGATGAAGCCACAGGATGATGTGAAATGTTAGCAATGTTATTAATGTTATTAAGTCACCATAGAAGAAATCACCCTGTAGACTGATGTAAAGAAAGGCTATTTTTATGACACTCTTTCATTCAGGTGATGAATAATTTCCAGGGCATCTGCAAGTTCCAGGAGATTGCAGGATCTCAGGCTGTTCTTTTTCCTGTTACCTTACTTCTGTCACTTGCTCTGATTCAGTCAGGTATTTCAGTGCATGCAGTGGAAAGACGCCATGTGGCCTTGCTGAAAGCAAAAGCACAACTCATCTCCATCAATACTTCAGAGTGAAAATGCCTTCCAGATTTGAGTCACATTGTTTTATTTTCCTATACTTTGATGCCCAAGTACATCACCTTGCGTCCTTCCAAGTGGATTTCCATGATCAGCTTGATTATTTTGAATCTTCCTTCTGATTTGCAGAAGATGGATGAAGAATCGTGCAGAATTCTGGGCTAATTTTGCGACTTTTTTCTTTGGATGTAAGGGAAATCTCTAAGAACCTGCAATTCCTCAATACCCTTTCCTCCCCTCTAGTCTGGCCACCTTGTTTCACAGGACACCAATAAGGTACATCTCTCCCTGTAGCTATCTTCTGACGTTACCCAAGATAGGTGTATTTACATTTTATTTCATTTTCTCTTCCTTCCACTAGAAAGGGTGGAAGGCTTTTTCCACACCCCTCTCCCTTCATTTCAAGCATCTTATCCTACAAAATATCTAGATAAATCCTGTTTTCTTTTAATAGTCTTCTAATCTGAATTCTGTTCCAAGCCCCAGTTAACTGCATAGATCTCCTGAGGTGAGGACATAATAACCAGTGCGTTCCTTATATGTATTCAAGTTCTATATTTAGTGCATTTTAAACTCATAGGGGATTTTTTTTTTTTTTCCTGAAAAGACAATGTAATTTGTATGCAGTTTTCCTAGTTATTATTCTGGGGGACATTTTTCTTCAAATGATGATTACAGTCCTAACAAGGTTCAATGCCTCCCATCACTTCCCAGGCGGCAGAAGCGATTCCGAGGGCCACACTGTCACCTAGCGGAGCACTCCCACACCCAGACAGCACCAGCAAGCACCGGCGGCTCTGCAGCCCCCTTTAAGCCAGGCTGCCCTCCTGCTTTAGTCCCTGCTATGCTGGACATCCTTTTGAATAACAATACAAATACTAAAATAAATTTTAAAATTTTTTAAATCGCAGACAAGCTAAAGAAATTATTTTTTTTTTCTTTTCCTCCAAAGTCTGGGACAATCTTGCTGTTGTGATCTTTAGGCAACCAAAAGCATCACTTCTTTAGGTCTGTTTAGAAAATATGTTCTCTTATATAGGTGTCATTCACAGCACTGTAAATAAGTGATATACACATGAATGGGTAGGAGACTTTCTCTACGTCTCTAAATGAAAATCCATTGCAGGCAAATGTTAAATAAAATTTGTAGTGTACTCCTACTTTGGATGCTTGCTTCCTTTGTATATAGGATAGAAGCAGCATGTGACAGAACAAAGTAAAATGTTTTGCTTTCATCCTATTTTAAATTTGATTACTCCAGCTTTTGTATAACTGAGGCATAGCAGGCACCTGATTTATAATATGATATTAAAAGGGAAATTACTCCTACCAGTAGTCTTAAGTAGCACTTACTTCTGGCCTCTGCTTCTTCCAGACAAGACCCTTCTGACAGATCTGGGATTACAAAATGGATTTGCCTAAAATAACCTCAGATTTAATAAATCACCAAAAAGAATAATTACTGGGAAGATAAGAACATATACTGTACTTTGGAGTAGACTTTCCAATACTTACCTAGTTCCAGTGCTGTCAGTAGACATACTTGGTGCCTTGTCTAAGGATCTGATAGCATATTTCTTGAGCTGGGTCTCTGTGACTTTTGGCAAGGGAAGAGGGCAGGGACAAGCTGCAGCTTTATTTTCACTGCCCAAATGCAGGGCCTGTATGAGAGTCTGTCCAGCTCTTAGTAGAAGACAGGCTTCCTTTCTTTGACCCCTAAAGAGCACGGAAGAGCTGCAACATTCAGTGTTCAGTAATGTTCCCCAAACACCCTAAAGCATCCCTAAAGTGCTGAGTCAGGCTGTAAGGCTCTTTGTGCCTAACCTCTCGTAAAGTATCCTCTGGAGGCCACTTATGCCTTCTTTAAAGCCTTTTTATACCTTTAAGAGGGCAAAAAGAAACCTTGTTAAGACTACTCATCTGGCCTTTGTCAGTCTAAGCTGAGGTGTTTTGGACATAACCTGAACAGCAGAGCATTGGGTCACTCTGTATCTTCCAGAGGCTGTTAGGTGCAATTCCAGAACAGCAAGTAAGAAATTCAGGCACCACAGGAGGGCAATATATTGAAAATAAAAACACGCAGAATTTTATAAACTGTTTTTCAGGGTTTAAAAATGCTCTATAAAGTAGTGATTAACAATGCTGTTTATTCCAATTGTTTAGGTAAATATGACAGCACCAGGATCTTAGCAACAGCATGGAGAAGCTGAACATATTTTTTTCCTGGAAGAAGAAGGCTAGGCAAAATTAAGGGATACAAAGAGAAAAGTGTCATAAATTTGCAAATCCTCAAATTATTTCATCATGCATAAGTTTCACATTGGTGAGTGCCACAGCCAATTTTTTGCTCTTATTCTTTCAGTACACTGAAAGACTCAACAGGGGATCACTAGGTAACGATATAGTTTATCCTGGGCCCCAAAGTGGGTTCTGCATCTTATGTACCAGAACACTAAATTCAAAAGATTTGAAGAGTTAACACTGGCTTTCCACCATCTCCTTGCAATTTCATTATCATTTGGGGGACAGAAGTTGCTCTTGATTATTGGAGAAAGATGTCTCCATGAGGTTTTTTTGTGGGACAAAACCAGAGCACTATCCTCTTTACTGCTTCTAACTGGGTAACATGTCCATTCAGAGAACCCACAGACAGCCTGGAAGTGCCTGGAAGAGAGATTCACCAAACAAACTTCAGAGCAGACGTTGGAGGACGTCATCATCCACCTGCAAATATTTCTGTCAATAGAAAGAAAAGCTCAATTCTCCAAATCACATACCCTCTACAAATTGCTCCCTATCCTCTAATTAGGAACATGCCCCCATATATAAATGAAACATACTGTAAAAAGCAGAGTTTTATTCTGACATTTGACAGGGAACTGTAAGAGGTTGAGCAGGTTTCTTTGTACTTAGACTGAAAAGTAAATTGGATCCACACTTTGTAATACTGACTCACTGTAACAAACCAGCCATTGAGTTTCCTATCATAACAAGCAAGATTTATGGCATCATATGCTACACTGTTTGCCATAAAAATTAACTGTAAATCTCTTCTCATGATATAGTGTAAATAATATTTTTTTTCTCTCTCTACCTTTAGTTGTTCTACAGAAAACACCTTTTAATTGCCATTAAAAGCTGCATATCACTGAATCAGGACAGATTGTGTATCTCTTCTCTGTTGTGAAACATGATGGCACTGCGTGAATGCCTCTTAAAGGCTGTGGTTCTCAAATATTCTGTTTAGGCCATTTCCAGCATCCTGTAAAGTCAGTGGAAATCCTTCCTTTGATTTGAGTAGGAGCTGGAAGAGATTCTTAATTTCAAATTACAAAAGCAGGGGGAATATGAGACAAGAGCTCAAATTTAAATCTACAGATGTCTGGGATAACTTACAACTACAGTATCTGAGGAAGGGTAACATGGGATTTTATTGCATAGTGTTTCCCTAAGGACTTACAGTGAACTACTGAGACAAGACATATGGTTTTGAACAGCTTTACATTCGGCATTTCATATTCTGAATGTTTCTGGGTCTCAAATAAAGCAACGTGACATTAAACAGACATGATGTCTTTTACTAAAGTGTCTTATGATGCTTTAGTAGCAGCAGTTAAACCTGTAAGGTATTTAAGTGGTGCTGCAGATGGTCACTAAGTCACAAAGACATTTCCAAGGTCACTCAATAAATCAGTGACAGCAACAGAGCTGAACCCCAGGAGTCCCTCTTGCCCCACTGCTCAAAATGCTGCAGCCAAATGCCAGGCCAGCCTGTGCCTCTGCTCACTGCTCTCACTGTCCCTTGCATTCATCTTTTTCTCCTTTCTTGGAGGTTTTTACAAATGCTGGGTGTTTGGTTGTACAAAGCAGGCAAGCTAATCTGCTGATGTAAATTGTCTGGGTTTGATTGACTCCCGTGCACTGTATCATGTGCAAGAGCAGCATTTGCATTTAGCTTTGATACAGAGTGATGTGAAGTATGACAGCTTGATGCAGTTGGCTGCAGTCATCCTTGGGCCCTGCAGGTCTAATTTAAAAGACATTGTCACTGACTTCATTGGAGCTATGACAGTTGCAACCAGCTGAGGATCTGACCCAGAAATCTCACAAAACCTTTCAAAAATACAGAAGAGGATAGAATTTGATGTAACAAGAATAACTGATATATCAGAAATTATACTTGGGCACTTTATACGTTCAAGAGACTATTTAAGTCTTTAACTAAAGTTAAAGATTGGTTTGCAAATAACAAAAAAATCAGATTAATTATATTATTCCAATGTAAATACACAAATAAAACGAAATAGAGACTCGCTGACTTCAAAGAAACCAGGCAGAAATTATTATCTGGCAATACATGCTTTTTTCTACAGTGAAAGAACTCTGAAACGGTTCTCAAAGCACCCTGCTATGAGATGATTTTCATTATCCATGATAAATATTTAGTTTACACCACTAGTGAACATTTGGAAGGGGTACACTGAAGTTGAGAGCTGGTGACCTGTCTCTTATNACTTGAATAAGTAAGGGAAGGTCTCTGGTCAAATCTCAGGAACTGAACCGAGATGTTCAGCAAGGATTCTGAGTATGTTAAGGAATACACTACTGTCAGGGTTTAACACTGGCCTGGCAATTAAACTGAATAACTAATATTTTCTATTAATCCCCCTCTCCTCCCTGATAAGAAAAGGAGAGAGAATAAGGGAAAGAGGCTTATAGGTTGGAAACTAAACTACACAACTTTAATGAAACAGTAATGATAAATAGGTAAAATTACTAAATATATACAGAACTAGGCTTATTTTATTGGCTCTGCCACAGAATTTCACTCACTTAACAGACATACTCTACTGAAGTACCATCACTACACATAAACTCTATCTGGAGACTTGATCTCCAAGAATTTTGGTTAAAAAAGGAATTAATTTACTTGAATAAGTAAGGGAAGGTCTCTGGTCAAATCTCAGGAACTGAACCGAGATCTTCAGCAAGGATTCTGAGTATGTTAAGGAATACACTACTGTCAGGGTTTAACACCTGTCTCTTATACNCCAAATGCCAGGCCAGCCTGTGCCTCTGCTCACTGCTCTCACTGTCCCTTGCATTCATCTTTTTCTCCTTTCTTGGAGGTTTTTACAAATGCTGGGTGTTTGGTTGTACAAAGCAGGCAAGCTAATCTGCTGATGTAAATTGTCTGGGTTTGATTGACTCCCGTGCACTGTATCATGTGCAAGAGCAGCATTTGCATTTAGCTTTGATACAGAGTGATGTGAAGTATGACAGCTTGATGCAGTTGGCTGCAGTCATCCTTGGGCCCTGCAGGTCTAATTTAAAAGACATTGTCACTGACTTCATTGGAGCTATGACAGTTGCAACCAGCTGAGGATCTGACCCAGAAATCTCACAAAACCTTTCAAAAATACAGAAGAGGATAGAATTTGATGTAACAAGAATAACTGATATATCAGAAATTATACTTGGGCACTTTATACGTTCAAGAGACTATTTAAGTCTTTAACTAAAGTTAAAGATTGGTTTGCAAATAACAAAAAAATCAGATTAATTATATTATTCCAATGTAAATACACAAATAAAACGAAATAGAGACTCGCTGACTTCAAAGAAACCAGGCAGAAATTATTATCTGGCAATACATGCTTTTTTCTACAGTGAAAGAACTCTGAAACGGTTCTCAAAGCACCCTGCTATGAGATGATTTTCATTATCCATGATAAATATTTAGTTTACACCACTAGTGAACATTTGGAAGGGGTACACTGAAGTTGAGAGCTGGTGACGTTGCCCCTGGACACAGAACAGGTCAGTAGCAAAGTAGAGTTTAGACTTTAATATTGCTCAGTTCCACATCCCAAATTCACTTCTCCAGAGTTCAGGCTCCTAACTTAGGAGGCATGTATTTAACGACATACTGTCAAAGCAAGTCATCATTTTTCAGAGAGAGATAATGTGACTGGAATTTATGAGGACCAGAACCTTTGCCACGTTTGATCATCAGTATAAAACTCTGTCTGCCTCCCACTGCCAGATTTCCTCAAACCTGGAAATTTTCCACTAAGTATAATTGCAACGACTACTAAGTCACTGTTTCCTAGGTCAGATCATCCGAGACGATGACTAAACTCTCACCTACCTTCTACTTACAAAGAAAAAAGGAAATATCTTTCTGAATTTATTACAGTCATTACTCAGACACACATGTTTGCCTTTAACATCAAACCAAAAACATTTAAGGATTGCTATTAAAAAGAGAAAGGCTTTCACATCCATTTAAAAGCTAAAAAACCACGTTTTGTTTCTGATCCGTGACATGTATACAACATTTCGCCATATTCTGAAGGGCAAGAGAGATTGTCTGGATGGTAACCAAATGTTATCTCATTCTCTGAGTGTTTTAAAATATTAATTAAGGTGAACCTAAGCTTGTAAAATGGAATAATTATTTTATCACTTTTATAATAATTTAGAACATGGCCATTGCATTCTAATGAGCAAGAAACAGCCTCATTGCTTTAAAATACCTGGGGAAAATATAGTAACTTATAAGTGACTTATTTCAATGCGAACTTATAGGACAGACTGGAATAAACTTGAAGGTATGTGATGGTTATATAAAAAACATTCCTTCTTGAAGACTTATATTCTATTAAACTAATAGTTATGTTCTTCTCTCTTCATTCAGAGAATAAAGGGTGAGTTTTTCCACTCCAAAGCCCCTTGACCTTGTTATGACAGGAAATTGTTTCATATTAGAAAAGCGATAAACACCTTTTAACTAATTTGCTGCTAAGTACATTTAAGCTTCTATAATCTATACATCTCTAAGGTAGGAGAGTGCAGTTAAATCCAGGAGTAGATATAGTTAAAAGTGAAATGGTTGTTCACTAGAACATCCTATGCTTATCCTTTACTTGAAATGCATTGCCACATTTGTAGACATGGTATGTTTCTCCAGGACAGACATATTTTCTGAAACCAAATGTGCCCTTTTAATTCTCCCTTTTCATTCAGGTTGACAGTTCTAGATGCTGTGGGAAAGTAATTCTTGCAGCAATTTAAGCAAGAACCCAACACCCATGTAAACATGTATCCTCCTACAAAGGCCAATGCTTTTTTATCAAAAAACCCCCAAACATTTCCATCCCTTTTATGTTCCTTGATGTTAGGTTGATTTTTCTCATTTTTTCTCAGGCTGCAGTCACTATATTTTTCTTTTTTCTTTGTAGTCAGACGTTTTGTTTAATTTGTAGGAAAAATGCTCTTAACATTTAGAGTATCATTCTTGGATTTAGATGTCATGAAATATATACAGAACTAGGCTTATTTTATTGGCTCTGCCACAGAATTTCACTCACTTAACAGACATACTCTACTGAAGTACCAACACTACACATAAACTCTATCTGGAGACTTGATCTCCAAGAATTTTGGTTAAAAAAGGAATTAATTTACTTGAATAAGTAAGGGAAGGTCTCTGGTCAAATCTCAGGAACTGAACCGAGATGTTCAGCAAGGATTCTGAGTATGTTAAGGAATACACTACTGTCAGGGTTTAACACTGGCCTGGCAATTAAACTGAATAACTAATATTTTCTATTAATCCCCCTCTCCTCCCTGATAAGAAAAGGAGAGAGAATAAGGGAAAGAGGCTTATAGGTTGGAAACTAAACTACACAACTTTAATGAAACAGTAATGATAAATAGGTAAAATTACTAAATATATACAAATATACAGGAAAAGATTGATCCCACGTTCCTCCCCCTTCTTCCCCAATAACTCTCACATCTCCACCGAGGCTGCAGGGCAGCCCTGGGAAAGTCCAGGCTGGACTTCTGGGGTCAGGAGCAGTCGGGAGCTGGAGGCAGAAACACACAGATTCAGGCTGGCACGGATCAGGACCACAGGCAGATGAACGGACAGAATCCTCCCAGGATGCCAAAGCAAACAGGGAACAGGCAAAGGAAGAGCAGGAAGAACAGGAAGAAGGAGAAGGGAAGGAAGGTGTTTGACCCTCGTGATCCCTCAAATTTATACTGAGTATGACGTGTATGGGATGGAATACTCTGTTTGGTCAGTTCTGGCATCTATCTTGTCTCGGGCCTCCCAAAGGAGGGGTTCAGGTGGGACCTCTTTACTCCTTCTGCAGGGTAAAATGTTCCTCAGAGCTGAGCAGTGTCCTTGGCTCTGCACACCAGTCTCTGGCAGTAACTATAAACATCCAGTGTTATCAGTCCTAGAAGCAGACACTGTCTGAGAAACTTGCTGTTAATTTCAGCAAGTGCAGCTACTTTCAAGAAACTTAGCTGAAAGCAAAAGTACAAACCAGAAAATCACCTTTATCCTGGCCCAAACCAGGACAACTACTCTGGGAAGAATGAAAAGTTTGAAGGATAATTTTACTATTTGTAAAAAACAATGTCCTTCTGCAGATTGAACGTCCCTACAAAAGTCAAGCAGGTTTTGCTAGGTTCTCAAGTGAAATTGTTGAATTGTAGATATTGTTGAATTAGGTAGATTAGATGACCATTGATAGATGGTTTTTCAAAATTAAGAAAAGTGGAGACAAACCATGAACACAGAGAACTGATGAAAGATTTCAAATAACAGTCTATGTATAATGTTAGGCCTGCATTTATTTGCTCACAGGTTAGTCAAACAAGAGAGTAATAAATGACAACTAATCCATTTCTATAATGTGAATCATGACCAACTGCGTGTCTGAAGAGCCTCACTATGTGTGACTTGATACTGGGGATTTTTCACTATGTCATGATAAATGCAATGCTTGTTTAGCATCCCTACTGCCTTTCACTCTATATTGACTTGACTCCACTGGAAGTAAATTTGCATCTGGCACATGGATTATAATGAATGGTCATTAAACCTTAATTATCATCTGAATCTCAATTATCATCTGTTTATAACAAACACTTTGGGACAAAGCAGTGACTACAGACTGGGATGTGCCAATATTTCAAGTTGGAAGACTTGGCTTAGATTAACAAGTGGTGATACCTACTGCTTAGGAAATCACTGTGACCAAGTGATGGTAACGTGCTTTACAGTACAATTGGACTGGGAGGAGAGGAGAGGAGAGGAGAGGAGAGGAGAGGAGAGGAGGTGCCACAAGGTGCAGAAGAGGAATATTTTTAAGTGATTCATAGGCTCCTGAAAGTCTCTCCATGTATTGTTCAAAAGCTTAAACACAGTTCTGTGCAATAAGGCAAGAAAATGCTCAGAAGTGTTTTATTGCTCTAGGCAAAAGTTATGGATGACTGGTTTGGGAATGGTGCTTGCAAATAGTGAAGAAATAGCACACAATGAGCATTTCCCTAAGTCGTGTATCAAAAAGGCCAGTGAGTGCTGGAGCAGATTCAGACTGAGAAGCTATGCTTTATGTCCTTCTACCTGTCTATATCCATACTGTTTATGTCCAAGGTTGGTGCTTACATCTAGTCAGATGAAACCCATTCAAGATACTTAATGCATGTTAGCCAAGTGAGTGAGGCCCAAGCACAGCAGTCAGCCAAGTGCCCAGAGGCAAGAGGAATGCTGCCAGGGCTGGAGTAGTATAGACTGGCCATTTAAAATGTCATCTCCACCTTACTGCTGATAAGAGAGGGTAAAAAAAATATGTATAATAAAATTAGTTTGATTAGTATGACTAATCCCTTTGCACTGCTTTGTGAATCCAAACCTCCGTTTCCTCCCACTGTTACATGTTCATAATTTTATAAATCTAGAAGTCCTTTTATTTTTTTATTTTTAATCCACAGGAACTGATTTTTTTAGTTGGCCATATCTTTTAAAATGCCTGATTCGTGATCTGAGTATTCCACAGTATTTCTGAGAGTTAACATACTTTACATTCTACATTTCACTCTTCCTGTTTCAAAAGTGCCCAAGTAAATCTATTCTTCTGCTGTATTGCAAGTCCTCACAATCTTAGCTGCACCACAAGACTCTTGATCATCAGTCAGTTTATATCAGCTACAATCACCTCCCTGGGAACACCCATTCTACTTTACTACTCACCCAGCTCCTCAGGGAAGAGGAACCAGTATTGCACGTAGAGGTAGGGGCTCCTCTCAGACTCCATACCTGCCTGTAGTCACAGCCCATGAGTTCTGTAAAACTTTACATTTCTATACTAAGGTCCTCTGAGGAATAAAAGTAAACACTTTGAATATCAATACTGTAAGGAAAGAGAATTTCTTCTCCTAGGAACATCAGCCTTATTTACAGTCCTTTCCCAGGGAATCACCAAAAGAAGGTGAACATATGCGAAACATCATAATCCCTGCCAGAAGGAGTCGTGTCATGACAGATAAAGATTATTATAAAACCTTGGCATGAATCTTATTAAATCTTCTGGAATTTATATTATCATTTACTATTGTACATGGGGATATTCTTGGGAAGTATAGAGCATTCCTGCTACCTTTTAATCTTACTGTCTTCGGCCTTAACAGCATTCTTTTCAAGAAGTGTCAGTATTTACCTGCTCTGCACACCAATATTTTTATTTTTATCTACTTTGAATTTACCACTTTTTGATTTCATAGAAGTCCCCACATTCTGGTGTTATGAGGCAGGGAGAATAGATGCTCCTGATCTACCTCTTCAATACGGTTTATTATTTTGAGCATTTTTATCACATTCCCTTATTTGTCTTTTTTATACCACTGTTTTCAATTTCTGTTATGAGTTTCTCCACTGCTCTATTCATTGTATGCCCAAAGATGAAAGATGAAATATTTTAAAGTATTTAAATCAGATAAAATGGATGAAGCTTACAAAAAACAAAATTATAAACTTTTGTGTTTGCTTTTTTCAAAAAAAAAAAAAAAAATACACCACAACCCACAAGTCTTAAGTGAGATCAAGGACAGAAAAGACTAGTAACAAAAATGTTCTTTGATACAAAAGCCTTAGTAAACAAAATTAATAGGTTAAAAAATAATATTATTGTTATTCTACATAGAAATACAGATAATATACAAAGCCATTTACATACCTGAATCTCAATATGTCAAAAGACACATCCATACAGTATGTCTGACCTGTCCGGGGGCACTGTAAGGCCTGTGGCCATAGGTCAAAAAAACAATTGAGTTAGAATTGTGGCTGCAAAAATTTGCAAGTTTATGCTACATCTCAGCACATTCCAGATACTGAAACTGATTTGCCAGATATTTTTACCAGAACTGACATTATTATGACAGCATTCTAGTTAAAATACAATGTTCACAGCATTATAGAGCAATCAACATAGTTCGATAAATCTGTTCTGTTACCAGGAAAATTAAGGACTCGTCTTACACCAGCTGCTGAACCCAGTTTTGCAAATACCACAAGTAAGTAGCTATATTCAAATGCATTTATCTTGGCTATGTTAGCTTTCTCATGTTTAATCTAAGCCCCTGCTTAATTTGACTTATTGCAATCATTTCCATCTTAAATCACAGCCTGAGACTTTTTTGAGTGGAAATAGATATTCTAGTTTGCTACAAGTAATACCATATATTTATTTATTTTCTTATTCTGCAGTTTTCCTTTATGTTATGCATGACAGTGAATGCCCTGTATTTGAACAAAAAAACTGTCATTCAGTCTGGAAGCTCAGCTTCTATATAAAACATGGGTTACAATATGGTTTAGAGTGATGGCACAGTGCTTGGCTGTATTAATGTCCTAAATCACCAGTAGCTTCCATCTGTCTATATTTGATCAACATACACACAAAATGAGAGCCAAGATATAACAAACATTTGCTGAAACTTTTTATGAACATGTCCAGTTTATTCGACACTTCAAACAGATAGAAGCAAAACCAGGAGTGAGAAACATAATCTCACATGAGTTAATCTTAGTTTCCATTACCATTCAGCAGCACACCCCCTGTCAGACCGTCCGCTGCGTTGCACCAACTTCTTGTTTGCTGAAGCAGAAATGAGCTCGGCAACTGCTGTGAGTACACAGCCTGGCATTGATCATGGTGTTCCCACACAACCCTGGGAGAGCTCAGATAGAACAAAGCTCCCTTAAAGAAGACAGGTGAAGAACATATTTGCATTTATTCACCGACTTGTCTAAACCAAAGGACAGATCAATGGCTTCTGCTTATTTCTCTTCACTTCTGAGACATTTGGTCATCCCCCCATGAAGAGAACATGAATACTCTTGTAATCTGATGAAGTCAGGGCAGCATTTCCCAGAGAAGGAAAAATCTTTTCTTTCCTGCTCTGTTGACCTGCACTACAGTCAGCAAAGTTGGATTAATTAGCAGCACCTACCCAGAGTCTGTCCAGGCAGTATTGCAGTGCAATAGCTTTGACTGGGAAAGAATAAACACGATCTTCTCACACCCAGTGACAGTAGTAATAAGGCCAACAAATTCTCAGAACTGTTAGCAGAAAACAGTGGAAAACTGGTACCTTTCTGCATTGCAATGGCATTTCCTTGACATGCCTATCTCATTTTCCAAAGTCTGATGTAATGCATACTCAGTTTCACTCCACAGTCTAAGAGATGAGAGCGTTGAAAGGAAAAGAAAGTCAATACTGTACAAATTATTAAGAGTTCCAGTTGAGACATGAAGATTTTCCTTTCCATTACAGATGATGAAGTCAAAATTTTGGCACTTTTTAACAATAAAATGGCTGCACAAATTTAATTCTCCATTTAAAAAACAGAAGACAGCTAGTTCAATTAAAAAAAAAAATGTTACAGCAGGATATTTTTATTTTTGAAAGCTCTGCATAAGGGGAAATAGCCTAACACTGATTCCTTCTGCAGTTTCACTATTTTTTTTAATGGCTGAAAAATTGAAGTCCAATTCTGGAGATGACTGATGAACACCTTACAGCGAGCAATGGTCACATTATCAAAATCAAGAGCAATGCTTCAAATGTACCTTATACCACATCAACTTGGATTGATGTGAATTCCTGGTCTAGCCTATATTTGTATTTGCCATATCCACTGTTATTATAAAGCCAAATACTTCTGCTTGTGCAAAGAAAATAGGTGTCTGTGAGCAAGGAAATAGTGTTTGCACATTATGCAAAGCTCATTTTTCTCTCAAAGCCAGGTGGTGCCAATACACTTCAGTATGGGAGAAGCTGAAGATAGTCAGATGTATCCTTGTTTGCAGATTTGGTGACTACAGATTCTAGTTATGATCCAGTTAAGGTGCTTGCCAACTGCAACAGCAGAAAGACTATTTTTTCACATGTGGCATAACAAAGAAAGCTTGACACTAAAAAGCCAGCACTTGTGTATCTATTTCATATTATTTTTTTCACATAGACAAAATGTGGTAAAATGCTCTCATGGCAAGGAGTTAATTCTGATTTCACTCCCCCACTACCTTCCACAGATGCTCAGCAGAAGGGCTACCTGAAGGTCTGCTGGAAGCTCAGGATCTGATCCAAAGCCTGTTAAAGCCAGGAGGCCTGCAAGCTCCAGAAGAGAATGAATCATCTGTCCTGCAACATTTTCACACTTACAAATTTGCTGAGTTGGTATCAACTGAACAAGACAAGTAGACAAATATTTATCACATAGAACTCCACCCAGCCTGACCACTTGGCTCCTTACTATGTCTGTGCTGCACAAAGAAAATGCTAAAGCCTGAGAAGTTATTCATGTTCAGATTTCCAGTAACTCTTGGAACTGTTGGTAACTCTTATAATAAAACCTGACAAGATGTCACTCTACCTACAATGAAGAGAGAAATGCCAGTGTCATAATTCTATGCAAGGACCTGTGCAAAAGAGGAATAAAATATTGAAATCATACATTTCAGAAGTTGCAACAAAGATTGACCTGGTAATTAAAAGAAATTCCTCAATTCAACAAATTATATAATTTTGAGCTTTGAGCTTTGTTATCAGTGGTTTAAATTCCTCAGAGGGGCATTTTTTACTGTGAATTTTAGTGCTTTCTGTAAGTAGCAAGGCTGGGTCCACAGGAGACCAAAGTACAAGGCCAGCACAATCAGTATTAGAGCTGGCTCCCTCCAGTGCCCCACTCACTCTTGACCAGGGCAAGCAGATGACCATTAGAGATGAGAGCCTCCATGCCTTCCTACTCTTGGTCTCTCTGTCTGCTGACATTGCCAGAGGGTCATTTTGAGATAGAGACAAGAGTGCATCACAAATGCATAAACATGTCAAAATGAGACTGTTTAAAACTCTGTTTTATTACATTGGAGCTTGCAGCAGTGATCTGGAATGAGTGATGAGTCTGGGTTTCAGGTTTGAGGATGGCCAAGTTTTCATTAATTTACATCATTTTTGGCCTTGACCATACACTGTTATGTTTTTTTAACATCTTTGTTGGCACAGTCCTGATTGACCCCCATCCAACTACCCATCTCAAAATAGGTTTACCTCATGCTTTTCAAAAGAGATTTTATTAGCATTGTCTAGCGGGGAAAGGAAAACTCAGAGAGCCCAGTTTAGCTTTTAGTCAGAGAATGCCATGCCACTGATGTATTAAAAACCACTGCAGTATGTCAGTGGAACAAGAAGGGAGGAAAATAAGAAATAATAGTGATAAAAATAATAAATGAAAGAAGAGATTCATCCGTAATGAACAGATTACAGAGCTCTACACTATTAATATAAATTCAGTTCAGATACCTTTGTGTTCTGGGCCTTCTTATTCTGTGTATGGAACTGTTTCTCATTATTATTTGTTCTGTCATGTCCATACAAATCCATCTCACAGATCCATCTCACTCTGCACCCTATGTGAAACACTTATTTTATATGCTAAATGGATAATGAAGAGACCCATTACATGCTTTTGGTCTCCTCTCACATAGAATTACCCAATTTAACAGCAAAGTGGACCATGGATATAGATACAGCACTCTTGCAGCCCTTCCAGTAGGAGATACAGCCCTGGCTGACAATAAACTTCACAAACCACATGCCTGTTGGGGCCTCTACCTGCTACCTGCAGGCTGCCCTTGCTGCCTGTCAGCCCAGGCAAAAAGTTGGGCAGATACTCCAATAAACAGTCCCCAGTCCAGAAAGCTGCTTATTTCCCCAGGCTGGGTGGCAGTGCTCCCTAGATAATTCAGAGTTAAGGGTGTAATTCTGCCAGTCTTCATGGAAGGCATTTTTGGAGAGTTCTATACCCCTAGAGCTTTCTCCTGCTCCTTGCCTGGATCATATCTAAGCTAATAGATGAAAATTTTGTTGTGTCACAGACAAAAGGACTCTCCAGAGTTCTTAAAAATTAAATATCCAGACAGAAAGCCTAATTATGGAGGTAAATGGGGAAAAGAGATTCCAGAAATCCTATAAAATATTCCTTCTTCCTTGGCAGATGCCATTTAATGGTACATAAAAACAGAACTGAGTGAACTTATTTTTAATTAAGAATTTCAAGCAAAAGAATTTCTATTTATAAAATTGTTATTATGTGGAAAAATTTAAACAAAATAATGTCCAAAAAAATCAGATTTTAGAAAACGCTGAAATCCAGGAGCTTTCCAGAAGAAGGAAAATCTTATTTTCATTTCGTTCTCATTTCAAAGTTCACAATTAAATCTCAAGAGATTGCTGTCTGGCATGAAGTGTCGACAAAGTCTTACTATAGTAATATAGTAATACATATATATATATAGTATATATATATATGTATTACTATAGTAATATAGTTATATATATATATATACTATATATATATATGTATAGTACTATAGTGATGTATATATATCACGTTTTTTCATCTGGTTACAAGAATTAAAAATAGCCAAAAAAATCAAAGGGTTTCCTAACAGAAACAGTTTCTACCACTGTCGGTTGAGAATATGATTGAAGAAAGCAAGTAAACGCATTTAGAATTTGAATTCTGAACACTTAAGTATGTGCTTAGCTTTCAACAGGGGCAAGCATGAGTTTTAAGTTAAATTTGGTTAATATGCTTTCCTGAACAGTGATAATTCTCTGCATCAGGTTGTTAACGATCAAATGGCAAGTGAGATTTTTTTTTTCCCTACACGTACAAATGTATCATGGTAACTTCAGATCAGCAAGTAATAAAACTATATTGTGAAGAATACCTTACTAAGAAAAACTACTATGAAATGTTATATAAAAATAACAGATTGCTCTGCATTTGATTTCTCCAAATGATCTCATTTAAATGTAAATTTTAACTAAGTTATGCTTCCCTTGGTGGTATTACTGTTTAAACTAATTGCTGGCTGTTAGAACTCAAAATCGTGTGTGTATGCAGCTGTGAATAATGAATTTCTATCATCTCACTAAAGAGCACAGGTTTTTCTCTCTTGATATCTCTTTGTCTTCATGTATCAATCAGAACTAGTTTTTACAGTAAATGACGTTAAAGAGATCTAGCCTAAGAAATCTTAAAAATAGATTTTTCAAGAGATTGGGTGATCTCTTCTGAGGGAAACACTGTTAAGATTGTACAATTTGACATAAAATTCACTATAAAACAATTTACTTTTCTCAGGACAGAATGACCCCTTGCAAATCTTTGCTTTCTTGCTTTTAATTTCTGCATACTTTTTTTATTTTTCTCTAATCACAGCAGTTTATTTTTGTCAGAATTTATAATATGAGGAGTAGAATCAATTCCAGAGATTATGGAATAATGGCATTACTATACTGTATATCATGAACATGAACTTTATTCTTACTGAATTCCTTTAACTTGCAACTGGGGATGCTGCATGCTCATGGCCTTGTTCGTATCTCCTGGTCTGTGCCTTACAGGTCTGACCACATACAAAGACCAAGATTTTGCCCAGTCAAATACACATGTAAGCACACTCCCTTTTGAGGTTTTGCAAAAAGAACTGTGCATGTTCCACCTGTCCCCAGGGCTTAGCTTTCTCCCAGAGAGCTACACAACAGTTCAGTAAGGTGGCTACAGTCTGTGCCTCTGTTCCTCCATCCCTTCTCAATCATCTATATGGCCAGATGAGCATGGCCTTGACCCGATATCAGACCCAGAATCCCCTGTTCACTACACATCAGCCCACAAGGATAACTGGATGCCTAGTGTGCGGCAAAGACAAACAGCACGAATACATGTGGTGCAAAATGTTTCCCAAGGCAGTCTGAATGGATTGGGCCAAGACAGGGATAATACACTGAAGAAACTGGAGAATAACTGTTGTTTCCAAAAGAGAACATCTACTACTGGTATGTAGAGTTGACTGGCAGGGTATACTATCATAACAGAAGTTTGGATCCACCATTGTGGTCCAAGGTAAAGACCTTCAGCCCACACATCCCTCTGTGTTCTAAAAGCACATTGCCATCTAGGCAGTCTGGGTATGAGATAGATTCCCCATTGTCTGCCTTCCAGCCCTTTGATTTTTACTGTGCATCTGAAACCTACCCTCATCTCCCAGTCTTCTGTGCTTAGAAAATTTGGCAGCAGTCTTCTTGGTTCTGGTATTTGGGTCTTCTGCTTATAAGTAAATAGAGCAAGAAAGAAAAGCTGTTGGTCCATCACTAATTTCTAAAAGGTTTTTAATGTTGCACCAGGGAAAGAAAAAATGAAGAACCAAAATCAATAAATTACTTGATGTAGGAATGATGTAGCCAGGGAGTGGCAGGTGATATAACCTCTTGGAAATTTAACATTTCACAACATGGGTGAGCTCAAAGAATTTTTATTCTGTAATGTGTCTGCAAAATCCTGTGGAAAAAAATCCTAATAGAAGCACTCTAGGTGTAAAATCAAACCTTGTATCATGTTTAGATGCCATGATCAAAAAACCAACGAACAAACCAAACAAAAAAAACCCCCATAAATGTTGGTGTAGAAGTATAGACAGATAAAGATTATAGTCAGAAGACAAAGGGTGAGTTCCAGCTACTTATGAAAAAAAAATAGGAGATTTTGCACAAAACCATTTCACTTGAAAAAACAGATGAACCACTGAACCCAACATACAGTTTACATGCATTATTTAAAAGCCAGACTACTTTAAAAGTCTTCCATTGCAAATATCTTGCCAGCACAGCTGAAATATTTTACTTTGTCCAGTGTCCATTTTTCTGCCTACACAACAAAACAAAGTAATTCATTCATCCTGCTACCACTTTGCTTTAAAGTAAGTTTCCAAATATTCATTTAACTTTAAATACAAATTGTTGATAAGTTTAGCTCAAGGGTGTGAGCTGTAATGATTTAGGAAACTAGCAACTGGTCAGAATCTTCCAACGTTGATTACTGGTTAAAACCTATTCTAAGTGTAACCCCTCATGGGTTGGTCATGAAACTCAAGCTTGCACCTCATCCTTGAGCAGGAAACCACTTTGTAACTGGCACTTACTGGCAGACTTGTTGGCAATCTAATCAGAACAGTTAAGATTTAAGAGGTTTGGAAAACTAATCTTCTGCAAGTGTCAAAGTGTGCACAAGGCCATTCTGCTGCTGTAGATGACAGCCTCAGCTCCCAAACTGGAATCACTCAGAGTCCTTCCACTTCCCACTTGAGCTTCAGTTCACAAGTTAAAGCTTAGAATCATAGAATCATAGAATTGGCTGGGTTGGAAGGGACCTCAGAGATCATCAAGTCCAACCCTTGATCCACGACCGCTGCAGTTATCAGGCCATGGCACTGAGTGCCACATCCAGTCTCTTTTTAAATATTCTCCAGGGACAGAGAATCCACTACTTCCCAGGGCAGCCCATTCCAATGTCTGATCACCCTCTCAGTAAAGAAATTCTTCCTAATATCCAACCTAAACCTCCCCCGGCACAACTTAAGACCATGCCCTCTTGTCTTGCTGATAGTTGCCTGGGAAAAGAGACCAACCCCCACCTGGCTACAACCTCCTTTCAGGGAGTTGTAGAGAGTGATGAGGTCTCCCCTGAGCCTCCTCTTCTCCAGGCTGAACAGCCCCAGCTCCCTCAGCCTCTCCTCATAGGATCTGTGCTCGAGTCCCTTCACCAGCCTGGTTGCCCTCCTTTGGACCTGCTCCAGCACCTCAATATCCTTCCTGAACTGAGGGGCCCAGAACTGGACACAGTACTCAAGGTGTGGCCTCACCAGGGCTGAGTACAGGGGCAGAATCACCTCCTTGGACCTGCTGGCCACGCTGTTCCTGATACAGGACAGGATGCCATTGGCCTTCTTGGCTTCCTGGGCACACTGTTGGCTCACGTTAGCAGTTTCTCTGCTAACAAATGTTAGCTACAATAGTGTCATTACTTCATCACTGTGGTTCATTAGCTGGCGGTAGGTGTGTTTTAAGGCTCCTGCACATAGTGCTAGGAAAACACAAACATGCAGTAGAGAATGAGGTCTTCCTTCAAATGATAAAAGCTTTATGAATGCCAGACTTAATAGACCTATACTTAACATGCCTGTAGATAGGTAAATTACACTGCAATAGTTACTGGGTCAACAGCATCAACAAACTTGAAGTTCTCACATTTTTTTATGTAAGTTCATGATCCCCTACATTTAGAGAACAAAGGGTTATATTCTTCAGTAGCATTTGGAAAATGTTGATTTCTCCTAGTTACTGCTAGAATATAAACTGCGATCACTGCAATCAATAAATTTACATTTCATTTAAAGAATGATTCTGTGCTCAAAATAAATGGGAGCACTTCAGTATCCATATGTTTTTCTCTGTTTTCTCGTCTCCTAAAGAAAATGGAAATGAAAAGAAAGTGTATCACAAAGATATAGTAATAGTTTGGAAATAAATCAGGAAACATAAAACTGTGATTCTGACCACAGCTTTTATATTTTCCACATTGCATAATGTAGTTGCAACATTACTCTACTCACTTTAAATCAGGGATAAGGCAGCTTAGATTGAAATTCTATTACTGTTAACTTAAAAGCTATCCATTGAATCTTGAGTAGCTTGGGAGAAACCTAAAAGAGATTTCTTTTATTTGTTCTTGTTCTTTGTAAGTGAAATTACGTAACTGAAAAAAATACAGGCTTTCTCTTTGTCAAAGGAGAACAACAGCATTTGTCACTTTGCAATATTGTCTCCACCAAATCAGATTTATCAGGGTTCAGTAACAGTTACATTATAAAAGTATAAAAAGAATGTAGAAAATCTCTTGAGCAGCATAAAGCGGGATCTATAGTGGGGAAACTGTAAACCTCAGCCCACCTTTTGGAGAGTTTCTTGAACACTCTCCATAAATTCTAGCTGAATATCTTTTTATTTGCTTTCATGGATTGCCTGTGCAGCTATGGAACATTAGTTAAATTGAACCAATATAGATATATCATTTTGTATTATTGAAGGCAATTTTCTTTAATTATCATAATAAGAGGGAAATTACATATCTTCATAAGGGCCACTTGTGTCACTTCCCTGTATATCCAGGTCTTTCCAGCTGATTGTTTTCAATCAACCTAGAAAGCACTACGAACAAAGCTGCTGGAGCATAGCAGTACTACTTCCAACATTATTCATTTCATACATGACATATTTTCAAACATGGTTTCTGAGATCCAAACCACATGAAAGGATTTCTTTTGATTGTTTGAAAAAGTTTGTGGTCTATATATTCGCTTACAGTCATCATGGAAAGACTTATTCAACGACAGTATGTTTTTAGTGGCTTGGATTTTTTTTCTCTTTTCCATCTTGTGAGTGAAGATGAAAGAAGAACATAATTACTCCAGGATTAAACTTCTTTACATGAAGGACATTTCACTCTGACTTTGAACATTAATATCACTAGAAAACACAGAGACAATAATTCTCATTTACCATGCAGGTTCAGATGATGCAATGCACTGAATGAAAGGATGTAAAACCATAATTATACACATACGGCTTGTCAGAAAGTAAAAGGAATGTTATAATAACTACTAATTAACTTTTACAGCATAGGTAAAGTTGGTTAGGTATTTCAAATTATAAGAAGGTGAAAACTATGCTTTTCCTGAACTGGGAAAAATAGCGATATGAGCTCTTTTCCCCCAGAGCGATCACTCAAAAACCAGATAAACTTGTATCTGAAACTTGGCATGTCAGTAATGACTAGTCATCACGTTCTTTGATTCACTATAAAAGGTTTGGTTGTCAAATAACACAGCACAAGTAGCAGCTACAGAGGCACAGCTCTGAATTTTAAAAAAATGTGTGGTCATATATACACATTAAAAGTAAACCTAAGGGTCCATCACTGAAAATGTCTTTGGTAGCATTGTTTTTCACTTATTATGGAGTTTTTTTCATTTTCAAATGAAAAAATTATTTTTGTTAAACATGAGAAAGGGCAGAATTTAAAGAAAAAAACATTGATTTTAAAAATATTCCAGAATTTGTAAAAATGTTTTTTGGTGATATTTTATGACAAGACTATATAAGAAACAAAGTGGTATTTTTAATTTTCATTGTATCTTTCTTTTTGCATAGATGAAAATAAGTTATATTTCTCATAGAGTTGCAGTAAAAAATAAAGTAGCTTCTGTCATACATTTTTTATATACACCCTCAGTCAAGCAGCCATGATTCACCAGCATACACCAGTAGAAAACTAGGCCATGCACACTAGACCAAGTAGCTAAACTCTGTCTTTGGCTAAATGTTCTTCTGTAGGTAAGTCCTAACTACTCACCCAGATACTGTTATCTTTATCTATAGTGAGCATCAATACCCAGCTTCACCACAAATCTCAGGAACACACTGGAAGAATGCTGACTGAAAAGAACAATATACAAACCTGCCCAGCAATATGAATTCCATCAAAATCTGTATGCACAACAGTCTGCATTCATTTTGAGGAATCTGAATTAGAAGAGATCTTAAAGTCCTATCCATGTCACAAAATATTGCCCAGTGCTGTTGAGCAAAAAATACTCATTTATTTTAAAGTGACCTTAAAAAAAGCCAGACTGTCATTTAAAACAAAACAAAACAAAACAAAAACAAACAAAAAACCTCTCCAAGAATAATAATCCAGTGAAAATTCTATTTGCAGAGAATTTTTGCTGTTGAACTTTTCGTCTAGTCAAGCCAAATTTTCAAACCACAAAAATCTGTTTTTCATTTTTTGATCCTTTCTGCCTTCATACAAAGGACACCACTCAATGACAATGGGATCATCAAATTTTCCACACTTCAAGCACATCCATTTTCTCCTTGGCATAAAACCGTGCAGGATTATCACAGCTTTGCCCTGTACCAGAGCATCCATGACATGTGCCAACCATATTACTTTGGTGCTTGTAATTCTGAGGTAAAGCCTTTATATTGCAGATCACACTCCTCTGAGCCAAACCTTTCTGTTATTCATTACCTGTCTTTCCATTCTTTCCAGAACATGTGCAAGAATGCAGCATTTGAGGAGACGTTATTTGCTTTATGTAATAACTGATATCAGCATCCCCTCCAGGTTACATCTTTTTCAAGTAAGAGACTTACAAGAAACAAACAAATACCACTTTATGCTCCATTAATTAGCATTTCTTTTGCAATGACCAAAGGCAAGGTCACAGGGAGTTGGAAAGAAGATATTCTCATAAACTTGTGTAAATTCAGTGCTGATGCTTCTCTGAGCAAATAAAACCCAAAATGGTTTTCGCCTGGAATTTTTAAATGTGAATTTCTCATAAAAAGCTTCTCCTGTCTTTGATTCTTTGATTTGGATTACCTGCAATTGCTTGCAAGTACTTAAATGCAAATAAGCCCCATTTCCTTTCAAGATCAAAGATTTATGGGATGTCAGATTTTATCTCTGACAAACACTACACTATATGTATAAGCCTAATGCTGTATGTTCACACAGAGTCCCATGTTCACTGTGTTAAACAGAAAGTAGGTCATTGCCACAAAGTAAGTGAATGAGCATAACAGTATAAGAAATCTATAATTCTCTCTTGAGGGTTCAACAAGGGAACTAGGGAAAGAGATTGGATTAATTCTACTGAAACAGTGTGGTTGGTCATTATTCTTTATGTGGATCAATATGAATTGAGTCTAGGCTATTCTAAAACGTACTGTTACTTTCCAGAAGGCAGGGAGTTATTTTGGTGGTGTGTTCAAGCCATAATAGTTACATTTGTCAGATTATCCATTATACCTCATGTCTAAATTCTCAGTGCTCAGATGTACTGTTGGAGTGATCTTGGCTAGTTTTACTTGGAGGTGAGAAATTACAGCCAGACCTATTTTGGGTAATTTTTAAATTATCAGCCATTCTTAAAAAAAAAAATAAAAAATACTGAGGACAGCCTGATTATCTCTAGTCATCTTGGCTGTTTTAAAAATTCATTTACTGTCTAATCTGAGAATATCACAATATGACAGGATTAGACTTTTTGCCACTTTACTGCCACCTTATTATTGCTAGTAAATAGTTACTGCTCAGTTTCCCCTCCCCGCCTCCCTGGCTCTTCAAATTATGCAGCTTGCTTTTTTAGCACCAGAATTCCTATGGAGACACAAGAGGTATGAAATCCCAGGTGTCCCTTGGGAATATGTTTCATGGTGCTGTTCATGTCAGCTAATCTGACCCTGTAAAGGGCTGAATAACTTCTAGAAGTGTTAAATTCTGTTTTCTGAGGACTAGGATTTTTGCTGGTGTAAAATGTTACTGAAATGAGGAGAAAGACTTCAATGGATATATGATAATTTAAATCAGCTAATATTTTGCCACAACTTTCATGATTTCAGAAGGTGTTTCAGGCTTTCAACACCGCATTGCAGGATGGAGCCCTGAGGATTAAAAGTTAAAAATTCCTTTACAACCTCTATCATAAGGGCTATGTGCTCAGAATGTATATTCGAGAAAATGTTTAGAGCTGCATAATATATGCTGTGCAAATGTCCTTCCTCCTTCTGACATTGACACAGATTGTCTCAACTCATTGCAGAATTCTTCCTGCTTATAGCTAACTTCTTTTTCATTTATTATCTTCACTGTATCTAATGATAGTGGGCACAATGTGCAGTCATTTTGCACCAAATCTGTGTGCTTATATGCATTGCCAGTAAATGGGAATGAAACAAGGATGTCCAGAAGCAAAGAAGGACTGCAAGGAAGATACAGAGGGCACTGAAAAGTCAGCTTTTTGAAGGGAATGTGTAAGGAGATTATTGTAATCATCTTTATATGAAGATAAAGAATTTGACCTTTGTCTTCACTGCAGCATTTAAAGGACAGGTGAAGAGTTTTGGTTTTTAATTAAAAAGACAAGAAATAAAATGTGTTAAAAAGTACCTATTTCAGTGCTAGCTATATCAAGAAAGTAAAACCTATTTTCTAATATAGTGTTCAGTAGATACTGCTGCTCAGTAAATGTCAGTCAAAACGAGTGAAAAGAACAGTGGCTAAAAACCCTTTCTTCTCTCATTTGTTCAGATTTCAGCCTCTTTTCTCATGAGATGTCATAACTTCATTTTATCTCCAGTTACCATAGAGTCTTTCAGGAGGGACAAGAGCTGAATGCACATAAAAGAAGAACAAATGACAGTGAACGAAAGAAAATTCCATTTTTTTTTTCTTTTTCAAGATTACTATTAAATGAGATTTTTGTTCCTGGAAAAATAAACGCAATGGATTAAATTAGAGAAATGCTGTCATTGTGACATGAAAATGCAAGGTCATTATTCATTTATTACACCCCACTGAGTCACAAAATTTAGGGAACATGCACTATCTCACAGTATATTACCTAAGGTCTTTGATTCTGCTAATGTGCACTTGAAACATGGAAGTAATTTCATGTGAGTGTAAAAGAAAAACTGGCATGCTTAAAGTTGAGAAGCTGCATAAGTCTTTGTGGAATGGAAACCCAGACACACAAGACAGCTGATAGGAATGCAGAAATTAACCTGAAATATAAAGTTTTCTTCTGCTGGAAATGATAGATTAATTTTACCTTGTGGATGTCCTTAAACAACAGGAATTCAAGGAAATTAAAACAATATATTAAATTTGCAAACTGAAACCCTTTAAAGTATAGAAATTCCCGTAATGATGTTGCCTTAAGGCAAGGTTACACACTACCTCGAGAAATTTGCATTAAATAGATTGCAAATGTGCAAAATGCCCATGAATTAGGTATGTCAGGCAAGTGATTGGATGTGGATTTGGGATTAAGATTTTCAAACAGGTTATATCACTCCTCTGCAATACTGCTTTCAACCCCAAGTGACTAAATGATTTAAATGCCTGAATCTCACTATCTTTTCCTTTGATCTACTGAAGATCCTAGCCTAGCACTGAACTCTGGGTCCCATTAAAGCTGATAACAAACCACTCATTTAATTTCAACAATGCCAGGAATTGTCCTGGGACATCTAATTTTATCCACTCAAGAACATACATTCTCTAGGAGTGTTTCTTCACCCATTAGTGTTTTCATTTAGAGCTAGACCGAGCCATAGGAGATGAGCTTGACTTCAGTCCAATAGAGGTGGATGACCTTTAAGGAGAACAGTCACATGTTCACAATATGCCATGAACAAAATAGCCCAAATAAAAATCACAAATTTCTGCGAGGAGAACACAGGGTTTGTTATCCTTTCAACGGGCTGAAGTCAGTATTGCTGATCTGTGCTGCCATCCTGTGTCATGCAGCACTCTGCCTTGCACTTTCTGCTGCTGAGACGGAGTATTTTCTGTGAAGCTGAAATCTCTGACAATACTGGCCCTATTTCCCTTTCCTTTTTGTTGAACTTCACCCATGGTAAACACTCCACATCACATTTCCATTCAGTGAGTGGGATCTATAGTTCAGTATGAAGTATTTGGTGTCAGCCTGGTTCCAAACATGTGCATCCCTCAACAGTTAAAAAACAAAAAGCTTTTATCATACTAAGGTCAAACTGATATTTATTTACCACTAGGGACAGGCATCATTGCATGCTAATTGTCAAATAGGTTATGCTCTGATTTAATTGGCAAACCACAACTGAAAATGATGGATAATATTTTCATTACGCTTATTTCAAGGCATTTCTAAACCATATTTCTCGTTCATCATCAGCAAATATTTTCACTGGATTTCACTTGGACAGTCTCAGGACAAATATTGTCCTTTCATTTTCATGTGAAGTCCTTCAGGCAAGAAGATTTTCATCTTTAATCATGACCTTTAACCACAACTACAATTAATAAATACACAGTTTACATACACATATATATTTAACTGTAAATTAAACTTTTAATTCTATGCAGATGTGCAAGAGCTTGAATGGACATGGGAAAACCTCACTGACCACTGCTTTAGAGAACAATCAGCATTTCCCTTTGTTAAAAGATGCAAAGGACAGAAAGATTAATTCAACAATGATGTTCTAGTTCTTCAAGAAAATACTGTATATAGAATCTTACAATCTATTTGCTAAAGTCAGCTGCCAGCTCAACCACATGGTGTCCTCTCCCTTGGCAGACAGGATGAGTTTTAATTAAAGTGATTTTTTTGCACTGGCAGTATTAGTGAATCAGTGAACACTTAAACTTTGTCTTCTTACATCTTAAGTCAAGTGGCCTCCAATCTCTTCTGGTTTCTTGTTCCTTTCAGATCTGTAACAGCCAAAGCAGGTGGCTTTACTGAGCCTCTGCAGTTTTGGCTCTGATTCTTCAGGTTGTTTCTCCAGAACCAAGTCATTCTCCTTCTGAAATTGCCTCTTTCCCAGACTGCTGAGTGGAGCATTTCTCCTAGACTTCAGAGAAATACTCACTAGATACCTATCTTTGCATTATATTTCACAAAACTAAGATAAGATTGTTAACTGGTACACAAAACCAAGGACACAGAAAATCAGAGACTGGAGATTGTTAGCTAATTAACTAATGAATACTGTCTTTGAAAATATGCTATTTTGTTCACAGTATTGTGTAGTGCCCAAAGTGGATAGTACACAGTAAATTGGTATTTCTAGTAAACCTCATGTGATTTAGTTTTGTGATTTTAATAACTGTACTCTGTTTAAAGCCATGAGAGTAGCTAGGATCATTCTACTCTTCATAGGCTTTTGCATGCTAGTCTTCATAGTCACAGATTAATTTTCCACAAATATGTATTAATTCTAAGTGGTTCTGCACTAGTGGAGTGCTGGATAAGCTACTCACAAAACTAGAAACATTGGAAGTGCATCAGTGTCACATTACATCTTGTCCTGTGGAGATGCTTTTGCCATGGTATGTGAATAACACTGTTTCAGGCAAGTCTCTACACATGGGGATGCACTCTGCTGTTTAGCTGTACCAAATACGTGAAGATAGAAAAGGTATCTGGAAAACAGCTCTGTCTTGTATCACACAAGCATGGCCTTATCTCCATTATGCTGTGAAACTGTAGATATTGCTTTTCCTATTCTAGGAAAAAGTCTTTCCATTTTTGTTTCTATTGAAATTATCTTCAGCCTGAATTTTCAGACCAGCCAGCACTTTTGCAGCACTTTAAAGTATAGCTTATTTTGGCTACTTTTGCAAAATCACCAGATTTTGCTTTCATTTTCAAGTTAAAATAACCTAATTTCAAAGCTCTGTCATGGCATAATCAGTTTGGTGGAAAACAACAGAAAACCAACCTAGAACACATATTACAAATCCTGCATTGATTTCAGTGGGAATCCACATCTCAACCTTGATTGTTTAAGAAGGAGATTATCAATGGCACATGCAGTAACAGCACTCACTGCCCAGAGAGACAGTGAGGAGCATTGGAGGAGTTCTATCATTTTGCTGCAATGTCAGATTTTAGCTTTATAATATAATCACACCTATGTAATGAGCACTAAGTGCATGGCTTCTCCCACTGCCAACTGTGCCAACAGAGCTCCTTTTGGCCGGCAGCACAACTAATAAGGGGATCTGAGAGGTAAAAGAAAGGAAGCTAAAAACAGCAGCGTGAGCAGGAAGAAAGCAAGGGTTAAGGTGAGGCTTTGCAATAAGAAGAGGTGATAATAGTTTTAATCGCGACAACAGTAGAAGCAATAGTGTAACACGGGACAAAATCCTGCTTCCAGGAGGGTTTAAAACAGGGAGCACTCGCCCTCTAGAGGGCTGGAGACCAGCAGCAGCTCTTGCTGTTCCAAACTCGCAGATCCTTCATTGCAGTTTGGGAATGGTGCGAAAGGTTTCAAGTTGCCGAGGTCCCCTCTGCCTGCCTCCCCCCTGGCATCAGCCCTGCCGTGCTCCCAGGGCTCTGGAGGAGCCAGAGAGGAGGTGGCTAAACACGATCTGCTTTCCCAGAAGCTGTCATGGGAAAAACTATCGGTCTAACCACTAAAGCTATCTGGAAGATGAATCATATGTTTCTGGAGCTATAAACTGGCAGATTGTGACTTTCCTGGAAGAAAATCAGCGCAGGTATCTCTTTCCAATACTGCTTCTTGAGCAAGAACTCTGCCGTGCTCCTCAGTCTCACTTAAACCTGCTGTTACCATACTTTCCCATTGCATAGCCCACATTTTCCTCTTCTCTTGCCCCTTACCTGGCCACTTTTCCTTTGCCACCAGAGGCACAAGTTTCCATCAGCTTTCTCTTATCATCTATAGTTTTCCTTCTAGCTTCTCCACAGTCTCAAAAGGACTATAAGATGGGGAGTTTTTAATTTTTCACTATTTCAATACCTACCATCATGGTGACCTAAAATTCTCCATTGCCAATACGAGTACCCTAAAAACTGAACCACTAATACCTGTGAAGAAAGCAAAATTTGCCATCTGAGGAATGCACTGGGTATAATAAAATCAAAAAGGCAAAGAAGTTTTTGACAGTTCCAAAGTTAACAATGTAAAACAGACTTCTCCAGATCCTTTAAGCAGGGCTAAATGGATCACTTAAGAGAAAACTCTTATATATTCATGACATCTAATGGCACTTTGAAAGCAGTTTGTACTTGTGTTTTTGAAATATGTGTAAATTCAACCAGAGTTCCCTGAGGCCTAAATTTTAAGGCTCAGTTGAATTTTAATTGCTTACTAACAACATTAAGTAACCTTCCAATTAGTTGTCTCTTAAAACAAGCTTACCCATGAGATACTATTCCAAAGTCTATATGTGTAAAATTTTTATTTTTTGAAAATGAAAATATATTTGATTTCCAAGATGAATGTAATATCTTCTATTTCAAACAATGTGTTAAGCAGGGTCAGAAAAAAAAATTAATTAATGAAGCCCTTTTTGTGATGTACTGGATGATTTCTTTGCATGTTTGGTATTCTGTTTAAATTGCACACATGTGGTATTAACATGGGTACTTGATACATTACATGGCACACAGCTAAATAGTTTATCTTTGTCAAATATGGTTATCTGAAGGTGAAACGTGTTTGGTGAGCTCTATTATCAATAGATACACTATTGAAAGAAAGATATTTGTAAGCAGGCCTGGGGCATGATCATTCAATAGTTTTTGCACATACAGTGATTTTTCTAATGATTCATGTTGTATCTGACATTCAGCATAGCCAGTATTCCATTTATTGAAAGCTTTGTTGGTTCTGTTTTGAATGGCAAACCGCACACACTTGAGTTATCACAATAGAAAAGCTTATCATAATAACTGCATATAAACTGCAAGAGGGCAAAAGCTTCAGCCCACAGCAGCTCCTCTGTACGCCAAGGTTAGACATTGTCTCATCTGAATGGAATTGCACCCTAAGTTATGTTTAAGAGTTGAATAAGCCAAAGTTATTATCACATTCACTTTTATGCTCAGCTGTGCCTCCAGGGATAGTCTTCTGCCATTTGCATGCTGCTTGGCCTTGATTTTGTTATTAGGAATTCATTTTATAGGGTGCATTGAAAAACAGCATTTGATGCTTCAGAAACAAAGGGTCTCTTTCAAGACTTGCTAAGTACAGAGATGTGAAAAATATAGTATGGGTAAAATTAAAAATATTATATGTGTATTATTGACAATAAGTGTTGGAAGCTTCAGAGACTCAATATTCATAGCTACCCATTTTCAATTAGACTCTTCCATTATTTTTTTATTTCCCTTTTTTCATAGCCTCACAACCACAAGCTGAAGTTTTTCTATGTGTGACTATGTGCTCCATCATCACAGTAAATTCCAGTTCTGGGTATAAATTCTCCTGATAAAATGAAAGCATATGCCAGCATATAAAACCTTGCTGTGCTGATCCTATTTGCAGGGTAGTTCTTGATCTGATCAGCAGTTTTCACACCCTCTTCATTCTCCATTTGTTTGTGGAAGACGTATGAAATGACCTTCCAAACAGATAAAAAGCTGAGTGACACATTTATTCCACATACGTATATATGTAAGCCATACAAAAATACTGGCTGGTTGGTTGGTTGGTTGGGTTTTAAGAATGTAGGAGACTGAAGCTACAATGCTAATTTCATGAGGTTTTTTTTCACAGGTTTTGCTATGATTTTGGTCAAGATAATCAAAAGCAAGCTCTAGAGAATTTGCTGGTCCTGTAAAAGATTCACCCATGAATTAGCTTTCAAGCTTCCAAGACAACTAACTTTAAAAAAATATACTTATCAAAATATGTAAGTAAAACCAACACACAGGTGACTGAAAATTCTTTGTTCAGACTACATCCACTTGTTCAGCAAATCCATTTATGAAAAAAAAGCATTTCTGGAAATTACCTCATTTTGAAAATAATAATGCAGAATTAATATAAATAGATATTTGAATTTCAAATCTATACAAATAGATTTGCATATCTGTAAAAACAGCAAATTTTACAGGAACTCCAGAAGAAGTTTCACCCACATATGTCAGCACATAGATTCTGACAATGACATTAATATTGTTCTGGAATCCTATTGATTAATTAATGTAATTCTATTAACTTATCTTTAAGATGGATAATAATACCAATCTAACTCATTATTTCCTTTAGAAACTGTGAAACTGAGAGACTTGTTGACTGAAGTAAAGATTCTAGTGATACAGAAGTCCTTATTAACCTTAACAAGGCCAGAGTTTCATTTTGTCAGTGGTAGCACTGAAAGATTCCCGTAGTCATGACATACACACTGCAGTTTTAATAACTAGTAAAGCCATCAAAAATAATAACTCGATTCTTTTTCGTATTATTGGTGCAGGCAGCCATCCAACACTAAGCTTCTGTAGTAGGTTGCCTTCAATTATTAAGCAGTAAAGGTGGCAGGTCTTTATCAGGAACAGAGATGAAAGAGAATACTTTGCTTTAATACAAGAAGGGAGAGACATGTTGCTGAACATAATGAACTGTATGCTATGGGGAGTACACCGTAATAGGCTCTTTATTTGGGTTATATGTGGAAGATGAAACAAATATGTTCATACATTCCAAAGACGTCCTTTCAAAACTTCAAACCATCTCATTTCATTCACTTTGGATAATATTTTACATCTGACAAAGCATGAGATCATTCAGCAGATTAGGTCACACTACCCATTTGAAGACTTCATGGATTATTCAACGGAAAGAGACTTAACATGTCCTGAAAACTGTAAGTAAAAGTAAAATGCGCATGATAAAAACCCTGGCTCAGTTCTGCAGCCTTGCTTAGGTATATCTCCTGGGGACACACAGCAGAAAGCCACTGCTGCAGGAATGAAAGCTTCTAGTACCCTGGCCCCAAACCAGCGGCTGCACAAGTGGCAGCTTCTGCCTTTGAGTTCAGTGTGGTGGAATAGTACCTGTGTGCCTTCCAGATGGCCAGCATTATATCTACAGATAAGTAGAAATCATCTGAAAAAACCATGGGGCAACACTTCACTGATGTTTACTTCATGAAATGCTATTTACTTCAGTGTGACTGACTACGCCATGTATAAGTTAGCAGGCAGTTTGACCCATGAGACTTAAATTAACTGAAAACAAGACTGTTGGACAAATTAAAAAATTATGCACCGTCTTCAGCGTTTCTGAAGTGTTTTGACTCTAAATCTCCATAACAATAACCCATATTTTAAAGCTTAACTTCAACATTACAAAATGATGGCACAAAATACAGACATTTAACAAGTCTTAAAATTGTGTCTGATGTCTAGAATGTGATTATAAGAATTGGCTAACTGCAGCATCCTGTAGACATTAACAGTGGAAGATACAGATGGTTTCTGCTTAGCATTTGTTTGTAATAATAAAGTGTAAGTCAAGATGCATTTTGTGCTGCATTTTAAACAGCTGTGTAAGAGCCAGTGCAAAATATAAAACCAAGTACAACTTAAAAATATAACACTGCTTTGCTTTTCTCAGAAACAGTCAGTGAACTGAAGAATGTTTTGATTATTTTAGCTTGATATCACTTGTGCATCTTGGTTTTCTAAGAAAATTAGAGTTGCAGCTCACACTTTTCCTGTTTATCATCGAGTTCCACTCTCCTCTACCAAGTGACTAATTGCAAAGGAATCTGACAAGCGCAGAAATCTCAGGGATATTATATTCCATGTTTTGTTAAAAGAGACAGATGAGAAGCACAAAAACTTAAGTGCTCAAGTGAAAGAAAAGCAGGAAGAACTCATCCATTTTATATTCAGTTTGCTGAGCAATCTGTCTGTGCATCACTCCAAATCAATTACAGTGTATGATTTTACACTGCTGGCATGGGCAATGCAAAATCACAGAAGGGATGAGAGGTTCCTGAGGGCATTGTAATACAGGGACAGAAATTGGGGAATTGCTTTACTTCAATGTAATGGATGTAGCCAACAAAAAACAGTATTTAGATCATAAAGCAGTTTTTCTAAACATCTACCTCGTCATATAACAAACTTCTGATGCCTAAAGTAGTCACAGATCCAAATACTACATTTTGACTGTCACTGCTTCTTCAGCATGCCAGAATACATCCAGTTGAGTACACTTGGTGTTCAAGTGTTTGAATAAGGAAAGTCAAAAATAAAGAACTGCTTCTGTGGCTATTGGAGAACAAACTCTGGCTACACCATCCCCTGATGTTCAGATCACATAAACATTAATTCACTCTCAGAAACTCTTTTGGAGCCAATAATCTTGTCCTGAAACAAAAGCTGGTGAGATTACAGAGACAGTTTTCTCAAAGACCTCTTCTAAAAGGCAATTGGATGAAGAGTTTATCAGGTTAGGCTGCCATCATCTTATACAACCCTCTGACTTAATCCTGGGGCTTTGCACCCTCAGATTTCTCTAAGGGTCTTTTCCCATACATGGAAGGATACTGCACAGTTTCACATTAGGAAACCACTCCTATAGTAAGCTGTATTACTGTTCTCTCACTACTTTAATTAATTTAAAATTAATTTCCCCTCCCCTCAGCTCTGTCTTAGAGAGGAGACAGAGGAGATCAAGGGCCAAGAGTGGACTTTAATTTTTATAGACCCTCTCTGGCTTTGCAGTTAGAAGATGCCTTTTTTTTTTTTTTTTTTTTTCCAATAGAGATGTCCTGCTACTGACACTTAATTATGGAAAAAAATGGAAATAAATCTGAGTTAAATATTTTTCCTCTCCTTTCCCTCCTCCCCTCAAAATGAGAGATAACAAGAAAAACTTCTTTGCAGCGTGTGGTAGCTGAAAGGTAAACAGATGTAAAGCAATTTTCCAACTACTTTGGATAGCATCAGACACGGACTTGACTGTCCTCTTCTCAAAATACGCTTCACTTGTCCTAAATCAAGGCAAATATTTAGTGTTTTTCCAATATTGCAGGTCCGCAGGATCTAACACATTTTTGCAGATACTGGCAGAGAGTTAAATGAAATCTTTAACTCTGCATAAACTCAACAATTCCTTTTCACAGATGTTGGTATTCCCATTCACAAAGAGTATGGTCTGGCCTGTATTTGTGCTATACATGTATCTGCACTGTCAAGGATTAATAAAAGTTCTCTGTCAACAGGGTGACAAGAGAAAGGCAGAAATACCTTGTGAGAACTAGGTGAGGGACTACCTCTGCACAGCATTTATCACTATTCTGGCTTCTCTCACTCCAGTGCAAGAAAGAAGCTAAGAAATTAAATATAACCCAAATAAGGCTAAAAGAAAATTCATAAAGTACGAGCCACTCTGTGCTATCAAGAATGGAGCAGATGGCAGAGGTATTAAAATTTTTAAAAATGTAAACAGTTAAGGAAGGCATTCATCATGACTGTAACCAGGTATTCTGGTCTGGCTAAAATAATCCAAAGACAGACAAGCACTTTTGATACCCTACATCAGCCCAGGCTTTCAGCAAGACTTACAACTATCCTTCTTTCTCTCAAATCACTGTCTGTGAATAAACCTGCTCCTAGCACCACAGCAATGGGAGGTATCCTGCTGACAGTACAATACCAAGCAGCATCTGCACTTGCCAACCTCAGTCCTGCCTGGGGTCACATAGCCAGGTAGAGGGCCTATTCCACTTTGTGGGATCTCTTTGAGAGAAATTGTCCAGAATTTACCACAATGAACATTGCACTCCATTTTCATTCCATTTTCTACTGTAAAATCTTTGTGGGGAACATTTTCCTTTCTTTCACACTACTATGTATGTATTTAATAAGTTTCCACCTGCCACTGCCAGGATTTGTGCTAACAGGCAGACAGGCTCTGGAATACCCCCAAGTCCTAAGTTTCAGGCTGAGCAGATGCTTGCAAAGGTAGGAAGGAAGCAGAAAAACAGCAACAGCAGAACCATCAACTTCTGTCTCTGCCTCTTACTTGCAGTCTTGTCTGGAAGAAAACATGAACAGAATAAATTAGGAAGTGTGTTGAGACCTGGCAAACATTTCTCTCCGTATCACTTTGTAAAATTGTGATGGATGTTGGCTGACATCTGTAGTGCAAACCCCTTGATTTGCTAAACTTTTGTAATTGAAGAGAATACATTTTTAAAAAAGAAGGCAAATAAATTTGGAAACAAAACTGATGCACAAGCAAACTGGTAGGGTTCAGTGGCATTCAAGAGAATAGCTGAAGCTGGGGTTGTGCTCACATCCTCTAAAAGACTATTCTCACCATACCCTCTCACAGGAAGATGTTGGTCAATGCACCCAGGGAACTGGGGAAGAGAAGGGCCAGAATCTGGAATGCAGAAGCACATCCTCCTAAACCCACTGGCTGCTACACATTTGTCATAAACTCCCTTCACAGAGACTTTATTCATGTCCTTCAGAAGAAGATTGACAGGCAGATAGTCTCATTATTTTCTCTACTGACAAAGCACAATTTCTGACATCCCAGCTGTATCCCCTTTAAATATCTTTCAGTAGACCTTGAGCACAGCCTTTTGTCCTGTAACTTTTGCTGACTTTCATAAAGAGTTTTATGCTGCTTTTGACAACAAGTAGTAAAGGACTGTGCACAAAATCGCTGGTCTCTCTCATGGGAGGGTGAAGCAGCCACAGAGGAAATAATTTTTATTAACTTTAACCCAGAGAAAACCCTAGAACAAAGGTGCAGGCACAGTCTACATTCTGTGCAGGAAAAAATGCTGAGATTCAAGCACGCACCCTTGACAAGTGGGAGGCACTGACCTCTGCACCAGAGGATAATAAATGAAACTTCTTGTTAAACACAAAATAGTTTTCTGATTGCTGAACAGTTTTAATTGAGTTTTTTTAATGAAACAGCTTGTGCAGACATGGGAATCTTTAGCCCAAATATTTAATTTAGATAAAGTCACAAATGATTGAAAACAAAATCTCTTGAAAGCAAAAAAACACTTGGGAAAGGTATCTCTCTAGCCAAACAGTGGGTATTAAATTGTCAACAATTTTTCATCAATGGAAAAGATCTTTGAAGTAATCACAGTTACACAGAATTTGTCATTAAATAACTGAAAGCAAAACCTGGTCATGGTAATCCAAACAGTTTTATGTGATTTGTGAAGGCAAGTAGACCAAGATAATTTTATGCCTGTTAAGTTTTACATGGCAGTGAGGTTTTTCTCAATTACCCTTTTTTAAGATGTAAAAGTCATGTTTACAAAATTATAGAAATATATAACTGTATAGGTGTGCATGTATATTCACAAAATAATACAAAGTACAACTCTTACATTACCACTGCAGCAGTAATCTCACACAGTGAGAAAATTTAGGAAAAAAGAAAGTGTAACAGATCAGTTTCTATTCCATTTCCAGTAAGAAAAGCTCTGATGTACAAAATACATCAAAGACAATAACAGGAGAAAGAAAAAATATTCTAAAGTTGTCTAAGGAGTAGTATAAAGATGTCCATTTTGTGATTAAATTTTTGGGGGAATGATGTTTGATATATTTTGAAACTCTGCCCACTCAGATTGGTTAAGCTTGTGAAAGGTTGCCTGTCAAATGCTGTGTCAGTGATATGAAAACAGACAGCCAGTAAATCATCCTTCCAATATAAACATCAACTATAAATAAATGTCTGCAGCAGAATGCCAGCCTGATGTTCCATTAAGATGAATGCTATAAACCATAAAGCAAACTAAATTCTGATGACAAGAAATCTGTAAAAAAGAGACAGTAGCTTATGGTCATATTAGGAAACTGTTAGTAAAACCAGGGAACTGAACAGTCAACAGAAAAAAAACAGCAGTCTTTTTGTTGTGACCAACTATAAAGCATATGAAAATAAGTAGAAATATTTTTAAATTGCACCATGCAGTTTAGACTCCCTCTATGTGAGTCTCAGAAGTACTTCTTTTTATATGCTTATTCTTTTGAGATCATTGTTCTTTGTATGTATATGTAACTGTTTTTAGCTTGGAAAATTTGTGAAGTTCCTGTTAAGGCTGATTCTTCATGGTGTTAGAAACACATTGGCTCTGGAAACATACATACCAAAAATAAACATGTACTGGAAGCAGCTCTTATCAGAATGTTGTGACTTGAATCTAATTTGAAACAAATATAGACAAAAAGGGACAAAAAACACAGGAGAAGAAATGGTAGAAGGTAGGGATGGTAGATATAATGAAAATTAGGATCAAATGAATTGCATTCACTAGTACACAGCACCTAGGCTTTACATGAAAGTTACTCGATCTTTCCACTAGTCTTTAAAAATAATGAAAAAATACGTAATTAAGATAGATGATTATATAGGTTAATGCACATCATCCTGATTTTAACTACATCAAGTTATTGGCTTTTTCATTTAATTTAAAAATTAATAAAATGGGAAAATTACACGGAAAACACAAATGAGAAAAAGAGAGGAAATGAAAGGCGCTGGAGCAAACTGGAGCCGAGCAGCTGGCGGGGAGATGGAGGATGTGGGTTAGGGCAGCAGGGATGGGGAGGGCAGAAGGGCAGTCAGAGGGCTGAGTCACACAAGGATGTGGCTGATAAAATCTGTAACGTGACAGATCACAGGCAGCAGCAGGAGGCAGATAACTGAATGCCAGGCAGAAAAGAGGAGGAAGAGGTCAGAGATTGTAGAGACAAAACATTCTCTAATACTTTAAATTCCATTTTTTTACAGTTAACATCAGAGCTGAAGCTCTGAAAGTGCTAAGCACCTGTTGTTGACTTTGCTTTTGCTTAAAATCCCACGTAGCTTCCATTTTGGCTTAAGGCCTCTGATATCTAAATAGGTAATTGGGCTGTTGCATTCAAAAACGTGGGATTGGTCATTTAGTGGCCGTACTTGGCAGACGCTGGCCTTCAGGGAAACTTCATGAACATGCCATGCGAAATTCATTATCAAGTTACTACCTAAAGATCTCATTTCTTTGCAAAATGTAAGGAATAAAAGTCTATGCACATAAACCCCACGTAGTAGCACTTCATTGGTGGGTACAACATCCTGCTAATCTTCATTGCTCTCCTTGTCTGTGCTGGTTTATCTAACCCATGCAGTCCCTGTGAGACAGACAGACCTTCTGCAGGAGATAAAAGGCTCTGCACACAGGCACAACTTCAGGATTACAGCCAGGTTTAGTTTCCTGCTTACTCGTATTTACTTTGTTAATTTTCCTCACGAAACTTCTGCATAAGATGCAAAATGTTAATAAAAGCTATTAATTAAAATTACAATAAATCAAATTAAATAGATCCGTATTATTAAATGCATCAGCACGATGTTGCCAAGGACGGATGTAGCCTTTGAAACGCATCAGTATCATTGGAGTTGTGTTTTGTGTGGGTTTTTTTTATGTCTGATTTGAGACACCAAACCCGCGCTACTCAAAAGTCACTCCCTTTACAACCAACACAGCTTTTGATTTTCATGGGAACTTCCTCAACAAGCAAAAATACTTCTAAAATATTCCCCTCCCCTCTCCACCAGGTCAATCCTCGCCTCCCACCCCCCCATTCCCGCTCTGGGACACGACACCCCCAAGGCCCCTCCCTGCAGGGCACCCCTCCTCCACCGCTGCCGCCTCACACCCTGCAACTCGACAGACACGGTGCTCCGCGGCCCAGGACAGGCCGGACCAACTCCGAGCAACTCCGCCTCGGCCCCGCTTTTCCTCTCGGGGACCGCAGCGCAGGGCGGGTCGGTGACACGGGGCGGGCGGAGCCTTCGGCCGCTGCCAATGCGGACGGGAGGTACGGCGCCTGCGCTGGATGGAGTGTGCGGCCCGGCCCGCTGCTGAGGCACCGAGCCATGTGGAGCCGCTACCGGGTGGCGGGGGGGCTGCTGAGCCGCGGTTGGTGAGGACGGGGTGGGAGCTGAAGGTGGGCGAGCGTGGGGGGCCTTTCCCAGCCCTCCTGCCGGCACTCCGCCGGGGAGGTGACCCGTCGCCGGCCTGGGCGGGCTCGACGAGGCTACCGGGTCCCGCGGAGGACGGGGAAGGCTGTGCCGTGCCCCTGACAGGCAGCAGGAGGCCCTGTGCCGGCTGGCGGGGTGTCCCTTTAGCCCAAGGGCAGCTCTTCGCTGCGGAGGCCGGCGGGACACGGGGCTGGGCGGCTGCCCCGTCCGGCGTTGTAGCAGCGCTGGTGAGGACGCGTTTGTTTATAGAAGTGTTGTTTCAGGTCTTGGAATCAGAAGTCATGGAGGTGGAAGAGCGTTTCCGCTAATGAGAGAGCGCTGCAGTACAGGGTAGGCGAGCACATCCATGGGTTCACTGTAGAGCAGGTAAGCATCACCCCTCGTTCCTGTCTCCTTTGTGTTTCTGCAGATAAGTTTTCCCTAAGTTGGTGCCTTAGTCAGGCTAGGAGTATGCAGGCTAAGTATTTGCCCAGGTGCTCAATTAAAAAATGGTACAGTAGTTACTTGTAGTTATCCCTCTGCAACCGTATTGTCTAGGTAACATTAACACGTTCCTGTAGACAGAACCCTTCTAGAGTAAATAACGCAGCCCTGTGTTTCTGCTGCAGTTGTGGATCATTCAGAGTAGTCTTCTAGAAGTCCTGACAGATGACTGAACTTAAATGTGTGCTGTTTTATGAAAGACCTTAAAGTAATATTTTACTTCCTAAGCTGCTTTTAATGCCTTTCTTAAGAACCTGGAGTTGAAATATACAGAACATCTTTTTACTTCGTAAAGGAAAAAGCAGAAAGTAAAGATAATTTGCAAAAAGTGTTAGTGACAGGGCTAGTGGTAGAATTGTGCTCCTTGAATTTTCTTTTGGTGCTCTAACCACAGACATTTGAATATATGCATTTTCTTTATACTTCTGATTGAATTGTTCTGGTGTTAGTACCTGTGCTAGAAGAGTGTAGTTCTTTGGATATACTGTGTTTTAATTGTTTTTTTTAATCTTTATTTTCCATTTATGTACTTCTTTTCCCCCCCAAAAAAAAACCCCAACCCAAACCACAAAAAACAAACAAAAAACCCGATCATCCATCACTTATTTGACCTAGTTGCAGTCACACCATAACACAGATGTTTTCTTCCAATGCAGGTGACCGCTGTTCCTGAGCTGTTTCTGACTGCAGTGAAGCTTAGTCATGACAGTACAGGAGCCAGATATTTACATGTGGCTCGGGAGGACTCTAATAATCTGTTCAGGTAAAACATTAATACTTATATAGCACATTCTGTCTTGACATCACCTTGTGGTTTCTAAATTGTAGTCCAGCTTTGTAACTTGATTTTTCTGTGATAACAAAGATAACAGTGCTTCCTTTGTGGGAATTCCTTATTTCAGGCTGGAAATAGATGTTGCGAGGTCTCTTTAGTCTGCTGCCCAGAACAGGGTTAGCACTTAATACAGATGGGGTTCCTCAGATACTTATGAATGTGAAAATTCTGCAACCTCTCTGAGCAACCTCTTCCTGATATATGACTCTCTCAATGGTTTTTTATTTTTTATTTTTCTTTAATAATAAACTGGAACTCCTTTGGTTCAGTTTGTGAACATTGTCTTATTCATTCCATCATGAATATCTATACAAAGAACCTGTCTTTGTAACAAGCTCCTTGTAGGTTTCAGAAGGCAGCTATTGAGTCCACTCAGTGCTTTTCCTTCTTCAGGCTAAAGAAGCCAAATTTCCTCAGCCTCTTTTCACTGGGCATTTGCTTCAGCCCATGACCATATCTATGGTTCTCCATTAAATTACAAATTTATTATAATCTCTTCTCTTAGTGAGTCCAAAAGGGGACTTTCTGATAAATTACCTTATAGTTAGAAGATGTAAAACAATTGTTTTAACCATAACCTTCCATGAAGTTTTTCTGAGCCTTTTGGCTAAAAAAGAAATGTGTGCAGTTATATCATGTAAACGTTTGTCTTGCCTCCAAATACAGAAGTGTAAAGGTTGTATTTGCAGATATGGCTGGAGCACTCAAGTCTTAGAAACGTCATAATGCTGTATCCTGCTGTATGCTGTGTTAGTTTCTGGATAATGTTCCCATAGATAGGAGCTGTAGATACGAGGTGGGGGGAATTCTCATCAGAAATAACAGCAGTCCTCTCTTGTGTTCTCTGCCTTGCAGTATACAGTTCCGAACCACTCCAATGGACAGCACTGGGGTCCCACATATCCTTGAGCACACTGTGTTATGTGGGTCTCAAAAGTATCCTTGCAGAGATCCATTCTTTAAAATGTTAAACAGATCACTGTCCACTTTCATGAATGCATTCACAGGTGAGTCCACAGTAAATAATACCACATGAAATGCTTGAGGTTTTATTGCAGTAGAGCTGTTTGTGAGCTCTCCTTAATTTCCCTTTGGAGAGACATTATTATTAAGTGTGAATGTTGTGAGTGAGAGTTTAAAGAACTAACAAGGAAAGGCAACAAAATAGGTCTTGTTCATTTGGCAGTTAGAAAGCCCCACTAGAGATGGATCTTTATTGCATACAACCGTGCCTTTAATTATTTGTATATTGCAAAAGCAAAATTTTCCTGGTTAAATAATTGTAGCATTGGACTTACATGTATTCCTCAGTAAAAATGTCATATATGTTTCTTCTCTTCCAGTTACTTATAGAGATGAACGATTAAATGTAAATGAAGGCAAGATGCATCTCAGACTTTCTAAAATTCTGATCTTTTGATGTTTATTTCTATGCAGCTAGTGATTATACACTTTATCCATTTTCAACACAAAATCCCAAGGACTTTCAGAATCTCCTGTCTGTGTACTTGGATGCAGCTTTCTTTCCATGTTTGCGTCAACTAGATTTCTGGTAAGATGTGTCTGGGTTGAGGTTATGCAAACCTTAAATTAAAAAGACCAAATCCCTCAATCTCCCAACACTTTTATTATCAATTTTTTCAGGCAAGAAGGTTGGCGGTTAGAACATGAGAACCCAGCTGATCCTCAGACACCTCTAGTCTTCAAAGGAGTTGTTTTCAATGAAATGAAAGGAGCATTTGTAAGTTTAGTGAATTTTTATTTTAGGATCTTACATGTGGTGAAGTGACTTAAGGTGTGAGGTTATCAATGGCATTATTGTGCCAGACATTTCCATTCCTCTGTTAAGAAAATTAGGGCTTCAGTAAAGTCAAGAATTTGACATAGAGAAGTGTTGTTTCAGGCCTTTGAATCAGAAGTCATGGAGGTGGAAGAGTGTTACATGGTTATTCTTAAAGTTAGCGTGTTGAAAGTTTGTTTACTTATAAAAGAGCACCTTGCTGGTGTATTTTACTGTAGAATTTTCTTTTAAATTGACACGATAGTGTAGCAAGTTTTATCCAAATACATAGACTACAGAACAAAATGTTTATTTGAGGAAGAGCTCTTTTGTAAGTTAAGTCTCTGAGATTTTGTTATTCAGCACCTTTTATTTTTAAAATGTGTTTTGATGACTTTTAGTGAAATGTGATGTTTTCCTCTTAAGACAGATAACGAGAGGATATATGCACAGCACCTGCAGAATAAAATCCTTCCTGATCACACTTACAGTGTAGTGTCTGGTGGAGATCCATTATGTATTCCTGATCTTACCTGGGAGCAGCTTAAACAGTTTCATGCCACACATTATCATCCAAGCAATTCCAGGTATCTGTAATTTCTGACTACTTTACTTGGTTATATAGTGGGTTAGCACTCTATTTATGATTTTGTGAAGGAAAACCTGTAATCCAGTGTTCCCATAGGTATGATTGGCAACTTCAATAACCTATGCTCTCCAGCCGCTAGGGGACAGCATTGAAGCAAGGAATTTGCCTTAGGGAGAGAAGCAAAAGGTGAATTGAAAGCAGGGTCAACTGACAGATGGATGAATTTTAGAGCATGTCTTGCTCCTTGATTATGGAGATCTGTTTGGGGGATATTTTTTTACATATGATTCACCTTGAACTCATCTGGATTATGAGGAAGTATAGTAATAAGTATTTGGCAATAGCATCAGGGTGTTAATGCAGATGAGCTTAGGGATTCCTATTCTTCTTGAAGTCAGTACAGATTACAGTTATAAAAAGAAGTTACATCTGAACGGCTTCTGCATCTCTCATTACTGTATTAGGTTCTATCAGGTGAGACATTAGAACAGGTTGCCTAGGGAAGCTGTGGATTCCCCATCCCTGGAATTGTTCAAGACCAGATTGGACAGGACTTTGAACAACCTGGCATAGTGGGAGGTGTCCCTGCCCATGCACAGGAGTTGGAAATGGATTATATTTAAGGTCCCGTCCAAACTGCTAAGGCAGATACTAATTCTGTTGGTACTAATGAGGTCTTTTAGCTTTAAGTCAGCTAGGAAAAAAAAAAGCTAAAAGTCAGCTTGTTTGAAAAGTTGAAGGTGATATGGAGGAAAATTTATAATGTCACTGGTTCCTTTAAACAGATTTTTGTGGTGAATCCATTAATCTAATTATTCACCTATGGAACACAACTCATGCTGTGACAGTGAATTTACCATCTTTTGTTTTTTTAATAATCCCCGGTATTCTGTTGAACCCGCATTTAGATTTTAGTTGGGGATTGACATTTACCTGAGATGAATCTTGTCCCTCATGTTCACTCCAGTGGAAATCAGCAGTGTTTCTTGTAGGTATGGGAGTGTGCTCTGGTAGGCTGACCCTCAGAACCCAGCCGTGCTCATAGATCTCTTGAGACCATGATACTTTATACATTATGTGGGCGTTAAGAATTTTGTCTTCTGAAACTTTAAACCCCAGGGATTCTAGCATCAATTACTAAATTTCTTTTCTCAGACCATTGTAAATTGCTTCAACTAAACAAATTCTATTTTTCTAGGCTCCAGAGCACAAAACAAGCTGAAAAATGTTGAGGAATTTTACCAGCAGATCCAAGGAATATATGGAAAACTGCCTGTTTCCTCCTATATATAAATGAATCACTAGAAATCACATGAAGTTTCTGTGAATTACTGTAAATTTCATGTAAAATCTGATGCCTAATCCCAATCTTTCATTTGAAATGCAGATTTTTCACTTATGGTAATTTTCCATTGGAGCAGCATTTGAAACAAATACATGAGGAAGCGTTGGTGAAATTTGAAAGAATTGAATCAAATACTGACATCCCAAAACAGAAACTCTGGGAAAAGCCTGTAAGTAAAAAATAATAAATTAAAACAAAGACAAACAGTGCACATACAACCTTGGAACTGCAGAAACTGAATATAATGGGTTAACATTTTAGCCCAGCCTGATAGTTATTGTGTTTAGAATTGTGTGTAAATGAGATGAAGTATTTTTGTTTTGTCATTAAAACTAGGGAAAAACTGCATTTACTTGTGAGTTTCAGTAATGCAGTGATGGTGTGCAGTTGTTTGTTTTTCTTAGTTCTAGTTTCCAAGTCCCTTAGTATGTGGAGCAGTGAGGCATTTATTAATGGAAAGCATTTAGAGCTACTTACATATGTATTGATATACCATCTAATGGTACCTAAACTTCCAGATTGGTGTCAAAAATTACTTTTTTCATTGTCCAACCCCTTCCCCCTGCCCACTCCCAGCTTCCCTTTCTTGCTTGCCTTGAAGGTCAAGCATTCCTGCAAATGCTTGTAGAAAGCAAGAATTTCTACACAATGAAGAAGGTCAAGCATTTCTACAAAATCCAGCTTAGAGAGTTAATCATGGCCAGTTTGTGCTCATCAGCTCCTCTGTTTCTCTGTGAAAACTGAGATACCACTCATGTTTTTCTCAGTATCCTATATTTGTGTATTTACTTAGGAATACTGAACTTAAGCACCAGTATGCAAAACTATTCCACGTCTTTGGAAGTAAGATTCTATGAAGATTTTATTAAGTTATTTTTAATAAAAATTTAAAATTTTAATAAAAATTTTATTAAAATTATTTTTTTATTTGTGACTTCTTCTCGGAGTTTAATATTCATGAAATACATTTATTATACTTTACAGAGAGAACACAATGTAACATGTGGCTTAGACTCATTTGCTGCTGATCCTTCCAAGCAGACAACTATCAGCATCAGCTACTTGTTAACAGAGTGAGTGTATCAAAATTAATTCTGAATCAAAGGTTTATTACAGAACTTTAGGCAAGACACAGGTGAATTTCATGTCCCCTAATCCCTCTTCATAAATTTTATCTTTAAGTTAAATAATACCATGGGAAAGCTAGACAAAGCCTCCTTTAGTAAATGAAAGGTTAATTACCAAGCAGAGGTTGTTGGGTTTTGGGGTTTTTTTTAAGTCATTCTCTTTACCAGATAGGCATAAGGAAAATCAGCCTTTATCTTACAAAACTGTTCAGTGGATTAGACTTCTGGGATGCTGGCTTCCTGTCTTCAATTTCCTGCTATGTGCTGGGTTTTCTGTATGACCCTACTGCTAACTTCATCTGTCCTTGCAGCCTAATTTAACTTGTTCTACTGCTAGTTATAATAAGTGAAAGACCCAGAACTCTCTTAGTTCCCTAAGGTTTGGTGCAGTGTTGTTCATAACTGGCAATTATTTCTCCTTTGCCCCCTCACACACTGTCATGTAGCAGTAATTCTTCTGAAGTGAACTCAGTAATGTTAGATGTCAGGTATTCACAGCTTCATTTTTTTTAAGAACAATTAATTTTTTTCAGTATTACAGACACTTTTGAAACGTTCACATTAAGCCTGTTGTCTTCACTGTTGGTTGATGGGCCAAATTCTCCTTTTTACAAGGCCTTAATTGAGTCTGGTGTTGGTACAGATTTTTCTCCTGATGTTGGGTAAGTGTTGAAATTTACATTTCATCCCTATAAAAAATATTAGAAAAGTTACAAACTACTATTAAGTTATGGGAAGTCCTCTTTCATACAGGCAATTCATACCAGAATAATCTTATTTTAACATTGAAGTTTCTACTGATAAACTGTGAAGCATTCTTAAGTGTAATTTTTGACTTGTCAAAATAATTTGACAGAAGCTATTTTTAAACAAAGTTGTGCTGTTTAAAGCTTATCAGAATGAAAAATGAATAAATTAAAACACTCTCATTGCCTTAATTCATGTGTTTTTTTGTGTTTTGTGGGGTTTGGGTTTTTTTGCCATTAACTGCTATTAATTTGTCATTACTTCAGTTCAGAAGGGGATGTGTGCTAACCCTTGTTCAGGCTTTTGCAGCCAGTCTTCTGAGCTTGCTCTGCAAGGCAGACTAAGGGTGGGGGGATTCTCTTCTCCTAACTTTAGGCTCAAGTGCTCATCATAGTGTCTTTATTGTCAGCAGAAAGAAAGCAGCACTTTCAGGGCATGATTCATCTGATTTTAGACTTGAGGATGACATAAACTGTGCCTTTGTCTCCATTGACTGTCTCGGATGTTTGAGAAGGAAACCTTCATGTACTCCTGTTTTTAATGCCTTAGGGTGCTCTGCCTGGCTTCAACTGTCTCTGTGTGAAGGCACGGGCTCCCTGCAAGCCCTGTTGTGCGTGCCAGTGCCATGGGAACATCTTAGTATCAGAGGGCAGGCAGTAAAAATCCATATTTAGACACTCTCCTGTTTCAGATGTTCTATGTTTTGTCTGACGAGCCTTCTACAGGCAGACTGTGTTGAACTGTACAGTAAATTTAGCTGTAATTTGCCTTAGTGACTGTGCTGATGAATCAATCTAGAAGAAAATGTTTGAGTCCACACACTGGTATTCCAGCACTTCAACACCTGAGTCTGCCATTTAATTGTTCTGTGATTTTTTCGACATGAAATAGAGGATATTCGGAGGTGATGGGCACCTATTGCTTTCTGTTTATTGGCATTGGTTCAGACTGTTAGGTGTTCCATATTTCTGCAAGTGTCAATTTTTCTCTCTAAAGATGACCTATTTCAAATAACCCTGCCTGACAGGTTGAACAAAATTATCTTAAATTATCTTAAAAATTCTGTTGGAAAATGCCACGAACATAGAACACTTCACCTTCATGGCTTACTTTACAAGTACTGCTTTAGATGTAAACATTTAAAAGTAACCTGCCATTCACTGGCTTAAATAGAATGTATGCACTTGATTTTACAGGCACAAAATATTTTCACCTTAAAAAAAAAGAGACTTCTTTACCTGAAAGTACTAATAGATGAATGGGAAGATAAACAGAAAATACCATTGTTTTGTTTTCTTTTTTCTGTGACTGTTTTCCTTTCTCTAGTGCTGTGTGTCCTGGTTTTTTTAGCAGTGTCTACTACTACTGAAATGGAACAAAAAATTGGTTATAAGTTCCATTTCTTACCTCTATGGTAAATAATGGATGTTTTCCCCTTCTGCCTTTGCTGGCAGGTTGAATGCTTAGGCTCTAGTAATTGTCACTGAGTTGCATGTGTTTTATTCTAGGTTTAATGGCTCAACAAGAGAAGCTTATTTCAGTGTGGGTCTTCAGGGCATTGCTGAAAAAGACACTGGTACTGTGAAGCAGATAATTGCTAGAACAGTTGATGAAGTTATTGAGTGAGTAACTGTGAATTTTTGAGAATACTGTTCATTTTTTTCATACAGTCTTTTACAATTTAATATTAATAATGCATAGGCACATGATAATACAGGTGTCTGTATAATAACATGCCTTAAAAATTAATTGCATTAAAGTACATGCACTAAAGAAGCAGTAATATCATTCAATACTCCTAAAACTTGCATCTGCTACTTCCTCTATTGTAGCATATTCATCAGTGTGGCCTTCAGGCATTTGGTGATATTTGCAGTTCTACTAAATGATACAGCTTGATAAAATTATTTTATATCAGTTTTAATTCTGTGTAAGACCTTGTGTTATAGAGCTTCCTTTATTGGTGTTACAATTCATTTCATAACTTCATTTAAAGTAATTAGTGTTAATGGATATGGTTTCCTTCTCTCATCACCTCTTCCCAAAGGAAAGGATTTGAGGAAGACAGGATTGAAGCTCTACTTCATAAAATTGAAATCCAGCTGAAGCATCAGTCTACAAGTTTTGGACTTGCCCTGACATCTGTAAGTCTGTATGTGTGCCTATGTGTGATGGTTTTTTAGGGATGGACAAGGAAACTACTGTCTATGTCCTAATGAATTAAAGACTCTTGATACAAAAAGCTATTCACGTGAGGGCTTTTCCTTGGTCACCTTGTATGCATCTTACTTCTTTTCATTGGCCTCCAGACTCTTGCTGGACTGCACACTGTATGTCTTAATCAGGCAGTGATCCTGTTCTTTTTGCCTGAATTGTAGCTTTGATTGCAGTTGCCTGTGTATTATAAAATATCAAATAGACTGCATTTTCCTGTGAAATTTAGGGTTGTACTGCTGTAATTTAATTTCAAGAAAATGTACACTAATTCAGTGCTTGGCTTCAAGATTTTCTTGATACCAAAGCTGTATCAAAAAAAAAAAGCTGGTACAGAAAATGTTCCACAGTAGAACATGATGTCTTTGAGAATTTGGCTAATTGTTTGGGCACAAGTTATCTGCAGTATTCAGTCAGTTTGAAAATTAGAGCCACCTGCTGCCACGCATTCTCCATTGTCCTCTGGTTTTTTTCTGCTCTACAGTGACTTCAGTTGCTTAGCAGCAATTTCACTTTCTCTCAGGTGTTGTGTCTTCATCAGCACAAACAGGCATTCATTCCTTTGACATACAAAGTTAGGTAAAGAAGCAGAGCCCTGGGTTAGCATAAGACCTGTAATTGGGAGAAGCACAGCTAAGAGGGATTTCCAATCAGATTGCCATACAGTGAAACAGACAAATTGTGGATATTTGTTTCGTAGTAGGGTCTGGCAAAATGTACCTGACATAGATGGCCAATACTTTCTAGTATGTCTTCAGATTGTGTGACTAATTCTGTCTGATGAAATATTTACATGTATACTCAATCATTCAGTATTTTCAGGTCTTGAAGCTGATTCAGCTGGTAGGACCTAATTCTAGAACACAAAGCTCTTAAACAGTTCATGCTTCTACAGACCAGTCATGCAATATTTGGTATTAATACCCTCACATTAGGAGGGTTATATTTCAGTTCATTTCTCTCAGGTCATGTTTTAGAAATTGACCTTGAAAAGGTCCTGAAAGGGACCTAGTTATATGGCTGCTTTCAGATCATTCATCACTCAGCTTGTACTGATTACTGGTCATTGCCCCAGCCCAGGGGCAATGGGCCCCTGTGCAAAACCTTGCACTTGGCCTTGTTGAACTTCATGAGGTTCACATGGGTCCTCATGCATATCAAGATGCAGATAACATTCCCTTACCTCAAGCATATCAACAATATCTGCAATCTTGCTGAGTGTGCACTCAGTCCTAGTATGTCATTAATAAAGGTGTTGAACAGTATCAGTCCCAATACAGACTCCAATACAGACAACTGAGGGACAGATACCACTTGTTACTGATTTCCATTAGGATGTTGAGCCACTGAAGGAACTGTTTGCATGCCTTCATCCAGCCAATTCCTTATCCATCAAGTAGTCCATTGATAAACCGTCTCTCTCTAATTTAGTGACAAGGATTTTCTGTTTTTTTTGTTTTGTTTTGTTTGTTTGGTGTTGTTTTTTCTGTCTGTGAGAGATTTAAGTTTTTATGCAGTAGCTGGTATGGGACTCTGTTTTGGATTTGTGCTGGTAAGAGTGCTGGTAACACAGGGATGTTGAAGCTGTTGCTGAGTAGTGCTTACAGAGTGCTTCTCACCTCACCAGTGAGTAGACTGGGAGTGAGACTGGGAGAGCTGGGATTGTTTATGCTGGAGAAGAGACTTAGAGAGAACCTTATCACTCTAAACTACCTGAAGGGAAGTTGTAGTCAAGTAGGGGTCAGGCTCTTCTCCTAGGCAATTAGTGACAGGATGAGAGGGCATGTCCTGAAACTGCACCAGGGGAGGTTTAGGTTGGATATCAGGAAAGCACTTCCTCGTGGAGAGGGTGAACAGGCATTGGAATGGACTCCTCAGGGAAGTGGTGGAGTCATCATCCCAGGAGGTGTTTAAGGAAAAGCTGAATGTGGCACTTGGTGCCATGGCCTATCTGATGTGGTAGTGTTAGGTCATAGGCTGGACTTGATGATCTCAGAGGTCTTTTTCAGCATCAATAATTTTATGGTTCTGTAATTCCTTATTTTGCTTTGCTTCCCTGTGCAGCTTTTGCTTTACATATTAAATTCCATTTCAACCCATGTTTTTTCTCACTTGGGCACATCCCCCTGTGAGGGGAGTGAGCAAGTGGATATGTGGGGCTGGGGTTAAATCATGACACCAAGGAAGTGGTTGTGGCCCTAAGCCCGTGGGTATTCAAGAAGCATTTGGACAACACTTTTTGATAAGTTGTTTATGGAGAACCAGCAGTGAGTTGTAATGACCCAGTGGAAGCCTCATATAAGTAGTGGCTACCTCTATTTCAAGAGTCTTAACTCAAGCATATTCTAAAATAACACTGTTCCTTAAAGCATGTTGTAGAGTTTCCACAGAATAGATAATGGGTATTACTGAAAAAGTCTGGAAGGCTTTTGGTACCTGCTTGTAATTAAAAAGGTAAGAAGAGAGAAGATGGTTTTGACAGTTTCAGTGGATGTGTTTTCTTTATGCTTTTAAAACCTTTTTCTTTCAAATACCTTGGGATTTTTTTCTTTTACTTTTTTCATTTTTCCCCATTTGTACAGAGTAGAAATGGAGAAAGTTTTAATCTCTTGCCCTGTGGTGCATTTGAAGAGCTTTCAGTAGGAATCTAAGCAAACAATAGTCTCAAACTAGGGAATAAAACTACAATAAGAAATGTTCCAAAAGAAATATCCTGCAGATATTTCTGCTTATTTAGTATGTTCTTTCTCCAGAGACCCATTTGTGTTACATACTTGAGTCATTTTATTATACGTATCTCATCTGATACAATAAATGGGTAGACTGCAATATTTAGGTTCTACTTTGTTTCTACTGCCTGCTACTTTTTTCCTTTCTTCCTAGACTGAAAAATTATTTTATGTTAAATGGGAGTGAGTAAAAGATATTGCAGTAGATTTCCAGAATACAAAATTAAGATATACAGAAAAAAATAAAAGGTGGTTGGTAAAAAAAAGTTAAAAGAACAAATGGAGAGAAGAGGAGAAAGATCGTGATAGAATAGTGTTTTCATCTGAACAAATATTTCTGCTTTTTTTATCCCCTCCAAATAAATGAGAACTACTCATTATATGTCTGCTATTCAAATATAAATGATAGGGTGGTTTTGGAACTTAGATGCTGTCAGCTGCACGAATGCAGGTGGATAGTACCACTTGCCTAATTATTCTTTCCCATTGCAGTATATAGCTTCCTGCTGGAATCAGGATGGGGATCCAGTGGAACTTCTCAAGATTGCAGATAAAGTCTCTCGTTTCAGGCAGTGCCTTAAAGAAAATCCCACATTTCTCCAGGAAAAAGTTAAAACTTACTTTAAGGTAGGAAAATCTATGGAAAAAATCTGCAGTATTAATTTTTAAATCACAATTTTATATTTAAATTTAAACTGAAGGCTAATCTTTTATATCTACTTTTAAGTGTAAGTGAACAGCAGCACTTTTGAATGAAGTGTGTTAACTTTAAATGACTGAAGTGAAAAGTTTGTGGAATGAGAAGTTGTGTGATTTGGACATTTAGAAACACACATATTAGAACATTGATGAAATGTTACCTTTTAATTGAATTGTGATGCCTGATGCTATAGAAAGACACATAGGTACTTCCTAATTAAAAGTTCAGTTGTGAACAGAGTTATAGGCCTAGTTATGTGTTCTTTAGTATTGGCATAGCAAGATTTCTCTCTTTTTTTTCCTTGAAAAGGCTTTAGTTTTAAGTAAGATTGTTGTGCTGCTTCTCATGTTTACTGAACCGTTGTCTGAATTTTGGTGTCAGTGCTAATTGCTTTCTTTTCTTGTTTGCCTCTCCATGTGTTCCACTGGACTTTTTGAAAAATTAAAACCAGTAAAAGCATTAGAACTCAGAATAGTTGCAATGCCCTGAATTAGCTAATGCCAGAAAAAAAAAATCCAATGGTAGCAGTGCAAAAATCTTTGTTTTGTTTATGTTTATTTTGCTGTGTTTTCGTTCAAATTGTTCCTAGTTGTTTGGAAAGGCAGTTCTATTACAGGTATCTGCCAGCCTGATTTAATAGTGAGAAAATGCTGGTTCTCATGTGCTGAAAGGCAACAAGAAACAGTGACATCAAGTGAAATCTGTTTTCCTAAAGGCATTAGGGAGTGGCTAAGGTTTTGGCTTTTGCAGGGAAGAAATAAGGGTGAAGTATTTTTTAGGATGTCCTTTACTATGCAGTTCTGCTGAGAGGTCTATGGCAGAAACATGACTGAAGAGGAAGTAATGAGAATAGTCAGGGGTTCTTACATTGTAAGATTATGCACTGTTGTACATCCTGCCCAGAGATTAATAAAGCGGGAAGGCTGGAAGCAAGGGTGGGAATTCTGTCCATTTTACTCTGCCTGGTTAATTTTGCATTTCCCTCTTCAGCTCTGTAGTCAATCAGGCTTTCATAGACTTTCCACATAAGTACAAGGGAGATAAACTCATAAACCGGAATCCAATTTCATTGTCCAAATTATTGGCAGTGTCTGTCAGTGGCAGATGTTGCTGTTTGCTTTGAAATGGGCAATTTTTGAGGTCACTATTTTTTTTAGTAACCTCCCTGTGTTACATAAAGTAGAAGCTGCTTGCATAATTTTGTTACTAAGATTCCACAGTCTGGTATAAACAGAGAAATTCAGCAGCAGTTGTGACACTTGCCTAATGCTTGAATATCTCTTGCAGCAAGACTAATGTAAAGGATTTCTGGGCAGGACAAGGCATGCACATTTTGCATCATATATTCACTCTATGCACTCAAGCTTGGGCAGGTTGAAGGAGGTATTTAATGAAACCCTCCTGCATTTAACCAGGTTGCCATCTTAGAACATTCTCCAGATAAGACTTATGGCATTGCTGCTCTGTAGCCTTATGTACAGTTGTTTAACCTTGGTTTAATTAAACTAATAAGTACTATGGGCTACTAAGGGATTCTGCCTCTATACTAATAAAGTTTCACAGAAGGTTGTTCATTCTTGTTCTTGTGGTAAGCTGCCTCTCTTCCCCACCCTTGCAGTAGATTGTTCTTTATGAAGTGTTTAAATTGCCTGTTTGTGATACTATTGGTAATATGCCAGCCAAGTGATGCATAGAGTTTTTTTATCTACTGTTGGTGAATCAGTAATCCGAAACAAAATAGGAGGAAGTTGCCTTCAAAATTAATAATGCTTTGTTTTGGGATATATTTCTGCAGGATAATCCACACAGACTGACTCTGTCAATGAGTCCTGAGGAAGACTACCATGATAAACAAGCAAAAATGGAAGCAGAAAAGTTGGAAAAAAAGGTCAATGCTCTTTCTGAAGAAGAAAAAAAAGAAATATTTGAAAAAGGTTATCATATTTTTTCATATTTTTATTTGGGTAACTGCTTAAAAATTCAGGTTTTTAGATCCTATTCTGTAGAATATCTTACATTCTCAGGCACTTTCCAGCATTTGCTCTGAAAGGAATTTTATGTTGGAAGTTTGTGTCTGTGTCATGGCGTTACACACTGCAGATTTTACACTACAACATGTGGTTGGTATATTCCATTAGTTTTAACACTCAAAACCAGCATGATCAATGTCTCCAGTAGTGCAGAGGAAAGGAAAGAGTATTAAAATATTGATTTTCTTATTTTTTCTCATGTTAACTTGCACTAAATAATAGATGGTTTTCCACCATTTACCTTGAAGCTGTTTATTTTTTAGCATAGGATGTCTACTCCATGCTTCTATAAAATATTTTGTATTTATCTTTTCCAACTATAAAGATAATGCTGTGTTTAATTTATTCTGGGCAATAACTTAGACTTGGAAACCCTGGGCAGTCATCTAATTTTGTGAAAACAGTGAGTGAGTCACAGAAATTGCCCAAAAGGTGGCATTAATCTTCTGAAGACTTGGTACTAGAGGGAGGGTAGGGGAGTGGAATATCATGTGGGACTCTCTACTTACAAAGATAAATTGGAGAGCACTTCAAGGTGACCATCTAGAATCTTAAAGAGGCTGAAATGTAAAATTAAACACAACCATTTAGCTGTATTAGTGTACTGACAAAGCACTTGGAGTAAGAACTCAGGGCAGTGGGTTAGAAGGAAGCTTTTCACCTGCAGTGTCTGGGTTGCCTGTGTGTTTGCAGAGCTGGCTGGCAGGACAGGCTGGCAGATGTCCCTTCTTCTGGATTTACATTGCATGTTAGTGTAAAAAGAATGGGAAGGGGGGTTGGAAAGAGAATTTACAGCCATATAATTCTCTGTTTGCTGTTGCAACATGATTAATTAGAAGCATTTGTTTTGGTAAAATATTTCAAAGACCCATTGAAGTTCTAAACTTCAGACTTTGGTGTTCCTCTGATCTGCATCACCTCAGTAGGCTTTGACAGTATTTTCACTAAAAGCTGAAAATGACAAGCTGGTATTCTTCTCTTCTTACTAGGTTTGGAATTAATTGCTCTCCAAAGCAAACCTCAGGATACCTCCTGCCTCCCTGCTCTGAAAGTGTCTGATATTGAGCCCAAAATCCCATTCACTGTTCTGGAGACAACACTTGCAGGTTGGTGTAAGCAATGTTTCAACCTCAAAAGAGCAACATCTTGGATTGTTATCTGGCTGCTTGCCCAGCTGTTGCTCTTTTTTGCTCCCTACAAAGCACATGTACTCCCTGTTTGTTGTGCATAGTTACATTATGGTGTTTTTTGTGTTGTCTTCCATCTCTGCAGTAGATGGTTTGCAGTGGATATACAGATGCTTCTTGCCATCACCTCTGAGGGGCACTGTGGGGCTGTTCTCAGCTCAAAGCAGCCACCTGCCCTTCCCAGGGGTCTGGTAGTAGCTCTCCTGATGCCAGCTCCCTGCCTGCTTACTCACTGCCTGCCCTGCCCTACAGTCAGAGGAGTCTCTGGGTGGCATGCTTTGTTGCTCTTGAGCAATCTCCTCACTGTCCAAAAACTTACCAGGGTGCAGCACTACTGGCAGCTTGTGCAGTGAGCTTTCCTTACTGCTCTCCCTCGCTACCCATCACAATATGATGTACAGGAGCCATGGAAAACAAGAACAAACCAAAACAAATAACTTGTCTTCTTCATAACTTCAGTGCAAGTTTCTCCCTCCTTGGCCTCTTGTTATTGGATAGATAGGAAACAAGAAATTGTAGATCTTGGGTCTGTTACTGTGAAACTCTTGCAGGCAATAGTGTTCTACAGTATATTTCTAACAGGCACTTTCCTGCAAAAGTTACCAGCAAATGGCAAGTACTACATAATTTTGATAATAAAATCACCTGGTTTTGTGAAAATTCTAATGTATCTATTCTGTGTATATATTCTAGCTTAGAAGAGCATGTACAGTGCAGAAACTGACTTTCATCAACTTTTGAGGTGATGAAGGCAAAAAATAAGGGAGAAAAATTGAGTTATTCAGAAACAAATGACCATTCCTCTATTTGAATATTACCTCTGAATGTTACCTTCTGTAGGCCTCTGTCATCAAAATTATCTCAAAATTGTCCAAGAATTCATTACTTTACTATAGACAGAAATAATAAAAACCTTTCAGTCCAGCTTTGAGTGCAGTGTGTAGAGTTTAAATAAGAAGTGGCTCTGAAGTGCCAGCAAAAAATAACTCCTAATATGAAGTTCTTGTAAGAAATTGTTTCACTTTTATGTGTTTGTAGTAGAAAGCTGTTAGTTATTCTTTGCTTTTTGTTTTTATTTTTTTTTTTATCCCTAGCTGATGAAATTCCTGTCCAGTACTGTGCTCAGCCAACCAATGGGGTGGTTTATTTCAGAGCTGTTTCCAGCTTGAACACGCTTCCCGAAGAGCTCAAACCATATGTGCCACTCTTTTGCAATGTCATTACAAAGTAAGAGGTTTACTTTCTTAGAAGCTAAAGCAATAAGGTGTAATACAGCTTACTGAAATAATATTGCTTTTAATAACTTCATCTGTTCTTATTATAGAAGGGAAATGCTTATAAGTTGGTGTCCTGCAAAATCAGCTGTCCTCTCTCTTCCCCACTGAGTTGCCAGCTCCTTGCCTCTTCTCCACCAATCTCTGCTTTGTCTTGTTCCCTAGTGTAAATACAAGCATTTCCTGAACAGATTTGGAAAAATTGGCATAAATGAAAAATAGTCAAGCAGAAATTAATGTTTTCACTTGGATATATTTTTCTGTCTAATTTCACCACATGGTCACAGGAACACTGACCTCATCATAGGGGAAAAAAGCTGCATAGGGCAGAACAAGTCACCTGGTCTGGGAGGAATCTGTTCTGTTGTACTGGTAAAAACTTACTGGTCTTGTTGCCACAGTTCCATATGGATGTTGGTAGCAAAGCACACTATTTTAATACATAACTTTGAATTAACAGAATGCATTAATTGAAAATTTTGGTGTATTATTATTTTCTTTCTTAAGATGTGAAGTACTATGTCTGCTTGATTATGTCCCAAGTTTTTAGTTGATGAATTTAGTTTAGTTTAGTCCCAGTTAGTACTGGCCTGAATAGTCTCCTTTGCAAGTGGCATATGGATCCTGGTTTTGGCATACACTGCATATAAAATAAATCTCCTTTTTTTTTCTTTTTTTCTTTTCTTTTCCTTTTTTTCCCCCAGGATGGGATGTGGAGCCCTTGATTACAGGGAGCAAGCCCAGAAAATAGAGCTAAAAACAGGTGGGATGTCTGTCAGCCCACATATAATTCCAGATGATTCACACCTGGATGTGTATGAACAGGTAAATTAATAATAAACTTCAAGATGTTACACTTGAAATAACAGCTCTGTAGTTAAGGGTCAGTCAGGGCTTCCAGGTAGAGGCTCAGCTAATGTACATTGAAAACCTTGTGTATAAGAGGACTTGTGCCTTTTTGTGTAAGATATAAATTTGACAATTACTGTAACTTAGTATTTTGTTTTAAGGCAAGTAGTTATCCATTTTAAGGCAGAACTTCACTAGCATCTGTCACCATAGTTTTAAATGCTGTAAAAATTTTTGGAAGCAAAGGGTAGAATACAGAATGGTATAGTGCTGTACAGATCACTGTAAAAGTGTGTGTGTCACTGTTAATGTGTTTCAGAAACACAGAAGGTTTGCAAGATCATTAGTTCTTAGTATTGGGCATACCAGTCCTAGCAAGATCCTCTTCAAGATTATTTCAGACTTGCTAGGGCCTGCTGCTGTGGTTTGCTCCCCATGGATCATGGAGTTGAGTCATGGAGACTCTTTTCCCGAAAGGACCCCCAGGACAGTTTTATTTGTATTTAATTTGAAAAATAAGAAATTCTGTTTCTGAACTGCTGCTGGCTGTTGAGAAGAAGGAATCAACAGGGGGTTTTTTTCTGTGAAGAAGAGTCATGTTTCATGCCCACTCTGATTATAGTGGCATTTCCTGCATCACAGTGGTTTTGTGATATGTAGGAGGCATCATTGCATCTCTTTCATAAAAAGTAATTGTTCATTTCTCAGGCTATTTCTTTGGTTGTCTTGTGTGAAGGTATTTTTTTGTGTGTTTTGTTTTTCTTTTTGTCTTCAGGGTGTGCTCTTTTCATCTCTATGCTTGGATAGAAATCTTCCAGACATGATGCATTTATGGAGTGAAATATTTAACAAGTACAGTACATTTGGTTTCATTTGTTTGGTTTTCTTGCATGTGTTTTGGGGTTCTCTTTTTTTTTTTTTTCCCTTTTCCTCCAACCCTTCTCTCAGAGATTCTACTTCTGGATTTCCTTTTATAACTACAAGTCTGAATGACCCTCAGTTTCTAAACGTATGTATTAGATCATGTACTTGATTATGTTGTGGATTAAATGGAGAAGTAGCAAAGCTAATAGCTCTAAAAGCTCTTTGTTGAACTTGGGATGGTGAATGATTCAGTAAATTCCATGGGTGTGCTTTTGCATAAAACCTGCAGACCTGATTCTACTATTTTTCAGCCCCCGATTTGAGGAGGAAGAACATTTCAGAGTGTTGGTTAAGAAGACTGCCCAGGAGCTGTCAAATGGGGTTCCCGACTCTGGGCATTTATATGCCTCTATCAGAGCCAGCAAAAACCTTACACCTTCTGGAGAACTGCAAGAAATGTTCAGTGGGATGGATCAGGTGAGAAGTTAATGGCATCTTGCAGCCTCGCCCAAAACTGACTTTGGAATCACAGTGCTTGGTTTTGCTAATTCATTCTGTTGGCTTTATCTGTTGTCTTTTTGCCTTAATTTCCTGCACAGGTGAAGTTGATGAAGAGAATAGCAGAAATGTCTGATATTAAACCAATACTACGCAAACTGCCACGCATTAAGAAGTATTTATTAAATAGTGACAACATCAGGTAAGTTCTAGCTAAAAAGAGAAGCAGCATTTTGGTTAAAGAAAGGCTGTGGCCTCTGAGTGGGCATTTCTTCATGTGCTTCAAGTGCTAGGGCTTTATGAAATGGGAAGTCTGTGGAAAAACTACAAAAATGTTATTAGTTTAAATTCTCCTTGCTAACAAAGTGGTAGCTATAGCATATTTTGTTAATTTTTTTAACAGATAGGAGAAAGCTTTGGCAAATTTCATACACAACTGTCATACCAAAATGTATAAATGGCCTGCTTACAGAAATAATAAAAAATCTTTTTTTTTTTTTTTTTTTTTTTTTTTCTTCCTTAAAGAAGGCCATTAGACAGATACTGTTATATTGTACTGTAACAGTAGAATCCAGTTTGTTTTGGAATTTTTTCTCCTAAAAGGAAGAAGGCAAAATTCTGAAGTCTGCTTTTTGCATGTAATGGAAAAACTGAGAGGGCATTTTAAGGTGTTAATTTTCTGATGCACTAGTTCCAAAAATAAGTCTATTTGAAGTGACAGAAGTTCCAAAATTTTTTTTACAAAGCATAAAATGATTAATAAAATTAGGAAAGTCATTACTGTTTCAAATCTGCCTGTAAGGAGAGAGTACAGTGAAAGTTAGTTTCTTCTTAAAACTGATGCAGCCCTGTCCTGTTACAGAAATGGTTTAACAGCTAGTGCTGTGGTTTAGATCTGAAAGTGGTTTTTTTGGACAAGCAAAAGAAAAGCAATTGGACTAGGACTTTTTTTTTACTTTTTTGCTTACATATCAAATACTAGACTATGAGTACTTGGCTTTTTCTATGATCATGATTATCATTGACTGCAGAGCATTATAATATTCTGATGATTTAACAGAAAATATAAAGACAAAGTGGCAAAATTACAAAGGACTGTCTGAAAACACAGCAACATATTGAAAGACTTTATGTATTTTAACAGATGCTCAGTGAATGCAGCACCTCAACAGATATCAGAAGCATCTAAAGAAGTAGAGAAATTTATAAAGGGCATAGCTAGAAGTAAAAAAGAGAGAAAACCTGTTCGTCCTCACGTGATTGAGGTAAGAAATTACTTCATTTGTGACTAGAGATCAAATACAATTGGCTTGATCTTGTGTAAAGACCACTGTGTAATCAGGAGATCATTTGAACTTGGATACTATGCCCATACAAAGATGTCTGAAGAAATGTGCAGGTCAGCTCTGTCAGAAGCAATGTGTATGTTCAGAGTGGCTGTCATCGCCTCAGTACAACAGACAATAAATAGTAATCCTGTAGATCAGCTGTCGAGCCTTGCCCTGAGGTTACTGCTTTTGCATGGGATGTGGAAAAGAAATTCTACATGTCTTGGTCACATAAAACCAGAATTTCTTTTTTAGCTAAGCTTTACTTGAAATGTTGGCCAAAAGGAAGTAGGGCGCAACGTGCAATTTCTCAGCTGTATGGGAATTTATTTCATTATCTGAGTGTTCAGGACGTTTGGCACAAAATCTACTTGACTCAATAGAGTTGACAAAGGATTTACTCTGTCAGTGTGTGTATCTGACTTAATTTCTGTTGAGACTAAAATAAGCTCCTAATTCCCTACCCTTGAGGGAAACGGTAGTCAGAAAATTTCTGGGCCTCATTTAACCTGTTTCTTGGTGTCAGTCCGTGCCAATTTACTCTTGAAAGGAGGTTCATTTGGCATTTGCTTAGAAATTAAAATGTAAAGAATTGAGTAATTTGCTAGTATTTGTGAAGACATGGTCTGATATTTTCAAAGATGTTTGAGAGGTAGGGGTTGCATTTGTAGTATTCTTGGTCTAACTTGTGAAATCATCTTTTAATATGCGAACTGGATCTCTTGCAGAAATCCTCAGAAGTCAAACCTGTGGGAAGTGAAATGCTTACTGGTTTGCAGATCACAAGGAAACTAGTGAATGTAAGTACATTAGTGGCTGGGAATATTGGCATTACAGGGCTGTTACTGATCACTAAAGGACCATCTTAAACTGTTACAGATTCTCTTACTGTTCAGAAGCACACCACTGAAACCTAACTTGCCATTCAGTTCCACCCTCTGATGCTATTGTTTCTTTAAACTGGCAGTCAAACTTGTGTCCCCCCTTTTGTTATCTTCCCTTAAGTTCTGGCATGAAGGTAATATAGCTAACTCCACAGCCATGCATGGAGGCACATACTCTCTTGTGCTGTCTCTTCTAAGTGATGCTTGCTTTGGTTTTTATTTCAGAACCAGGGTCATGAAGTGTCACTCCCAGTTAGCCCCTTCATTTCTTTTCTCTCCTCCCTAAATTACTCTGAATGTGAATGACACTTCACAGGAGAGCATCGGTGACACAAAAATGAAAATCTGTTTGGCCAAAGGAGATAAGAACAGCTTAGCATACTCTGAGCTCTCCTTTGAAAAAGCAGGGAGAGCTCAGCCCACATTTTTGCTTGCTGACCAGCAATGTTTACACTGATGCACTTGGCCCAACCATCTGGAGTTGAGCAAGGGGCAAGGGGCTTGGTCTCTGAAGTTTAGAAAGACTTGGGAGTTTTGAAATGGGCTCCTAAAAGCTATGGAGTTATCTAAGGATTTGATCATGCTTAAATAAGCATACAAGCAGCTGTTGTGTGTGTGTGGAAGAAGTGCAGATGCAGTAAGGAAAAATCAAGTTTATTGCAGGGATGTTTGAGCAGAAATTCTTGTAGCTACTGCTGTCCATAAAAAATTTGCACTTTTTGTGAGTTCATTTCTGAGTCTGTTTTCACTATCTGAAATTGAGTAGATGGACTGAAATATGGTGCAATGACCATGTACTTACACATACATACAAGTGGAGAGTTATAAACACTTCTTTCAATCAAAGTAAAGATGTGGCAGGGGAAGAATGCTGAGCAAGTCTTTGACAATAGTAGAAGGGCTGCACGATTGAGAAGTTGGTATGCAAGGGTGGGTAACTGATGTACAGTGTCCCTGTATTTTAAGTTGCCCAAGGAAGTTCTACATGCTGATTTGCAGCATGGGCACAAGCAAAATGTCAGTAATAGCAGTGCAGGTTAAGTGGCAGGTTTAGAGTTTGTGTGTCTGTATGTTTGATAGATTTTCACGCTTCTCAAATAAGCCAGAATTCTCAAATGGATGAATTGTCTCAATTCTTGTAACTGTGACAACAATGCATTTTTCTCTTAGGATCCTACTTTCAAACCATGCCAGATGAAGACCCATTTTGTGCTTCCCTTCCCAGTGAACTATATTGGAGAATGCATTCGAACAGTTCCCTACACAGCTGCCGACTACGCAAGGTGGGAAACAGAATCAGCAGGGAGCTTCTGTATGCAATGCATAGCACAACTGAAATGGAAAATCTGAGCATGACCACAGAAAACTGACTGTGATTAGGAAATGCTCTGCAGTGGATTTGTCACAAAATCTTTACAGAACAACTTTTGCATGGCCATGTCCATGTTTCAGAAAATGCTGAGATTAAATAGCAAGGGGATGCTATCTCCTAACTTCTGCATAAGGAGCCCTGCCTACTTGGATGTGTCTGAGCTGGCAATCCTATTGCACATAACAAAGTTCAGGAGGCTGCTTTTGTATGTCATCACAGTGAAATAATGGGAATAGTCAATGAATTTTCCAAAGCAGTATCATTCTGATAATGATGTTGTATTATTCAGCTGTTATCAAATATCTGAGTATTGTTACTGTTGTAGATTATGAGAAGCAATGAATTGCAAATGGAGACCTTTTCTGACTTTCCTGTAAGGCTGAGAGTATTACTGTTGTCTAGTTCATTTAACATCTCTGCTGTTTGTATTTCTCTCATTACAGCCTTCGAATTCTTGCACGATTGATGACAGCTAAATTCTTACATAGAGAAATCAGAGAGAAAGGAGGGGCTTATGGTGGAGGTGCTAAACTTAGTCACAATGGCATATTCACTTTCTACTCCTACAGGTAATTGTAGGTTAATTCTTTCCTCTTAATGACTCCCCACTGTCTGCACATAGCTTCTCTTTTTTTGCCTTAGTTGTAGCTCTCTTTCAAGATCAGGTGAGATAAAAAGGCTGTTGAATCACAAAAAAGTGATTCAGTGCTAATGATGTTCAGATTAGTTGCTTAAAGTGTATCAGCTTTGTTGATCAACCTTTCTTTGGGAAAGCCTGACATCTCTGCTGGTAGCAACTGTTGTGTCTTTGTACTTAAGTGTTTACTGTCCAGTACCAGAGTTGTGCAAAACTGGCTTTCTCTTGTTTCTTCCTGCATTGAGGAGGCCCTAAAAAAGGGAATTCAAGCCTATTCTAAATTTGAGATCAGGAAATAGAATTATGTTGTTCTCTAAGGTCATTGGGTGACAGGGTGAAATTATCAGAGATTCAGCAGAAAGTGCTGCTGGTGATAAGCTACAATTGCTGTTCTGTCTTTATTTCTGCTAGTCCAGAACAGGTACCTGGTATTGGTCTTACCAAAGACCAATGCTTACCATTTACTTTCGGGTGAAATTTCAACTGGAGTTATTAAAAGCAGCTATAATCCCCACTAAAAATGTCATGTGTCTAGAGTCCTGGCTTAAATCATTTTGCTAGACTAAAGATAGTGCAGCACAATGCTTGCTTGGGATTCCTAGCTAAAATTTGAGCAGCCTTGCCCCTCTGTAGAGCTTTAACATGGTAGGGCTTGTTTTGCTTAGTATTTCAGTAGTTCTTAACCTGTTGCACCTGTTTTACAGAGAGCAAAAACAGGAGTAGCGGGAAAAGCAACTTGGAGAAGATAAAGCATATCATGAATATTACTGTTGTTGATATTTAATGGCAGTTATGCTTACTACACTATTGCAGTAAACTGATGCTTTATTGTAAATAGTGCTGTTTACCATCTTTTTTTTAATACCAGTTCTCTGCACATTGCCTCGTAATTACTTTTAGGCAACAGAACTCGTGTATCTAAAATTCAAAATGTACCTGGTTTATAAAACTTCTTTCTTCTGAAAACAAAAGAAAACCTCAGACCTCTTTTTGCAAGCAAAAAATAAGTTTATCATTTGTATGTTTGTATGTTTGTGTGACACATAGTAAGTTACAAATGAAAGGAGAACAAAGCAGTTGCATTATTTCATTTTGTAAGACTAGTTATTAATTTTTTCTTTCTTTCTTTTAAGAGACCCAAATTCGTTAGCCACCTTGAAAACATTTGAGAAAGCAGTTGAATGGGCCAAGTCTGGAGAATTCACACAGCAAGATATTGATGAAGCTAAGCTAGCAGTATTTGCTGCTGTAGATGCACCAATAGCTCCTTCAGATAAAGGTATATTCTTGCCAGCCTCCCAGCATTGCCAGTATTTAAATTTTTAAGTTTAAAGACAAAAAATAGTTCAATAATAATAGAAAAAGTTTAACTGCAGGATAGGATAATATTTGTACTTTGCAGATGTATGACCATTGTAGTTCAAGTCAATTCCCATAGCTCCCTTTCAGAAATACCATATACATTCAGTCTCTGCTGAAGTTTTTGTATTCGTACTGTTCCTGGGTGTCAGTTGAACGCATCTAGAAGGTGGAGGTGGATTAAAGAAACAATTTTAGGCTTCAAAAGGGCATTAGATGCAAGCAAATAAAAAGAAATACTGGTCTTCTGATTGAAAAAATGTTAAAGTGGCATGTTCTGGACACAAGTATGCATACTGCCTATGAAGATGTCTAACCCCTAGTGTGTACTTCTGAAAAAGTTAAAGCATAAAAGTCTGTCTGCTGTGGTGGAGGGTGTTATCTTTATATATCTGCATCCTTATGATGGCTTGGTAGTATCTTCACATCTTTTCAGTTTGCTCACACGTTGCTTTGCTTCCCTTACATTGCCCCCTCTCCTCCATTCTCATCTTGCTTTCAGTCCAAAGTTTACTAAGCTAGAATACATTCCTCTCATGGATAAGTGAATTGTATTGACAGTAACTTATTATTAAACACGAAAACTGAAAATGATGCTGACTTCAGCTAATGGAACTTGGTTTTCTTCTAGACAATTAAAAACAAAAGTGATCAATTTTAGGTGCCAGTGCAAGTGAAATGCATGCATGTTGACTTGCTTTTTGTGAGAGTAATGATTTACATTCTTTGATATTTGAACACACATGTAAATGGAGCTGTAGCAAATCTAGTGAAACTATGAACAGAACATTGTTCAGTAGCTCTGGAAGCTGTTGCAGAGAAATACATGTCCCTTCACATTACTGTTATTTTGATCATTGGGCCTTGCATAAGGGCTTGAAGAACCTTATCTAACCTTGAAAGTCAGCCTGAGTTTAGGCTGGAGATGGAACTAATTCACAGATGTCCTCCCAAGCCTTTTTTTCCCACTGTAATTGTTTGCATTTAAAAAGCTGCTTTATTATTGTTTTGGAGTTCTCTAGTTGTTTATGGCTCTATGATATTAAGTTTAAAATACTGCAGGCAAGTATTCCAAAAAAAGCACCAAAGCATTTGCATGTAGATCTCTGTGTATAGTACAGAAAGGTTATCAAACCTTTGTCTTGCATGTGTATTAGAACTAATAGCAAATAGAATATCAATAGTCTCTTCCTAAATAGAAAACTTTTACTCCCTCAGAGAATTAATTTACTTAGTTCCAAACTTGGACATTTCAGTTAAATACTGTCTCAGAACAATAGTCTGTGTCCTTCCCTTGCAGCACATGTACCTATCTTAATTTGCACTTGTTCTCGTACTGAGCAGTGACTGAGATTCCAGTACACCCATCCAGCATGTGATTGTGTAGGGTTTTTTGTTTCTGTTTTTCTTAGGAATGGATCATTTCTTATATGGGATTTCGGATGAAATGAAGCAGTCACACAGAGAACAACTATTTGCTGTCAACAGTGATAACCTAGTTGATGTATCAAACAGGTAAGTCTGAGCTCAACTTAAAATGTTTACTTGAAAAATAGAACAAGTACCTAATCTGAAGAAGAAAACAGTTTGTGAAAGGTATCATAATAAAGTTCTGGGCTTTCACCCCTTTGCCTTTTGTACTACTTTCTCTATTTGATTTTGAAACCTAGAGACAGAGATGTTAATTATATCCTGCTTATACCATTTACCATTAGTAAATCCCTTCTGAATTCTGAGTTTGTGGGAGATTGTTTTACTTCTGAAGGCTCCAGAAACTGTCTGGGTAACAAGTGCACTCAGACATCCGGTTCCTGGCCACATGAGCTGGTTCTTCCAGACTCGTAACATTTTGTGCTGGTGCAGACTTCAGAATTCCACTACTGAAGAAAACAAGGTTAAGGAGTTAGGCTCGTAAAGGCAATGCCTTAAAAGAGTTGTAGTGATGACAGGGGGAGAAAAACACTAACTCAGAAAGATGGTTAAAAGCAAACCAGGGATATGTATCAAACAACACCTTTTCCTGAGTTCAGAATATTCTTAACTTGTATAGCAGTTACTGATCACTGAAATCAGAAGCTTCTTATTTGTTTGTTTAATTCTTGCAGGTATCTTGCAGTTGGGAAGAGCACTCGTGGTCAAGCTGTACTTGGCCCAGAAAATGCAGATATCACAAAGGATCCCTCATGGGTCAAACGATGAATTGCTGCTGAACATCTTAAATATTCATCGCTGCTTTTAAGTTTCCAACAAACTAGTTAAAAGCTGTCCTTGCTGAAATAACTATGTGATGAATTTTCTAACCATACAGTATTTGAGAGCAAGAATGTTTTGCTCTGTTATGGCAAAGCCAGACCGTAATGTTTTACTGAAGACTCACTCCTCCAATTGCATATGAATACTATAGAAATTAATTATTTTTGTATGTGTAAAATTCCATAGTTTTAAACGGTGTTTGTTTGAAATTATGTCTGTTGGATATATAAAAACTGTCTCTAATACTAGCAGATTCCATTCTTTGGTGTTATAATTCCAACTTCCATTGCATAAGCCACCTACAGATAGAGAGGAGCTTTGTGACAGTACATTCAACCTTGCATCAAGCCAAGTTTGTAGTGACTTGTAGCAAGCAGTGAAGTGTAGTAAGCAAATCACTGAGTCAGTGTACAGCATATTTCAAGTTAAGCTTTTCCAGTCTGGTCAACATTGTCATAATTTGATACTAGACAGGTTAGAGAAAGAAAAGGGCAGTTGCTTTTTTTCCCCTCACCAGCGTGTTAAGAGAAATCATGAAGCATTATTCTCCCCGTTATTTTAAAAGCAGGTGAATACAGTTTCTGACAAGTCACTTGTCATGTTTGCAACAGTACTTTATTTCACTTCAGATACATTAAGCACATCCTGTAACTCAACACAAAGCTAGCCATCTACACTTATTTTTTGTGTGTAAGTACTCTGAAACAAAGTGCAGTAGATGAGTAACTTACAGAGTGCATAGAACAGTGTTGCACTTATTGTTAAAGGGTAGTATCAATAAATGGTGCCTATCCATTAGATGCTAGGGTTTACGTCAACATAACACAAATACAGGACAAAATCTGTGTGACATCTGGATGCCTTGTTTCACATAAAGTGCTGGTACAATAATTTAAATGTTACAAAACAAAGCTGTAATGATTCTAAAGCATTGTTACGCACAGTGTGAATCTATTACAATAATCTGAAAGTGATGTCTTTAGATGGTTCCGGTTTCTGCTTCCTTTGGGCTGTGCATAGCAACATGCTCCAGCTGGCCTGAATCTGAAACATCATAACTCGTCTTGTACTTGGCCAGGATTTTCATCAGGGGTCGCAGCTTCAGCCACCATTGCTCCTTGGGAATTCTGTGTCTGTGTAAGAGATGTGGTAAGGAGAGAAAAAAAGGATAAAGTGATTTACTTAAGACAAGCACATTTTGTAGGTCATTTCACCTATGCTGACAGTAGCAGCCTTCCTCATACATAGGATGAGATACTGACATTTATGGTGGGCTGTAAATAGACCCAGAATGGAGGGAAATTAGGACAAAATACTGAAAAATCAAATAAGATTTTACCATAAGGTTGTTTTTTATAAGTAAGTACGCCAAATTTGGCACAAAAATGCTGCCTGCTAAACTGTACCAGAATTAATTCTAGGCATTGAAGTAAAGACAGTTATGAGTTATTTGAAAGGACAGTGGAGTCCCAGAATTCATAACAAGAGACCTCTAAGTATAAGGAAGGTGTAGAGAAAGAATGAAGAGAGTTATTAGAAAAGACAAGTGAACAATCAAAGTGAACCACTGGCTGAATATAAGCCAAAGACAAGAGTGGAGTAAAATGGTTGACAATTGCTATGTGTCAGCACTGGGGAGAAGTTGTTCATTTGATGTGGTGAAAGGAAGCCTGTGTTGAGATGTTTAAAATGTAAGCAGTGTATACATACACAAAGTCTGTTTCATTCTTTAGCTCAGCCACAGGTTGGAACAGAAGGGTGCGTCTGCGCATTCCCAGCAAGCAAACCGAGTCATCGGTGTTGGCAAATACTTTTCCTAAAAAAGAATGAAATAATTCAGGATCTTCCTTAAAGTTGTAAGGGAAAATACCCTTCTTCTGTAGTTAAATTGAACAGGAAGCTTACATTAGCTTAAATCCCATTACTGAACACTTAATGTAATGATAAAAGATTAATTAGTATTTTATTAGGGTTAGGAAATCTTAATTTTTTAAATTTAGGCTTTGGTGATTAGCAAAGGTAATGCAGTGTAATTAAACAACAATAAGATTGAACTTTAACATCCACTTTTAAATTAGATTTTAGTAAACAGTGCTTTACAAAAATTCCCAAAGAAGACATATTACCTTCTTCTGTCTCCCATGTAGGCACCATGAAACAAAAAGGAAGAACAGATGTAACTATATAACCAGCAATTCCTTCATGCATGAAAAACTGCAATCACACTAGTATTTTAAAGAAAGATTAGGAAACAGCTATCTGAATTATTGACCTCACTTGAGGGGAAATCTCACAGCAGGAAACACAGCAAGACTGAAAAATAAAAACATAATCAAGAGGAACGGAGTATATTATGTTGACTAACAAATACCCATTCATATGATTGCAAAGTAAACTTGCATACTGATAGTAACTGACAGTAACAAGAGAGGGGACCAAATATTTTTGCACCTTTTCGGTAGGTTTCCACCAGTTTTTTGGAGATCCACTGCATAGCTTTTGCAGAAATTTTTGTCCCGAAATTTCTATCAAATGGTGAAGGTGCACCACCCTGTGTGAAGATTCAAGCATGGGTTAGTTTAGTTATCAAATCACTAATTGTGTCTTTTTATTTTATCAGTAAACTCTCCTAATGGCCTGTTCTACCTCTCTTTACCTTTAAAATTCCTTCAAGCAGCTGTAGAATTCTCATTCAATCAATACTTTTCACTGGTATAGATGGAAGGCACTGTCTTCCCTTTCTTCCACTTTCCCTTTGTGCTGATCATTAAGCTCTGCCCAGCTATTACACAGCCACACAACAACGTGGTTTCAGCATGATGTAAAGCAGGCAGCAGTTGAAGGAAAGGCATCAGAAGGAGCCTAAGAAACCTAAGTGCTGACCCTATCATCTAGGATGTCTCAGAAACAAACTCTGGAAGCTCTACTGCAGCTAGAAAGAGGAAAACTTTAGTGCTGAGTATGTAATAGCAGGACAAAACAACTGGTGGGACTTCCTATGCTAGTAATCACCTTTTCATTTTTTCAACATCAGCAGTGAATAATCTAAAAATATGAGTGAAGGGGATTACAACTCAAAATTACTTAAAAAGAGAGTTGTTTTGCTACTCATACTTGAGAAATTTGGCTCTCCATGTGTCTGCTTGTTTTTTAAATTTACTTCAGTCTTCATTATTAGCATAGCCAAAATTAGAAACTTAGTATTTGCCCACTGACAAATAACATGAAAAAATGCAAGGTATGAAGAGTAGCTCACTATCACCTCTTGTACAAGAATAATCTATCTGTAGTCTCTTAGTGAAATCTCTGAACTCCCAGGGTTCAGAAGCCAGATACATTATAGATGGCCAAATAAGTGTGTTCTAAGGGTATAATACAATAATGCTAAGATAGCTCCATTACCTATAAAAGAAGTATAATTGTTTATTAATATAGACAGGAAAGAAATAAAAATCATTAAGACTCTAACGTGGCTTTTTCCCCTCAATTTTTAAGAAGGAATTTCAATAAAATAAAACGCTAACAAAAACTTCCGAGTTACCTACAAACAAAAATCCACACACTTTAATCTGCTTTACAAACTTGAATCCACTTTTCTGTAATCTGGAGTCAGACTTGCTTGAGCTGCTTAATGCTCTTTGTTCATATGAAGTTAAGCTTGTCTGTAATTTAAAGGTTAATTGTACCTGCTGCATGTGGCCCAATACATTTTTTCGACAGTCAAACACTCCTTTTCCTTCTTCAGAATACAGCTGATAAATGAAGTCAGTTGTGTAGTTCTCATTGCAGTTCTCGTTTCTGTAACAATTAAGGCCATATACCACTATCAAATTTACCATTAATTTATGTATGTCTTTACAGATACTGAATGACAGATTTTTTTCTTGACACAAATACTGATGGCTTCCATATTTTCAATCACATATGTTCACTTTTCATCTAACATGTTTACGACTTTGGTCTGCATTACTTTTACTACATTGACATTACTGGCAGGTCATTGGAAATCCATTGTTGAATAAGGTAGTGAAAAAATATAATTTTAGGTCTAGCAAGTTCATTATACAGAGGAACAATCCATGTCAAAATTCTGCATTTCATAAAAGCATGGCTAGTACCTTAGGCCATGCCTACAATATTGGTTGCTTAACCAATATTATAGATTGTTTCCTTAGCCAATATTGTAAACGTAGAACATTTTTCATCCTAGTCATGCAACTAGTAGAATCTGAACAAATACAATGACATCCTCATGCAATTTACCGTGGCTTTCATTTCTCAGACCTTTGCTACTTCACATACTGAAAAAAAGTGCTCAAGAAAGAAGTTACAGCCTGATTTGTGCTGGCTAAGAAGGTACCATTTTAAAAGATGCTAACCAACGTATTTAAATGTTTTTATTTTTGAAAGGTATTTTATTTTGTATTTTCTCCTAAAATCTACATAGGATTTTTATAGTGAAGGCCATACTGTATGTGTACACATGTATGCTAGTTTTTACACTATTTTTATCATTTATTGTTGATACTATGTTACTAAAGCCATTGACAAAATAGGCCAAACATAGGATGAAATATTAGAGCAAACATACTTACATGGAAGTATGTTTTGGACTTTAACATCCAGACAGCTCCCAGACCTGCCTTGTAAAAATCTCATGCTAAAGGATCAAGTGTCTTTGCACGTGGCCAAACAGCTTACTTGGTGCAAGGTGCTCACCATCACTTATGTCATCTATTAAAGCTACTTTTACTTACCTCAGCACTAGACCACGCTGGATACTGGTTTTCATTTTTTCAGTCAAGTGTTCCACATTAGCCTGGAAACAAAAATATTTCTAACAAGCCATACAGAACTCAAAACCAACTTCAATGAGCCTACATATCCTAAGAACTTCTGGGGAGTATTCCACATTAAGTATTAGGTGCAAATTAAAATATTCGGAGTGTTTTTGGAGATCCAGGCTAATATTCTGCATATGGCTACTCATCTTGAGTTAAAACTAACTTCTTCCTCCACATAACAAATAACTGATTTTTGTAGCAACATAAAGTTGCTACTTTGTATGCTATACTGGTATGGCACCAAGTTGGACAATGGCTATATACGTAAAATTACAAAAATTGCCACAAAAGACTGGAATCTTCCCCTTCTTTCCATTCCTTGCAGAAGTCCTGTTACAGGTACAGTAGTGCACCACTATGCTGGTATGCCTGCATATGACACAAAGAGTAAGAAAAATTCATTTCATACTTCTTTTCCTTTTAGAAAATTTCTATCTTTGTATTTGTCCATGACCACAGCTGGTACCAACTACCTCAGAAGTTTGATCCTCATTGCAGACAAGTTCCATATCAGCTTACACCCTAATCTGTAATCCTTAAAGCCCAAGATCTTTATTTTAGTAACGCTTCCAGACATGCTCTGAATAGCTGTGGTATCAAGTCAGTATTTAACACATCTTACAAACTGTTCAGCTCCTGACATGAATAGCTAACACAATGGAAAATTTATTTCTTTCCCCCCCCACCCATTTTTGTTTTGTTTAAAACCACCCACTCACATGTAATTTGAATTTCAATCAGAGGAATAAAACCAATTCACCTAATGGTGTTCAGTGACTAATACAGTAATTTTGTCAGTTAATATCATCAGTTAAAACAGAATCTGATGCCAAGAATAGCCATGTATGTGTTCCTTTACATAAAATGGCATCAGAACTGCCATTATTTGAAAGTGCTATGGTTTCAGACACCATCTAAACATTTGGGGTTTTTGTAACAAGAGCCATCTGCTTCAAAGATAAACACTGTGTTTTATAACAATTTCAGCATCTACTTCAAGATGAGAAAAACACTCCTAATGCTGTATACCTGGAGCTCTCGAATATCAAATTGTTCTTCAAAGATATAAGCAGCATCAGCTCCTGCTGCAAGGGCCCCCATGTTAGCCAGATAACCACAATAACCACCCATGGTCTCAATGATGAACACACGGCGCTTGGTACCACTGGCTGACTGCTTGATGCGATCACACGTCTAATTGAAGACAAGATATTGTAAGTTTAAATTCATAGCATTTTTAATTTCTTTTTTTTTTTTTTTTTTTTTTTTTTTTTTTTTTTTTTTTATTTATGTATAATAGTTACCAAATAAAATAATTATTCTAAATCATACCATGAACACCACAGTCAAAATAAAGTGTTTTACAAATATCAGCTCTTACTTTTTTGCTTCCTGCAAACACTAAAACAAGATCTAATTTTGGTTTATGCATGGAAATAAAAGCTGCGGTAGTTTTTTAGCAAGGATTTAAGGAGATATAATGCAGCTTTTTAATCAATTCTGGCATAAGCAAGTATCCCTTCCTTGCTCTATTAATTTCTGGAGAGTTTATTGCTTCTTTGAATTAATTTTAAAATTCACTGCATACCGAATCTTATGTTACAGTTTACCTGTATTACAGGTTCTTGAACTTCAGTCTTGAGCATGTACTGCTCTACTGTTTACTTACTAAGAAAGGTATCTTCATAAATTCTTTCAAGTGGAGGGTTTTTTAAATGCTGTGTTGGTTTTTTTATTAATAGGTACATACTCACTGTAAAAAGACTGCGATCTCCAGTTGCATCTTACTCTGACCAGCATGAGAAATGTTCTGTACGAGAGATCTGTTGCTTACATGCCACCAATCAATATAAATATTTACTAGAGCTGCCTAAGAGACTTCAAAAAGCTATTTGGCAAACTCACTTCTACAATGATTTTTTTCTACCCTTCAAATTTTTTTAAAGTAAGCAGGCAAGGTACCCTTCTTTCAGAATGCAAATAAAAGAAACTAAGATACACTTTCCTTTGGTTTTAAAAATAAATAAATATCTTATACCAGACTTGGCTACCAAAAGAAACATATAATTTTATTAGAAATTTATATTTAAAATATTAGATTTATATAGGATTTCTATCCTTGACTATACAAGAGACAGACAGAGACTTTCTGCTCCTGCTCTCTTAGTCTAACTGTGACAAAATTTCCCAAATACAAGAATGGCACAGACAGATTTGAAGGAATCATCAATTCATATGCTACTCCATAGGCTAGAAATGTCAACGCTCAAATGCCTGATGCAGGTTTTAGAAGTTTTAAACAGTGAGCAATGGTTACTCTTTTTGGAGTACTCTTTGGAATTCCATTGCTAGTTGAGCTTTCATACAAACCATGCCAGCATTGTGAAAAATCCAGTATTAAAAATTTCAAATTAGCAGTGCTCTAATTTTAGCAGAAACTAAACATTTTAACCTTAATGAAATTCAATATAGGCAAACATTTTTATTTTACTGAATTACTGAAAGATGTACAAATTGTGATTAAAATCAATAATAAAGACAGTGAAATAAGAGGAAGCAGCAATATGCATACTGATTTTTTTTGTATTTTCATGTTTTTGCTTTTAGAGGTGCATCACTGTGAAAAGTACAATCAGTCATAATTAGGAGACTTAGGCTGACATTTATAGAAGTAGGTAAGGAGGAAGCAGCTTAATGGACTGGTCAAAGTACCAGTGTCCTGCCTATGAATTCTATTGCTACAATTTACCCACACCTACACCCTAGGTGATCTTCACCCCTGGGATGATGCATTGCATCTCCCAAAGGCCAGGCCTCAATGGATTAAGACACAGCTTTTTTAATAATCTGCAGGAACATTTTTCCTCTGTATAAATAAGTAACTGTATAAGAGCAGGACAACAAATCTGCATTTCTGAAACCCTTGGCTCTCTGACTTTTTGGCTGTTATTTCATAGTTATCTGGGTTGATGATGTGGGGTTTGATAAAAGCCAGAGTTGTTCAGAGGTTTACTCATGTGTTTTCACTAGACCTCAACTCAGTGCTCTGCTGGGAGTCCAGCAGACTCAGTAGGATGGCAAAGAATGTCAAAATTCTTATAGCACTTGTATACGAGGCACAAAGCTATGATTGTTCTGACTGAAATGGAAAGCTCATTCATAGCTGGTCTCAAACTATTTAGTTAGCATCAGTGATAGACTTAACAGCTTGTACATGCTTGTGACTGCATGTACTTATATACATCTAATATATGTTAAGCCTAATGCGGCCTACGGGATTATTAATTTGTTTTGTGTTAACCATGTACCTAAAATATTCTACTGTACTTAGCTAAGTCATTAGCCCATGGAATAAAAGTGGCATTTATGTACAAAACACATGCTTTCTTCTTAAACTAAGCCCTCAACATTTAAACATATAACATAAATAATTTTTATTAGGTTAATCTTAATCTGTTTTGGAAAACTTCTTAGTTATAAAACTTAAGAAAATACAGTAACTGAATTATTTGACAGCTAGACATTTGAAGGTATTTAAGTATCCTCATCTTATGTATTTTATTATCTTAACTTTTAAAAGATATGCAGTCTTACCTCCACAATAGCATTCAAGGCAGTGTCAGAACCAAGGCTAAAGTCTGTGCCTGGAACATTGTTGCTAATAGTAGCAGGCACCACACAGATAGGAATGCAAAACTCCTCATAGCGGGAACGTGCCTCGTATAGGTGCAGACAACTCTCATAGGCCTGAAGCAGTGGTACAAATATGAGTGATACATTCCTTGAGTATGGGTGACACATTCCTTGTCTTTGTATTGCTCTGTTAGTGGCTCCTTGCATGTGATGGTAAATTTGGCTGACCATTGGCCCAAGTAAATACAATTGGTGAAATTATTTGGGGATGGATATCCTGTACATACCACAACAGTGCACTGGGTTGCATTGGCACAATGCTCTTTGAAGAAATGCAGATTAGTGCAAGTTAGTACAGAGTGAATGTTAAGTATGCACAGGAGAAAGGTCTAAAGCAATTAGGCAGAAAAAGACAGCATGAAGGTAGAATGGAAATCATTCCACAAGAAACCACTTAAAGAACAAAGTTTGATACACGTTAAGTTGTTTAGGAAGTTAACTAGTAGTACTAGAAATACTACTTGATGGAAATATTTAAAGAAAGCTGCTTTTCAAGAATCTATGTTATTCTACACAAGACATCTATTTCCACCAAGGAAAGAAGTTTTGCCTAGGCCTTCCAAGACTCTATCAACATCACACATCTACCTCTATGCACATAGACTGGACATAGGTCAGGAAAAAATCAAGAACATGTGCACATGAATGATTTAATAAAGTTTGCAAGTGTAGTTCAAAGATTCTCAGGAAACCATCTATAGGTCCTTGGGAAGATTGCAAACACTACACAATAAATCATCATGTGAGAAGGATTAGGTGTTCCTAATAGATGTCAAAATAATACTTAAAGGTTAAAATGGTACAGCTGGTTTATGTCAATAGTGACATTTTTTTTAGTTACATTGTACCAATTCTTTTTAATCTATACCAATCAGCATCTCTCTGATGTGTGGCAATTTTCTATGTGTCATCTTGCACAGGAAAACCTGATAACATATTGTTATGCTTTTGTTACTCTCTCCTAATAGGACTGATGTTCACAGGAGTCTCACCTTTTCAATTTCTCAAATCAGTTCAGAGAAGCAAACTATTGTGGATCAAATTGTTAAGCAGCTATCAAGCTATCTCCACAAATATCTATACAGTGACTTTCTAAAGTCTGTCTCTACTGCCGTTTTTTTTTTTAAGTGCAACTTCCAACTAGGATTTATTTCCAATATAAGTATGAATCATGGTTTAAAACACTGCACTTTCAGACCTGTAGGTCTAAGAAGCAGCATAGCCAGATGAGAAACAAATGGGTTTTTAAATTATTTGTTATTATTATTGTTATTATTATTATCCCTGCAAAACATGAGTTTCTCACAAAAGTTTTATATTGAGACATTTTGGAAACCCAAGTTGAAGGGAGATCTAGAGCAATAACTAACACAATTGATTAGTCTGCATTTATGATATGTTAGGATGCATTTAAGATATGTTTTACTTGCATTAAATATTGCCATTTTATTTGATGCAAGTGATTTCAGCAAACATATCCAAAGACTACCTTCACCAAGCATGAGCATTAGATTACTAAATGCAACATCTTCACATCAACCCATCAAAATATGAAACTGTTGTCATTAAAAGGTCACTAAATATTTATAAAGGGTAAACAAATGATCGGTGGTTTTAATAATTGCTTTACTTTTTTTTTTTTTAAATAGGTATTGCAGTAACATCACAGAGGCATATTGTACCATATCAATAGAATGGTTCCATCATTTCACACCCTTTTATTATATTTGTGTTATTAAAAAGGGTATTGCCATAACCAAGGATGCTTTATAAAAATAGAGTCAGGCCATTGAAAGAGATGAATTCACTGCCCGAGATCCATATCCAGCTGTTGCTAGAATTGAACTGGATGATTATCTAATTGGTTAGCTAGCTTGGCCAGGCTCATTTTCAGCCTCCTACTTCAGACTAATGTGGAGCCTTTTATGATAGTAGCAACACTGGAGGGTACAGGAGTCTGTTTTTCAAGGCAACTGCATGGAGACTTCATTAGGGCAATCGAACTGAAGCTTTATTTGCTCCCCAGGGCAAAGAAGGGTCTTCTTGTAGCTGTTTGTTGATCTTTTTTTCACAAAACCAACTGATCACAATTTCATCCTTTCCATCCTCTTTGTGTTTTGCGTAGTGGAAGGAGTCTAACTTTTTATTCATTCTATTTAATTACAGAGTAGGTTTCTGCTTTTAGTTTCACCTGCAAAATGTATTGGTAATGCCTCTTTTTGATCAGTATTAAGCGATTCCACTTTCATTTAAAAGAAATTTCTATCCTCCTTGGTTACGTAGAAAAAACCTAACACTTCTTTGTTGTCACATCCCAGAGGTCTGCTGTCTGAAATAATACTCATTTCACTGGACTAGCAACACGAATTCTACAATATAGTTATTTCTATTATGGCAGTTACTTTACTGAGGCTTCTTTTCAAAGAAAAGTCAAAGTTTGTGTTCTTACTCTGCAATGCTAAATAATTTATTTTGTCTATCTGGATATACAAGCCTTAAGCACACCCTTTTCTGGTACCTCCAGATTTCCATGGTTATCTCATACTGTGGAATTCTAATTGACAACTGTTCTCACTAGCATTCTAAAAACTGAGGGGAAAAATACAGCAGTAGTTAGATTTGGAACACTTTTCAAAAGACAAACCAAATTCTAATATTCAGCTAATTACAAGCCTGTATTAAAAAAACCAAAAACAACACAAAACAAAAAAAACAATATGGAAAAAATGGAGCATTTTAAGAGATTCATATAATCCATTACACAATCTAAATTCTAATTGTTGAGAAATGTACGATCCACTATCCATGACTTAGTGAAAATCATGTTCTTGCCCAGTCTGTCGTTCAGGTGTTGTGTATCTGTTGGCCTGGTTTTTACTATTGTTCTTTTTAAATGCAGCATCTTAAGAAATTTAATCTTCAAATGTCTGAAGGTAAAATTTACTTGCCTTGACAACTTTCAAACAGCCTAACATTGACAAGTATCTACTAATGTTAAACATTAACAAGGCCTCATTACCCAACAAAAATGTACTTACCTTACTAAAAATTGTCAAGAACATAAGTAAGAAGAGTACCACAAAAAAACTAGGTGTGAAAATATTCTGGTGTTTAAGTAGTACTAATCTGAGACCATTGAAAATTATGATGCATTTATTCACCTAACAGTGGCAATAGGAATAAAACTGCAATAAACTAGACACAACAGACATTCCTGTCCCTTTGCTACTTCCATCACCACTGAACCTGATCTGACCATACAACACAGGAATAAAAGGGTGCATTTTTCAACATCAATTCTAGTGAATCATGTTCAAATAATCATAGCAGAAAACTGAACAGATACCAAGCAGAAATGTTTTCCCAACACAAAAGCCTGCTCTTTCTCCCTAAAAAAGAACAAAACTCCGTTTTCCATTGGACTGAATCTAAATCTTACAAAGCCATTACATTTCATATTTATTCCAGAGAAAATCTAGGCAAAATAAAACACACACAAAAAGAAAGCTGTTAGTAAAAAAATATCAGTTTGAAAAGTTTTCAACTAGTGCATTGAAAATATAGATACTGATATGTTACTATCTCATGAAGCTGGATGATATCTAGACACTTAGTATAAAGCAAAATGCAAGAGGCTGACTATGGTACATCCCACTCTGCAAGAAATAACCTATAAAAAGAAGCCAGTTAGGTAAACAAAGCTTAAGAAGAAAAGAAAAGAAGATAATCAGGTGTTATGCACAATTATTTTACTCACCTTAATTTGCGACCAATAACTTTTGAGAGAGATTTTTATTTACCAGAACTGGAAACATCAAAATTTATAACCTAAGAATACGTTCCATATTAATTTTAGCTAGCCTACAGTCTTGTTCAAAGCAAGCTGAGGAAAATGAAACTTCATAATTAAAGAATTTATTTTGCTGAAGATTAAAGTATTTTAATGTTGGCATAGTAAAAAACAAGCAACAAAAAAAGTGAAAAATTATGCAAGTGCCCTCAAAGTTAATGACATTTGAAGAATCCTTCAGATTTCTGAAAGCAATATAATTATTAAAATCTTCAAATATATCTAAACAATAGAACTGACACAATTTTCAAAAGCAACTTTAAATTCTTTTTTCATTTTACATGATCATCATCTTCAATATTTTTCACATTTAAAAACCTAGCCTACTATGTACAGTCAGTGAAAAAAAAAAAAAAAAAAAAATCTACATTCTGGCTCCAAAATGGCTGGAGACAAAAATTAGAAAGTGGAACCTGTAAAATAGTATGGTAATTTATTGTTATTCAGTAAGCAAGTAATGTAATAATTCTGTATCTTCTTTAAGTGAAAATTCAATTTTGAAAACAAATGCTTGATTAGGCTTTTACTGTGTTTTAAACTATGGACAGTCTGCAACTGTATCAACAGAAATGTCTGCAGATTGTGCTGAAAAGAAAAAAAAACTAAGTGTAATGTTACTGTCATTGTTTAACAGACATAATTATGTCAGCATATAGAGAAACAGAATAAGATTAATGCTTCCTCAAGTGATTCTGATGAACTGTAGATGTGCATGCCATGCAACTTCATTTGTGTAGTGTTTGACAATGCTCTATCAACCTGAATATTATTTTCATTACATTTATTATATTTATCTTATTTACATTTTTATATTTACATTATATACATGTATATTTTTGTTTACATTTTATTTACAGGATTTTTAAGAATTGTTTCATAATATGTCTCAAATCTTTTTTGTTAAACCTCTATTAGTAGAATACATGTAATTCCCATATATTAGAGAGATATGGATCTTACATTCTCTATTAGAGAAAGTTACATATATAAATGAGGTTCTTATTCTGAACAGAACATAAGTTTTTTACAGCTGAGTATACCAATACTATACATATAATAGGGATTTTTTTCCCTCTATAGTGCATTAAATGATCAAGTCTTAGCTTTAGGTTTCCTTCTTCCACATGTAATAGACACATGCCATCTTATTTTTTATCTAAAAACTAACTGTAACTAGTTTAACTGTAGTTACCTGTTTTACCTAAATGGAAGCATTTGGGATCCTAAACCACCTTTTTTTTAAAATACGTATCATGAATGTGGGTATATAAGCTAACTATTATTTTCCAGATTATGTTTCCAAAGTTCTGGTCTATAAAAACATCCAATTTAGCCAATTTATTCAGTTTCAAGCCCAACTGTTTTGATAGCAAGTGCACACACCTGAAAAGACTTACATCAGTTATAGTGTTCAGAGCAGTATCTGCACCAATGCTGAAATCTGAACCCGGTACATTGTTGGATACAGTTGCAGGAACCATAACCATTGGAACACAGAACTCGTCATATTTCTCTCGGGCAGCTGACAATTCCAGGAGTCCGAGGTACGCCTGTTGGGCACAGGCATTGGGTGAAAAATTAGGACAAAAAACATAAGGGAAAAGTTGGAGTGATTAAAAAAACCAAAAAGGGCCACAGGGGGAGCCATTTCTACCACAGCATACTTCAGCAAGTCAAAGCATAAAGGAACCACTAAAACCTAACACATACAAAAAAAAAAAGAAAATATTAAAAACAGGTAGACAGTTGAAAGCAAACAATAAGCATAATATTAATTTTCAAGGGAATATCTAATTTAGATATATTAGTGCTTTTCTACAACACAAAAATACTGCAAACTAGAGTCCCAGTCTTCAGGTGTTGTTATTCCTGATTTAAAAGCTTAATATTCCTAAACTAGGGCCATGCCTAACAGGTTGGAAAAAAAAATGCATGATTCACTTCTTATCAAGAAGCAATACTTGCATTCTTCTCTGGAAGGAGTTGGGTGGGTACTTTCCCAACTCAAAAATCTCAAATTTATTATTTCTGTATAACGAAATTAGCATGAAATATGGAAAAAACCAGAAAATATATATCTAAATAAATTACAGATTTTGAAATGCTCTATGTGAGACAGAGTGGCCTAAATTAAGGGCAACAATGCAATAGATACAGTATAGACTGGAACTTTCACTACTGGCATCATTTTTTTTTAAAGAGAAAAATCCTGTAATGCTATCTTACCTTATTTATCCATCTAGCACACACAGTTTTGCAGTAACTAGTCACTGTCTTCAATGACAGCTTTCTTCAGAAAGAGTGATTGACAGTACTTTTGATCCTAAGCACTATATGTGTTGTGTATCAAACATACCACATGCACTTCACATGAAGATTGGGTAAAAATGGTCTATTCCTTTTGTTAGGAATTCTACTCTACTTAAGACATAATTAGATATTTCAGTGTACCTCAAATCCACCAATAACCATAAGGGCGTTAATGTTGTTAGTGCGCATCTGGTCAGCAATCTTCTCCAAATATTTTGCAGGAAGTGTACTAAAAGTTATCAAATCAAAAATAAAAATAAAAACAATTTACATACTCTGTAGCAATAAGAGCTAATTACTAAGCTGAAACAGTAAAATGAGCAGGCAATACAATATTTCTTGGTTTACATATGTATTCATCCAAATAACTTCTCCTGACAACCAGTAAGGAATCATGTAAGCTGTGAAGAAACTGGGGTTTGCAGTCTTTTAAAGTGTAATGACCCCAGGAAATTTTTAAGTTGATATCCCTACTGCTATTTTCATTCTCTCTTCAGAGCTAGTACAGAAGTACAAAAATACTCAAGTTGAAGAGTAAAAAAGTTTAGAAAAAAAAATTGAGGACTTAAAACATGGAACTGGTTATATAAAATGCTAGAAGTCATTATATCAATTGGCAAAATATTGACATTACCGTTTTGTACCAAGAATTGATCCTCCTTGACCAGTCCAGCCTCCAACATCTCCCCAGGTGATTTCCTTTATCTTTGAATAGAGTAAAAAAGAGAATTATCCAATTTCTTCTGTTCACATGCAGCAAACACTATATGTTAAACACAAAAATGTAAAACTAGGTCTCTGAAGCTAATCTGGGGACTTATGGTTCCAGCTGGGCACAGAAATTGTAAGTCTTGTATCCAGTTTCTCCACAATATACCAACAGATACTTGACATTTAAAACAGGGGAACAGAAGAATCTAACCTCAGGGAAAAAATAAAAAGCTTCCTCCCTCAAAAAACATTACTTCAATGTTTCTTGTAGCAAAGTAACACAGATGCAACAATTCATAACACAGCATCAACAATTCTGGTTATTCTGTGAATAACCACCAATATGCAAAACAAATTCTGGTTAATGAAGATAGGATTCATTTGAACTAATTTTGTAGCTATGCAGCATGTGATTAGGAATACTCAAAATAAATGAATCAGTTCTCACAACAGTTAAAACAGAACATGCCTTCTAAGAACATAAATGTTGTGGTGTGGGATGGGATACATACTACTATATGTCCACACATGTGATACTGACCTTCCCTTTAGCAAAACCTTCAAATCCATCAATGACAGCAAACATTTTATGGCCTTCAGTTATGCCAACTCTCACTGCAGCCCTAACTGCAGCATTCATTCCAGCAGCGGGGGCACCAACATTTAAAACTGCCACATTAAAATTTGACTGCAAGAGAAAAAGTTCAATGAGCACTTCAATTTCTACACATTAATTTTTTCCAGTTGCTAAATACAAAAATTAATAAGTTAAATAGAAGATACATAAACATCCATTTACATTTGCAGACTATCAAATAGAAACAAACAGTTTAAAAAAGAATGTTTTAAATTAAGACTTTATCACATTTTCATTTGGTTTGCAGGTTAAACTATTCAGATTTTTATATTCTAGCTTAGGTAGGTTCAAGAAAGAAAATACTCGGAGAATTACTTAACCCTATCTTATCAAATATCTTATCAAATCAGGCTTTTTGTCTGGGTTTTTTTGTTTGTTTGTTTGTTTGTTGGGCTTTTTGTTCTTCACAAAAGCAACTGGAGTAGCCAGGAAAAGAGTAGGAACTGATTCTAGCACCATAGCAGCTGTATAACATCAGTACCAGGCAAAGCAGAAGACAACAACTTGAAAATACTGGCAAGGTTTTTAGTAGTACATAGGACACTCCGCATCTTTAACAATATTATACATTTTCAGATTATGGCAGTTTTTAAAGCATTTCCTAACCTTAAAGTAACTGTGCTTATGTCTCCACAAGTTTAGTAAGTACCCCAGATAAGCAACTAAATCTACTCAAATGGAAAAATCTGAGATATCAAATATACATTTATAATTTAAATTACAGGCAATGTAAAAGCAAATGTTCTATCTAAAACATTACAAGAATTAATGAATATTTTGGTATAAAATGTGTATTCCATCCCTACGCATTAGACCCTATTTATATTGTTTTGTTTTCAATTGTACTCTAGATAATTGTGATAACAATCTAAATCTAAACCAAAACAGTCTAAATGGATGCAAGCATTATACACAACTGGCAAAAATCACAAAATCTAGCTAAAAAATTCTATTTAAAATTTCTCTTGGTACAAGAGATCCAACTCTAAAAGCACTACAGTTTTCAAACTAAGAACACTTTCTTTAATTTAATTACTACTTAATACTGAGTAATGCAATATGATTCATCTCACAGATTCTTTCCTAGAGAAAAAAACTTCAACTCTTGTATTAAAAGAAAATTACTCATAAATGTGCACTGTATGGGTAAACAAAGCAAGAGTGCTACTGTGTGTATGATGCTAGTAAGCATCTTTAGATTAAATTCAAATAGCAAAGAATGAAATGAAGATCCTTCTGTACATGAATTATTCCTTGAAATTAATTATTTATTTGCAGTTAAATCACAGGCCACAATATGAATAAGAAAAAGGCAGCTAGTATAGAAAAATACAGTTTCACTGGCATCGCTGTTGATTTACAACAGATAAAATGATAGTCCATTGCCAAAAAACAAAGAATGCAACACAATTAATTTTATTTGTACAGCTTTGAAGTTAATATTAAGAGCAAAATAAAAGTAAATAATTAAAATAAATGCCTGACCTTTGGGAAAGGCTACTCATTCTATGAACTGAACAAACAGAATTTAATTGATAGTCAACTATATATGCAAAATCCAAGAAAACTTTACAGCCTGAGCTTCTACACTCAAATACATCATGGCTTAGGTCAGCTGGATGACCTTGAATTGTTTATATAACTATTGAAGTTACAAAATTTTACAATTTGGTACTGCAGAAGGGCTCAAAGTTCTTAGCTTTATCCTGGATGATGGGAACACAAAACAAACACTGTCTGTGGTTTCTTTGCACATTTTGCACATTCTTTGCATTTGCACAACCAAGGGAAATGCACGCAGCAAGGTATCTGTGTGCAGCTGAAGCAGACCATTCAGTGGGCTCTAGTGACCTGATCAGCTTAGCCTTTTCCTCAATTCCTGTGACATGAACATTTCATCTTCTTTTAATTCCTATCCAGCCCCTGTTATTGAAGCACACAGATTTGTCTGGAGTGGTCAAATCCAAGTAGTTAATAACTACAAGTGACCTACATTTCCTTCTAATAATAAAGTTAGTCCAGTGCCAACAAATTTGCATTGGTATAGATTAAAACAAACAAACAACAAACACACACTCAATCTGGCAAAACAATGTTGAATATTCACCAAAAAATCCTGAATTCTTTGATATCTCAAAGGTCAAAAATAGGCCCTTATTTTTTTAAATAAAATATTACTGTTTTGGCATGTCTGTTTGAAATAACTTTGGCCTATATACTTTTATTTTTGTTCAGACAAAAGTAAACCTATAATTTAGTTACCTTATAGTAGCCTCCTTGAAAACTTCTACTATGACTTTTAATCTGTAACCAAGTTTCCTTTACTGTGCAAAGTTTTCCATTACATATTATATGGTAATTTTTCTCAACTAAAATGGCTAGTTGGGATTATGTTACTTGCTATTCACAGAACTTCTGAACAGATGTCAACTACGAAGATATGATTTACTATTACTCAAATATTTAATTAGAAAAATAAATCATAAAAACCTAAAAGTAACATAGTCATGTGAATAAGGTAATAAATTATCACAAACCACCGTGAAAAAATTATTTAACAAGTGAGGTGATATAGTCACCAACTATGGTAAAAAACAGAATTATTCATTGTAAACAACAATGTAAAACATTAATCAAAAGAAAAAAATCCCACCTGAAATTTGTCTGCACACATTTAGTGTCTAGTTCCTAAGAAATTCCAATTTCCTCTTATACACAATCTTACAAACTACAAAATAAAGGAGAACTAAATGTCCACTGCTGTATCATGCATGGTGACATATTAGATCAGGTGAAAGCGATGCATCTGTCTTCACTATTCCATCCCACAAATTCCTGTACTTATCCTTGTTCTTGAGTGGTTCTGCCCTTCAACAACAAAAAAAAGGCTACTATTCTTTTATATTGAATCTTCTTTCTTTACCTCAGGATTTTTAGGCTCTTAAGCACGATTACAATACACTTTCTTCTGACCATGGCAAGGAACAGAGGACATAATTATTAGGACCAGACACTATAGAAATTAGGACCAGCCATACAATTCAAGAGAGAAACTGTCTAGCAGGAAATTTTCCAGTTAGAATGGTATTTCACTTGATAAAATGTTAGTTATTATTAGAATAAAGTTGTGTGTTACAAGCATTTTTCTGTCATAGTAATATTTAACTAATTTTATAGAGTATTAAGGCAGGATCAGAGGAAGAAAGAAGCCCACCATTTGTTAAGATGACCCAAAGGCAGATATGCATTGCATACTCAAAATAATGCCTTTACCTTTGGAAGTTCAGCATCTGGTTTTTTTTGAGACAGCAGCTTGTAGGTGTTAAGGTTGTTTTCAAAGCTCCTAAATAAATAAGTAAATAAGATAAATAAAATAGCAAATTTTTCAGCTCAGAGTTATTTTTAAGGAATTTTTCAGAAACTTTTAAAAACAGGTACGTATTCTTAAAAGTTATCAAAAATGTAAACTGTGATAAAAACTGGAAACGAGAGAACACTAGAAACATTAAAACCTGTACAACAACAGTGAGGAAATATAAACTAACTATATAGATAACAAGTTAGTTTTATAGATCAGGGATAAAGCATTTTATTATCAAAATTCTTGAAACAGAAAATACTCTGTTGACATATGAGAGTGCAGAATGTCTCCCTCCACCATTACTGTTGGAAAGCTGCCAGCTACTTACAAAAAAAGTGAACAGGTTTGGCCTCAAAATCTTGAATAAACTAATATATGGTTGGTTCCAGTCAGCTCAAAAAACATAGCAGCTCTTTTCTTTATAATTAGTTAGCCTAGTATCGGTCACTAGTCTGACTCAGGACTGAACTACAGTTGTTTGGCATGTTTTTATGCATATAAGATTTTAAATTATTCTACTGAAGCAACCCCTAAACATATGTATATTAAATAATTTAAAATAAAATGTCAGCAGAACCAATCCAATGCAAAGCAATCCAACTTTTCTAGAGCAAGTAAGTTGATATGTTGTTTGCCATACCTTCCACGAAGCCTCACAGCCTCAATAAATCTTCCCTCATCCATTGCTTTCTGAACTTGTTGAGTCTTAAAAAAACAAGTGAATAACTCAATATGTATAAAGCACACTGAAGTCGATTATTTATTATATTCTGATAAATAGGCAATTCTTAAATATCTTTCTAAAGTGAAAAAAGATATTGACACTTGCTCAATTTATGAGTTACCTCTTATCATAGCTTAAAATACAGTGGACAGGAGAAATGCAGAGTAAAAGCATCCACCTAAACCCATCTTGGGGATAAAAAAAATATCTTTTGCATATTCTTGCAGTTTAAGCTGAACATTTCTGGAGCAGAAACCTGACTGCTTTTTATGAAATGTAAATGGATGGAAGCATCTGAAGAATTGTTGTAGCAAAGATCCGAGATTAAATTTTAAAGTAAATTCAAAATACATAGATTTCTTGTTCGTTGGAATTTCACAAATAAGTAGTAACCCATAGGGAACACACATGAAGTTAATTTTTCCAAAATGTGGGAAAGTGCTGCACACATTCCTGACAGTGTTTTAATGACAACAGACAATTATTGTACACAGTGTTCTGTTGTAGTTCATGAATAATAATAAATTGGCTTTTTGCCAGAAACTCACCATTTGCACACACTCCATCAATGGCAGACGGACAGACTGGTTTCCAGACAGGGACACGACACAGGCAGGGGTAGCTGGGGTACCTTCTAAAAGGGCAAGCACAGCTTCAACACCCATGCGGCTTGCCTGAAAATAAATAATTGAATGTTGAAAAGAGCATTAAAAGCAACGGGCTTCCAGTCACACAGATGGTCATGATTTCTGTGTAAATCACGATTTCTTTACATAAAGTGTTTCACTGTTCTGAATTTGAGCTTGTCAGACAGTTAATCCGAGATAATAATCAGTTTTGTCAAGGTAATCAGATAAACAAAACCACACCCTCAAACAAACAATCAAAATGTAGTTTACTATGGGGTGCCCCATGAGTAATTTTAGGTTCACTCACCAAAATTCTGTCAAAAGCTGAAGGGGTTCCACCTCTTTGCACATGGCCCAAGATAGTTACTCGGGTGTCAAAACCAAGCCGCTGAACCACAAGCTGCCAAGATTTAAAATTTTTTTTTGTTATCATCATCACTACATACACAAGTGTTAGCATTACTTTGATTTATGTGCCAATGGAATAATAAAATCCTAAATATACTACATATGAATAAATCAACAGTAATGAAAATACTATACAAGTTAAGCCAGTCTTTATCTTGTTCCTAACCCAGAACTAAACTCCAGGTTCCCATTCTAAAGGAACTTTTTACTCAATAATGGCAAAAAGGGGGGCTTAAGAGTCCAATGTTTTAACTGCAGTTATGACTGCATTATGCACAGTCCTCAACCTTATAAAACCAGGTCTAATCATTATAATTGCAATACTTGAATGAAGTTAATTTAGAGTCTTTTATTCACTCTATGTTTCATCTACGTGCAGTCAAAATCATAATAACAAAACTATTTCATTGTCAGACTCTAGATTTGATATGTAACAGGAAATAAAGTCACAGAAACACATTTTATTAATACAGCTTCAGTGAGCATGTAGATTAGAACTAAATTATTTACAAAATATTCTGTCCCTGATATTTATAGTTCTTGTAGGTTTTAACTGGCTAAAAGCAAGCAAGTAATGTTTCTGCAATAAGTGCAAAGCAACTGTTTAGAAAAAAAGTGCTGACTTTCTCCAAAGTACACTATTATTTTGCTGAGAGATGGACCATAATTAGAATTTTACAAGAAATATAAAATAAGATTTATTAATTTGAGCTGATTATCAATCTTTATCAACCAAGGCAAGCATAAAGATGGTGTTTTGGACTGTTGTTTTTTATTACCAGGAGAAAATTCTCATTAAAAGCTACTGAAATAATTCCACCTTAGGTGAGTTATGGACTGAGATAATTAAGCACAAATATAAAATACAACCAGCAAACTGTGTCATAAGCTACTTCACAGGAACAGCTATACTTTATAGAAATATTATTGCTACAAACAAGCCCCATTTTAAGACCAAAACAGAAAGTACATAATAAGGATGTCGACACTCACCTCCTTAACCTTCTCTGATGTTATAGGTTTGTTGTGGCAATCAATAGCTCCTTCAGCTACAATAATAATATTCAGCCTCTTCTTTCGTGCACGATTCTGGAACAAAAAGAAAAGTGAAATAATTCACATAATTCACATATTAAAAAGTGAAATAAATTTGCAGCACAATTTTATAATCAACTGCTATACATGAAGCTGGCAGGCTTTGAGGAAGTATTTCTTGACACCTTCAGAGTTCTCACACATTTTATCTTCACAGGTATTTTCCGTGATGAAGTGACATGTCATATCAAATTACTGAGGAAAGATACACATGCCAAGTATGTATGAATAGTTTTATGTAATCCCTAGAGTAGGTCATGTAATTCTTCAAAACAATATCAGAGTGCAAGGAAAATACTGCTTAAGATCAATTACACTTTTTGTGACACCAGAAGCAAAGACTTGCTGAAAGTTCTGAGGAGTGGATTTTAAATCATTGTTTTCAAACAAACATCTGCAAAGACATTAGAGAATCTGAAACACAGCAGTAGATTACCTCTGAAAGCTTAACACACATTAAATCTTCCCATCCTTCTTCTGGTGGGTATTCAGGAATAAATACCCAATCTGCACCACAGGCTAAGGCACTAACAAGAGCTAGATACCTAGGAAACATAAAAAATTATTAGATGTTAATGGTTCAGATTTCTTGATATTTTGTAATTATAAGTAATCAATTGTTGTAAATACATCATATTTCATAATTGTAAATCAACGTTTTGGATCATATTAGTAATTTTATCTGTATGAGACATAAGCTGCTGAAGACATCACATACCCACAGTGTCTTCCCATAACCTCCAGAACAAATGTCCTCTGGTGGCTGTAAAAATAAGAAAACAAATTAACTGTATTATTGCAACTCAAAAATCCAGTCCAAATTTTTGATACCACTGGTATCAGGAAAAAGCATATGTTTACCAAACACAGAATTTATAAGCAAAACAGAAGGCCATATAAACCAACATATTTAAAACATTTTCCAGTGCATATTTCATTTTCACAGTTTCTTTCTTCTAAAGCATGGAAGGACAGTTAAAAGAGGTCAAAATGTACTAGTAATGTAAATTATGCATACCCATAATAAAGAACTGTAATAATATCTGTATTTTAAGAAAAATAATTCAATTGCCTAAATTTTACCTCCAGAAAGTTTATATACAAACAGATGCTCCTTTCAAGGTTTGTACTATTTGTACTATTCAAGGTTTGTCTGGATCTTCTCTGGAAAACTACGCAGTCCAAAAAGGGTTTTTATTCCCACCTCGAAATACCACACAAAATTTACCATTTCTTTGAAATTTATTTATATCTTCCACTATTTTGTGACAATAGTGTCACAAAATTCAAGCATAAGCAACTGTATATTTGCTATAGTATAGTTTTCTATAGTATGTAAAATTTACCTTTGCGCAGTGGTCATGATGGCATCCACAACTTCAATGATTCTGTGCAAGGCTGAATCAGTACCTATGGTCATATCAGTGCCACAGAAGTCATTGTCTATGGATCCAACCATTCCCACAATGTTAAGGTAAGCATATTTCTTAACAGCCGCTTGATCAATCTTTCCTGTAAAAAAGTATCCAGAGAAAGAGCTGTAAGATCGTTATTTTTTAAAAATATATTTTAGACAGGTTGCTTGGGTGCTCTAGTGTCATCAATTAAACATATCTAAACATTAAATTATATTTAGATATTTTAAGGTAACAGGGTTAGTCAAAGCTACACACAAAAGCCAATCAAACAACCAAACAAAAGAATCCTGAACAGAATCCCTTACAGTAAGGAAAGAAACAAGAGCTTTTCAGTGCATTTCAGAGTGCTGACAGATTATCAGTTTCTAACAGACCTTAAAATTGATGGTTCAGATTTAAAACAATAGCACTCAAATTGTAGTTTCAGTGTATGACATGCAACGAAGAAGTAAAAGGATGCAAACTGGATGTGAATATGGGCATATGTAAACAATAAAAATCCAGTTTTAAACTTTTGAAGACTGCTGCAACACTGAAAGTCTCTGATTTCATGATTAATAAGCAAATAGAATAGAAAAGCTTAAAACTACCTCAGAATCTGTAGATGGGATGGTAGTAAAAATAATGCCAAATTTTAAACATGGAATTCAAAAAATGTCAGTGTATTTAATGTCCATATTAGAGAAAATAGGAGAAACCATAATGAAAATTATAACTAATGTCCACAAACATATAATACAGCATTCTGAAGAATCAAAGTGTTTTCTATGAATGTATACCATGCATTACAAACCTTTTCTAGAGTTCCAAAGGTGACTTAATAACCACATGAATAAGGGATATCTGGTTGACACATTCTACTTTCCAAAAGCCACTGACAAAGTCTGCCCTCAAAGAATTTTGAGGAAACTAAGTAGCCACAGCATAAGAGTGAAGGCTTTTTCATAGATAAAATAATATGAAACAGAGGGTAAAATATAGGAAATAGGGCAGTAGCAAATGGAAGTTCATGTATCTGACGAAGGTAGCCAGTGGAGTTCTATAGGGACCTGCACTGTTCAACATACTTGGCAGTAAGCTAGAAAAGGGAATGAGCAGGAAGGTGCCAAAGTTTACTGATCAAACTGAATTATTTTGGCTTTAAAGGTGTGGGGTGTCTGAGAAGAAAGAAAGAAGCAAGACACACTGAGCAGTAAAGTATAAGATGGAATTCATTGAAGATAAACATAAAGTAATACACATGAAAAGTGTACCCTTAAGTGACAACCAAAATAATGCTATTGTCAGCATAATAATATAATAAAGCTGTTTTCATTAATAACTCAGCTTCAATGCTCAATAGCAGTAAAAAAAAAATTAGAAAATATTAGGAAAAGAATAGAGAACAAAACAAAGATCATTATACTACTGTGTAGATCCATGGTTTGCCCTCATCTTGAATACTGGCTGCAGTTGTGGTCCTCCCCACCTCAAAAAGGACATGGTAGAACTGGAAAAGGTTCAGAGAAGGGCAACAAAGATGATCAAAGGTATAGAACTTACATATAAGGAACAACTAAGCAAACTAGGACTCTTCCATCTAGAAAAAGAGATGATGAAGGGAAAATAAGACAGCTGTAAAATCTCAAGTGGCATGCAGAAAGGAAGCAGGATTGATCATTCACTGTTCTAACACAAAAACTATAGGAAATCAAATGAAACTAAAAGCCAGCAGGATAAAAATACACAGAATAAGATTCCTCACAATCTTCATCATTCTGTGAAGTTGTAGAACTCCTTGCTGCACAGCTTTTCAGCAAAAACTTTTATGCATTGAAGGATAATGTATACATTCATGGAAGACAAAATCTTTAAGGACTACTAACAGCATTTGGTTCAGAAGTCCTGAAGACAGAAATGGATAGACCTTAGAGTATTTATACATTATGAAAACTTATAGCATCAACACAGCATTATCTAGGCTTGTTCTGTTATTTGCCTTTTTCCTTACATTCTGTTGGATGCAATCAAAGACTATTACTGGGCTGGATGTACTTTTAGCACCAGTCACTTAATGTTTTGATCTTAAACAAATAATGATGTACAGGCAGGGAAGAATCATAACTTAATAACAACAAAGTATGTGCCTTGTTGTAGGAGAGGGATTACTATCTTAGTCTGGATTTCAGGGCAACAGGCTTTTCAAGCAGAAGGTTCAAAATTCAGGCCCTGAATATGATTCACAATGGAGGAAAATGTGACACAAGATGGTACCACCCAGTGATTATTTTGCTTTTTCAACCTTTATGGCATATAAGAGACAACACACTGAAATAAAAAAACTGTTACTTTATGAAGAGCCATGTAATTTCCTAGAGGATGTACATTTAACTTTTGAACTTAACATCCTCTGGATGTATCTAGTGTATGTATAGCTCAGGTACATAACTTCCCTGGAGATTCGACTAGAAGTCTAGGGGATCTAAATACAAACCCACCTGTCTTTGCCAGTTCTTCTAGAAGTCCACTCCATTCTTCACGGAACAGATTGGCACCAGTCAAACTACCATCTCCACCAATCACACAAAGATTAGTGATTCCTCTCTGAACCAAGTTGCAGGCTGCCTGCAGACGGCCCTCCCGGGTACGAAAGGCTTTGCAGCGTGCACTGCCAATAACCGTGCCACCCTAGGAAAAGGAAGTTTATAATATGGTCTTTTACAGTCTTTTTTTTTTTTTTTTTCTTCATTTCTATTTTACAATGAATAAAAGAAGGAATGGAAGAAAAAGAATTATCCATCCAGCAGGAAATTATGTTCTCAAAAGAAGATGCACACCATGGAAAATGGAAAAACATTCAAAATTTCTGATAAAGAGTTACTCTTGAAGGAAATCATTAAATGATTTGGGATTTGTTTCAGTAGCTTTCAAATTAATTGCCTAATTGTTATTTTCATGTGATGACAATAGATACAATAGTGATACAATACTAAGCAGCTAAGAACTTAGATGAATTTGCCTCAGAGTGAATTTTTCCCCTTAATATAATGAATACATAAACAATAACAGAAAATATGTATCCCTAGAGCTCAAAATTAGCATTTATTTTCATTCTACAGAAATATAAAAAGCACGGCATCCACATTTATTACCTTATAGCTCAAGTTGATGTTACATTTCTGTTTTACTAGTTCATCTGCTAAATTTGATTTAAAGAGCTTCCTCCACAATGGAGATCATTATTTTAAAAAAATACTGAAGCAGACTGTCACTGAAAATTGTTGCTGAAAACAAGTTTTTTACACATCTTGTGTTTATGTTGTTCAGTTAATCAAATTGTAATATAAATGTACAAAGTCACTGGTACTATCTGAGCTATTGAGAGCTGTACTGTAATTACACCCATTACTAGAATTCGAAATCCACTTATATAGGAAGCCAACAGATTTTGTAAGAAAACACTTACCTTACAAAACAGTTGCTTCACATTTTGGCCCTATAGTGTCCTCCTTATTAAATACAGGGTTGTCATTATGGCTTGAGGAGACTAATAAAATGTAATGTTGAAAATCTAGGACAAAGGCTTCAAGATGATTTCTGTCAACCAAATACAAGACTACACAGAGCTCTTTAGGAAGTGTCAAACAACTATACTGTAGAAATCAGGTTCTACTAAAAGGGGTATGTGCTGGTCATCCAGTCATCACAGATTTTGAATACATAATTACAGTTGTCTGCCTGGATTTAGAATTTTGGTTCCCTCTCTAAAGTGAGAAGTTTTGCATCCCACTCCCATATCCCTAACACTTACCACTTGCAGGATACTTGAAACACTTTCCCATGAAACTTCTACAATATTATCACCTCCATCAACCATTCCCTGGTAACCCTGAAAGAGAAAAAGTATTTCAGAAGTTTGATTAGAAAAGTACAACATTTCCACAGCAATACTCACCCTTAAATTTTAATGCAACTTTAAGTAATTAAAAAAAAACCTGCATAAAAAAATAACTCAATTCAAATGCAGCAACATTCAAACAGGTATCACATTAAAGGGAAAAAAACAAACCAAACCAAGAACCTTCTTCCTAGAAGATTAATGTCAAAGACAATTTCATGAGAAAGTAAAAATTAGTATAAATTACTCAGCTTATAAACCAGAACGGCAATGTATTTCTCCTTTTCTAGGAATAAATCTTTAGTTATTTATTAAAACAAAGATGGAAGAACTTTGAAAAAAAAAATTTAAAATGTGCTTCTTAAAAACCTAACCCCTGCCTGAAGTCATAATCTTAGGGAAAAAAAAAAAATCTACCTTTGTTGTACACCTTTCCCCCAGAGTAGATATAAGTGAAACAAAGAGCAATAACCAAAACTTTTTCATACAGGAAGAACAAAATCAGGTCACATAATATTTATTCTTTTTCTGGAGTCATTTACATAATACATAGAGGAAGAAAATTTAGTAAAAAAAATATATAACTTTTAGTGATGCATTTAAGAAATCCTTGATACCTTAACTCAAATGGTCTTCAGAAACCAATGCATGCTGTAATAGAGGAAGCACTACATTTAGCTAAAACAAGGAAAACTATCAAGTGAGCAGCTGAAGGGTTTTATTATAATTTGTTTTAGTAGGAAAAACTAACTGGTGTAACCATTCAAAAAACACCCTATGTTACACAAAATAAACAAAAAACACCAAATAAAAATAAACATAACAATGTTTGTCTTCATTTTAAGATTTTATGTACACATGGATAATCATGTAGAGGAATAATTAGCTAACCTTTCTTCTGTATGTAGTTCTTGCAAGACTGAACATATTTAGTTTTAGTTCTTAATAATAAATCAAGTGGAACTAGAAATAGAAAGAACCTATGCCTCTAATTTGGTATTCAATAAATCTTTGCACTATCTTGTACACTCCAGATAACTTTGATTTCTATTCAATGTGTACTCATACTGCCTTGTGTAGTAATATGTACAGATAATGGCTTGAAGGTAAGACATTATTTGCCTAATACCTTAAAAACCAAAGCAAGTTGGAAAAGAAATTCTTTGTCTACATATCAATTTAAAAAATATATATGCTTTTTTCCAGACTAAGTGGCAAAGTTCTTCAGATGGAAACATTCATGTGAATCAAATTACTCTTGATGAAGGCTAAAAAATTAGTAAACTTACTTATGACAATTTTGCTTGTTTTTTGTTTTTAAAGCAAATAACCTGCTGATTCTTATATCACTTGGTAATGGACTGAAAGCTTTTCCTATTGGTGTTCCTATTACCAACTACAATAGCACAAAGGTTCATAGGCAGCAAATCCTGAAAGAATAGTGATGCTGTCACCTAATTCAGTTTGCACTATTAACTATAGTATGCTGACAATACATAAACAGTTCATGTATTTGCTCCAATCATTCACCTTCCATTTTTGCATGAGAGGAAAAATAAGGAAAGTAGATCTATGAACAAGAGGAAATCTCTGTGGGTCATATGTTCACAAGTACATACATATACACTGAAACCTCTAGGTAATGGCAGAGAGAGGAAGCTTTGCTTCAGTCTTAAATCGAGAAACAAAATCTTTTGGTAGAAGAACAAGCCATCTTCTGATGTGTTACAAGATATCGTGGACTCTTAACAGTTATTTGAGTTTACTTCCTCAGCTTTTTTAACTATTGCTCGAAAACGTAAAAACTATTATCACTGAGTACTCAAACCACCCCATAAAAGACATGAAGTTTTCCCCATAGAAGTCCATGACTGCAGTACCATTGCATTTCCAATGCTGGTCTCTAGAGAAAAAGATTCTTAATCAAGATGGAGAACCTATAATTTCCATAGCTTAGTAATAAGAGCACGCGTCCACTGAGAACTATGTGCTTCAGGTCTGGAAAAAGGGTAGGCCATTTGCATTATATTTGAGATCTCAGTTTCTAATGAATGAGAGGCATCACTTTTTCTTCACATTCTCAAAACAAACAAACAAACAAAATCAACACCAACTGAAATCTCTTCTAATTAGTGAAAAATTTCAACTAGACTCCTAAAGCAGCCTGGTTCTTTTACATGTACTTCCAGCATGAGTGAAATAAGCCCACAAGTACTCAAATTTAATTCAGATTGGGGTAGATTTGAGGAATAATGTGATGCTAGTCAGTGACTAAAGACTGTTTATATACTAAAATTAAATAAGATGTTAACATGAATAAAATATGAAATTAAGGCAACTGTATAGAGTAAGCACTGTTGCTATTAATGAATAGCAATATTTTCAAATCTGTTAGTTTCAATGAATTAAGATACAAGGGTTTTTATCTATCAACTACAGAACATATATTTTAATATAATAAATTACATTTTAATCTCGACTATTTTATAGTTCTAGTTTTCACATGAGGGTTTGGCTTTTTTTCTGTTTGGGAATCAAAGTATGTCCAAGGAGCCCATGAGTTCTAATACCCAACTGCTACTTTCTCTGGGCTTTTGTAAACTGAGTTTAAAGAAAGAATAGAAAATTACTTAGCTACAGTTGATTTCCAGTTTTATTTATCTTGGTAATCTTTCTCACATCACAAATGAAGCAAAATAGAGTTAGAGGGGAAAAAAAAAAAAAAAGGAATATAAAATTATTGTTTTACTTAAAATATGGAGCAAGATTTGGCCACAACTGTATAACACCAACAGCTTTACAAGTGCAAAAGTATTTCTTATCACAGAGAAAATTACAGGAGAAAATGAGCATATGACAACTACAGCAAAGGCTTGAGATGACTGAGATCTCTAACTCTATTTTCAGTTATTTTTCACCTTTCAGTTGTTGCAGATTCAGGTTTTTTCTTCACTTTTTCAGAGGAGCTTCAATATAAGTATCACTTTACCTTGACCTATGTGTGTCTAGTTAAAATGGCTACTCAAAATGTGGGCTAAAGATTTACTAATTTCATTGCTTAACATACTGAAGTCCACATTTGATAAACTTTAATTCACAATGGCCCTATTAATATATTAAATAACATCAAGTATATATACAAAAATATCTCTTCTGCATACATCATGCTTTTATTAGGGATCATTAGCAACAAGTCTTACACCAAGATTTTTACCTTCCACTACACTTGTCACCTGCATCTGCTTCCTATTTCAAAGTTCTGAAGTTAATAGTTGTTTCATTTCAAAGTTTGCAACAGTATTTCTCTTTTAATTAAACTTGCAGTGAGAGAAAACTGACTTCACATTTTAATTAATACTGAGTCACAGAGGAAAAAAGCTTGGCATTCAATACTTCCCAAAACACAGAACTGAATGGATGAATCTAACAGCAAAGATCTCTTTCAGAGCTACTACCCATGCTTACAGTAATATGTGCTTTTTTCCCAAGACTACACAATTACAATGAAGATAGAAAACAATATATAATGGAAACTCAAAACTCCCATTGACTTGATTTTTACAATCGATTTTCATTCAGAAGAGAGGGACATGATAAATAGTGTAATTTTGCAAATTTCAGAAAAACAGAAATATCCATATTTGTCTAGAATTTTTTCAGTGAATACACTCTGTGATATAAAACATTGTTTAAAATGACAAAAGTAAACATACTGTAAGATGACTTACAAAGATCATAATTAAGTTAGATATAGTTTAAAAATAAACCCCTAGATTCTGGTCTTTAAAGAAATACACACAAAAACCCCTTCTTATTTCAACAGTACCTGACCCATTTCAGCAAGCCTGAAACAGCTGAATACTGAAGGAATTGTAGATATTGGCCATGTCATTAGCACACACTAAGTATTCAGAACTACTTGCTGAAGGGCTGTAGTACAAAAGAATTTTGGAGCACAGTGCTCTCCTTATTTGCATTTCAATATACTTCGCATCTCTTTAGTAAATGAACTATAGAAATAAGCAGACACAGAAAGAAAATGGATAAACAGATACCTTTGAAAGCCAAATTGTTTGTTTTGCATGCACAAAACTAAAACCAAAGTACTTTCCTAGCACTTCTACAAATGTTAGTACTCTGTACTTTTATATTAAACAGTGAATTACATCTTGACAAGAACACTGCCTACCAAGTTCTGTCCCTTATCAAATGTTTATTCTGCGTTGTAATCATCTCAAACTTCTAATCAGTTATACAGGAATTCAGTGTAAAGAGAATGAATTCTTGATAAATATATTTACTATAATGTTTAATCCACAAGTGTTACAAAAAATTTAAATGTGTTTATAAAAATTGAAAGTATTCTTCTTGTTGAAATGTAACAATAACTTAGTCTTCCAGTAAAACATACACATATGGCATTATTTGTTGGCATTTACATTAAATTGGTCTCATCATTTTTTCGTATCACATAATTGTTACAAAAATTAGCAATTTTCATGCACAGGCTTCCACCATAAAATTCTGATGTCTGGAAACACTACTGATGGCACAGGGTTTTTTGGTGGGGTCTTTTTTGTTTGCCTAACAGTAAGTTTTATTAAAAAAAAAAGTTGTGCAATCTGTGAAATGAGAGTGATTCACATCCTTATCATAATCGAGGAAAATGGACCGAGGGAAAGTCAAAGAGCTAAAAATTAGTACTACAACTAGGTTTAGGAAGGTATTTCAAAATTACAATATTTGAGGCTAGACAAATACACAGTTACTGCTGGGTAACAACCATCTCTGGTTTATTCAGTATTTTTAAGCTTCCATAAGCTTCACCATATGGAGAAATCCATATAGTGAAAAAACAACTATGAAATTAAATAGTTTTAGCATATATGTTAAAGAAGTACTTTCCACAAAAAAAGGGAAATATTAAATCAATCATTGATTCAATGAAAAAGAATGACATTCACAATACTATTTAACTTATGCTATTCACTCTTGATGAGGTTTCCACAAAAAAATTCAAGCAGAAATTCAGAAGACAAATACAGAATGAATAAAACAAAAACTAACCTCATAAATAAAATACACTTTGGCTTTTACATAGATTCCCATGCGTACTACTGCGCGCACAGCAGCATTCATACCTGAGAAGAAAAAGCAAAGTCATTGTTACAGGTTATTCAATATTTTTGTGTACTATAAATTATCAGTGTCTTAAAAGAGGAAATACTAATTCATTCTTAAAGAAATTTATTGGCATTGGTAAAACAGAAATTTGCTTAATGACAGTGCAATCAGCCAATGAATATTAAGAACGCAGAACCATTTGCTTACAATAATTATGCAGCTGCTAGTATGTATGTTAATCAGACATCAAATTGCTGCTGATTGTAAAACACCATTGTATAAGTAACAGGTACTAAACCAAAAAGTAAATTCATTTCACTCTAATGATACATAGCTTTTCATCTGAAACCCAAAACATGCAGCTAATTAAACATTCAGTTCTTCAAAGGAGAAATTATATTGTAACCGTTCTATTTGCTGAGCTTTACAAAGTAACACAGATGTATACACAGTATCCTTTGGCACAGCCAAAGCTCCTGACAGGGGCAGGAAGATGAAGTAGCAGTAAATTAACAAAAGAAATACGGCATGAAACCATGTGACAGAAAAGTGCCTGAACACCACTTGGCTTCCTGGAATTGCAGACTCACATTGGAACTCTCTGCTCACATGTGACAAATTATAATAATGTAAAATCTTCCATTTAAGTCCAACGGTCAAACACCTTATCTCCTGAGCAAGTCTAAATTCCATTGGTCCCCTTCCATGGGTCAAATCAATTTCTGCTATAACCCATACCTTCCAATGCTGTGTTGCCTTACACCTTTACTCATTATTCAGGAAGTTCCCCAAAGTAATAAACTAACTGTGTCCATAACACTTAAGACACAAAAGGTTATGCAAAAAGCACAAGGAAGTATGCAGCTTTGAATGAAATAGCCTCAGCACAACGGGTGAAAAGGAATGCCAGAAACCCAACAATCTAAAATACTGGCCCCAATTCTGATATGTTTACACAATATCTGATGTAATTAATATCAAAACATCAAAGTCTTAGGTCAGCTCTACTATTTCACAGAGATGTGAAGTGTTCCTCTCCTACCTGGAGATGTAACTAGATTAACTATATATATGAACCCAAAACACAGTAAGCCATAGGATATATTACTACGATATCCACCATAATGAGAAAAAATTGAGCTATAAAAGTTTCTCTGACTGAATAAAGATTAAAATTAAATTTTTTGCAAACATTGTTTAGGAACAGACCAGAAAGTCCCTGAAAGTGCCCAACATGCCTGTCAAAATCAGAAGCTGTTTTATTGTTCATGTAGTTGTCACTTAAGATGAAAATCATGAGTAACATTTTTTTCACATCAATTATGTATTAGGAAACAAAAGCAAGAATTTTCAAACAGAGTTAGCCTTGTTGCAGTGGTGGAAAATGTCCTCAAATGCCAAGGCAGCTAAAAGCAAGACTTTGGACAATGAACTGGGTGATGCCAAAGAAAAGCATAGTCTCAGCTCACCAGCCCTTTTGGAAGTAAAGTCGGAGTGCTAAGCCTCTGATCAAAACAGATCTACTGCATAGACCAAAGTTATGACCTCAGTAAAAATAACAGAAAGTTAACCCCTTCACACACAAAGTAGAAATAAAGACCATTAACCTTATAAAACTGACAGATCTTCACAGAACTGCCATTTTCCTCAAACAGGAAAGACCCATAGATGTTCTTGGATTGTATGATTAGCACAAGCTACTCCTGTCATCAAAGCTCACAGGTGGCTACTATTAATGCTCAACATCTATGAGAATCGGGGGGATTTTGTTGGTGGTTGATAGGCAGGGCTTTTGGGTAGTTTGGGAGCTGTGGGTTTTTGGGGGGGGGGTGTTGGCATTATTTGTTTGGACTTGTTTGTGGATCATTTGGACTTGTTTGTGGAGGGGAATTATTTTTTTAAGGAACAACTTTTTATATTACCCATTTGGCTGCAGAACACTAGAAGTGAGGCTAAAAGGTCGATTTTCTGAATTGAAAAAGTTAATCCTCAGTGTATGATGACTTCTCAGAACTGCTTTTAAGAACCTCCCATTAGTAGGGTTCCACTTTGTCACCTGAGAAGAAATACTAAGACTGTTTCAGGTATCTAACATATGTTCAGTTATAAAGACCGTGGTGTCTCATCCATCAATAGTCTCTGTAGTCCAAGTAGCTAATTAAATTTCATAATTTATGGTAAATTTCATAATTTATCTGCTGCAAGACAGGGCAAAAGCTCAGAAACTTCACACCCCCTCCAATTACAGCCACAAATCCTCTTCTCAGTACCACCACTGTAACTTGAAAAAATTAGGAAACATACATTTCATTTTTATTTGGAAATATATATTTTATCTCTTTATATACTGAAAAAGGTCTTGCGTGTTTATTAGTAAGCTCCTAATGAAGTACCTTGCATTTCAGAAAGGCTGAGGACTTGAAGGATGTTACAATTTCATATATACAAGATACAGCTAAAACTCTGAAGCTCTATATTTTTACATGTTAGATTGGCTATCTAAATCTGATTCAAGTAGTAAAGACATATTTAAGACAATATCACGAAGTCTCTGTAGAACTTGTCTTAAAAAATATGGCTGTATTTGATTATTTGTGGAGTCTTATAGTACTTACAAATTACCACAATAACTATGAAATACAATTATATGCCTATTACTGAAAGAGATTTACTGGGTTAACCATGGAATTAGTTCTGAATAGTAAATATAGTCTGATAAACATACATAATTAGAATAGCAGCTTCAAAACAAAGCCATGAGTAAAAACAGTATTTTTATAATGTGAGAATTCTTTCAACTCTTTCAAAATTTCTACTTGCTTTTGCACTAAAGCCTTTGATAGTAGAGAAGCTTTACTTTGCTCTTTTTGCACTCAGCAAAGGTTAGGTAATCTGCAACTACTTACATGGCTTTACATAAATTTAAGAGTTGATAATTTACTGTCCTTCATATTGTTCACTCTATTGTTTTTGAAAGCAGTAATCTTCATAGCAGAGTTACAGCTAGTACTGCATAAACCTTTAAATTTCTTTAAAGGCACTCCCTTTCCCCAAAAAGAGTATTTCTGTCCAGTGCCTACATCCTGTTCCACATGCATACGCACCACTATAACAGGGCTTTCAGTAAAATTAAAATATTATTTTGTGTTTAAGCCAAGTTTTCCTCACTTTGCTCATCTAGCCAGGCCTTGAAATAAATAACTGCAATATTAACCATACAAAAATCAAAACTATGCATCTTGGACAAGCATCAAGAAATACTTAAACACCAATTAAAAAAGATAAACATGGGCTTTAATGCACGGTTAACACCTTAGTATAAATGCTTAAGTGCTCAATAAAGATTCAGACTTAAAAGACTATATAGCAAAACAAAGAAACTAAGGAAAATGTCTAAACATCACCAACAGAGGAAACATTTCATTCAAGCATGTAAACTGATACATCCATGATGTAGGAGCCTGTAATCATCAATAGTAAACATGAGAAGAAGCAGCAGTCAAACACAAGAATAGAACAAATCATTAAGAACACTACATAGTTTTGTTCCATGTACTTCTAGTTATATAACATTTTATTGCATATAATCACGATGTTTCTAGATAACTGAAAAAATTGCTATACAATTTTTTTAAACAGTGACACTGTATTAGATCAGAACATGCTAGTGCAGTAATGCATAAACTAGCATAACATCTAGACTACATACATATCTCCTTCTTCAAAATTAAAACCTTGAGACTAGTTGCAACCATAGAATCAACTAATTACAGAAGCAGTTCCTCCAAAATAGTAAATGCATTTAGATACACTCATTCATTATTAACTACAACCCTTAATTTTACATTTGATATATAAATATAATTTATATGTGGGACACAAATATATGTACTTTATATACGTCTATACACACTCTTTGCTATAACAGGTGTCTTTGGGGTGGGGGCTAGAATTAAAAAACTCCTTATATAATCTGAAGATAGTCACAAGTGTTAACAAAAATAACCTCTGAAATTTGGATACCATAAGAGGAGTGTAGGTCGTTTTGGTTTGGTCTGTTGTCTTCACACAGACACACACACACACAATCTTTTGTTTGTCTTTTGTTTTGTTTAATTTCATTTGTTCAGTGGCAAAATTTCTTTTCCTGCTACATGCCACCAGGACAAGATCAGTATATCTCCACTACTATATTAAACGTATCTTGTGATGTTCTTCTGAAGCCTGTAATGCTTCAAGAGTAGAAATATGTAGATTTCTGCTCCCACAGTCATGGTCTATAGTATTCGAAAGCTCTGGAATCCAAGAGGCCTTAAATATTTTCTTTAGGTGTTTCTGAGCTCAATATTCGCTGAAAGAGTGGAGTTCTTTCATTTATTTAGAGACAAAATTTCCAAGACAAGAGCTGTACATCTCCACCACTTTTTAAAATATGCCTTGAATGTTGGGAAGCCTGTAATGTTTCAAACATAGACATATGTAAAGCTTTACTTCAGTGGTCATGCACTAAGATATTCCTGACCATATAATCATTACCATGTAATCCGAAACACTATCTCAAAGATTTTATCTCAAAAAAGTGGTCACATCCAAAGACAATAATCTCAAGCCAATAAGTGGGGCAACAGCTCCAAGCAGCCACAAATACATCATTCCCCAACAGTACACAATTGCCTTCTATCAGGAGCCTTTGGATGACATTGCTCCTGCTGCTGAGTCACCAAAGCAGCAGCCTGATTGGAGGTTATACGACCATAAGCGACCTACAGTAGCCAAAATCGCCCGTGGTAGCCACTGGCAAGCTGTGTAAAATGAAGCAGTAGACTTCACTCCCTGAAGCAGACCACAGATAGAGTTCCACAAAATCAAGAAAGAGCTTCTTAAAACCCATTTGTTAGTTCATCTTTGTGAGTGGCAACAACTACAATTTAGAAAGAAGCCAGAAACAGAACTAACATGTAAATTTTGAGAATCAGATGCCTATACTTCTTTTGCTTCTGAAGGTAATTGTGATTATGATGGAAAGTACTTGCTTTAGTTCACGACTTAAAGAGCTGGCTAGCTGAAGTGAGTTTAGTACTTATGTACCTTAAGTGCACAAAATACAAATATTTTTCCTGTGAAATAAATTACTGATAAATTCTTTAGCTCCACCAAACAAAGTACTATAGCTGTGTTTAAAATATAGTGACTAAATCACAACACCTTCTATACACATTCTATAGTCTTCGGTATTCCACAGGTAATAAATAAAACAAAAAAGCAAACCAAAACCAAAAAAGCAAACCAAAACCAAAAAAGCAAACCAAAACCAAAAACCACCACCAGATAAAAACAAAAAACCAGCAACATTGCAGTGAAATATCACAAAAGGGGGGATGTAATTTAAAACATAAAATGTCCTACAAAAACAAAGTGTTGTGTAATTTATATAATGCTATTTCTAACTTACTAACAAGAAAAATAACAGCAAAGGCAGTAAGTTTTTTAAATTAATTTCAAGCATATTTTGTTCTAGGGTAAGATTTACAGTCCAATTTAAATCAAAGATAGGATTACATTTTTACTGAAATACTAATGGGTGCTGTTTTCCACTCAATTTCCATAAAATTCAATTTTAATGCAAATTTAGTTTGCATTAAAAAACAAATAAACGAAACAAAACAACCAACCAAAACCCAACCCAAAAAAGGAGACTGGAACTTTTTAATCTTCTTTCCTACTTCAGAATTAGTGATCCTGCATCACCTACAATTTGCTTGAATAGGTATTTTCAAACAGGTGTCCAGCAATAGCAGCGTATTTCCTTTTGCCTCTGCTTCACAACATTACTTTTCTTGTGCACATTTACCCTACAGAGGGGCAAGTGACCTTGAGAGGGCATGACTCATACTTTCCCTTGTTTAACTCCCAACATAGCAGACAAACACACTTGAGGTTCCATATCTTACACATCTAATACTGTTACAGAGACAGAAAGGGTTATGAGCCTCAACTGTATTGTGTGATTCAGTTAAAATGATCACGTTCTTAAAGAATTTTTTCCTCTTGTTCTTCCAAGCCAGGACAGCAGCACTGCCTACAAAATGACTTGGAAAGCATCCAGTTTACTTTGTTTGGTCTTTGTGACAACTTCACTGGTCAGACAGCAATTTTCACAGGCTGATATCCCTCCATATAAATATGCTGCAGTTGCAATCTGCCAGATAAAAGGGTCTAAATGTCAGTGATGAATCCTGCAAGTCCTTCAAATGCTTTAATTCACACAGTGGCTAGTGCAGATTAATATTTTATAAAAAGTGGTACATCTGCTGCTGCATTATATAATCTCCAGCCACGCGGAAGCAAGTAGCAGGACTCAGCATCCTGCTGAGCATGCTGCTGCTGCTTGAGGCAATGCCCTGTCACACTTCAATATTAAAATGGCGATTTGACGACCAGACCATTAAAATAGAGGTGCCTGGATTTACAGTCCCTCCTGGGATCATTTAGCAGTGGAAACTGATGACAGCGCAAGCACCGTGTGGATAAAACTTGAACGAGTGTAACCCCACCGGGGGCAGGGGGGGGGCAAAGGGAAGCCATTTAAGGGCATCAATTTGCTTTTTCTCCAGAACGGCAACGTTTTCCTCCCCGACTGGTACCAAATACCTTCCACCCCTGATTAGAGTTTCAGATAGTTCCAAGAAAACGCAGGGGCTTCCCGTTACTTCAGAGGGAAGGAGGAAAGGAAGTAAGAAGGGAGGATGCTTCTCGCAGCCCCGATGACGCAAAGAGGCGGGATCTGCAGCGACTCGCAGCGGTGCACGTACACACCGGGGGTGGGGAGGACGCGTGAGACACCGGTCCACGCAAACCGCCGCCTGATGGACTCTCCGGGCAGCCGGACCCGAAGGGGAGGAGAGGCGGCTGCCTGTGGCCGCTCGCACCCAAGGAAAGCGGGCAGGGCGCCCCGGCCGCGGATGCGGGCTTGTCCCCGCACGTCCCCACGTAAAATGCTGGGGAAAACGGTCATTACACTACTGAAATCACGCAAAACGGAGAAGAGAGGCTTTCCCCCCGCCCTCTGCTTCTATTCTCTTAAAGAACACGGGTAAGAGTGTCGTTTCTTCTTTAAGTGAAGTACTTTAAAGACACTCCAGACAAAAAAAGTTGTAAATTAAAGGAACGAACAAAAGTCAGTCATCACTCAACAGCTCTCCTGGCAAAAGAAGAGGAGATTTTATGCTAGAAAAGGGGAAACGAAAGTGTAGGAAAACGTGTTCGTGACTAAGTACATCACAATCAAGTTTCTATTCTTTCCCTTCGTTCTTTATGTTTATAGGTCTTTTGTTCACCCTGTACCGTAGCTAGGACTCCCCCTACACTAAGGAGATTTAAGGAGGTGAAACACGTTTCCAACATACTCCTACGGGGCTAGAGAACGAACTACCACGTGAGCTTTCCAAACCATGGGGTAGGAACACAAACGTGTTTTTCGTGCCAAGATGCAGTGAAAAGCAGATGAAACGAGAGCTGGCAGAGCCCCAGCAGCGCAGCCAGCCTCCCACCCTCCGTGCAAGGCAGCACGACCTCCTCCCCCTCTTACACCAGCCACCCGCGCTCCCTCCTCACTCCCCTACCCACCGTCTCCCGACGGCTGAAGACATTTTGGTGGTAAAAGTTATCGGGGCGTTTCTACCCTTTTCCTTTCCAAGGAAGGCTCAGAAGAAATGTGATGAGACAGGGAGGGAAGAGGAAGGATGGGTGTATGCATCCCAGACACTCAGGCCGCGCGTAAGGAAAATAATAATTTTTTAAAAATTCGGTCGTTGTAAGAGACAGCTCGAAAGACTGTGCAATCTCGAGTCCCCCACTCAAACCGCTCTCTCCCTCCACTACTCCCAATGTGAGGTGAGGTTTCCTGCAGCCAGCCCAGAGCCAGCCCATGCTTCCTACTCCCTCCTCTCCGGCACTGCTACTCCCACCTGCTCCTTCCCTAGCCTCCCGCATGGGCGCCTTGCCTGCCTGAGGCCCTTTGCATCCTGTCTCCCTCATACCACACCCTGAGGGGCTCCTCACCTTCCCTTTTCGCTGCTCCCATTCCCCATCGTGGTCGCAGCCTCCCCCCACCCTGTCTTCTTCCTTCATCTGCCTCTCTTTCTCCGCCTCCTCCCCCCGCTCCCGAAGGGAACGGCGTGAGCAGCTACCTTGGGCATCGCCGCCGCTGGTCAGCACCCCGATGGCCTTTCCGGTGCCCGAGAGGTTCTCGAAAAACTTCGGCTGGGGATCCATGGCGCTGTGAGGGCGAGACGAGCGAGGTCGCTGAGGAAGCCCCTGGCCACGGGGCTCTGTCCGGTTATTGGAGGGGCACGCTCCGCCGGGTGGAGTATTTAGCCTCTGCAGAAAATGATCCCGAAGAGACCCAGTCTGGCTGTGTATTTACAGACAGGTATATTTCTACAGGAAAAAAAAAAAAACAAAAAACAGAAAAAAAGGGAGGGGGCGGTTCTAACGAAAAGGGGGGGGG
>JAAWXA010000002.1:7919933-8309992 GCA_038090715.1 Florisuga fusca | reverse complement strand
GGAGGGGGAGGGGGTCTGTCGGGCAGAGCTAACTCATCCTCTCCGCGGTGGCGGCTGAGTAACGCCGCCTGCCCCTGCCGGGCGTGGGGAGGGGGTGAAGAGCGTTACCCGGGCAGCCCCCCCGCCGGAGTTCTCTGGCCGCCAGAGCCTTGCCGGGTGCTGCCGTCAGGTTTCTGCGTTGCGGGGCTGTGCTTTCCATCGTGGGGTTGAGTGTGCCCTGTGCCCGGCGCTGCCGTCCTGACCTGCTGCAGGCCTGGGAGAGGGCTGGGGGTGCGCGGCTGGCATGGACCTCCCGTCCCTGCCAAAGGCTGGAATGGGAAATCTGTTCCCAGCCTGTCGGCTGCTGACTGCCCGCTGCCGGTGAGGCGGCTGGGCCTGCCCTGGCGCTCAGCTGTTGCTCAGAAGAATGGCATCAGTGAGCGAAGAGCACAGCGGCCGCTGTGGGTACAGAAATAAGCCAAGAGAGTTAATTCTGCCGTCGTCTGGCAGGGCTTGTGTCCACGTCTGCCTTATCGGGCCTAGAGCTCCGTTCATTCCCTTTTTGCTTCTCTCATTCCTTCTTAGGTATGTCTTGCTCTTGTGTGGCATCCCAAAACCCTAAGGGCTGTTCGGGTCCAAGTAGGAAAAGGAGGTTACTGCCTGTAAGTATTTACGGCTTAGAGGCGAAGGTTGAGTCTCAAGGAACAACAGAGGTAGAGCGGGTGGGAGGGAATCCTCAAGGGAGGAATCCCAGTCTATCTGCTTTCTTTTTTGTTCTCTGGTTGAACACATGCATTTTCTTGGGGAGTGCTTAGTACTGATAGAGGAGTGCTCTCTTAAATTCTCTGTATTATAACACTGCATTGGAGTTCAATGAAATAGTGTGTGTAATCACAGAAACAGCTTAAGACCTGGATTTTGTTAATTTAATAAAAAAAAGCTGTATTATCCCATATACAGTTAATTACCATAAGTAAAAGTATTTGCATAATCAGGGGCTTAATTACTTGCCCGAAACTATAAAGCAAGTTAGGGAGAGTCAGGAAGAGCAGAGAGCAGCAAAATGCTGACTCAAGTTTTATATTTTATGTGTTGTAGTAATTATTGTTTTTATTCAACAACTTCATCACATCTTAGACTTAACACATTATAAAAATGCACATGCTCATCCTGTCAACTTTCACACAGGCACACACAGAAGTAGTCATTTGAGTAGTTAAGTCAAAATTACTCAGATAAATCTTTGACGAAACTGTATCTGCAAATAGGTTATCTCTACCTGGTGGGCAGCTCATGTTTGCCAATCTGCTCTGAGGCTAAAATGAGTGTGGTTAGACACAGATGAATAGTTTGCATACCCTGAACAACAGTGATTCTACAAGGAATTTTCTGAATTATTTCCTGAATCTGAAGAGAGCTCTGAGTCACAGCTTATAATAAAGGTGAACTTCTGTTATAGAAATATATAAACCACAATGAAGTCCTACTCTGGTTCTGGTTTAAATCTGAATTTCATTAGTTTCTTGCAGAAGAGATCTGCAAAAGCTAAATTGGGCTCTTTGAGTGATTTGAAGCTTGAAAGCCTGTAAAATAGAGCAGGTCTTCAGCTATTATAATCCATTGTTACTACTTTTAAGATCATGAAACAATTATAATTTCTCATCAGAGTAACATTTTGAGGAAGCTTTGCATTGGTTCTGTTTGGTTTGGTGCAGATACTTAGCTGTTCTTTAGAACTGGCCTAATTTGTTTTATTCAGTGTAGCTAAAGCATTCACTTCACTTTGCCTGTAAGCAGACTTGCTTCCAGTTACACCTTGATGTTAAGGAGCTATTATTTTCTGGAAGTACTTTTTCTCCAATTGCCATATTGCACATAATGAACTTACAAATTACATACTTTTTTTTCACCCTTGTCTAACTAGGAAGTTGCTTATGATTTCACTGTTTTCATCATTTATTATAGCTACTCATTGTTCTTCAGCAGAGCTCTCAGGAAAGAATTGTAATTGTCTGTGTCATATCATTGAAGTAGAGGTGGGAGGAGAGGAAAGGATGTGGAACTGTTTGTTCCTGAAGCTGTCTCCATATACTTACATGTCTTTCATCAATATAATTGCCTACAGTCTTAAAAGGAGTGAATTCTTGGCTTAAGTAGTGAAGATTGTTGGAGGGAAGTCTTATTTAACCTTGTGGTATGTAGATGGTACATGTGTAAATCATACTGATGCTAAATTAATAGCCTCTTTTGAGATATACAGAGAATGGTAATAAAGAAACTGCATATGTGAATAACCCCTCAGCAGGTAATTTGCACACTACATTAGGCACTGTAATTGTCCTCTCACTGTAATAACTAAATAGAATCAGTTTACATGAGATGAGTAAAAATAGTAGAAGTATTTTGGCTGGGAATGTTTTTATTTCAATTAATGACAAAGAAATATTTTTCATCTCTTACTACATTTGAAGCCCCCACATCTTAGTGGAAAAATTTCTATAAATAGTGATATGGAAAATGTGTCAATTTGATCTTTAGGCCTGATAGTTATTTCTTCCATGGTAAATTCATGTATCTCTTCTTAAATGACACATACTACATTTTCTAAAAAATTTTTTGCTTAGCAGGTTCATGATATGGTATTGGTTTTAATACCTCCTGGTGTCAGCTGCTAAAGTCACTCTTCAGTGCCACCATTAAATACTATGTATGTAATGTATTAAATACTATGCATGCTATGTATTTCTAGGTCATCTAATTTTCTACCTTTAATTCTTGGGGGAAAAAAAAAAAAAAGTTCTAAATCCTTAAAAAAGCATCTTTCTGTGGTTAGGCATGACCTGGAGTCTACTTTGCAGTTTCTAAGTATATTTTTCTTGTTTTATTGTGTAGGAAAATTTATGACTGAGCTAAGCATCACCCAAGAATACTGCAGATCAAAGAGGATTTGTGTTACTGTGAAAGATGTGTTGTGTCAGATATCCTAGGTTTAAATAATTGAGCCATGCTAGTCATGCATGTAACATAATTGCTCAGAGGTTTAAAAAACACAGAATCAAAAAAAATCCTGCCTCAGACACTTCATTAAAAGGAAACTTTGTGCTAATTAAGCAGTTAATGAATCATACAATTGACTTAGTTGTTTCTCCTGGTTTGGGGGTGAAGAATATGTAAGCCTTGCTTTCTCACCTAGAAAACTTCCATTGGGAGCCATCATTTGGCGCCAGAGGATAATTTGTAGGCTTGTTGTACTATAAGCCACAAAAGATATATGCTTGGTTGGGAAATGGGAATGGCCATGTATACTTGTTCATAGTCTGCGTTGAAAGCATATAGAATAATCACAGTGTTCTCAGAATGTGGTATTTTTGCAGCTTTCACTTAAATAGTACAAATGATCTTAAGATATTGAGGAGAATTCTTACTGTTTATGTGATGTGAATGATATTTGTTTATTTCAGTGCTCAGTATGAAAATATGAACAATAACATTAGCATACTGTCTAGAATGCAGAACATCTTTCTGATAGACAAGTGCCCTAATTACCTGATTATTAAGTAGTACTATCCTGTGTATGGTAATGCTGGACTAGTGGATCCTTGTAAAAACTTAAGCAGGAGTATTGTAGTGTCCTCATCCAGAAAAATACTCTCCTGACTGATAGGGCAGATTGTGGAAGAAGGCTTCAATAGCCTTGGGCACTCCTGGTCTCAGGATTGCTGTAATTGCTAGGCTATATTTTATAAAAGGTGAGCACTGTGGAATTTTACATGGAGCTTGCATCTTTTGAAGTGTGGATGATAATAAGGAGTTCTCTGAAGATTTTTTCTATCATATTCCTCAGCAGTTTGGCTGGAATAATGCTTAGTCCTTTGTTTCCAAAAAGGCATGAATACAGGAAACATCAATTAAGTGCATATGTGGACTGAGGCCAAGTGGACAATTTGGCTTGAATCAGTTTCTGGCATTTTCCCTCAGCAGGACTTGTAAATGCAAGTGGAAAAAATCCTGGAAGAACTAAGAAGAATTTGTATGATTTGTGTACCAGGGTTGCTTAAGAAAAGAGTAACTTCTTCAATGTTATGACTTCAGGGATTATTTCTATGTGGAAAATAAAAACAAAACAAAACAAAAGCACTTTTTTTTTTTTTTTTAAACTTAACATTATTTACCTTTAACTATACTTCAACAAATGGTACCACTAATGATGATGTAACCTAATTCTATTTGATTGGTAAGTGGAACTTCGTTCCTAAGTGTAAGCTCTGATGTTCTATAAACATCACTATAGTTGTTGCCTTCTACAAAGACTTGCATTTTGTAATCTGGAATTAACATGACTGTATAATTAGGGTACTACAAATACAGTAACACAGTTACTGATTTGATGAATTAAAATGTAGGGCCCCCCAATATTTGCATATGCAGTAGTTACCCCAAATATTCAGCAGTTTCCATGATCCTGGAGAAATTTAGTTTATGTATAATTAAGCTAATTGCAACTGTAGTTTATGATTTGCAATCTTTAGATGTTTCATAATACATTACAGTTAAATAAGTGAACTTGATCTTCATTACATTGTATATACTGAAATTCCTACTTACTGTATGTTTTTTACATAAATTATAAATTTATGTTTTTTACATAAATTATAAATTTACATAAATTATAAAATTATAGAATGGTAGAAGTTGGAAGGGACCTTTAGAGATCAAGTCCAAACCCCCTGTTAAAGCAGGATACCCTAGGGCATAAGAACGCATCCAGGTGGGTTTTGAAAGTCAGAGAAGACTCCACAACCTCTCTGGGCAGCCTGTTCCAGTGCTCTGTCACCCTCACAGTAAAGAAGGTACTGAGGTGGAACTTCTTATGTTCCTTTTAAACCCATTATTCCTTGTTCAATTATGGGGCACCACTAAAAAGAGCTTGGCCTCATCCTCTTGACATGCACCCATTAAATTATAGTATTAATAGTAATTTTATTAGTAGGGAAATGCTATGGATTTGATATATAATTCTTATGGGATTTTTTTCCCAAAGAGAATAAATTTAGCTCTTTACAGTAGAGGTTATGCATATCTTTTTTGTACTTCTTTGGCTTGCCCAGAAATGGAAGCTACAGCACTGCTTAAAATAATCTAGGTGGTTGTGGACACTTGAGGCAGCCATTAGTGATAGACTGCTCACAAAGATAGAATGATGTGTCTGGACTTTTTATTGCAGCTTCTGTAACTCTTGCTCTTCTTATTCACTGTGGTGTCTTACAATTAGTATGGAAGAGAGTTCAGTGTTCAAAATGCCTGGTCCTAATGGAAACATTAATTTTGGGGGACTGTGAGATGGAGGAGAACATAACTGGTCAAAACGTAAGGTATTGCAAAGTGTACAAGCAACGTCTGTTTCCTCCCCAAACTATCTGGGGAGCACAGTGCCTTGAAGTTGTCTAGAAAAGCAAGTTTAGTGGTAAAGCAGGTAGTGGGGACATCATTAATGCTTGTCTGTCAGCAGTCAGCAGTTTCCTAGAGAGATTACAAGTAACAAGAAAAACAATAAAGATTTGGACTGAGTAATTCAAGAAGCAGTCTTTAGGTTTGGTTTTTGTTGGTGGTGGTGATTTTTTGTTGTGTTGTTATGGCATTGTGGATAATATATAACAGCAAAGATTGCTTCTTCCAGAGGACATCTTTATTTTCACTTGTACTGTTTCTTGGTCACTCAGTATTCATTTACCAGCGTGTGCTTTCTCTCTCTCTCTCTTTTTCCTCCTCACTCCAGCCCTTATTTTTTTTCCTTTAATTTATTTTTCTACCATCTATTTTCCTTTACTCCTTCATGCTTTCACAACTTGCAGCTTCCTGCCCATCCCTTTCTTCCTTTCTTCTTAATCCTGAAGAGAATTTCTTCACTCCCATTGTTAGTACTAGTATAGTAGTTAACTGGTACAAGTTTGATATTCTTGCTTTGAATATTTTGGACATTGATTTGAGATCATAACTGATGATGAAAAAGAATGTTTCTGGTTGTGGAATTTAAAAAATAGTCTTTAATGACCAGCAGAGTCATTTTCATTTAGAAGAAGCCACTCTTGGTTGCCTTATGCAATATGGTCTGTTTTCTTCCTGGAATGGAATTAATAATATATTCAAATTTCTTCTGGTCTGTGAGTTTTAAATTGTTAGCAGAGATATAAAAATGTATTTTACAGGAAATCAAAATTAAATATATATCCTTCTCTTAGAGTGACACCAGAAGCGTGGTCTCACATTCTGCAGCACACAAAAAAAACCCCAAACAAACTTGAACTAAAATCAAACTGCATATACCAAAACCTACAGTTTAGAAATACTTTGACAGGCATAGCTGTAACTTATTTTAGTAACATATTTAAACTGTGAAAAAGAGGTGAGGAAAAAAAAAAAAAGAAAACACGGATTGTTTTTCCTTTTATTTATAGAGTTAATAATGTTGTAAACTTATATGAAGGGTAGTATTTGAGAATATATGCTAATGCTAAGAGCATATTACATATCTGTTGTCTTATATATTGGTGGGTTTTTTTTTCTCTACATGCATTATAATTCCTTGGAGTTCCTTAGAAGTCTAATAAAGAAAAAATTATATCTTTGTTTATGCAGATGAACAAAGTCCTTTTATGAAATGTTTGAGTAACGCCTTTAGGACCATTATGTGAAAATAATCAGTATGTTGTGAATAAATTGAAGGGTGATGTAATCAGAAAAAGATGGAGCATGTTAAATGTTTATGGTCAATTACCTTGGGCTCATACTGTCCCTTCCCAGAAGGCAGTGTTTCTTTGATGTTGAATGTCTCTATTTGCTGCTGAGACTGAATGCCTCACAAAATACCTTGCCTTTAAAATATTAATGTTGTATATTAACTGCTTACTTTTAGAAAGGAAAGGAAAGAGAAAGGGGAGGGAACAGGAAAGAGGAAAAGGAAAGAGAAAGGGAGGGAAAGGGAAAGAGGGGAAGGGAAGGGAAGGAAAAGAAAAGAGGGAAAGGAAAAGGGAAGGATAGAGGAAGGATAAGGAAAGGAAAGGGGAAGGATAAGGAAAGGAAAAGGGAAGGATAAGGGAAAGATAGGGAAAGGGAAGGAAAGTAAAAGGAAGGGAAAGGAAAGGATAAGGGAAGGAAAAGGAAGGGGAAGGGAAGGAAAGGGGAAGGGAGGGAAAAGGAAAGGGAAGGATAAGGAAAGGATAAGGGAAGGGAAAGGGAAGGAAAGGGGAAGGGAGGGGAAAGGGAAGGATAAGGAAAGGAAAGGATAAGGGAAGGGAAAGGGAAAGGAAAGGGAAGGATAGGGGAAGGGAAGGGAAAGGCAAGGGAAGGATAAAGGAAGGATAGGGAAAGGGAAGGAAAGGAAAGGCAAGGGAAGGATAAAGGAAAGATAGGGAAAGGGAAGGGGAAGGGAAGGATAAGGAAAGAATAGGGAAACGATACACACAAAAAAACCCAATCCACAACTTCTGAAAGAAGAGGTGCAATAACAACAGCTAATTGGAGACATTAAAAAGAAAATCCATCTTACTGCAAAGGAAAATGAATATTCTAAGTGATGATAAATTGACTCATGGATTACATGATGTAAGAGGTTATTTGTCATGGTATTTATTCTTCATTATTGCTTTTATGAGTTCAGATCTTTATCAAATTACATTTTATTATCAAAACCAAAAAGGCTAGTTAGCTCTCAGCAGCAGCTAGCTCAGTTTTGTGACATGCTGGAATGGATTCTAAAAGAGTAGACAGGAGCAGGAGAAGTCATTGGTTGTTCAGGAAATAATGTGTGGTGTGCTAGAAAGGCATTAATTGAATCCAGAGCAGGATGATCCCCACAAAGAGTTAGCAGTATTTTAGCTACTTCTATGTAGTTATGGTCTTAGACATTCTAGACTTCCTCGCTGATTTTGTACTTCTTCAGTCTAATTTCTTAATGAGGACAGGGGCTGCTCCTGAGAAGCTTCATTCCATTTTAGTGACACAAGGTGATGCCCACTAAGTCTGAACAAAACTCCTGTGGCAAAGGGCTTCCATTTTGCTAAGAAATTCCAAGTTCATTGTGTGCAAGTCCTAGTATGAAGAAGTATATCTAAAAAATAGTATTGCACTTAATTTTTCCAAGGCAAAAAAAAAACAAACTACTTGTCATAGTCCTGTTCTTTATGGTGCTTGTCATTTGTACTTCCCTTCTGAAAATGGTTTTCTTTTTTTTTTTTTATTTTCTCACAGGTCTTGAGTCTGTAGTTGTCACTGGACTCAGTCCTTTCACAGAAATTTTTCAGTGGATGTTTATTGTCAGGAGCAAGCCCCAGCCCTATACACATGATAAATAAGTAGTGCTTTGTCCCTGTAAAAGCTGCAAATGTGGTTCTAGTAACTTCCAGTAACAGAGATGTCAAGTGCCATGGATCAGGTCCTGTGCTGCAACAGCGTAGCACAGAGTAACCTCCTCTAGGATAACAGAGAAAAAGGTTGCTCCTCTGCCAGTGCCACAGATTTGAAGCTCTAATTGTGTTTTTTTGGTTTTGGTTTGGTTTTTGGTGGGTTTGTTGGTTGGTTGGTTGGTTGGTTGGGTTTTTTTGTGGTGAGGAAAGGCATTGGTACAGCTATCTTCAGTTTTTTCTCTCAAGGAACTGTGACTGACCTCTTCCTCTAAGTCTCTAAGTCCCAATGTAGGATGTGACAATAGCTTTAGGTGTGAAATAGTGTCTTGGATAAAAGAATGTCACAGGCTGAAAACATCTGAAGGTGTTACACATATTGTTAAGACTGCCATCCAAGTTGCAGCTGCTCTGAAAATATTATTGTTTTAAGAAAAAACAAGTGTAGTTTTAGAAACATGGGATCCTGAGAGGAAGCTTTTACTGTGCAGTTAACAGTGTGAGTAGCATGAGTCAGTGCAAGATTGTGATTAATGAGCAAAATGGTACTTAGATCTGTCTAGGGTAAAGAATCATTAGATGCATGGAGAGGTGAAAATAACTGAAAGTACAGACATTTTCTTTGTCATTGTCAGGGCCAGAACTTCCCCGAAAGCCATGCAAGAGAGCAAGAAGCCACAGCCCGTGCTGTTGTAGATGATGTGATCAAGTGACAGGACATTGTTGTGGAGTCAGGTCAGTAGCAAAAATGGAACTGAAGACAGTTACTTTGTAGAGTAGGTCTGACAATAGGCAGAAGTCTAGAACAGCAGTGCCTAATATCATACACTTGGGCAGCTGTCAGTCAGCCAAGACTTGGACAAAGTGTAGTAACTGTCCTTAATAGCAAAGACATAAAATGGCTGTTGGAGAGAGAGCTGAGCACGTGTCCAGCACATGGATCACATTAAGAGGGCATGTGGGGGAGATTTGTACTCTGTACCTTCGTAATAGATCTAATTCACTTTTACAACCATTACAGCCTTCTAATGAGTTGATATGTAATGTTTGCAGCTCAGGTTTTGCTCTGGTGTTGCTTAGGGCTTTAACTTCCTTTGCAGGAGATAGCAGTTACCTGGCAGGTGTTTGGTTTTTGTTTTGTTTTGTTTTTCATTTTTTCCTATGCAACTCACAATAGAAGAACAGTTTAATAAGATCACAGAAGTTTGAGGTAGAAATGGTTGGCTAGGCCACCTATCTGATACCATAATGCAAAATTATTTTCTATGCTATATATTCTAGTAACTTAGTATTCCATCAACAAGCATAACTATTGAAACTGATTGATGGTAATCTTTCACCACCACCACCCCACCTGTCAGTTACTGTTACTTTAAGATGTGTGTGAATGCTAGAAGTACTGTAACCAGTTAGGGATACTGGGCTTTGTTTGTTTATTTATTTATTTATTTTTACTATTTTTAGTACACTTGTCCACTGCTGTTCTCTAATTTTTGTGTCAGTAACCAGGACTTTCATCCATGTTCTTGACCCTATAGAATGACTTTAAGACAGGTTCGTTGTCAAGTCACCTTGTTAATTTGTAATGTTGATTGTATATAAAATGTGACAAAGATTATAATTATTTCTTTATAGGATATAAATGAAACATGGAAATAGGATTGCAGTATCACATTCTCATGTTGTATTTGAAAGAAAAGCTTTGCTTGGAAACAGATTTGATATCTAAGCTAGGCTTTCCTAGGTTTTTATGATATGCAGTTGTGGTATATGCAGGGAAAAATACATGTGAAGCAGGAAGAAAGATGGAGTGAAAAGATAAAAACACAGCCAGACAGGAAAGAGTTTTTACCATAAAGTAAGCCTCCTTATTGCAGAACTGATGTTCATTTTGTTGGAAACAGTGTTGCCCACAGTTTACATTAGAAAGAAACACTTGGATATTCCAAACTAGCTACATGCAACAGAACTTGCATTGAACTTGAGTGGTGTTTCAAGAAATGGAAATTTAGTAATGTAGTATCACAGGGTAGTAAAAGTAGTTACAAGTCGGAAAAGTAAATTGGAAGGAGCAACACGGTTATTATAAAAATTTTAAGATCTTTTTTTCTAAATCTTTTAGAATTACCCAAAACCATATCATCAACAAATTCCAATAAAACAATACAAAATTATCCTTCACCAAATCACCATAGAATATTAGAGTTTGGATATGCAGTGTGGAATCCAGCTCACATAAATGTAAACTTCGTAAGCTAAATTACAAGCTCTCTGTTACGATTGGTAGAGAAGAAGGCTTCTCTGGAATGTAATACAGAGAATCTGTTTTTATCTTACTAGCTACAAATTGCTTCCCAAGTTTGTGACAGTCCCTGCTATACCAAGTTTAGTTGGCTTGGGGTTTTTTGTTGTTTGGTTTTTTGGGTTTTGTTGGTCGGTTGGTTGGTTGGTTTGGTTTGGTTTTTTCCCTTGTGAGTATGTTTCAGAGTAAAGATCACATAAAATGGTAATGCAGGACTTCTTTCTTATGCTGTGGTTAGCTCAGAATGCTCATAGCATCACATGAGTCTTTAAACAGAAAGCCATGCATTCTTATTAAATTATAGAAGTGGGTTTGTGGTGCTCATTTCTCCTTCTTTTCAGCTGTAAGTTCATGTTAAAAAGATGCCTGATATTCTTGCTGTTCCTGTATGCCTGCCACCAGGTCCATTTCTCCTGGTAGATGGATCAAGAACAGCTACAAACTCTTAACATAATTGGATACTCGAAAATACACTGAAAACAAGTGACAAACCCAGTGAGGCAATGTGCTTCACTAAATTAACCAGTTCAGGCTATAAGGCATGTTCCATTAGACTTTTCATGTGGTATTGGTTATCTGATATACAGTGAGAAAGAATTTAAGATAAAATAACATGGCATGGTATTGGGGAAAATCTACAAAAACAAAAATGCAGGCATACAATCTTCAAGGTCATCATGGAGCTGCATGTGTACTGGGAAGAGTTACAGCTATCTTGCCTCCTCCACAGGCTAAAATTGAAGACTCAATAAATCCAGACTCAGTAAAAATGCTGCTTAGTACAAATGCTGACTCAGTATTGTTCCTTGAAGTATGATTTTTAATTTAAAAATTGTGTTTAGTACATCTTAAGATGTACACACACAGATCTTGTATTTATCAAGGCTACTGCACAGGAATGAGATTTTACACAGATGCTTTTATGGTTTAGCTATTGCTAAATGTTGCTATTACGAACCTTGGCAGATAAAATCAAGTTTGCCAGACTCAAATAGTTGTGATAGAAACCAATATTTTTAAGCTTTTGCATACTAATGACTTCAAATGGAAGAAAAATAAATTTAGTCTGTTCCAAAAGTGCTGTGTCATAGTGTTTAGAGTTTGCTTGCTTTATTTGAGATTCTGAAATATTTTCAGTAAAAAAACTTTAAATAAATAATTTTTATAAATAAGACAATGTATACGTAATCCTATATCTGCAGCTTTCTGAGACAAAGTGTAGGTTGTTTAACATGTTCATTCTTCTGTATTTTTATGTCTCTTCACTGAAATGCAACAGTATCACTGCTAGAAGACTGAAGACTGCCAGATCCTAATAGATCTTTCTCTATGGCAGCAGACTAAGATAGATATTGTAATATGATATTTTCATCAAATGATTCACTAGCTCAAACTGTAAAGCCTAGTGCCATCTCTTTGCTCCTTTATTTTTGCAAAGTTGGTTTTGTATGCTTGTATTTACTGCATTATTTTAAATAATTGTTGTCCTTGCTAATCTGATTAAAATAGACTATGACTATTAAAATAAATACTTCAGACAAATGTATTAGCATAATAATCCTACCTTAAGTCATTTTACAGATGTCTACATATTAAGGAATAAAATAGTGTAAATTTATATATATTTGAACTATACTCAAGGGAGCACACTGGAAAGGTAAGGGTAAGACAATTTTTAATTTTTTTTAATTATTATTATTATTTTTAGCTTTTTAATGCCTGTATCAGTATATACATTGTGCTTACACTACCAATGTACCTTTTATGGTGGAATGGTAAATAACTGTAATGTATATATCAATATCTGTCTTGCAATGTGGTAGGTGCAATAGCACTTCTTTAGTTCAGAGATGTGGGAATTTTGTTCATTGTTTTAGTTTCTTATTTGTCTTAGTAGAGCTTATTCATTGAAAAAGTTTGATTCTTGTATTGATTATTGTGTAACTTCAAGGGATTATTTTTTTCTACTGAAACAGTCTACACTCTCTTTGCACTCTGACATTTTTGAAAGGAAAATTGAGGGGATTTGGGAAGATCATATTGAAGTGAGGTGCTGGGCTGCCTGTGAAGATTCAAACAACATTTAAAAAAAATATGTTCAAGAATGGTAAGAAAATAAGACAGATATTGTAATATTTTTACTCTTCCTCCTTTTGCAATCTAAGTATGAATATTAGAGTCTTTTACAAAAGCTCTTGGTTCATTTTAACATCTGTGTTTCTCTGAAGTGGTAGGCTGAAAACCAGTGCTTAGATATCTGGAGCCACAGGAAAAAGGCTTATCTCACCACCAAAAGCTGTTACAAAACACTCATCGTTCACAGTGCCCCCCCTTTCTCTTCTTCAAAACTGTCAGTTTCATAGATGTTATCTTCTTTTACAGTCTTTCAAATAATCACTGAGCTGTTTGGAAAAATGTGCCAGTCTGCAGTGCTGCCAGTGCCTATTAAATACCATGTGAGTATTTAAAGCTGTTTCTCTCTTTAGGGTCTTGTCTGTATAAGTGAAGGAAATTTTTTGTTTGGTGGGTTTGTTGTTTCTATATATAAATATAATTTACATCTGGACGATCATATTGAAATATCAGAATTTTTCATGAATGATTCTGGAAGCCTGGCATTGTGGAAACAGACACAAACATTCATGCATGAATGGCTACGTAGCTTTGTAACTGCAGTGGTAAAAGTGCAGCAGTGCAAATGTGTGGTATGAGATGTGCACTGGAAAAGCATTAGGGCCAGCACAGGCTCATATTCCCATAACTTGAGAAAAGTACTGTGAAATCAAGTAGTGTAACTGATGTGCTCACTTTTTTGCTTTTTTAGCCTGAGCACTAGATTTGGAGGAGCATATCTATGATATCTGTTTTGTTCCTTTTTTTTTTTTCCCCCCCCTAAAAAACCCCAAAACCAAACATCATTTTCTTTTACATCCTTTTTATTAAGGCTAAAGTTATTACAGTAGTTTAGAAAAAATACCTTGGCAAAAATATGTTAATTTATAATTTTAAATAGGAACTAGGTGTATACTGCTTTTTAATTTTTAGAAAAATAGGATAATTTATCTTGATGTGATAGAAGATTTGATGGAGACTGACTTTGCTAATGTGTTGCTCCTCTCTTGAAAGAGTAGTTTTCAATTCTTTGGAGTACTTCTCTGGATTGTGCATAAATCTCTTGCCAAGTGCAGTGATCATTTGACTGTGAAGAAAAGACAATTAAGAATTACTTATTAGCTTTTTTTGTAAAAACCAATATTCAGTATTATGGCAAGCAAAATGTGAATTGAGAACAAATGTAATAATTTATTCAAAAGGATTTTAAGAAAAAATGAAGAATAATTTTAGGAAGTCTAATTAAGATTCAAATTTTCTTTGGTATGTGAAAAGATACTTGTTTTTCCAGGTGAAATAGGTATCATCAGATGGATAGCTAATCCTGACCCATATCATGTATAGTGTTTCTAAAAAGGCTCATAGTGCTATGGGTTTGGGTGCCAAATCAACATTAATTTTTTTTTAAAAGCCTGTAATGATGCTTTCACCTTGAAATGGATGTTGACCAAAAGAGGTTGTGTGACTGAAAATCCATAGTACTTGGTAATTTGGCACAATCCCACAGATTTCTATGACTTTGAACAGTGGGACTTCTTGTATAAGAAGCATTTCTGGATCTTTAAAATTCCTTAAAGGGAGATGGTAGTAAAGAAATAGCTTACTTACCTTGGCCACAAATTCATCCATTTTATTGAAGCAGTCTTTCACTATGGATTCATGGATAATGTTCAGCTTGGACTTCAACTATTATTTTAATGGGAAAGAAAAGAAATTGTTAGTTTGAAAAGTGAGAGATAAATAGAAGTTCAACATGAGCCAGTAAACAACACCCTCTGATAGATATGCTAACAACTGAGAAGATGGCAATCCTCTTGTCATATGCAAGCCTGCTGAATGTGTTCAAGGTAGTGTAGCACACGCTTGCTACAAACAAGGAAATTAATATAATTATTCAAAGCAAGGTAAGAGAACTATAGATTTTTGTTTTCTCTGTGACAATATTACTTTCATTTATGTATATTATCTCTGAAAGAAAATGTTTTGGAAATAATAATAGTACTTCAGTGTAGAACTACTGCAGTCTTTAAGGAGAAGCAAGTTAAATACTGACTTAGCCACATTTTTGACATCTCAATATAATTCCACAAATATATATGTGTGAATTTAAAACTGGCTGTATTAACACATTAGTAACAGTACTGAAAGATGCTTGTCATTACTTGCATACAGATGGTTTAGTTGCCATTATTTGAAAATGTAATCTTTAAAGTTTTTTATCACATTTTCAGTATACATATTGTCAGTTGTATTAACCATGAATATCTGACTTAATATCATGCAGTATATTAAAAAAAAATACTTACACAAGTCTTAAGCTGAGCATGAGTTTCATACATTCCTCTTAGAAAAACATTCTTATTTTGAAAAGGAGTGTCTGCTCTTTTGAAAAACTCTGCAATTTCATGCACTATATGAACAATTGCTGCATTATTGTATTTAACCTGTGATGAGAAAAATATAGACAAATTTGGTTTCTGAAGTCTGCACTTAAGTTTCAATTAATGGTACATTTTTAAGCTGTTTGAGCCTGATTATCATAAATTCTTTAAAAATTTTCACCAATTTTCATGTGCTCTTCTAAATTTTTTAGTACAGAAATTGTAGAAAGTAATGTGCATTGAAATTATGGGATTATTTGAAAATCAGGAATAGTATGTGCACTTTCCAATTGCAAATCTCACTTCCATAAAGTGGACCCCTATTGTGTAATGCAAGTATACCTTGTCTTTTTGGACCTGATTGATATTCTTGGACATGTACAAGCATGGTAGGTATCAGATGAAGGGGAGCTCTCTCTGTCTTAGAGGAGACGGGAATACATTGGTAATGTATTACCAGATAGCTGCTAATACTATCTATCCCTTTTGTTCCCTGATGTGTTTTAGAAGCTTCATTAAAGAGATGAGCTGGAAGTGGGCTGAATGAAGTGCTTTGGTGCAGTAGCACACTCTCAACCTGGTACATTCTTATTTTGCAGCATAGACTTGGGCTGAAAGCAAACTCTGCGTGTAAAGTGCATTCATGTGCTGAGAAGTATGTAAAATTACCCCTGGATTACTTTCATGGGGTCTGATTCTGATTGAAACTGAAGGCAGCAAGCTGTTCTGGTAGTTTCCAGGATGCAAGACTGATTCAAACTAGTTTTCCACTTTAAACAGCATCTAACCCTTTCTTAAAAAACCTAGTAACTTAAATAGTAGGAAAATAAAAACAAATTGTTTTTTTCTTGAGCAACCTCTCAAAGAAAATAATTTAAAATGAAATGTCATCATTTAAAGATGTAATTTTGTATGTCATAATTCTAATGTAAATTCTCATTACAAGGTGCATAGGCTGTGTGAGGCAGATCTGTTGCAATGAATTAATGTCAAGTACACATCTTTTTCTACTTACTGCTTTTAGCATTTGCTCAGGGAAACACAAGTCGTTGTTGCTCACTTCCTCACACTCCAAAGAAAAGCCTTGTTTGTTCTTAAAGAAAAACAGTGTAGAAATTTTAAGCATGTGCAAACTGAAGAGTATTATGAAAATAATTCAGAAAAAAGTTCACTCACCAGTTGGTCTCTTAACAGTGAAACAAATGAATGACTACAGAGGACACTGTATCTCATGAGGTTGTGTCAACATTAATTTGCTCATTTGTTCCCAAGCCTATCTACAGAAATAGCTGCCTGCTACCTATTTCACCTCTTCTCAAATGTTCAGGGAGCTCTGTATGGTGTTGAGAAAAGGGTAGTTCTCAAAAGGAGCCAAACTGGGAAAGAACACTTGCTTCCCATATCATTAATTTCCAAAAACACCTTCAGAGATTATTTATACTAAAAACTTTGTGACTGTAGATACACTTTTCTTTGAGTGGGATTATGTCATGGTAAAGTAAATCAGGGTGTAATGGTTTCAGCTGATGCCAATCACCTGGAGTCCCAGGTGACTTTACTCTAAAATAAATCACTTTTCTGTGGAGAATGTGGAGCTTTTCTTGGAAAGACATCCAAATGTCATATATATAGTACGATAAGTTTGAAATAAAAAATCTAAACTAAAGATTTTTGACTTTGTAGAGAAGGGACATCTGACTCATACTTTTTTAATAATGTAAAAAACCTGTATCATCAGGCAACTTTATGTATTTGAGAATTCCTTACACTTAAACTGAAGAAGGATTGCAAATGACATCCATAGCTCATGACTACATTTGGCACATTGACTTACCAGTTTCTCAATCTCCTTTAAAAGCTCACTCCACTGCACACTTGCTAAGCACCGATGATGGCTCCTTTGGTGATTGCCAAGGGATGAAGCAAGAAGAGAGACAATCAAGAGCAAACACCAGCTCCTGGGGCAACACATAGTCACGTTCTGGAAGAATAAGAGGAGGCCGTGGTGAAAGAGGCTCAGACTGTTTTATTGTTTTGTAAAGGCACAAAAGCACAGTCCATCATTTTGTCCTACTTGTTCACTTCTACTCTGTATTTAGTGATGTTCTCTGATAATCCTATTGAATTCAGATTTTATGTTGGAATATTTTAAAATTTGTGTTTATCTTGTGATATACAGTTGTGTTATACTTTTTTGAAGCATAAAAAGATAAAAAACATGTAAGAAAACCTTTTTTGTACAGTTCAAATAATATGTAAATAGTTGTATGCACTTTAAAAAGTGTTCTAATTTTCTGAAAGATTTTTTTTCCACTGTTTCAATATGGATAAAGATGTAAGTATCTAGAAAAGTGGCATTGCTACAGGAACATCATAATTTGGGTGGACCGGGATGATTTTTGGTACCAGTATGAGGACTTGAAGAAGGCATCTACAGGACGCCTGACCCTGAGGGATCCGAGAGGTGTGGAACAGAGAGGGGTCAATATTTCCCCTCATTTTCTGCCCATACTCTATAAGTCAGGCAGCCCGGCAGCCCCGCTCTCTCTCACCCGCTCCTCGCTTCGCTGCTGTTCCCCTGCGCTCCTTTACCCCCAGCTCACCACCTGCTCTTCAGAATCCACATCCATCCGGTGCTGGGCAGAGCCGGGGAGCCCTCTCCTGAGTCGGCCCTGCTGCAAGGGCCTCAGGCACCTTCCCTGACAGCATCGAGACCGGGTTGTACCTGTAGTTGTATATTTGTTCCTTATCCCATGTGTTACTGCCTTTCTTCTGCTCTAGTAACAGGTACAGTTACTAGTAGCAGTACACTGTTACAGTTTTATTTTCCAGCTTTTAAGACTCTCGTGCATATTCCCTTTTTCTCTTTCCTTGGGAGGGTGGAGGGGGTTAATAGCAGTTCTGTCCTCCAGTTTTTGGTCTGCCAAGGCTGCTAAACCCTAACAAGAAAATTTGACTAAATGTAAGCTGTTGCATACTAAATAGTTATTAAAGGTTTCTTTTTGTTGTTGTCTTTTTTTCTTTCCCTTCAGCAGTTTGCTGTGTAGTAATACCTGTAACCTTGTTACCTGTAACTCATATTTTTTAAAACTTGCTTCTAAATGTTACATTTTAGTCAGATTTTGTTCTCATGAAAATAATGTGTTACAGGATTTTAAAAAATGAAAAGTGAAATCAATAAATCAATCTAATTAGAAAAATCAGGAATAACATGAAAGCAGCCTACCTTGTGGATAATGTTTTGCTCCTGATGGTTCACTTCCAAAAAGCTCCTGGTATACCATTGTGTCACCTATCTCACCCCCTTTTAAATACTCTTCTCCCACTTGTACAAATACTTGACCACCTCCTCTCAGAAGATGATGAAGAGTGAAACTTTCTCCTTTCAGTATTTCACCTTTTCAGGTGCTTTGATTTCCAGGCAACAGAGAGGCTGTATGTAGGTGGCATAGAAGGCACATTTTAAAGTTTTTAGTTAAACATGTAGAAACTGAGGTCCTTAGAACAGAGTGTTAATGTTTATTTTACTTGATCTACAACAACCTCATAGTTAGGAGTTTGTAAATATTCTCACACAGGTGATAAAATATAAAATGCACTGTTCTACAATATGAAAAAGCATTTTCTTCTCTTTTACATTATGAATGTAGAATTTCATGTTTCTGTGTTATTGATAAGTAATATTGAAGATAACAGTAAAAAAAATTACCTGTATTAATTCTATGTGTAAATCTAACTTTATAGTTCTATATTATACTTACTTTCAAATGTGAATTCCAGTTTCATATAAGCACACACATAAGTCTGTGTCATACACATGCACATATATATACATATGTTACTTCAGCAACATACACCGAGTACTATAAAGCAATCACTGTAGGTTTTTCATTGACTGTAGGAATAATAATTGTGATATTTATTAAATTTTCTCCCTGGGAATTTTAAACTCATTAAAACTGAAATAAATTATAGCATCCAAATGTACTGTTCTTGTTATTTTATTTATACCTTGCCTGAGCTCCTTCATCTTACTGCCTGGAGTTTCTCTCTGATAATTTGTCCAAATGTTAAGTACTGCATTACTTGCAGGCCAAAAGGATTTTTCACTGGGTTTTTTTAAATTTTCTTTTTTTAGATAGATTGGCTTGTAATTTTAACAGTCCTTAGTTATCAAACATCCAGCTTCTGGAAAGCTCACTGTATCTCATCTGTAGCATTTTTTCTTTTATAGTTAACTTCCCCACCTTTAGTCATTTTACTTTACCAATTCTAGTGGCTATCTGTGATTTTTGTGCCCTTCATAACTCTCCAGGAACTGTAGTAGGAAACCTAATAAATGGAACTAAGGGCAATTTTTGCCACTTTTCTGAAAATAATTAGCTTCATGGGTGTAGTAATACAGGTCTCATTTTATCTTGTCCTGAAGATGTTTCATGAACATCTTTCAGCAGAAGATTTTGGATATGAGACTTAAATATCCAAAGTCTCATATACACTCAGCCACTAGGGAAGGGTAAAATTCAGGGTACTAAATGCTTAAATTTCAAGAATGAAATTTTAGACCACTGTTTTGTACAAACTGCACTGTATGTTTCTTAGAATTCACTGCAGAAAGTTGCTTACTAGTTGGATACTCCATTTCAACAACCAACCATGTAAAGGAATGGTTCTGAAATTCGAAATTAGTGGATCCTGTTTGTAAGATTTACAATATTTATTTATCTTAACCCTAACCCTAATATTTACCTTTGAAATTAATAACTTTGTAAGATATCTTAAATAAGTTTGGTGGTGCTAAATATATATAACTACAGGGAACCACGTGTAAGGGACCATGCTGGTTAAGTTTCAAGTTCTAACATCTGTGTTACGCATGTCAATGTAAATACCTCCAAACACTGGTACGCTGATTATTTCAGAAGATATTTAATATCAGGTTTGATTTTTATTCAACATCAGTAAAAATCAGAAAATGCACATTATATAGTAAATCTTCAATGGATTTTCTGTAGGAAAAAAAGAGAGAAGCATTTTGGGGAAGCAGGAGAGTTGCATTACAATTCCCAGTGATCCTTAGTTTTGGCTTCTCATTTTTTCCTATTCCCATTGGGGTTTCTTGAGAGATCACGAGTACATATCTGTGTATGTATGTACACGGTGGCATATCTTGCAAGTGTTCACTTGGACCTCTCCAGATGGGATGACAAAGCCATATCCCTTATTTCTGTGCATGTACCCTCTCCAGTGGCTTTACATGGGGCTCACACAAGATGTCAATCTGTCTCCCCAGGGTACAGCTTGCCTGTCCCTGTCCCTTATCGAATAAGGACAGTGTCCTGCCTGTCAGTGTGGCCATCAAACAGAGCTCCCCTTGCAAGACCCCAATAAAAGTGGGGCTGCTCCTGTGGGAATAGGGCCTCGTTTATCAGGGCAGTTACCCAAATGAGGGTCTCTCCTTGAGAGAACAGAGTCCAGATGGCTTATTGAATGAGGCTTCCACCCAAGCGCAATGTCCATTTTGTCAGGGTGGCTGTTTTGAGACAAATATTCTTTTGGGGATTCTACAAGGTTGTTTTAAAAATTTATTTATCTGAAAAATTAGACTATCTTAGTGAGAAAAGCATAGATGCTACTTGTTTGTTAGAATGATCGACCTTTTCTTGGTCTGCAAGATGACTGACAGATACCTGTGTCACTTAATTTTTTCCATCCCGATTAGCTTTCAACTTCAAGTAATGTTGTAATTTCCTCTTGTAAACTGGAACTCCATAAGTGACTGAGGATAAGCATCTGAAATGCTTTCACTTTTTTTTTTTTTCCTTTAATACTTTCTCTCTTTGTTGTGGTTTGCCTTACAGGATGCTCAGCAGTGATGTGGTAAAACTTTTGCTCTGCTGTGTTTTGTAATTAAAACTTTTGCAAACAAGCAAACAAACACAAAGAACTGTAAAATAATTAACTGGAGAAAACTATTTCACAGGATATTTATGAAACATAAGAACCACAGTGCTTGTTGTGTTTTGGTCTCCTTCTATTGGTTTGCCAGTGGAAGCAGCAGATTGTTTTCTCAAATTCAGGTAATTGAATACTGTCCATATCACTGTGTAACTATAAAAGTTCTGTATGCTAGAAGATCCCATTCTATTTGAGAGTGATGTGTGGGGAGGTGTTTCCACTCAACCATGTCCCCTTTCTTTTAGTGTGGGTGTGAGCTACATTTTTTGAAAAGGCACACCTTACTGTATAAAATGTATCCACAGAAAGTGAAAGCCACACCTGAAAGTCATTTCCTGCTCATCGGGGAAAGTAATTCAAGAAGTTTGGAAATTAAACATGTAACCTCACTGCTTAGAATTTAAAACTAGAGACCTCTAGATGAAATGATAGCATTGCAGCTCTCAAAAAAATTTACTTTCACTAGTTAAAGAAGGTGGGTAGTGAGGCACTCATTAACCCTTGTTAGACCTAGTATAAATCTAGGTTATAAATCATCTTTAAGGCACTAAAATTAAACTTGGAAGACTGGACAACCAGACTTTTTAATTTGGTGTTTTGGGGCAATCAATTTTTCCTTTACTGCTTTCTTACCTCTAGAAGACTGTTAATAGAGCAATGATAATTTAATAACCTGCAGTTAAGTTTATGGGGTTTTAACTCTATCAATTTGGCCATCAGTATTGTTGGATGCCACATTTTAGTATAGAAGAAAAGGCAAATGTGATTAAATTTGTATTTCACACTGATCTTCTATTTGTTTTGAGAGCCAGGTATTGGTTGAATACTGGAACTGAGTATGTGGCATCACTAGGTGGCAGGGATAGGTTATGGAGAGTGACAATTACTGAGATGGCCTGAAGACATCACCCCTCAGATCTCAACTCAGGTGTCTTCATACTTGCAGGAAGCTAAATGGACCTCCCTGTGTTTATGGAAATAACACAAGAGGACTGATGACTTCCTGATTTCATTAGGGCCAGGTCTTCCAGGGTACTTGGTACAGCTGTTTTGAGGAATACTCCACAGAGGTACCATTTTAAAGGTGCTGATATTTGTCATTCTGAAAGTTTCCAGCCTATGAGGCTCTTGGATTCTGGAAAGCTTTTCAAATTGGAGAAGTAATAAAGGATATTTTGTATTAAAATACAAACTTCAAAAGTAGATGAGAAGTATAATGTAATACAATGTATGCCAGAGCTGGAGGCTGGATTTGATGGTTTTAGAAGTTTCTTCATTTTTAAAATAAGCTGTGGGCTAAAGTAAGCATCCTTCAGAATGTTTTCCACAGCCAGACTGAATTGTGATTCCAGAGCAGGAAAACAGCAGTAAAACAAAAAGCTGCCTCTTTTTCAGATGTTGTCACAACTACACCACCCCACTATAGAAACCATAGTACACGTTGTTGGATTAGTTTAACATTCTAGTTGGGCCTAACTCTCATTTTAGAATCCTTACCACTTTTAGTATCATTTCCTTCCATAGCTTTTAATGATCACTGCTTTCTATTCCTGAAGTTCATACATGTGTTTTAGAATTCTCACTCATTCCTTATTGTGTACAGTTTTTCATGCAATAACCCATCTCTGTGTGCCAGATATGCCTGAGGTCACGTTTGGAAGGACTTTGGGGTTTATATAATCTTTTTCTCAATATTGTAATATGAAGAGTTTTAGTTGTTATTATTTTGGCACCCAGACTGAAGCACTATCAGAAGGTATGGCTTCCTGGAAGTGCTGCTCACCCTGGCCCTGAAATGCTTTTAATTATTGACATATCAAAAATTCTCAGTAACTTTGAAAATCATGGTCATGTTTAACCATGCACTTTTTCTTAACTTAACTGAATTAATCTGTGCATGAATCTAAGCTCTGATAGCCCTTAATTTTTATTAATTAAACCAGTTCAGTCAGAAAACAATAAATATTAAGTGCTTTTAGAAAATCTGTTGATAAGTTATACAGTTCAGCTGTTCAGTAAAGTGTGACAGCTTGTCATTAAAAATTTAAAATTAAGACCCTATTAAATTAACTCTTTAATTCCCATCAAATTTTGTATAATTTTTCACTTACGTAAAAGGAAACATGATTAAAAAACGGATGGATTTAGCCATATACCTCAATTTTGAAAACAAATGACCTCTATGGCAGGATACATGAAAAACCTCTATGGCCTACTAGAGTAATCTTGCCACTTCCATTAAGGATAACAAAAAGTCTTTCTACATTTCTCAATGGAAAAAGGAGGGGCAGGGAAAACCTCAATTTGTTGGACGTTGGGCGAATGTCACAGTTTAACACTGGCCCAAACCAGGAGAGCGAAACATAGTCACCAAAGATGAGGAACATATTGAGGTATTTGACACTTTCTTTACTTCAGTTTTCAACAGTAAGAGAGGTTGTTCTGAGAACAGCTGCTTCTGGGGCTTGTAGAGAGAAACAGGAAGCTGAGTATCTCCCATGTAATCCTGGAGGGAACAGTTTGTGACCTGCTGAGCCACTCGGAGCCTCACAAGTCTAAGGGACCAGACAGGATCCACCCCAGAGTGATGGGGGAGCTGGGGAAATGCTCACCAAGCCTCTTTCCATCATTTACCAACAGTCCTGCCTCACTGGGGAGGTCCCAGGTGATTGGAAGTTAGTGAATGTCACGCCAATCCACAAAAAGGGATGAAAGGAGGACCCAGGAAACTCCAGGCCTCTCAGCCTGACCTCAGTGCCTGGCAAGATGGTGGAGCAGATAATCCTGGGTTGAGAAAGCAGAGACTGTTTACCCTAGAGAAGGCAGCAGCTCAGGGGTGGATCTTATTAACTTATATAAATACTCAAAGGTAGGTTACAAAGATGATGGGTGCAGGCTCTTTTCAGTGGTGCACAGTGGTAGGACCAGTGGCAATGGACATGAACTGAAATCTGGGAGGTTTCCTTCTAAACATCAAGAAACACTTTTACTGTAATATTCTGGCACAGGTTACCCCGAGAGATTGTGAAGGTTCCACACTTGGAGATGCTCAAAAGCCATCTGGACATGGCTCTTAGCAACTGGCTCTAGGTGGTGCTGCTTGAGCAGGGTTTTGGACAAGACGACCTTCAGAGATCCCTTCCAGAATGAACCATTCTATATTTTGTAATGGAATACAAGGGCAAATTATTGGGAAAGAACAATTATTTTGCTTTACAGTGGAGGCCACAAACATCAAGGGCCTACCTTGGCTGGCATTTTTTGTCTTTTTTATCTTCTTTCATTGGTCATCAGTGCACTTATATTCTGTTGGTGCATGCTGGTACTGATCTTGGACTTACCTTGAAACAACCATATCCACTATCAGAGTCCTCCGCTGAGTGGGCTGTCAGCATTGCTTATGAGCTCCTTTTGCCAAATGCTAGAAAGACTTCAAGTTCCTAAACATTCTTCTATAGTAGATTAACACAGGTCCTGTGATGGTAGACAGTAGGGTTGCTCAGAGAACTTTACATCAAGTAAACTGTTGGAGATACTGTCACAGAACTTGACCCTTATCCAAGTAATCATTATATTAAATTGATATCTTTATTCCAAAGAAATGTAACTGTACAGAGGAACAACTGGAAACATGGGTGAAATCCCTCAGTTTAGAATAAACTGTAACCTGGTGATTCAGGCACTCTGCATGTACTAGGGAGGAACGTGATACCCACCCAAATTGTGTTAACAGTTCTGTTAAGTCTTGTGTCTGCCCCAACTGCTTGGTAAGGCAGTTGCAGGCAGTATGAGGGATGTGTAGTCTTCCAGTTCAAGAATAAGTGTCTCATTTATTATACAAAGGGAAAGAGGCACTATTCTTCTTACTCAGTAATTCTTTAAAAGCAATCTTCATTCACTTCTGTAGAGAGCAAATCCATTTTGTCTTCCCAAAGTATTAGACTGGCTCTCCTGAGAGTTTAAAACACTGGATGGATGCTGGACAGCTTCAGTAGGGAACAGAAGATTAAATAGCTGGAATACATGTAGATAAAAAAGGGTGAGGTTCTGTTATAGTCAGACATCTCTAAGGTTTCCAGAACTGAGTTTAAAACTCATACACTGTATACAATACACTGAATACATTTTATATTGAACAGCTCTGGTATTAATTCAATTGTTTTTGGAATTGTACAAAAATATTCCTTTTTATAGAAGCAGACATTACTGTCTACTTCTATAGCTACTTTTTCCAAGTGAAAATTTAATGTCCTCAGTTCTCAAGTACACCTCCAGAAATGAAGGATTTTTTTTTTTTCTTCAAAAATACAGCAGAAAAGTAGGGACACATCTGTAATGGTTTCCGTCACAATAACTATTTCACTTGTTTTCCATTCTTACCTTTAGATCTGACAAACTAGCTGAGGGTGTAGTAAAAAGCCCACAACCCTAATTTTTTTCTACCCTAAAGTATAAGTCTCCAAATTAAGCACCTTCATTTTGTTTTTTTGAGAAAATTTAGGAGGACTCATTTCTTTAAAAATCATAGCAAGTAATTTGTATTTATGTAAAGCATGCTGAATAAACCTGTGACTTGAATGAATGATACCTAAGGTCTGTAATTATCCTCTGTTTAACATAGTCCAGCCTCATAATGCAGAGAATGCCACCCTTGTCTATAATAAAATATTTTAGGTTTACGGCACTTGTGTGGGTATGCTTAAATTAAGGAGTGATGCATTCAAGGCAAATCCATGAGCATAATAAAACAGATCTTCCACAATGTGGTAAGTGAACCAAGGTAATCTGAATACTGTTAATACTGTGTTTTAATACAGTTTATCTCCACTCATTGATTGTATAAAAAAACCTGAATTATATTAATGAGATTTTCATGAACATAAATGTTGCCAATCACTTGCAGATGACAAAATTATAACAGATAGTTTTAAAATTGGTACGTGTAGTAAGCACTCAGCAGTTTCTGTTTCCTGGCAATCGTTGTACTTTAGGAAAGCTTTACTATAGTGCAAAATTAATTGGAAATGAGGTAACTAGTGGATAGAAGCCAGTTTATTTTCAGTTCCCATAAATTTATAGTTACCTAATCCTTTAGATTGTCAGTATTAAGGAGCTGTCTTGACTTGCGGTAAAAATCCGAAGTTTGTTTGTTTGTTTTTTTAAAAACAACAGGGTACTTGTGGGAAATCACATTGTCATTACAAAGGCTTTTTACTACGTCTGGCCTTATAAATCTATACCTGACTTTTCACACAACCTAGAAACTTAAAACTGAAACTTTTATTTGTGAAAATATACACCAAGTGTAATTTCAATGAATTTAAATTTTTAGCACAAAGTTTTTAATGATTTTTAGAAGAGGTATTTGAAATAGCATTTATTTATTAGGTATTTTCAAAGTTGAAAAAGCTACCAGCTTTGGTATTTTTAAGAAAACACTTAATTTTGAGCAGAAAAACTTTTGCCTGCATAATAAATGTTTAATAAGTTTTACTGTGAGCTTTGAAAGAAGTGTCCAATTTTATGTATCAAACTTGCTAATTTCTTATGCTTTAGAATGTTCCAGTTGCCTACTGGACTTACTTTTCACTGTCCAAATCCAATTCCTTTCTTTCATTTTTCTTGTTCATAGTGAAACTGAAACCAGTGGCTGGAAAATACCCTCCACCCTTCCTACAAATTACACCTCACTTCACAATAACTTACAGAAGCCTTTTAATGCCCAGCTCAGTTTTTGTTTTATAGTTCCATTTCATGAAATGGACAACTGTTTGTACACTGCATTCCTGCCAGTTCCAGTTTGGCTTTTATATGCTAAGTTCAATAGGTAGGACTTGGCTTTGTAGTCTGGAAGAAAGCCTTGAAACTCTTAGGCCAGATGCCTCATTTATTCTTTGAGCAGTTCAAGACCCCAGAGAATGTCTTCTGAATAGTGGCAAGGTGATGCATTACATGTTACTCTTATAATTTCTACTGATACCTCAAACTTGGTTTCGAGGCTGCTTTCCAAAATGCTGTCTTTCATGTAGGACTGATGTTTGTCACTTGTTGATCTGGAGAAATCTTTCAAGTTTCAATTGATCAGTATTCTTCATGTTCCTGGTATATAACAGCTGCAAATATAAGTTACTTAGGTTTTACTTTACTAAGGCACAGGATTTTGCATAGTGTTCTCACTGGCCTATGTAGTTTGAGTGAAAAAATTCTTAGCAGTCTAGCACCACTGCTGTTTACACTTTCCACTGGATACCAGAAGTAGCAAAAGAACCCAACTTGAAAATATGTTGCTAGGTTACAATGATAATGCCACCTGACAAAACTTAGTACATTAGTACTAACTTAGTACTTTATAACATTATTCTTTTAATTATACAAATTTATCATACAGCGAAGGTAAAAGGAACACCAGAACTTGAATAGACTTTGGAAAAACGAAGGGAACTCTAAGAAAAAATATAAGCAATAATTTCAATATAAAAATGCAACAGTCATGTGGAAAAAATTACAAAATCCATCATTGGTCAGTTCTGCCCTTATCTAATTCCTGGTGATCCACCAATGAGATTTCCAGTAGGTAAAATTATTTTAATTCAGTCATTTATTGTATCATTCACTTGCATCTGAATTGTATACCAGGAGGGTTTTGGATCTCTGTTTCAAGTCTTTTAGATCTGACTGACTGGTCCTCCCTGAAGTGAAGCTCAAGCACCTAATAGCTCATGAGAATTGTTATCATGGCTAAAAGGCAGGATCTCACTGAAGAATATGGGCAGTTAGAGAATATCATAGTCTTTGGTGCTGTCTGTCAAACAAAGTTACTTTGTTTTCAAATTCTCTGTGAAGTTTGAGTCAGGACAGCTAGGAATTCTAAGAAAAACACCCCCAAACTGTAAGTAAAGTAAAGTAAATGTGTTAGATAATCTCAATTTAGTCATGAAGTGTGGGGTAGCTGTGAAATTCCACTGGGAAGGAAACGTCTTTGAAAGCTCAATTTAATGTAACAGTCATGAGGATGTTCCAGGTGTCAGTTTAAGGCCTCTGTACATCCAGTAATATTTAGAGATAAAATTTTAATGTAAATATTTCTTCTTCTAAGTCAATAAATGAAGACGAATTCCAAATCACAAGTGATTTAGAGCTTCAGTGACATCTGATTCTGAAAATAAGGTAAGCTGTAACCTCATAGTGAAACAGATGAGCAGTTTTAAACATGAATGAGTTGTTAGTGACTCGATTCCTAAAATGAGATGAATTTTTGTAAAACATATTGGTCTGAAATTTGGTCACAGACTATGTCCTCATTAGAAAATTATGAAAATAATGGGAATAAATCTCTAGAGCCAAAAGAATAGATTCTGAGGACTGGAGATGTATACTATGCAAGCTTAGGAGGGGTTATTGCTGGTTGTCTGTAGTCTCATTCTGTCAATGAGCAAAGAAGTATTCAGTTGTCATCCTGGAATGCATCTTCTGGTTTACTTTAATCTTAAAGAAACTAGTATCACATCCTACAAGATGATTCTGGTGCAGATAAAAGCACTTTCCCTACTTATGATCAGGAGATTTATTTTAGAGACACTCTTCTGACCCAAAACACTATGCTGTACTCTGAGTTAGTCATCTGAAGTTTCTTTAATAATCAGTAAAGGTAAGTAGGCAACTTTGAAATGTAATCCATTGCCACTTGAACAGTTTCTCAGCCTCAATGTCTTGAAATGTTTGTCTATTGATATAAAAGGAATCTACAATTAGGAGCTCAGACTTAGGTGTCTAACAGCTAAAATCATAGCTAAAATCATAGCCTCATGAATATAAAAATGATATTGATCTACTTAAATGATCTTATTTAGTTACTCAAAAAAAAAACCCACAAACCAAAACAAAAACCCAAAATACTTTACCAGTTAAAATAAGTCTGTTATTCTCAAATTATTCAATACCATTTTCTTTAGCCATTCTCAGCTGTCAAGTGTTTGAGGTTTTTAGCTGAAGTTGTCTCCTAATGGATTTATTCAAAAGCTTAAGTGTGTAAAGAAATCATTGTTGAGTGGTTCTGTAGCACATTTATAATTTCTGGCCTATAGACTAATGCGTGTAGCTTGTGTGATTCTGTATATTTATAATTAATTCTGTATATAAGAAAGTGTATGTTTATAGAATTACTGCTATTTCATTTTCTTAATCTTCATAGTTCTCATCCAAGGATTAGCTTGTTTTTCATCAGGATTTCTCTTTAAAGTTCACAGATTTTTCTGGGCATTGAGTAACTAAGAAACTAGTTGTATAGGGGTTTTTTGTTAAGCAATTTCCTGGATTAAGAGTACTAAAGGATTAATTTATTTTGCGTAATTACTATGCTCTACAAGTTAGAAGTTATTTAAGCAAGTTTTTATGATGCCTCTTTAGACAATGGAGAGGGATATGTATTCACTTCATCCCAGAACAGATGGAATAAATTGTCCTATTTTCTTATTATATTAAAGTATTATAATAATATAATATATGATGATATTATAATAAATTCTTATTAAATTAAATTATTATATTAAAATATATGCTCAAAGTAGGGTCAGTCTTAGGGTAAGTTTCACAGGGGTGTCCAGCTGAGTGTTTAATATCTCCTGTATGAAGAGATAACATGTCTCTGGGCATCCTTTTTCAATTTTCAATTACCCTCATTGTGGATGTCTTCTTTTTTTTTTTTTTTTTTTTTTTTTTTAGGATTTCCTTTATTGCAATATATTTCCATTACTGGTTTTCCTATCACTCTGCACCTCTAAGAGGAATCTAACCTTCTGTAAGCCCTTTTGTTAAGCAGTTGTAGATCTCCCTTTAGATTTTTTTTCTTTCAGGCTTACAAACCCAATTGTCTCAGCCTCTACTCATGTATCTTATACTCCAGTCCCCTAATCATATTAGTGACCCTTTTGCTGAACTGACAATGACATGACAATATTTTGTTTGCACTAGGAAGGTCTTAGATAGCAGAGCAGATGCACAGCTGTTGGACAGGTTTTCTGGTTCTGTTGCTAGTGTATTCCTGACAGTTAACCAGAAACAGCAACAAACCTTCCTCTTCAGAAATAATTTTCTTCTGAAGTAAATTCTCTTATTTAACTACTTTTATTCTTTCTATTCTACCTTCTGCCCTCCAATTGTGATACAATTCCCAGCAGAATTTATCTATTTTGATACCATTATGGGCAGGATATCTCTCCATTTGCAGTCCTGTGTAACACTGCCAGGAAAATTTTTACAGTTCTGCTTAAAAAATAATTTTGACACAAATGGATTTGCTTTACTCATATTACCTTACTTTATTTAATTTTATATTTTCCCTGAAGATTGCACATTCTTGCAGAACTGTGTTCCAGTTATGACAGCAATTTGGCCATTTCATGCTCTTCTAAGTCTCTTCTATTTTATTGTTAGAAATCTTTGGTTTAACATCATATTATTCCATCTGGGAATTAATTATAATTAATTATAATTCCATCTGGGATTAAGATTATAAACTTTGAAAGAGACTGCATCTGAGACTTATTTTCTGTATAGGCTTATATAACAGTCTGAGAAACTGAATACTTAATCTCTGACTGGTGTATCCTCAGTGCTCAAACAGTATGGGTTCCTTGAAAATGGTAAATTAGAAATATTACAACTTGTGTAACTTCTTGTGAAGTTGAAATCTACAGGAATTACAGTAGATTAAACGCACATAAATGTACCCCATATATTTTCCTCAGAAATGGCTGTGACACATTTTTTGTCTTCCATATCAGTGCACATTGCAAAAATCTAAGAATGACTGTAATCAGACCAGCAGAAGTATTAATTTCTTTGCTGCATTCTTCAGAACTAATTTGAACTACAGCATGTAAAACTATTGTGTGCATTTTATCTCAGGACTGCAATAATATAAATTTCCAGCAGAGGGACCCCTTGTACTTTATAATGCACGTTTTGTGTTTTCACGAGTCTCCTGTTTCTGGATGAGTACTTCTGTTCTCAAAGAGATTTTTGGCTTTTCAGCCTACATAAAAAATAAAGTGTAATATAGTAGACTCCAAAACCCAGATAAATTATAAACATTTTTTTAGAGATTTTTTTCCTCATGTTTGGGCAAATTGAAAATAACAGAAAACAGTGTTATTTTACTAGGGAAATTTTATTTATAGCATCAAAAAAATCTTGAAGAGCAATCAGTCCAATAAATGAAGTCTGAAAATTATTTTTTTACCTACTCACTGGTCAGATGCATGTTTGAAATCTATAACTTACATTTTAAGTGTCGGTTTTAAAAGAAGGCACTAAGAATTTATGTTGGTCATACCTCTTCCAGCTCTGATAGACTCACTGTCTAAATACAACTTAAATTAACCGAACAGGAAGAGGATTGAAGAGGCCACCTGTTCTATCATGTTGCTCTAACTCAGGCTTGACTCCATTTGAACTATTAATTTGTAATAGCCAAATTCATGACACTTGGTATATTCCTAATTTTTTTTTCCTCAAGACTATGGAAAAAATCACTTTTCAGTCAAGAAAGCAGTATGGATGATACAAGGAGCTGAATCCACCCACCCTTGAGCTTTCCTCTGGAATTAGGGAATCGCTAATGAGCTGTTCCACAAGCAGCAGATTTAAGGAAACATGTTCTTTTACAGATTTTTTGTGATATTTCCATGATACTTTCTTGGCCACATTCTGTAGTAACTTCAGTTTCTACCATACCTCTAGTTGCCACATGCCCGACTGTTCAGGCCATGTCTGACATACGTGCTGTCTGCAGCTCTGGGTTGCATGTGCAGATTGTTTACTGAAATATTTTGATGTCATGATTTTGTGCATAGAATTCTTTCCTTGGATGGGGATATTCAGATTTTCTCTCTTTTCAAGGCACTGTTTGGGGTTTTTTTTTATACAACTTGCAAGATCTTTTGATTCTTTTATGTCTCTTGTCCCCATGCAATGTGTTTGAAATTAGCTTGAAATTATCAGAGGACTGCCACGTGAACAAATGGACTAACACATGGTACAATCACATAAACCTCATTTTCTTAAGTGAGGAAGAAATGAGTGAAGCTTTTAAAAAAAATAACCAAAAAACCCAACAAACCCCAAACCAAAAAAGAACGCCATAAGAACAGTCTTTTTTATTAGTTCTTTATATAGCACAACTTGCACTGTGCTATAGATAGAGAAATAATGTTTATAAAGGTAACAGAAATCAATCCTACAAAAATTCTGCTCCAAATCGTCCTAAGGATGCAATGGTATTTCTACAGCTCAGTTGAATCATTAAGAAGCAAAATCGTTCCTGAAGTTGTAAATTCTGTTTTATCCTTTTTCCCTCATTTCTCATATTATCATACCCTTAAGCAGACAAATGTCAGGTACTTGAATTGGGACTTGAAATTCTTTGCCCCTTATATTGATTTCAGTTGCAGTGGTATTTGTGTTTTATGGAGCTTTGAAACTTCACTATTTGGCAAGTATGGGAAAATACCGACTTTATAAAATTCCCAGACTAGTAATACACAGAAAAAACAGAAAAGGGCAATAAGATAGATAGATATTTACCTTAAGGCAAGTCAGGTCTTCAGAGACATTCTTGTTCTCTTACTCTCTTTAACACAAATCTGCTCGTGCTCACATTCATCACAAACTTGGTGTCTGTGGGCTTTCAGTACTAATATCAAGGAGCACTATGATCTAAAGAACCTCAGTATGCTGGCTGAAAACTCCTGGGAGGACAAATAAGTGTTAGCATAAAATAAGACATAATATATATGGCTATTGAGAGGACTGTGGTATTGAAGTGCATAAATATAGTTTGTCAAAGCAAATTTTGCAACTGAAAATGTTTAAATTTTTTGTTTAAAAAGAAGTAATACTGATTTCCAGATATTTTCTATTTTATAAGGGGAAAATGCAAGTGTAATAATTTGCTTTGGGTTTGTTGATCTGATTCAGGATTTTTTCCATATTGTTGGACTGAGCTGATGCATTTAATTATGAGTTGATTTGGAAAACAGTTGCAAAATACATAGATCAAATACATTGCTCTGTCAGCAAACTGCATTTAACTTCTATAAACTGCATCCAGATTCACTCTGTTGGCTCTGTTCTTTTTCTAGAGAATGATTGCTGAAATAATGCACACAGATACCAGTATGAGTTGCATGATGATGCATAAAAGATTTAAAGAATTATTTATCTTTAAATAAGAAAAAGTGGGACATGGAACTTCCAACTAAAATTCAGATAAGGCAAGTGTCAATATAGAGCAAATAATTTTTTAATGTAACTGGCTCAGAATCCTTCCAGGTCAATTCAATAAACTGAAACAAGGCATTTTTTATTTTTTCTGAAACTGAATAATACCGATTTGCCTGGGACAATATTCAATCCAGAGAAATAAAAATCAGTCCACTGCTTCAGCTACTATGGCTTTTCATTAATCCCATCACTTAACTGTGCTATACAAAGTAACTTGTCTGTTATGTTAACTGTCTGTGTAAGTGCACACTAAACAGTCTCTGCAAACTTAGTTTAAAAGAATTATGGGAGAAGTCATTTGTCTGTCTGGGATCACCAAAATATGCTACAGTAGAAAAAAAAAGCAAAAAATAAAAAAACGAAATTATTGAAAAATGGTTAATAGTGCTTATATGGTTGGACTTGATGATCTTGGTCTTTTCCAACCTTAATGACTATGATTCTATGTTTTATCTTGATAACTGAGATATGAGAAGGAAAAATATTGCATTAAAATTTGGTGGGTGAAGAATTTAATGTATGGAGCTAATTCTATATTATCTTCACCTGGAACCTCAGTCAGATTGATTAAATGAGTATGTAAGAGCCACTGAAAATTAACTTAATTGATACCCACTGGTTTTAAAGATTCAGTGTGTGTGATGTATTTGGACACTAGAGGGAAGCCCTTAACTGAGCTACAGCCGTTTATGGCACTAAAGAGAAAACTAGGAACAGCCGCTGTACTGATGGACTTTTTTTATCTAACAGCAACATTAAAATTTTTCAGGAAGGAAACACAATTAGTGCACTAGGGAAATGAATGTAGGTTTATGAGGCTTATTCCTCCTGTAATGGATACTAATGTTCTCTAAAACTTCAGTCACCATTAAGGATCATGGACAACTGAGCAAATTACATATTAAATTAATCACAGGTAATGCTTATATGTCACGGTTTCATCCTTTCTTCCTTTCTTCTACAATCGATGCTTTCTAATTTAAACATGTTTAGTACAAGTAAACGAAAAAAAATCTTTCAGGTCTGATTCACCACTTTCTGTAGTTTCTATTTCTGGCCTGACATGGTAAAGGAAAGTCCCATCTAAAGCAGCTTTTTTACTTTGTGCCAGACTTAATGACATATTGGATCTCATGCACAATTCATGAGAGCTGATTTAGCATTAATGCAGGTGCATAGAAGGGCTAAAGCTGTTCACCTGCTTTCCCTGATGGAGGCAAAATGCTGCCATGATTTCTAACAAGGAGAAACTGGAGGAATGAATCAGGGAGATAAAGTATATAATGTATATATAGACATGCCTTAAAACGCATTGTAAATTATTTGTACATAGCTAGTCAAATATCTTTCTCTAGTGGCAGGGTAATCTTCTAGTCAATGCTGAAACACAAGGCTAGATTGTCATCCTGTTGGCAGCCCTCTGAAGCAAATTAGGACTTGATCCTTCTGCCTGTGGAATCTTTGGCAGGCAATCATATGCACAATATGCTGCTTCAAAAGCAATCAGAAAAATATGCATTTAACTTAGCTGGGTAAGTCAAATCACCTGGTAACATAATCATGTGATAACTTGTCACTTCTCTAGCTCATTTACTTGCAATATGTAGAAAGAAATTCTAGTGAAATAAGGGTTGTTTTCTCCATCTCTATCAAATACAGATTTTGGTCTGCTGGTTCCAGTATCCTTCAAAACTGCTATGAGAATTGGTGTTCTTTTAAACTAGACTCATGGAATTACTGCATTTATAGGAATGAAATTATTTGTGGCATTATCTCTGCACCAATTTCCTGGGTGGAAAAAAAAAAAGGTTTGAAGGGACCACTTTATGGGTTCTTAGCAAGTTCTGAAATCTTTTTTTTGGGGTTATGGTTTCTTTTCCTTTCCTATAATTTTAACTTCTAATTCCATTATGTTGTTCTTCCATCTCCTAGTTTCCTCCTATACAATAAGGCCTTAGTCAGACAAACACATGCAGCTGTACTACTGTTTGCTGTGACCAGTCTGGTAGCCTGAAAGTCAGTTCTGGGCACCCTTGGCTGTTGTGAAAGACTTCGAGGGAATTTACAGTATTTTCTGCAGCCAGGAGAGTAGAGGACTGGCTTAAATGTCAGGCTTTGGTTTATGTGCCAAGCATTAGGAGACTATGTCACACCTAGTAGAAACTAACCTTTAGTCAGGAAAGAGTGTTTTATTTCTCTACTTTCTGTTTGTCTTTCTCTTGGTATCTTGCAGATAAACTGTTTCAAGTTTGAGGTTTCAAGCTGAGATGAAAATGAGTAATGATAGCATTCAAGATTGTTTCTAGCTCTCTGTATGACAATCACATCAAGGGAATTAAGAGAAAAGCATTTCAATCCATGAAGACTGAAATTTCCAAGCCTAGATACCAGAGTACTAGTACTCAAATTACATTTGGGATCACTCAGGGTCCTGAAATTGCACAGGAAATGCTGTGCTCATATGATGCTGAGGAAAACTCTATGGATAGCCTCAAATAATTATCCAAAAGTAACTGTCTATTTCAGGGTTGACTGAATAGCTCTCTACGTTTCACTAAATTTACCTAATTAGATTGCTATTTATTGTAATGGGGCCTTATCTTGCATATAAACATCTAAATTTAGATGTCTAAATCTGTGAGGATGACATCCACTCAGGATGACTATACTGTAATAAAAAGACACCCACAAGATAGATTTAAACTCTGTTTTGGGTAAGTCCAATCTAATTTTACAGAAACGTAGACTTTAGCTCAGAATAATATCCTGCCATGAAGGGCAACTATTTTGGAGACTTGAAGTAATTCACTTTGGGTAATAAAAGTTTTAGCATTGACTTAAATGGGATGTTTTTTGGTAATCAAGCTGTTTACCAAGCTGTGCTAATGCATCCCTTATGTTAAAAAGTATTTATTCCTTGTGCATTAGTGCAAGGGATGTAGAATGAATTCAGCTGGCAGAATCCTGGCCACTTTGATGAAAGAACTGCATACTGTAGTGACATTATAATAATCTTAATTTCGTTTTTTTATTGTGTAATATTGCTTCATTTTATTGCATGGACATTGAACTTGACTGAGGTCATGCAGTGACACATCACTCATTACCTTGGCTGGCTTCTGTTAAATCATAATTTATAGTGCATTAGAGTAGTCAAAGTTATTCTTGCCTTAAATGTGCAACATTACAGTTACTGACACAAAATTTCTTCTGCCCCTGTGCTTGCTTTTGGTAACTTTTCTGAATACCTTTCTGCACTACTTTTCCTTAAAACCATCTCTAGTATTAATTAACAGAAGTCTCTGGGTAGATCTTACTGCAGCCTTTCAATGCTTAAAGGGGGCTTATAAGAAAGGAGAAAGACTTTTTAGCAGGGTCTGTCATGATAGGATAAGAGGTAATGGTTTTAAACAAAAAGAGGGTTTGAAAACTGACTAAATATCCTTCTGTTATTTTTTTGCTCTGTAACAAAGCTGCTTTCTCTTTTATTCAGGGATTTTTCCTTGGTCTATAAAAGCAGAAAGTTGGAAGGTGTCACAGAAATTAAACAGTAACCAATTTATAAATATGGTCCTTCAGTGATCATCAGTCAGTCCTTTTGTCTTTTATATTTACAATACCCAATTTTAGGTATGTCTCCTAAATTTTATAATTATTTTTTTCTTTACTTTCTTGCAAATGAATTAAAAATAATAACTTCTTAAGCTCTTTTTAAGATATGATCTTAAAAGCAGGGTTTTTTTGGGGGGTAGGACATAATTTAGATTCATTTGCAATTCTCCAAATTTCACTTTCAGTTCTCATCTATTTTGTCACTGGTGATATGTTAGCACTACGTTCCCAGACTTCACTGTAAGGACCATAGGTGGCCACTGTTCATGGATAGTTATGCAAAATGCTTACAAAATTCAGTCAGTAGGCAAGCCTAAGAGGCTGGCAAGAGTTTGCAGAAACCTGGATACATCTGTGCTATCATCAGTTGTAACTGAGTGGTGTTCTGGCTCTTGAATTTTCAAATTTTCTGGACAGTATTACTAGTGACCAAATAGTAATTAGAGCCAAAATTAAGCTTCTATTAAAAAGGTTATAGTTCGGTCTAAGATCACCTCTGTTTTTCCACTCTGACCGTCTATTTTTTTAAAATAAAATTCAGCAATCTGCTTCAGAATATGCTTTTCCAACTCTTAAGTTTAGGCAGACTTTTCATAGGATTCCTTTTTCTGCTATCCTTAGGTAACTTGCCCATGAAATATTAGCTGTCACTTCCCTAGCACAGCTGGGGATACACTATGAGGCATTAAATTTTTCTTTTATACCATTGTGAAGAATAATCTGTGTGGGGTTTTTTTAGTATGTGGTTTTTTTGTTTTTTTTTTAATCCCAGGTCCTGTTCATATTACCTAATAGGAAGATTTTTCTAAACTCAGATTATGCCAATGACAGTTAAAATTCATTCTAACTAAATTGTTATGCCAAGAGGCATGTACATCCTGTATGCAAAAGGACAGTTCATGTTTAAAGGCTGCACAGTAAATATACAAACCAGACAGAATCAGAGGCAGAACACAGGTACAAAAGGTGAAAGGTGGGAGTCACTGTGAGTATTGGGACTAAATATAGATGTCTGAAAGTTACAGATATTGCATAATAGATGTCATCAAGAGACTAATGAAGTCTAAAACAGCAGTCTTGATTTTTAAAATAATATTTAGACTTCCAGAGACATACAACAGGTTAGCATGAAGGCCAAGATTTTAGGAACAAGAGTCATCTCATCTTTGTTAGACATATGTAACATCAACAGCTATTTCTTAACCTCCCTTTATATTAATTGAAGAGAAATAGACCTTTGTAGGATTCAATCCATCTGATGTATTTCAAATGTCTATTTTGGAGTTAGAAGAATTTTGTCTTACTCTTTCTAGTCTATAGTGACTAGATTTCTGCTCATTATACATGGAGACTGAGATGATTCAGATAAAGAACAGATCTCTGACATTGAGTTGGATGAATTCCACCTTAAATCTTTTTACTAAAGGAATAGTGCTTTTCTCTTTGGACCATGAAATCATTCTGAATAAGATGATAAAGTTAATCTAAGTAACTGCTGGGCATTCCAGAATAAGTTCAAATAAACCTTTTTCTCTTCACTTAGTTATGCCAAATATGCCTTCTTTGAAATTCTGGAGATACCTGACTCAACTGGCTGTTTTTTATACTTATCATCAATGCTGTTCTGTATTCTACCACATTATTATCCCAGACAAGGCACAAGATTTTGGAGTGGACCATCATACCTGGACATTATTTACAGTCTCATATCTTATTTGCATATAAACTACCTCAATAAACCAGTGTCTAGTGAAGAAGGTCCCAAAATATCTGCCATATGTATAGTTTCAGTTAACTGATTTACAAAAATTCCTCCAACCAGAAAAGGATTCCAGGGTTTCTAACTTGCAATTTGCATTCCCATTATATTTAATAACTCTTTATACAATCTATCTAGGTCAGTTTAAATGAATGCCTTGTTGCTGCTTAGATGATTATGAGTTACAATTCATTTAACGTGCCCAACGATTCATGTTTAATTTATTGAATTTAATGTAGTATCTGAGTGACCTATGCATGTGTATTACTTTAAATGCATGCACCCAGGCACACACAGCCCTCTGCAGTATTTTGCTCAAGTAATCAGTTTATCAATGTGTTAGAGTTTGAGATATTATGTGACTCTTTATGCCACTATTTAATTTAATGCTGCTTGCTTTAATGAGTGTCTGAGTTGACTGTCAACCTCTCAGGAGCTCCATGGCTTTTATGCCAGGAATAATAGTTCAAGATGTGCTTAGTTCTATGATTTGTTACCTGGGCATCTGGCAGGGGCCACTGACTTGTGTTAGAATCTCATGTATTTTTGTGTTGGGAAGCTAATTAATGAGTGCTTCTTGTTTACAGCTGGAGGTATAAAGCTGCCTTCAATACCTGACAAGTCAAACGGTATTTACATTTGTAAATATAATTTCTTTTGTAAAAACGATATTTCTATATGATAAGACTGTGTGGTATATCTATGTGATTCACTGAGTCTTTTGCAGTGAAGTTTTTCATTAATGTGAGGAGTGTGGAGACTGCCTCGGGGAAATTTGAGCTATCTTAAAATCTAGAAGTTCAGGTTGCTACTTTTGGATGACCCATATTTTTATGCTGCCTGTTCCTGATATAAGATTGTGATTACAGTTCTCATCATGATAGTGAATCCTTGTAAGACAGGGGCAATGAAATTACTGAGGAAAAATGCTGTTGGACTGATGAAGTACACATTACCAGTAGTGGTTTTTACCTTAACCCCATTCCTTTCATATCTCTAAACCACATGACTCAAGCTGGTGTTTGGTATCTCTGATACCAAGTCGGGGGATATGCATATGGCATTCTCATCACCCTGTTCCAGAATTTTTTCTAGCCTCTGTCTCCATGACCCAATTGTATTTTTCGCATTCACCCAATTCTGTGCTTTATTTTTTTTATATGAATTTTTCTGGGTTTTAATTCCTCATGGAAGGGTAACTAATAAGGAGGACCTCACTGTAACCATCTTTATTCCTGAAGTATGTTGGTTGAAGTATCTTAGGAAAACAGAGAATTCAGAAACTAGATCTCTGAAAGATTTTGCATGATCCATCTGCTAAATATTTGGAATCTAAACAGTGAAATACAGCTCAGTGTCTTTTTCTTGCCAAATAGTTCACAAGCAAACATTTGTGTGCACTGTAGTGACTACGGAGCTGCACTAGTTATAATTTCCTGTTAAAAAATAGCCCCCAAATCTTCAAAGAGCATTGGCTGTTTCATACTAAGATCTACATGACATAGTTATACTAAATTATGCTGCATGGAGAGTCGGAAAATTTTGAGGGCAAAGTAGTAGGGTTGACTGTCAGCACACCAAAAACATTCAAATGAAGGTTAAAAATGTGCCTAGCAGAGGTATCAATCAGGAAGATCTTAGATCACAGTTTCTCTGTTTTAAAAAATATGCATTTAATGAAAATACCTTTATTGGCCCTAACATGTAAATGTTAATGTTGGTGTTAATGTTAATACCTTTACTGATTCTAAGCATTTAGAGCTTTCAAAACTAAGCTACAACTTTATTAAAGTAGAATTTGCTGGCATGACAAACTTTTACACAGAGTGCTAGTTTATTTCCAGGATTCTCAGAACAACTGTCTGGCAGAGGTAAAATGTCCCATCATTGGATTTATAAGTTATGTGAACTGGTATGCTAACCCCTGACCTATTTGTTTTAGAAACATTTCAAATGTTTTATATATTTGTAAATTCATACTGAAGCAACATAAAGCCATAACCAACCAACACATAATCCAAGCTTGAAATGACTGCCTGGTCTTTAGTGTAATGGCTTTAAGAGGAAAAGTGAATTGCCTTGGAGAAAACCCCTACAAAAATGTTCTGTTGCCTTAAACTTAAAAATTATTCAAAACACAAGAGGGTGACATCCATATTCAGTGCTCTTGTGAGACTGAGAATTCTGATGGCATTTTGCAAACCTGTTAATTTCTCCCAAGGAAAGACAGGTTTATGAGCACATCTTCATGCATGCCTCCTGCCCACCTCATGTATATTTGTTGACTGTACCTCTACAATGTCTTGGTGTATCTTCTTCCTCTGAGACTGAGCAGTAGAATAGTACTGTCATTAATATAATAATGCCCTGTGCCCAGTATCCAGCTGGTTCACTGGCAAGCAAGTAGGGCTTGGAGTCCAGTACCTATCCAATGACTGGAGTGCTACATTGCTGCCTGAACATTTGGATAGCACCACTTGCTATTCCATGAATTACCTGTATTGTCTAGGAGAAATTCCTTAATTAATTGGTATTCTGTTTTGTATTTATAAAGTGCAGACAATACTTATAATAGTATTGGGGAATAAATGCATTACAGATTTTGTATGTCTCAGCTATTATGGTAATAGGACCAATATAATTTCCATAGAGGATCAATTTCTGCTTTGTTTTGCAATATGATTTATGACAAATCCATGGCTGAACCTAATCTTTTGAAGCATATTGTACCATTTTTTTTCCTGCCAGCTCTTGTGAGTATCTTGGGTTAGTTACATTCTGCCTTTTCTGCAACTAATGGAAAGTTTATTGTCTTAAATGCATCTTCACTGACAACAAGGCTTCCAGTCTGAGTTTCCTGGCAGCAGACTGCTGATTTCAGAAATGATATATTTCTACTGGTGGAAGAGATGTTCTTCTAATTGCCTTTTTTGATGATGTCAATATATATATTATATGTAGCTGTTAAATTGCTCAGCAACTTTTAGTAATATATATCCTGTGAGATGGCACTTTCATTTCATGCTACACAGCTTCTCTTTCTTCCCCTAACTCTATGCTATAGCTTAGTGTTCCCCGTTCGCCTCTGTGCTGAGGTTGTGTGATCAGAACAACAGTAGATGCAATCAAACTCACAATTAGACTATGATTCACATTATGTAAAAGATTCATCATGCCAATTGATGTGAAATGACATGTGGTCTCTAGGCAGTGATTGCACAAGGCTTTAATCTCTCCACATGCTGAACCCTGTACCTATAGTGGTTCGGCAAAGCTTAGTTGTAATCATTTTGGGACTAATGGCTTTCCATGATTTCATTATGAAGAGTATAACAATGAGGTCTTTTCAGCTACTTCTTCTAGATGCCAGGGTGTGCTGATTACGTAGTTAGCATCCTGCATGTAGTTGACCTTTTGGGTAGAAATAGCATGAGACGGGATTTTTTTACTGTTTCAGGCGTAGGTGTCGTACTGAAGACAGATGACTTTTTTTTTTCTTTTATGCTAACAATTTCTCTCTCCCTTCTTGACCTTCTTGGTCCACCTGGTCAATCACTTGAAACCTTTCAAAGACAAGTGCATATGGGTTTATTTTAGGAGCTCAATCCAAAAAAGCAGGCTTTTTTGTAATTTCTGAGATGAATAGCCTCTTAGATAACTGTTATAAACATTGGTTTTCAGGTCTGACTCCTTACCATGCCCTACATCTTCATGTAATTTATTGTAAATATTGAAAAGTAGACTCTTTAAAAAAGAATCTCAGAAAGACTGCAAATATCACTCCAGATCTCTGACCCAAGCAGTGACTGATCTGTGTGTGTGTGTGTGTATAAAGAGAGATGTGGAGGAATAGCATAACTCCACATAATTATAGAATGGTCAGGGTTCAAGGGACCATAAAGATCATCTAATTCCATCCCCCACTGCATGGGCAGGGACACCTTCCACTAGACCAGGTTGCTCAAGGCCCCATCCAATCTGTCCTTGAACACTTACAGGGAGGGGGCAGCCACAGCTTCCTTGGGCAACCTGTTCCAGTGTTTCACCACTCTCAAATTAAAGAATTTCTTCCTAAGCTCTAACCTAAATCTCCCCTCTTCAAGTTTTAAACCATTTCCCCTTGTTCTCACACTACACACCCGTGAAAAAACCCTACCCCTGATTTCTTGTAGGCCCCCTTCAGATACTGGAAGGTTGCTATAAAGTCACCTCAGAGCCTCCTCTTCTCCAGGCTAAACAACCCCAACTTCTTTAGCCTGTCCTTATAGGAGAGGTGTTCCAGCCCTCTGATCATTTTAGTGGCTCTCCTCTGGACACATTCCAGGAGCTCTATATCTTTTTTTATGTCAGGGACTCCAGATCTGGATACAGTACTCCAGGTGGGGTCTCACAAGAGCAGAGCAGAGGGGGAGAATCCCCTCCCTTGACTGGCTGTCTGTGCTTCTTTTGATGCAGTCCAGGACCCAGTGGGCTTGGTGGGCTGCAAGCACACGTTGATGGCTCACGTTAAGCTTCTGATCCACCACCACCCCCAAGTCCTTCTGCTCAGGGCTGTCTGTAATCTTTTCTCTTCCCAACCTGTATTCATGCATGGGATTGCCTTGACCCAGGTGCAGAACCTTGCACTTAGCCTTGTTGAACTTCATGCAGTTTGCATGAGTCCACTTCTCAAGCCTGTCAGGTTCCCTCTGGATGGCATCCCTCCCCTCCAGTGTGTTGACTTCCCCACACAGTTTGGTGTCATTAGCAAATTTGCTGAGGGTGCATTCAATTCCACTGAATTCCATGTTGCTGACAAAGATGTTAAACAGCACTGGTCTGTGTACTGACCCTGGAGGAACACCACTCGTCACACATCTCCATTTGGAAACTGAGCTAATAATGGATACTGCTTGGAAACTGTGTATTAATTGGACAGGCAGGGGTTCTCCAGTCTTGAATTCCAAGTAGAAGTGAATTTTTCTTTAATATCTGTGAATGATAAGGAATACAAAGATGCTAATGTGCATGACTAAACTCTCTTTCAAAAAACTGAGTATGACTGAGTGGTACTCATTTTTCATTTGTGAATAACTTATCTAGATAAAAAATCCTTTGAGACATGTATGTCAAAATAAAAAATCAGAAATATGTAAATTGTTACGTCTTTGGTCAATAATTAAATACATTCATTTCCAGAACTGTAAAAAAATTAGTCTTTGTCTGTTTTGGAATTCGTGCTGTGTCCTATTTCATTAAGCAGGAAATGCAGATGATTAAGAATCAACCATAAGCTGTAGTCATTGACTTCTGATAGAATACTTTGAACCTATTTATGCTCAGAGTTCTTTTAATTAACTACTTTTTCTACAGAATCAAAGAGAACTGGAGCCAAAGCCCACTGAAAGCAGGAGAGCAAATACAGCTTAAACAAAAAATTATATTCTGTGGTTGGAAATCCCTTTTTCTATTCAAACACTTACTGTAGCACAAAAGCTGTGTTACCCAAGCAAAGCTATGAACCCATGAAAGATGTTCTTCCTGAAGTCCAATAGGGGCTTTTTTGTTACTAATACTGCTGCACACTGTGTTCAGCTGCCGTAAATATGGAGGGCATTATATAAATACAATACAGGTGTATTTTTCATGAGAGAAGCTAGAGTTTGGTTAGTTCTTGACTAACCCCCTCCTTCCTCACTGACTTTGGTATCTCTGCTCTGGCATTTCTCTCACTTCTCTTTCTCCTCTGCCCTGCAGGTCTTTTTACAGTTTCCTTTTCTGCTTCTTAAGTAAGTTAACTGCAGAGGGATTTTCACTATCAGTGATGGACTTACTCTTGGCCAGAGCAGGTCTGGATTTTTGTGTGAGGAGAGCTTCTTCCAGGAGCCACCCTTGTGGGCCCACAGCCACTACCAAAACCCTCCTTCCCTGCACAGACCCAACACACTAGAAAAGTCTCTCAAATCCTGGCATACCAGACATGTCTTTATATGGAGACACTTTGAAATTCTTCAGTCATAAAAGCTGTTCATGTACTACATGCTATGTCAACTGATACAGAAAGGTCAAATAATATTGTCCATCTTAAGGAATATTGTTGACTCAGTTGTTAAAGCTCTTACCTAGAATAGGTAACTTAAAAGAGATCACTAAATCTATTTAACATATGTAGATATTTCACTGGTAACATTTAAGTGGCAAAAATCTGTCCCTAAGGCCATTTACTAGAAACGTTCAGCTAGCCATTCGATTTTGATATATGTAATTTTTTTTTTCTAAATGAGCTTGACATTCATTATAATAAAAGCATATGTCAATGGTAAGAATGTTGATGGCCTTGTGCCAACCTTCCTTTGTTGCTCGTGAATGAACACTGGAACCCTGACTATGTTCAGGTTTCTTCCAGCTAGGACTGAAGATGATGATTTTGCTCTTCTACTCCTCAAGCAATGGGCATGTCCAGTTATACCTATCACTAACTAGACTATGCACCTGCAATTTATTTCTTGATCAAAACAAATCTACAGGTGGAAACTGAGATTGGAGAGTATTTTTCCTATGTGAACGTACAAAACTAAGTGTTTATTTCCCATATCTATACACCTTGCCTTTTCTTCTCTCTGTTGATTCACAGTGTTGCACCATTGCTTTGCAAGGGTCTATCTCTTGATATATAGCACTACCAACAGATAAACTTTTCTTAGCATTCCTTCAGGAAGAATTTAGAGATATATATTTAGACATTTAAATTTAAATTTAGAAGTGTAGTGTTTCACCAAGTGTCTGTGTAGCAGTGCAATGTCTTCAGACTTCTGGCATAACTCAATAGGATGCTTTCACCAACTTTTGCCTCTGACCAAAGCAGGTCTAATGCTCGTAAAATCAGTAGAGCACTTCGAACAGTAAAATCTGGTGGTATGGGAGGACTCCCTAGAGAGTCTCTAAATTGCAGCAAACAACTAATCAAATGTATCTCAATGAACCTAAATTATCCCCTGCTACAGTTATTTCACTGATGTGTATTTTATATTTTTAGGTTATTCAGATGTTTTTTCTGTACAGAGCTTTTCCTTTGTTTTCCTTGACCTGTTTAAATCACTTGGAAATTCAGATGGACATTCAAAAGTACATAAATAACAAACATTTGGTGGTTTGCGAATTCTTTGCGTTTTCATTAGCTGCAGCCTCATTCCCATTTTTTTTCTTGTTGGTTGTAGGCCTTTCCACCTTAACAAAGCTACTGTAATGGCATAGAAGAAGTACCATGCAGCAACTGTAGCTTGCAATTTAATTCTTTGTAGTATTGTTTCATGTTACTATCCATACCATAGTAAGGATAATTTTGAAAGGGAATATTATGAGTTAAATTATGTGGAAAGAGTACTAACTGCTTTATAAACAAAAGAGAGGGGAAAGAAATATCCTTCTTTTCCTGGTTTAATAAGAATTGTACCAAATAATTGAAAGAAAAAATTGATAGTGGATGTGCTATTATTGCTGTCTGTAATAGCACAGATATTACTGTACTGCTTTCTCACTGCTTTTTTCTGTTTGAAGAGCTGAGATAGAACAACTTACTTTTTTTTTTTTAAAAAAAGCACAGCTTTGATTGATAGTTTCACCACGATATGATACTGCACAACATTCTTCACTAATAAGTAATTTTTTTCCATTTATTTTATATCCTTATTTGAATGTTTTGTATTTTCTTTAACTGTTTGATAAAATGAGGGGCTAATAAAGCAACTGACAGTTAAGCAGATGCAAGGCAACACTCATGACTGGGTATTGACAGGGATGTTCCAGTTCCTTCTCACCCTCCAAGCTCTCTCACTCCACCAGATTTCAACTGATTCATACATAGAGGAATATTCTGCAATAAATCAATATGCAGACGAATTATTCATATGCTACTTCTGGGTTTTCCTGACCTGAACTGGTTGAGTCTAGCCAATACTGTGTTGTGCCCTGTGGTCATTAACAGTCCATTCTCTTTACTGCTTCACTTCATGACATAGATACTTCCTTAGTAAATATCATTCAGCTGCCCAAATCTCCATTGGGCCACTGGGCTTTCATAATGTTGTTTCACAAAGGACCTAGTATTATAAATGCACATTCATTAAGAAAATTAAGAGTTCTTCTGCTGAAACATGACTAGATCTTCTATACCTTCTTTGTAAAGCAGTTCATCAAAGACAATAATACAATAAAATACAGTTGGCTTGATAAGAAGGGATTGAAGAAGGAAGGAAACACAGGAAAAGAAGTTGCAATTTGACCATCATCAGCAAATTTGCAGATGACACTAAGCTCGGGAGGGGGTGTCGATCAGCTGGAAGGCAGGAGGGCTCTGCAGAGGGACCTGGACAGACTGGAGAGTTGGGCTAATTCCAACGGGATGAGATTCAACACTGACAAGTGCTGGGTCCTGCACTTTGGCCACAACAACCCCATGGGGAGCTCCAGGCTGGGCACAGAGTGGCTGAGAGCAGCCAGGCAGAGAGGGACCTGGGAGTCTGGTTGGACAGGAATCTGAACATGAGCCAGTAGTGTGCCCAGGTGGCCAAGAAGGCCAATGGCATCCTGGCCTGTATCAGGAACAGCGTGGCCAACACATCCAGGGAAGTGATTCTGCCCCTGTACTCAGCGCTGGTGAGGCCACGAGTATGTGTAGTTCTGCCCCTGTACTCAGCGCTGGTGAGGCCACACCTCGAGTACTGTGTCCAGTTCTGGGCCCCTCAGTTCAGGAAGGAGATTGAGGTGCTGGAGCAGGTCCAGAGAAGAGCAACAAGGCTGGTGAAGGGACGTCGTATGAGGAATGGCTGGGGGAGCTGAGGGTGTTTAGTCTGGAGAAGAGGAGGCTCAGGGGAGACCTCATCACTCTCTACAACTCCCTGAAAGGAGGCTGTAGCCAGGTGGGGGTTGGTCTCTTTTCCCAGGCAACTATCAGCAAGACAAGAGGACATGGTCTCAAGTTGCGCCAGGGGAGGTTGAGGTTATGTAGAGGCAACCAGGTAAACACAATCAGGTGTTGCCAGTTACAAGGAGGAAGGTGTGAGCTCCTGTTAAGCCCACCTGTGCCCAATTAGGGCTGGCCCCAACTGTGCATGAGCAGAACTGGGGGACTGATAAAAGATGAGCTTCCAGAGGTGAGCTTGGTTCACTCCTGACCAGCCTGGGAAAGAGGATAGTCAACTCTGGGGCATTAGCACCAAGATAGACTACCTGGTTCTAAGGGCAACTTTTGGAGTGCTGTCCTTGCACCTTGGCAAAAACACTTACTGGACCCCAAAACACCGTGGTCCAATAAAGGATTATCAGCAACAAGGTTAGATATTAGAAAGAATTTCTTTATGGAGAGGGTGATCAGGCATTGGAATGGGCTGCCCAGGGAAGTAGTGGATTCTCCGTCCCTGGAGATATTTAAAAAAAGACTGGATGTGGCACTCAGTGCTATGGTCTAGTAACTGCAGTGGTAGTGGATCAAGGGTTGGACTTGATGATCTCTGAGGTGCCTTCCAAACCAGCCAATTCTATGATTCTATTGCAACTATGTCAGTTACAGGTCAAATGCAAGTAGAGGTTGCCGCTGCTAGTTGATTTTTCAGAAGTGCAAGGATATAGTGATTCAGTTACCATGTCCCCTTGGAGCTTTTTGATTTCTTTTCCCCTTAAAAACTTTAATTTATTTTTTCCCAGAACAGATCATTTTATGAAAAAAAGAGTATTCAAATATCAGATTGTAGAAACCTTTGCTTTACTTGCAAGACTGGTTGATTCCCAGGACTCTGATTCTGATACAATTTTCCACTCATTCATGATAGTGAGACTGCTCAGACAGCTAAGGTAAAGATTTGAGACTATGTAGTTGTTTAAACTTATTAAGTCCTTTGGAAAAATATTCATTTCAGATATTTCTCTTATCATGACCTTTCTCTTTCCGTTCTCTTAATTTTTCTGGTTAGCAGCTTTGTCACTGAAGAATATGGAAAAAATTAAATTGTTGGTCAACAGCCAACCAACAAATTGAAGTTTATACTAGGTTTGTAAAGTACTGAAGTCCACCTATCAATCCTAATTCATTTTTAATAAGGACAGAATAACTTAATCCTAAATTACAAATAGACTTTAAAACTATCAACCTTGATTGTAGTAATGCTGGACAGCACTTGATGCAAACAACTCTTACTGTATTTTCTGTTTGGTTGCACAAGTCAGCAATGTTGCATAAGGTAGTTTAATATAAGGTAGGTACACCTGGTGAAATCCTGCTGATGCCTTTGATCATAATCCCACAGTTCTCATGTGGCAATTTAGACCAGAAGTTTATGAAATAAAATGCATTGGAGATTTCCCCTTTAGCAGAAAGTGATAGTATTCTTAAAAGTTGCAACAGTTTAGCAGTTTAGTGGCCTTACTACATTTCATGGGTGACCTACCAGGTTACCCCAAGGGTAGTGGGTGTGTTTTTCCATCTAATTAATGGTAGCTAATTAATCAAGAAGAATAGAGGAGATTTGCTTAGACTTTCAATGCTATAGGGGAAAGCATATTGTGGGCCTGCAGCCGTGTTACACACTTCACACTTTTTTTAAATCTAGTTCTTGTTTTTTACAAAATATAGTGACCTGCTTGGTTCCCCAAAATAGGGAATTTTATTTCTCTTTTTACATTCTCACTAGACAGAGGCATCAGAAAACAGTAGGAGGGTTGGCTCATCACCCGTGATAATAGCATGCAGGATAATTTTGCGTGTGACTCACATTCTTCTTTGACTCTATAAGATATTTGAAAAAAAAAAAGAGTGGCATTAATTTAAATAGATTACCATTAACAAGATTTAAAAAATAAATCTTTGTTTTAATGTTGTCTTTAAAAAGCACAGGAAAGAAAATGCCTACTATAATGTTCCAACATTTTAAAATATTAAAGAATGAAAATATTCTCTTGGTGAATAAATGGAACATATTTAGGGTAATGTATTTGCAGTGAAGAAATTTTACTTTTGTGCACATCACTACTTTCCTAGTCTGTCAAGGAAAAATAATGCTTTTTGCTGCCTCCTGCTGTTTTATAGTGAGACCCTCATCTAACCTTGACCAGGGTCATGGCATGGAATGAATTGATAAGACACACTTCATTTAGGATTAAATAACAACAAGACTGACAGAGCCTAGAGGGGCTTGCAATCCTAATGGAGAGTTTATCAGCACTCTTATGGAGGAAAACCAATATGACTTAGATTAGCTGCTTCCTATGTGCCAAGTCACTCAAAACAAACATACCCAGCAGGCTAATCTGATGTGCTCTCCCAACATTTTAAAGAACACCAAAGCTGTTAAATACATGAAACAAAGAAACATTCCTGGCTGATTCTTACTGGAATGCATTTTACTCCACGAGACTCCACTTTCTGAGCTCCCTTTCTTTGTTGTTCTTTTATTAATATGTGCAGGTTCTTCTATGATGCAAAAGATTGTGTTAAATTTGCTGTGGTGTGAGAAACTTATATTAAGTTTCCTTTCTAGCAGCCTTACTCCAAGCTGAGGACCTTATTTTATGCAACATTAACAGTTCATTGGAGTTACATAGCCCATACATTTCAAGAGGTCACTGAGACACTCGATCCCATTTCTAGTGTTGGAAATAAAGAAAAAGTCTAAGATCTGAAAGGCACTCCACATGTCAGAAGATATTGCTACAAATGGAAAGCAAAATCTTGAGCACAGATAATGCAAACAGCTATCTGGAACTCTGTATTTTTGTTTGCTGTCTATTTTTGTCTCAAAATGCTTAGGCCAATATGAGTTGGCACCTGAGAAATAAGATCAGAAATATAGCCAGTAGTTTTCTTCACCAGCAGCATAGGTTTTTATATAGCAAGGAGAGAGAGGAATACATTCTTCAAACCAAAGGGCAGGGATGTACTGGTGGTGGTTTGGTTCTGCGCACAGTCAGTAAAACCAGGTGTAAAATGATGTAATTTCTTATGTCACCTTTAAAACATTTCTGAAGAAAATTTAACCGAATTGATAGAAAGTGAAGATCTTGAACCTGTATAAGAAATTGAAGTCTACCAACAATAGGTTTTCTTCCATTAGTTTTTCATAGACCATGAAAAAATATTCTATAAATCTTACCCCAAAAAAGGGTGTACACCAATAGCTACCACAGCTAGATTTCATCATGGATGATGTCGTCATCCAAGGAATACTATGTTCAGGAAGCTCCAGAACTTTGTGATCTGAATATGATCCTAATTGCATTTAGATGTCTACAAGGGCTAATGCTGCTGCACAGCAGATTTCCTAAATATTCTTTTATGATTTGGGGACCTGACTCATGCTATCTTCTTCTCAAAGAATCATTGGATTTCTTAAAAATCCAAACATAGCACTACAAGCAATCACCCCACTATTCTTAGAAAAACAGATTAATGGCTGAAGAATGTGAAATTGATAGAGTATATATATATTGTTTCATATTATAATGATTTGATGCTATTTTAAACCTCGAATGTCTCCTTTTTTTAAATGTTATTTTCTCAAGCTTTCTTTTAAACTATACACTCCATTTGTATTTCAGTCAGAATGTGACATCTGGTATATTTATTTGCAGAGTAGTCTTGTCTTCATTCTATCTGTCTGCTAGATTTCCTTTGGTTACAGTTCTCAGTGCATTATCTGTACAGTTTTGTAGAAGGTTATAAACCAGTGAAAACTCAATTCTCATTTTTTACCATGTGTTTTGAAAAGTACCAACATCCTGAAAACTTTTTGTGATGTAATTTTGTACCTATTATTTCAACAAATTTTTCTTCTATTATCTATAAGTAGTAACTTCCTCCTATCTTCCTGTTTCACTGGCTGCAACAGTACCTTATTTTATTTTCTAAGACTTTTGGTTTTCATGTATGGTTTTGGTAATGCACATGTAACTGGATATTACAGTTTAGCCTTAATTTTTGAATATGGATAATGAAAGGAAGGCACTTGTATTTGGAGGCTAACATCACTTCCAAACTGTAGACTGTATTTCATAAATAGATCCTTTTAAAGAATTTTCCCTTGCATGTCCTTGCTGTAAAAAATTCATGACTCTGTATCTCAGTATGTGATGTGACTTCCAAATATCTGGTCTAAAAAGCCTTGATTTAGAATTTTCTTAGGTCTTAGCTAAAATTTATTTTCATCAGATAAGTAAATTAATAAACATCTTGTGACTTCTGATCTGTAAAAGTGTTATGTGACTATTTCTCCAAGATAGTTTCAACAGGCTTTTATGGTCAGAACTGGAGGATGCCAGCATGATGCAGATAGGAGCATACTAACACCAGGACCCAGGGCAATACACTATAATTCTACATATTTTGATTTCATGCACTGTGCAGTACATGAAAAACTACAAGGATATATTATAAAATGTGCCATTTATTTGAGAAGTAGCACACCTGTTAATCAATTAAAAAAAATAGTTCTCCACTGTAAATGTGTATGAGAAGTTTTCTTTTAACAAGGAGACTTAGAACTACTTGTGCCCTTGTCCATTATTTAGATTGCACTTAAATACATGGCAATGAAGCTGTCCTCTAACAATCTCTGAAATACAGAGAGTATTTTTTTTACTGGTGGACTTTTCAGCAGATGGATCTAAGTCCTATCAAGCTCATTAGGAGTGCTGTGATTATTGCTCAGGGTAGAAATGTAACATGAAAATAATTTACTATTCCAAAAGAAACTATGTAACATGTTTGTAATAAACTATAACATAAAACTTGTTTTAATAATTTTTGAGAATTTATTTTAAAATTCCTAGGTTTTCCACAGATACCTTTTGCAACCTTGAACAAATCATTCAAACTGTCTACTTCATTCTCCTACATGTAAAATGGGGAATGCTTCCCTTGTCCCAAGTTTATTACATCTTGTTTATTAATGCTTCACATTCTTCAAGTCCATGATGTGTTTTTATAGGATCTAGAGAAATGAATCTTCATTGATAATTGTGGCTTCCACACACATTCATAACTGAAATACATAAGAAAAGCAACAAGTCTATTCTCTAGCCTAAGTGACATTTCAGTATAGCAACCTATTTGCTGAGGTGCCTATCATATAGCTCAAAATTATGAGTCCTTCCAAACATTGATACTGACAGATTTCAGTGGGTTAGCTCTGCTAAGATCCTTACAAGCCCTTCCACAGATGATGTACCTCCTTCATTTAATTTTCCAGACATGTACATTCTATGGTGATGAACTCATAACCAAGATTAAATGACTAGAGCTTACTGAATAAAGACACAGTTCTACCTTTTCGAGGAACTCCAGAGCTCCCAGGATCTCTGCATAATCAGTTTTCATTAATTCTAATATAGCTGTTCCTGTTAATGCAGTTTTGCTGACCACTTCCCAAATGACTTAATCACTCACCTACTTCTTTATTTTCTGTCACAGTATTTTTCATGGAACTGTGGTTAGTAATGTAAGGTAAATCTTCGGTGCATTTCTTTTTTTCTGCTGACCTACAAGTGGATTAGGTGAGAGTGTAGGATGTATATTTTGATTGATCTTTCCTCTCATAGATCGTGCAGTGTAACCTTTCCAATATAAACATGGAGCTGAATGTCTGCTGATGGGCAATTCTCTGTTGGAGTGAATTTAACAATGTGTTTTGGCTGATCTAACAGCTCACTCCTGTGCTACTGCCTGGCCACTGCCCTCTCCCCTACTCTTAGGCACAGACTTCCACTTCTTCCCTTGCACCATTCCTGTGCTTCTCAGGTTCCTGGAGGAGCTGAGTTAGTTCTCTAACCAGCAGAAAACCAACATGTGATCTTTAAGGTCCCTTCCAACCCAAACTCTGAAAGTTCTGTGAAGGGAATACTGTTAGATAATCCTGATGTAGATTTCCTTCATCATCTCTTGGGCAAGAGAGAAGGGATATCCTGGCCAACACTATGTAATTGTGGCCACATTATAACTGTTATTTTCCTTTTATTTGAAGTCTCACTTTAAAGGCTGACATTTGATGGTATAAACATCATTCTTCCAATTCAAATGATTGCACACTGTGAATCTGAAATACGTGAGTGTGAAAAATACATGGGATCTCCTTTCTTTCAGTCTCTCGTGGGTAAAGAGATGCACATTTCTTGATGTAATAACTATAACAGCGATTTTTGGAAGCAGTATAAGCTCAAATCAAAAGCAAGCAATTTCCTTCATTCTAACTAGCCTTGAACTGGATTTTAAAAAAAATCAGCTATTTATTGTTTGTCATAAATGGAACATGTTTCTAGATCAACAATTAGCAATACATTTGAAATTTCTGTTTGCATGTAACTGTGATTTAATGATATCTAGTCATCTGTAATATTTCCCTAGGTAAAAAACATACAGCCAACAGCTTGTATGTTCTGTAGAATAGGACCTATCTACCACAACCAAGTAAATGTAATGCACTGACTGATTATTTAAAAAAAAAAAAACTTTGCTAAACACCAAAATGAAGGTTTAGTCAGAGTTCAAAAATATTCAGCCTTCTAATGTTCGTATGTAAAATACTTTCTCAATGACCTCTCAATTAGTGATGAAAGTTAAGTTTGAACTCTTTTATGAGTCAGAGAGCAGGAAAAAAGAAATTATGGCACGTTTACTCTGATGTTTTAAACTGATTTTTAAAGCTTATTCTCTGGTAATTTTTTTTTTACATTTTCAGAAAAATCCCTTGAGATTGTGACCTGTATTTCTGTGGCATATTAATAATTCATCTGAACAAGCTAATGAAATCAATACTGATGGGCAATATAATCTAATAAAATCTAGTTCTTATGAAAGGGAAATAAATATAGGTATGGAATAAAATGAAACTTTTAGAAAAGTGTGTCTTTGGGAAGGTTTCTTCTTGATTAGCTGGAAAAAACTCATGTTGTATTTTTGCTCGTTTTCTTGAGGAAGCCAGACCTAAATAATAGGTTATTCTACAGATTAAGATTTTCATGTGTGTATGTACACAGCTCCTAAGCTTTTTTTTACACCAGTTTTTATTTCAGCTGTGTATGAAGTTAAAAGAAGTACCAAAATGTATCTTTGCTATCTTTAGCAAAATAAATGTGATGGAGGAGTTGTAATGCTTCCTATTTCCATGAGAGGGTACTATAAACATGCCAAAAAACTTCTTTTTTCCTTCACCTGCAAAGAAATTGATGTTTCTTTCAGTTTGGAACTTCCTGATAATTTTGTGTTTATAATTTTTGTGTATTCACATATATATTTTCTGTGCTGAAAAAACTTGTGGTTTATTTAGCCTCATTTAAGAAAAATGAAAACAAGTTTATCTTTCTCTTTTCCTTGTAAATATTCACTGGTAACTCTTCTAAAAGGACTCTTGCTCTGAAACTTCTCTGTTTAAAATGCCAGTGTGGATGAAGGGAAGATGTTCCTTAAGTATGGAACATTTTATACATCCTGGCAGTCAATACACTTTCTTCCTGTTCAGATACAGAAAGCAATTCTGTCAGCAGAGACAGAGTTTGAGAACCTGCTTGTACTAACATGTTTTGTATAAAAGCAGCAGACACCTTCCAGCAACTGTCTGCCCTTGGAACAGAAGCTCTTCAGTAGATGGGTGCTGCTCCTGCCCCAGCACCGTGCTCCCCTGTGAAGCTGGTGCTCTGGTATGCTTCAAAGAGATGCTCAAATTAAGCCACCTGTGTTGCTCTTTATACTTATTTTCCCATTATTTTCCTTTTTATTTATGTGTTTACCTGAGGTCAAGCGATTTTCTGTGTGGACAGTGACTGTAAACCAAAGGTGTTATTTATGTGCAAGAAGGACATATTTAATATTTATTTTCTTCCTTTTTATAATGACAAATTTGTTCTATTTACAGTTTATCAACCAGGCACAAAGAAGCAATGATGCCATGCCTCGTTGATGACCACAAATAAGAAGTAACAAGAAGTGGGCAGTTCATGAACAATGTACATTTGGACTAGATATAAAGAAAAAATTTTTTACAATGAGAGTGGTGAAACACTGGAACAGGTTGCCCAGAAAAGTGGGAGATCCCTAGACCCTGGAAACATTCAAAGTCAGATTGGATGAAGTAACCTGATGTAGTTGAAGATGTCCTTGCAGGTGGGGCTGGACTAGATGACTTTTTCATGCCCCCTCCAATGCAAGGCATTCTATGATTCCACGATCTTATGCATGGGGAGAAGTGTGTTCACAGGGATGGCAGGGAGGGCCTCTCCCAGCCCCATCCAGGAGTAGAGCAGCCTACAGACAGCAGGGCCATCCCCAAACCTGGGCATCAGCCATCTCCTTTGGGACAGGACTGGACCAACCTGTCTCAGTACATTGGCCCACAGATAGGTTCAGTTTGGCCTGGCCAGTCAGGACAAGGCTATGGGGAGCTGGAGACCAGCAGCAGGGACAGACAGCGCTGGGGCCTTAGGCCATGGCCAAGAGTTAGGAAGCCACAATGAATGTCAAATGAACATAAATTCTGTTTTTATGTGGCCTGACTAATTTAACAGAAACAGTCTTCTGCCATTCTTTCCTGAGATCAAATCTGCACCTGTATGTGATTGTGCTTCCAAAAACTGGGATTAAAGATCATTGGCTGCATGTCAAACCTTCAAATTGTAACAAAGATATTCTTAAAACATTGTGCTCTGCAAAGATTCCACTGTAGTGGGACAGCTGTGGGTAAGATGTTATTTGGCTCATGGATATTGAAACTGTCATATAGAAATCAAACTATTTGCATGGTTCATGAAAAATGCAAAATGTTTTGGATAGATTATGAAAAACAAATTCAATGAGACAAGAAATCTATCAGCAGGAAGTAGTTATTCAGTCTGATTTGTTCACAATAAAATCATACATTCCTTTCTTATTTACATTCTTTTCTATACACTACAGGTGGTTTATGCACAACCAGCCCAGCAACCTTCTAATATCTTTGTTAAGCAAAACTAAAGCTTACACACCTCTGCAGGTTATATAGGGGAAAGCTTATTTTAGAACCCATTTTTCTGCATGTGCAGTCACCATGAAATCTAGAGAGGGTCTCTGAAGTAATCTTAGCTTTATATCCTCTGGATACTTTCCACTTTCTTTATACTTTATACTGAAAAAGGGGATAGCCTGCTTCCACAAATCAGTTTTGCTCTTCTTTCTCAACAAAGCATCCCTCCTCCATTTTCTGAAACTCCATATAAATATTTCTTCTAAGCCAGCCATCTGTCTTCCTGCAAAAAACTTGCATCCTCAGAAACTCCGTAATTTCACTACTAATTTCACAACTGGGTACATTATGAGTTCTGGACTGGATGTCTGAAAATGCAGTAGAGAAGTGGTTATTAATATTATCCTGCTGTTGAGATAATTAAATAATTCCAATAATCTTCCTATTTCCAACCCCACAAACATGTGTTCTACATATTAATACATTATTTGTAGCAGCAATATTATAGATGTAATATACTCAAGTTTTATTTCTGTGTCCCACTATTTTTTTTAATTTTGTGGTTGTTTGTTTTGGGGTTTTTTGTTTGTTTGGGTTTTTTTATTATTGGTTTTGTTTTCTTTTGTGTGGGTTGTTTTTTCCTCTGGGTATTTGAAGTCCTTTTTTGCCTTTATTTTTAGAAGCTGTGGTTTGGCTCACTTTGTGTGGACTATGGAGGTTTTGACTTTCAGCTAAAACCTGCTGAAAATTTCTAAAACTCATTTGATTTCTTGTCAGGTTTTAGGATTAGCAAGAGAAATAGGTGCCTCTGCAGTGCATCTTTATTCACCTAACCAGTATTTACTATCATCTGCTGATATAATCAATTGCCCCTTTCTCTTTAGGGAAGGGACCCTTCCTGACTAGCTTTATGATATCTTGATACCCAAGTTGCAGTAGATGTTTCCTATCCATAAAATTCAACAAAGATGTTTTCATTGAATGCTATGAACCAAACCAGAATGATTTGGAAACAACATCACAGAATGTCTGAGGTTGGCGGGGTCCTCAGGAAACAGTCTAGTCCAATGCCTCAGCCCTAGGTAAGATCAGCCAGAGCAGGTTGCTAAGGACCTTTCCAGATGGGTTTTGAGTATCTCAGAACCCACCTGAGCATCTAGCTCCAGAACTCAGTAACTCCTACAGTAAAAAAATTTTTTCTTGTGTTTAAATGTAATTTCCTATATTTCAAGCAATACATCTAGAGTTGGAAATCTTTAGGAGTAGCTAAACAAAGTGAGAGTGTTTTACTAACAGGAAAAATAACACTGCTCCTTTCTATTGCTGTATTACTTTTGTAATACACAGTTCTGTGAAGAAACAGTAAAACTAGTGTCTGTTTTGCAGTACCAATTTTCAATATGTTATTAACATGGATGCATATAACAATCTATATTAAAAAATAAATATACCTATATATGTGCATGTATATCTTAGGCATTTTTTAAAATGTGGGTAAAGCTATTTACTTTAGTTAAGTCATGCTTGGGAACATCTTATTGAATATAAGCAAAACCAGAATACAGTTCATTTGAAAAAAAAAAAAGAAAAAAAAAATCTAACTATTTTTACTTAGTTTATATTTTTAAACTGTAGATATAAAGGAAAAAGAGCTATAAAAACCTACCAAATCTTCATCTGTAAGTGTTAGAGGCATCAGCACTAAGTGTCTTTTTAACCTTCATATCTGAGTGTACTGAATTTAGTATAGTATAGAATGCCCTGTCTAGATGCTGATTCTGCTGAGGTAAATAACAAAACTCCCATTGTAGTCAGTGGTGCAGGATTAGTCCTATTTTTTATTAGAGCAGAGGCTTTTTCCTTACTATTATTGTATCTTCATATAAATATAGCAGCACTATTGAAAGCCTGAAGCTTCATGCCATTGCTCTGCTCATCTTAAATTCGGTACCACATGGCAGATTTCTGTGAATCCTTATCTCTCAAGCCAAAAAGAAAAGCATGATCACAATAGCCAGCTTGGCTTCTCATCTCTATATGCACTTCAGTGCAGGAGAAGTTCAGACACCACAGAGCTTCAAATGGTTTCTTTCAAAGGCATTAAGAAAAGAAAGGGAAACAAATATAGAGCTATTACAAAGAGGTTTTCAGCCAATGCATGTTTATTAAGATTACTTTATTCTATCCAGCATATTCAAAGACATCTGATTAAACTGTCCCAAATAAAAAGGACAAAGCTTTTTTCCATCTGTGCAGTACAGATAAATAATTTTCTGGGAGATTGTTATCGTCTCTCAGGCTCTGTACTGGAGACTTGTTGAGACATTTCAAACAGACTATGCACATTGCCAAATACAGTCCTGTTCAGAATATGCTAAAATACCGTATCTGGCTAATTGGAGATAGAAAAGATTGTTTCTAATCACTACGTGACATACTTTGCAATTCTTATAGATACTCAGATGTACTTTGTGCTTCACATATATTTCCAGTGAAATTGCTGGAACAGGCAGCAGGAATAAGGATGGACCAATATAGCAGTAGATACTGCTGTATGGCACAGCACACAATGACCTTCTTGTGACTCTTGTTTGGGTATCCTACTTTAATCTTCACATCCTCCAATGTTTCAGGCATATGATAAGTTCCTTTTATTTACAAGTATCCAATATTTTTGGGAGGGGCTATTCAAAGGCTAAAAGAAATATTTAGTAACATAGCATTCAGTAAATTGGAGACAGAGGAGGACATTTTCACCAAGATCCTTAGCTTTAAGTTCTCTTGAAGTTGACATCTAACAGTATCTGAGGATCTGTTATTCTATCTTCATAAATTTAACTTTTTCAAGAATAATATCTCTTCTGTACAAGAAAAGTTGATTCTTTTTGAGTTAGGGAATTTAATTGCTTCTTTTGTCTGCTGTGGCTCAGCATGAAAATCAATAGGCCAAATCACTGTTTCTTCATCTGCTTGCACTTTCTTTTAAACTGGCTATTAGTGGCATTAGTGGAATCGTGTGACATTTAAACCACATAAGTAAAGCAAACAGTACTGTTGCTACCAAGCTTTGCTCCTTCTTTTCCTCTATTCATAAAATCCATCTTCGTTTGAGTTTATCTAAGAGATAAACCAGATAAGGTCCTGCACTTGCATCTAGGCAACCCCCAGTAGCTTCTCAATGAAGGGTTTGAGAGTAGCACTGTGAAGAAGGACTTGGAGTTAATGGTGGATGAAAAGCTGCACATGAGTCAGCAATGTGTGCTTGCAGCCCAGAAAGCCAACTGGGTCTTGGGCTACATCAAAAGAAGCACAGACAGTGGGTCGAGGGAAGGGATTCTCCCCCTCTACTCTGCTCCTGGGAGACCCCACCTGGAGTACTGTGTCCAGATCTGGAGTCTTCAGAACACCAAAGGCATAGCTGCAACAGCAAAGGACCTGTTCGAACAGGTCCAGAAGAGGGCCTGTGATCAGAGAGAAGGAACATCTCTCCTATGAAAAAAGGCTTAAGACAGTTGGGGTTGTTGAGCTTGGAAAAGAGAAGACTCTGGGGAAACCTTATAAAAAACTTAGAGCAGGCTTATAAGAAAGATGGGAACATATTTTGTAGCAGGGCCTGTAGTGATAGGACAAGGGGTAATATTTTTAAACTAAAGGATGGTAGGTGAAGAATAGATACAAGGAAGAAGTTTTTTTACAATGAGGGTGGTGAAACACTGGAACAGATTGTGGGTGATTCTTTTGGTAATTATTTCCTCCTTTCAAAATGACACATGATGAAACCTCTGCGACTGAATTTAGGAAACATTAACAGTCATTAACAAAAAGGGTACTTTGTTGTTCTGATTTTGGCTGGCATAGAGTTAATTTTCTTCATAGAAGCTAGTATGAGGCTATATTTTGGCTTTGTGATGAAAATAGCGTTATTAATACACTGATGTTTCAAATATTGCTAAGCAGTGCTTACACTGTTTCAAGGCCTTTTCTGCCTCTCACACCACCTCACCAGTAAGAAAGCTGGGGTTGCACAAGACGCTGGGAGAGGACACAGGTGGGACAGCTGTCCCCAACTGACCAAAGGGATATTTCATACCACGTGACATCATGCTCAGCAATAAGAAGCTGGGAGAAGAAGGAAGGGGGAGAATGTTCAGAGTGTTAACGTTTCTTTTCCAAAGTCACTGTTGCATGTTATGGAGTCCTGCTTTCCTGAAGATGGCTGAACACCTCCCAGACAATGAAAGGCAGTGAATGAATTCCTTTTTTTGCTTTCCTAGCATGTACAGCTTTTGCTTTACCTATTAAATTCTTTATCTCAACCCATATGTTTTCTGTTTTATCCTTCCAATTCTCTCCCCCATCCAACTGATGGGAAGTGAGAGAGGAGTTGCACAGGGATTAGTTGCTGGCTTGGGACTAAGCCATGACAGTCCTTTTTGGTGCTCGACGTGGGACTCGAAGGGCTTGAGATAACAGCAGTTTTTATTGGAATGAGCTATATAGAATTCATAGCTGTTACTGCTGTTTAATTACTTGACAGGCTCCTGTGCTTACAGAAGGCTTGCTTGCCTTACTGTATATTAAAGTCTAGTACTTGTTAGTTGCTGCTTTTTGCTTTTATTACTAGCTGTACTGATGTCTATTTTGGGGTATTTCCCTTTCATTCTGTTTGTTAATAGACCAAAAATGTTACCACCCACTACTGTCTTCCCTGGAGGGGAGGCAAAGTGAATCCTACTGAAGGGCAGATTATTTTGAAGGTGATGTCTTCCCTGAATAAAATTTCGTCTAAAATATAAGAAGTGTATTCCAAATCTGCAGTCTACTTTTCTCCTTCCCAGTCAGCACTACTTGTAGCTGTCACTCTTCTCCACTGCCACAAGTTAATAAAGCTTGCAGCAATATGAGCCAGCACAGCACTGTTTATGGCTGATTCAGGCTCACTGAGGCAGCAGTTATTGGGTTGTGTTGCTCCCTGTATACATGCAACTCTCATTCTGACTGGAGGTGCCCACATTTTTCTAACCCTTTCATCCTGTCTCTAGGAGATAGACAATAAAATTAATTAAAGTGTGTTTCATTGCATATTTGGGAAAGTGATGGGACACTCCAACAGCAGCCTTTGTTTTCATATTTGCATGAGGCTAATAAAGAAAACAAGACAATTGATGTAATACCCTCTGCAGACAAGACATTTATAACTGATGGCATAACCTTCATGACAACGATGCTGCAATGTACTAACACTTCAGTGCAAGTGATACTTACTTCTTTTGTGATACTTTTGGGAGACTTAATATTAAACTGTTCTGAACACATCTATATAAATAACGATCAATTACAAAAAAGATGATCCCACTTGGAATTGCTTTTTAATCAAAATTCCTCTATGGAGTCCTCTTTTGTGTTAAAGGTTGTAATAAGGTCATTTTGCCCTTTTGTATACATAAGTGATTGATTTTTAATTTCTAAATTTTTAATATTTTTTTTTTTCTTTTTCAAAAGCAGAAATACTCCAGTGAGCAACCTGTGATTGGAACATTCCCTGGAATGGAAAGAGGGGAATATTCCACTTATCTTCTCTTGCAGATGCTATTGGGCTAATATTAAAGTCTGTTTCAGAAATGTTCTTTACAGCACCCCAAACACCAGTCACTTTTGAATTTTGCTTCACAAATATAATTATTAATTACCATTCTGTGTTAATGTAGCATCTATATATCCATGTAATATCTATATGGTGTTTGAGGACCATGACAACACTCAGTAAACCTGTGATGTTTGCAATAATTTTATTGCATTGTAATTAAGTGTTTGTGGGGCAAAGATTCTTTGAATGAACAGGTAAAAGTGCCTGGAAAAGAATTCTGTCATTTCAATTTTCTTAGAGAAAATTCTATTCCATTAGCAAGAGTGAGAATCCATGTAAGATTCTGTTACTACAGTTCTTATCAAATGATGAGACTGTGTGGCCTTATGGGAAGCCAGAATGCAGTGCCTTTCACAGTATTCTTGGTGTGAAATTCAAAGATGCTGAGTGCCACAAAAAAAGTGAAAGTTTCTCTAAGAATGATGTCATATAGGAAAAAATTTCCAGTGTTTTTTCTTATTTTTAATTAAAAAAAAAACACAATGCTTTCCATTACAAGAAGTCCAACATTAAACTGATTTTCTTCTTTTAACCAACTGGCAGTTGAAGAGGTTTCTTCACACTGCAGCTGGGTTGTAGCAGACCTGTACAGCCATAGTGGGGCTCTCAAGAATGAGGATGCATTCCCCCTGACTCCATCCTCACTCATATCCCTTCCTGCAGATTGTTGATGTTGAAGGTGCCAGGTTCACGGGTGAGGGGATAAAGGATCCATCTCAGGGCACTCATGTCCACTTGCTTGATTCTCTGGCTCTCTACACTCTGGTATCCTTCTCTGGGTTTCTACTTTCTCTGCCTTTCTACCTTTTTTTCTACTTTCACTTAGCACTCACATCCATACAGATAAAAATCCTTGCATGGATCATGCATGGAACTGCTTCCATCTTTCAATGGCACTTATTCCCACAGGGATAAGTCATCTCCCAGGCAAGCTATATAGATGTAAGAAATGTAACAGGTACCCTCCCTAAATGTGGTCCTTTTACCTTGGTATTCCTGTAGATACTTAATTATAGAATAAGGCAAAATGTAGATTGTATAATGACCAGCTTATAACTGTTCTCTGCCAACAAAAGCTCCAACTTGTACAGCACAATTGGTAATTTGGACTGTAAAAACTGTTCAGCTCTTTTCCCTTAATATTTGATCATGACAGATCAGATGAAGCAGATTGTGACAAGCTTTGATTAGTGACCAGTTGAGAAATTCAAATCTTGTGTGTGGAATGCTCATTTACTCTCATGTTAGACACCGTTGTCTTTCTTGGATCTAAGAGCTTTTTGCTCCACAGTGATGCAGACAGAGAAACCAAATGTTGACTTCCTCCTGGATGCAGCAAGAATAGGGCAGATGAACAGGAGACAAGAAGACTGATGAGTGCATGGTCGTCTCAGTGCTGAGCTCGTAAAAAGATTATAGCTCGTGCTGCAAAATCCCCTTATTAACGCAGTAGCCAAATCAGTTTGGCATTTGGGGTTCTTTTCTGCTCCCAGCAAAGTGAACTGGAGCACTGCAGCAGACTTCACTGAGAAAAGGATAACGTGTTAAATAACTTGCTGCACAGCTTTTGTGTTACTTGAATGGAATCCAGACAGACCTTTGCCAGAGTGATTGTGAATGTGGTACTTTTTCCAGAAGAGTTTGGAGGGCCTCAGACTTGGCCAAAGGAGTACAAATCAGTTCAAAACTAAAATTGTGCTAAGTTTTCCAAAACATAAATGACAGACAACAAAAAAACATGAGAGACATGGAAGCTATAATTCACGTTAACATCTGAGCAGAGTACAAAAGAGAGATGCAGCTGGTTAAATGAACATTTTTCTAAAGAAACTTCAGTTGTAATTTTTTTCATATCGAATTTCAAAAATAGCCTCCACTTTACCCTTTAAGTGAACTGGAAAAGAACAAATGACAATAGCATAGTAATTTGGGGGCCAATTTTCCTTAAATACATGTTCTATTCGATATTGAACCCTTTTGATATTTGGAAGCTTCAAGACTCAGTTCTCTGAAAGAAGCTGCATAAATTGAGGAATTCTGACAATACCATTTGGCCTAATAGCTACTTGATCATGATTCCTCGGTGGATCCCACTGTTCTGGCTGATTGGAAGGCTCTCAGTTGCATCCGGCAATGCTGAAATGCCAATCAAACTGCCATGGGTAGGGCTATGCATGCATTGTCGTTGTTAAACCCTATTGTCAGGGTCTTTGTAATTTCTGTAAAATCATTCTTAGCTGAGGGTAGATGTACAAGCCTGGAAGCACATCCACTTCACTACTTTTGCATATTTTTCGAGTTGCTTGTTCTCTTTTGTCACTTTTTTTTTTTTAGTCTTTCAACAAGAAGAAAAATTAAAATAATTTGTCCCAAAATCTGATATTCAGGGTTGAGATAGGGTGGGTTTTTTTCCAAGGAAGTTAATTTTTCTTCTGGTGCTGCTACTAGACTAACACCAAAGTGTGTTTTAACTCTTTGCTCATAAAGAAGTGTCTTAAAAACACTTAGGGGCTTCTGTCATGTTTCAGGCCACACTCTGCCAGACCTTTCATAATGAGTTTGCAGTTGATATGCCTATGGCATTTCCTAAATGTTGGTTGCAAACTAGTTAAGACACACTTGCTCTCCACTGACTCACTTGGTGCCATATTGCAAGTCATTCCACTGAAATCATTGGGAATTGTTGATACAGTTAATACACAAGGGGACTGCAACAGATTCTTCTGTAACTGAAATTTATCAAAGATAATTTTTTGTGCTGTAGTATTTCTTAAATATTTAAAGCTTTTTCTTTGCAAGTGAACGGAGGATTTTATATCCAGCTTGTCTAATTGCATTTAATACTGGGATTTTTCTTTGTAGAGGAGATGGAGTAGAGAGTTTTTGATAACGTATGTACTGTATATAAACAAAGAGGTCTAAAAGGAAGAAAAACAAAAATCACTGCTCCTCCTTTTGTTCTTTCTTCCTTTCTTCATCTGCCTGGTCTGATGTACTGTTTGCAGTACAAACCACTAGTTGGTTTGGAGATATTATTATAACTCAGCATTACAGAACAATTTCTATTCTTTCACACTGCGATGGTATTATATAGTAAGATTCCATTTAAAAACAATTTAAGATTTTTTTTTTAAAAGGATTTGAAACTAATAATTCAGCAGTTTGATTACGGCAATATTTATGTTGATTCTAAAAATAATTTTGTGATTCTTGATTACCTGTTATATAAATATTAATCCCTTTTTATTCCATTGCTTTACAATTTTCATAGTTTGAGTACGAGGAAGAAAAGTAGGAGGGCATTCAGACTTCGAGAGGAGTGCAACACAGAGGGGTCAGTATTTCTCCTCATTTTCTGCCCATACTCTGTAAGTCAGGCAGCCCGGCAGCCCCGCTCTCTCTCGCCCGCTCCTCGCTTCGCTGCTGTACCCCTGCGCTCCTTTACCCCCAGCTCACCACCGGCTCTTCAGAATCCACATCCATCCGGTGCTGGGCAGAGCCGGGGAGCCCTCTCCTGAGTCGGCCCTGCTGCAAGGGCCCTCAGACACCTTCCCTGACAGCATCGAGACCGGGTTGTATTTATATATACATTTGTATTTTTGTTCTTTATCCCATATGTTACTGCCTTTCCTCTGTTCTAGTAAATTTCTTTTTTTTTAATTTCCAACTTTGTCTCCAGTCTTTTTTTCCCTTTTACTTTGCTTTGGGGAGGGTGGAGGGGGTAATAGAGAATAATTCTGTCCTCTGTTTTTTGGTATGCCCGAACTGCTAAGCTGTGACAACAACATATTGATTTTTATTTTTTTTTAACTGCAGCAAAATTATGCTAAAAAAAACCCCAAACCACATCGAGCTTATTTGGAAATGACAACATTCATAATTTTTTCTCAACACCACCAACAGTTACACAGAGACAGGGTCTGAAAACTCTTGCCACTGTTCAGAGTCTATTTGTCTTGACAGTTCCAGGGCAGGTCCTTGTCTCAGGAGACTGAGATATACATGACTTGGGTTGGGCAGATGGAGGAATTTAAATACTGGTTAGGTCTTTATGCCAGGACCCACTGCCCAGCATAGGTGCTGAGGATGTGGCTGCTACTCTCTGACATGACATTTTCTTACAGGCCGGTGGAGGAAAGATTTGCCTGTTACTGTGTGTATGCTGTGGCCTAGGAGAAGTGAATGGAGACCTCAGTGTCACCTTTCAGTCACTTCACTCAGCTTCTCCTCCCCTCTTCTTAGCACAGCTCTTCACAGTAGCAGGAAACTGCTTCCCTCTACCCGTGGTCTCATTCTGCCCTTATAACTACCTTGGGTCCGTGCTGTTTCTGTAAGTCATGTGAACATCTCTCTAGGTCTGCCTGAGGATGTCTGTGTGCCCATGGTACAGCATGGTTAGCAGACTCTGGAGATCACCTGAAAAACAGACATTTTACAATTCCTGATATACTCCTGGGAGAAAGTAGAGAAATTTATGCAGTACCTGCTGGCAGTTTGCCTGGCCAAACATATTGATTGTTAGATACATTAATTTCAGGAAGCAGTCTGTCTTGTTTTTGTTTTGTTTTGTTTTGTTTTTTCTTTCCAAAGAACCAATAAACAGCAGTGAAATAATTTAGGTGACTTAACTAATATTATTTGACAAGGAGAACAGTTGTATTAATATAAACAACTGTGGTTTTGTTTCATCACCTTAATCTTTCAAACAGCCCTGTTGTGATCAAATGGAATGACATTAAAACACAGCTTTAGCTACCTTAGCACTCCCACAGAGAAAAAGTGTCAGATGAAGTAGCAAAAATATCTTAAATTGGCTCAGAATTAGCAAGAAAGCCTCTTCTCGGTCTCTCTTAGTATTTTTTTTCCTTCCAAGTCTTCTCCACAGATATTGTTGCTCATTTTTGTTTCTTAAAATTTTCTTTCATCCTGCACACTTTCCTCAGCTAGACATTTGCCTTTTCAAACTAACCCCTCATTTCAGTATTGACTTTGAAAGAGATTTGTATCTTCCAAGACAGAAGACAGACTTTTTGGACATCTCTGCAGGCCCCTGAACAGTTTTAAGTGGCATATGTAGCTTAAATGGTACCTCAAAATGATAGTGAAAATAAAATTAAAAAATAACACTGTTGGAACAAAGCAGATAAGAAAACATAATAATGAGTTAAAATTCCCTTGGAGGCAGATTGAACTTAGGTGGGTGCCTATATGCACCACAAAAGTGGCAGTAGTGCTTCTTATAGCCCTGTCAGCTGTAGACAATACCCTGCAGGACAAATGATGACAAAGAAACTTCACTACTTTTTCCATTCAACATTGTGGCTGGTCTGGAACAACCTCTCCTTTGGTATTAGATTTAGCGTTTGGATGAAAACCTAGAAATGGTTGCAGTTCTGTTCTGACTTCTGTAGAAATCCCGACATAATATCAGCATTTTCCATCTTAATTCAAAACTTCACTGTTTTACTGCTGTCCTTGCTCAGGATTGGTGTGGTGCAGTCTCTGGTAGTAGGCAAAGGGCCTCCCAGGAATGGCTCATGTAAGGAACTTCTGAATAGCTCTCCCCGATCCAGAATGAATTCCTGGCCCTGCCTCGGGCCATCAGTGAACAATGGATGTACTCTTCTTGGATTGACATGCTCAAGAAGGAAACAACTGGTGATTCAAAGCTGGGCAGAGGAGAGGGGGAGGTGAGATAGAGCAGATAGACCAAGGTTGTTGAGGAAGCAGAGGAAGAAGGTTCATGAGCAGAGTTTTCTCTCTACATCCTGTGGTGAGATTGCAGCCTGTCCCCTACAAACCATGGAGGAGCATGGTGAAGCAGACCCTGAAGGGTCATGGTAGAGCAGTTGTTGTGGACTTGCCACCCATGAAGGATGCCACTGGAGCAGTTGTGGACCTGCAGCCCTGGAGGGGACTGTTACTGAAGTAGTCCGTGGCTTTGTGGGCCACCTGCACTGGAGCGATTTTCTCCTGAGGTACTGTGCCTTGAGGGAGGGACTCAGGTTTCATGGAGGGTTTCATGAAGGACTTTCTCCCATGGGAGGGATCTCATGTTGGGGTAGAGGAAGACTATGAGGAATCTTTCTCCCTGAGGAGGAAAAAGCAGCAGAAAACAACCTATGACAAACAGACTGTAAACCCCATTCCCTGTCCTCCTGTGTAGCTGAGAGGAAGGAGGTAGAGATATCAAGAACAAAGTAATTTGGGCTCAGGAAGAAGGGTGGGGGGAAAGTATTTAAGCTCTGGTTTATGATTTCTCTTTGCCCTGTTTTGAGGTGGAAAACCTCCTAGTCCTTGTCTTGACCCATGAGGTTTTAGGTGGATTTTCTCCTCGCCATCCCATAGTGAGGGAGGGGGAGTGAGCAGCCTCCTGGCCCTTTGTTATTGAAGAGGATCAAACCATGACAGTCCTGAATCTGAGTATCTGCTTGTTCATAGAATCATAAAATGGTTTGTCTTGAAAGGGACCTTAAAGATTCAAACCCCCTGCGTGGATAGGGACATCTCTCACTGGACCAGGTTACTCAGTCCCATCCAATCTCTGCTGGAGCACTTCCAGGAAGAGGGCATCCACATCTTATTTGGGCAGCCTGTTACAGTGTCTCACCACCATCACGTTAAAAAATACCTTCCCAGTAACTAACCTCAACTTATCCGCTTCTGATTTAAAGCTATCCCCTCTTGTTCTGCCACTACACACCCTTGTAAAAAGTCACTTCCTAACTATTTTTGAATGCCATAAAGGGATCAGGATGATTTTTAGAAGGATTTATGGATTTATTTTATGAAGTCATCTACAAACCACAATATCTGGGTGCAAGGAATATACTTTAAATGTACAAGAAATATACATCAGTGTTCTGTTCATAGCCTTGGTGTTTCCAACTAGTTTAGCTTTTTTTGTTTGTTTGTTTGTTTGTTTTGTTTTTGTTTTGTTTTTGTTTTTGTTCTTTTTTTCTTTTGTAACAATGATAAATAAATATATAAATAACAATCTTTTACTGTCACACGAGTACCTAATATAAGGGGTTCAAAGATATGAGTTATATTATCAGACTCGTAAAACTGCACTTGATAAAGTGTCACATAAAAGACCTACCAGAAGGTAAGAATTTATGAAGTACATAGGAAAGAAGTGATATAAAAATGCAGTATAGAAGAGAGACTGGGGAGATATGATTTGTCATTGTGACTGACAGTCAAAAAGTAGTTTTCCTGATTCTGGTTGAGAGTAGTGCTATCCTCCGAGACTCACTCTTAAGGCTCATTTTCTGTTATATTCAGTACAGCTTATCGGTGAAGCCTGGGGAGGAGCAGCCTTGTAAATATTCTTGGGAATACTCCAAAGAGTCTACTGAATGATAAAATCTTGTTCCATATGACACTATAGAAACAGTCAAATCCCACAGTTCTTGACTTCAAAGTTCATATTCTTCAGTAGCTCATTCATGGGTTTTTACACAGCTACCTTGTGACAGGAAGATGTAGAGTTCAAGGAGTAGAAGGTAATTAATTACTATAGTGTGGCTAAATAAAGCACAGTGAAAAAATGCCAAAGGCCCAATTGCAAAACTGGGTAAAAACCACAAACAGCAATGAGAGCTAACAAACTTCACAGAATAAAGGGAACTGAAGGCAGCCATAAACCTTACTGTGTTTGGGGAAAAAAAAAAACACAAAAAGAAGCCAGGATTTGAATATTTTCTAAAATATTTTGCATATTCTTAAAGGTTTATTTCTGCAAAATTGATTTTATTTTTTGTCATCTTCATAGGAATGAAATAGGGACTGTTCTGCCTTTTGCTCTTCAGGCTTCTATAGACTCAGCATTGCAATATGTCCATACTATGTGTTAATAATTAATTAAGTAGATTTGAACTGGAGCCTGGTTTTTGATACTGGAGTACAATATTTTATTTAAATGTTCTAAACTGTGAATGCAAACATTTGACAAAAAAGGAAATTTTCGTGCTTTCTTGTAAAAATCCTGTGAAATATCATATAGAAATCCAAAGGGAGTATACCCAGTCTGTGTATGTGTTAAGGTGAATATAAATCTGATGTCTGTGGCAAGTTCTGTTTAATTTACCTTAATTCTGCTTAATTAGGCTAATGTTGAATGAAAAGCTATAGTTCCCACGTTTTGCATCTTGTTGATAAAGGAAGGAGAGGGATTTTTTCATTTGTTATTTACCTGTTTAAACAATCCTAAATTAACTCTATTGAAATTTTGCAGTTTGTTGTTGTTGTTTTTTCAAGGGGCTACAATTCTAGAAAGATTTAAAAAGAAAGATAGCGTTTTGTTCTTTGCCTCTATGTACTATATACACATGCTTTTTATTTGCTGTTGCTTTTGTAGCAGTACAAAATTATACAAAAAGATTCAATGTTCCAGAAAACTCCCTGTGCTATAGAATATTTATTGACAGAAAATCCAGGATGGCCATTTTAAATATATGAGAAAATCAGGAAGTTCCCTAGTTCAGTAAGTTTATGAGGCAGAAAAAAAGTCACAAGCAAAAAAGAGCAGTTATGTTGACAAAGAAATATTGTGAACATTTAATGGCAGTTCCAGTAGCTGCACAGTGTATTGTAGTTAAATAGTTTTGTCAGCTGCTTTTCTTGTAACCATTGGCCATGCCATAGTTCTGTATAAACCTTGGCAGGAGATAGAATCAGCTGTAATGAAATTTGAGTAGCTGACATATTAGGCAATGCATTATACTGGAAGAAATGCTCCTTGATATTTTTCTGAAGGACTGTCTCTCAATTGTAATAACTTTTTCCTTAAAAGCACAATGTCACCAAAGACTTTAAAGAAGCTAAATATTTTGACATTGACTGTAAAAATAAACAATTTAAGAGCATCTGAGGCTCTTTAAAAATTATTTCCTTTATTCTGTATTGATAAACAGTCCAAGCAATAGCACATACCAGAAGTTGATTTCATCAGGTCTGCTATCTGCTGGCCCAGTGAACCGGATCTCATGTGATAGAGAAATCTTGCTTATTTTGCCGCTCTAACAATTTTGAACTCCGTCATGGAAAAAAGTATTTTAGAAGGCAGCAAGCTAAAACAGAAATCTATTCAGGTAAATTTTTAAAGGAATTTTTTATTCCTTTAATATTTTTAAAGGTATTTTTAAAGGAATCTACTTCAAAACAATTATTTTATTTAAATAAATATAATTTCAAATGGTTTCAGTACCTAAATGCCAGATGCAGAAGTTATTTCAGCCCAAAGAAAAATAGCAATAATTTGTGCTTTGTTATTTTGAATTTAGTGTTCTCAGCACCCAAATGTTCAGCCTCAGCACATTGACCCAGAACATCTGAGATACCCATCAGTGTCATTGTCAGTGGAAAGGGATAAGTGAACTCAAAAACAAGCTAGAAAGCCTGAATAGTGAGCAGAAGTTTATTAAAGCTATCAGTGTGGCGTGCCAAGCTTCAGCCTGTCTTTGAAGCAGAGATACTTGATTAAAGACTGTATACTTACCACTTCTTCCCATTCTTAGTTCAAGTTAAGCAGTCTATGAAGTGGAGAGTCAGTCTATTTAAACAAACAAACAAAAAACCAAAAAAACAACAAAAAACCCACAAAGCTAGGGTCTGCCTATCTTTGTCTTAATAGCTTTTGTACTTACCCAGGCTATTTTAGACCTCAGCTCAATTTTCTCTTCAGTCTGAGGTGGATCAGGCTTCCGTTTTCAACTTTATAAAAAACATACCCTCACCAGTAGGTTATAAAGTAACTGTGGAGAAGGAAGGAAAAGGAGAAAAAGGAGCAATACACTTAAACTCTCTTAATAAGATCGATCATCAAGGGCCAAAGGCAAACAAAAAAAGAAAGAAGGACATGTCTCTTCAGTTCAAGTGTTAAAGCACCCTGCTCATGCTGAAGAGCAGGAGCTCTCATTGAATCAAGAGAAAGGAGACGATAGCTTTGACTATTTGAAGAACTTGTTCCTTTATTTGTAAATTACTGTTACTCTCCTTTAATATGAATAAGAATTTTTCCAGTGACTATCTACATTGAACTTCTTGATTTTTTTGTCCTACTTTCCTTCCAAACTATTTAATGGCTCTTGCACTCCATCTACAACAAGGATTTATCTTAATTCTCCTGTATCCTTGACTAGAGGACGTGCTGACAATATTTTCTGTTTTTCTTGAGGAAGGTTTCTGTTCTTTCTAACTTCCAGGCTTGAATTTTCAGATCCGATTTTGACCATTGTAAAATCTGCATTACAAGTGGAAGAAGTTCTGTATTGTCTTTGAGCTAGCACTTCTTCCATTCTAAATTGGAAGGTTTATATGGAGTAGTGCCAAACTTCAGCATCTGAAAATCTGGTTCAGCATTTCAGTTTGCAGCTGGGAATGTGAAGTGACAGCAGTTTTACAGAGAGCTTGTCCAGCCTTGTCAGGTCTTGCGTTGCAATTGCAAGTGTTGCAGATGCTTTGTTTACATCATAATGACTTTCTTTTGGCTATGTTTATATTTTATTCATCATCAGTTTCCAGCTTTGAAATGTACCTGTCCTGATATGAGGAAAATGAATTTCACATCTTCATATAGGATCCTGAAAATAAACCACATTTTTACTTTTTCAAATGTAGGTGTTGATACTGCTTATATATGTCAATAGGGGAATACCAACAGCACAGGCTATGTGATCTCTCATAATAAACCAGCAACCTTGAATAGAGAATTTTCTAATAACCCTCTGCAGTCAGGGCCAATCAACATATATATATGGAAAGCAGATGTCACCAAATGCATTCAAGTAAGTTACTGGAAAGATTCAAGTTTGGCTGATTGTGCATGTCAGGCTTCTAGAAGGCGTTGGTTATTGTACTGCACAAAGAAACCAGAACAGTACTAAATGAATTGAGGCTATTTGTAGACTATACAAATTAATTGCTAACCAGCCACACAATAAGGAGTTATCATACTAGTCTATTTTTGTAGTTTGCAGGCTGATTGTTTTTTGATTATTAAGAGTGTTCTTTTTAACCTGCGACGTAAAAAAAGTGTAAAGCAGCAGCAACTGTAGCTGACACAAAAAGGTTAGGTGGCAAATTCCAGAGAAGATGGCATGGAGATGGTTTTTAGAAGAGGAAAAAGTAGAGAACTGTCTTTGATCCTTGAGATCCTTGAGGAAAAGAAAGCAAGGTCTTGAAACAGTCCACTTTGTTCAGTAAATGATAGAGAATTTCAAAGATAATAATTTGTAAGTACATAGAACTAGAGCAAGAAATAAACTTCAAACTTATGACAAAAGGTTAAGTAGCTGTTTGTAGTATCCACTCATTGTAGATGGTGGCAGAGAGCCCTACTGAGGGCTTTAAAATGAAATCTGGACGTTTTACTGAAGTGTTTACTCTGATTCAACCAGAACTACTGAGCTGAAAGGAGAAATTAAATCATAAAATTCCAATGGCCTATTGTCATGCACAAGCTCAGACTATGATATTTATTTAATATTTAATATATTGTTGATGCTGGCTTGCATATTAATATCACAATCAGTATTAATTTATACACATAAAGTCCTTGCCAGATACATCTTCTATTTCATCACTCTTTTATAGATAATGAAGTGAGACAAGTATATTTTTCTGGGATATATAACCCAGTGTAGACCTGGCTAACACCATAGGTGTTAGCATCTTCAGCACCGTAAGTTTTTTCCTAAGGGAACAACTCCTGTAGAAGTGTGTCCCCTCCCACTGTCAATGCAGAACAGAGCAGCTGTCTGTATCTGTGTCTTAGTGTGTTACATAGCTGTCTGCTGTGTATGTGGAGACCAAGATTTCTGAATGTTTTTCAGCTAACTGAATGAAAGGTTGAGAATGAAAGGGTACAGACCTGGCAGCAAATGCCTAGTTCCTTTCCACACACATGCTTTGGAGATGTTTTCACTGTGTTTGTCATTTTCAGAGGAAAAAAAAGTGTTAAAAATGCAAAAGCCTGTAATATTCATAACCAAAAATGCTCAATTTCAGCCTAAATAAGCCTACGTAAGAAGTGTAGCCTGAATTTATTCATTTTTCCAGTGTATCAGTTTACTGCTGTCACTCACTCCCTTTTACTTATCTTAGAGTTTTCCTGATCTTAGAGATCACCAGTACTTGCAATTTACCACAGTACTTGCTACAAAAAAAGACAAGATGGTAAATTCATGAGATGCCTTAAGATGACTTCTTCTAAATTCACTTTCTGCAGTATTCTGTGCATGATGTGAAATGACTCATGTTTAATTTCCTTCCACAAAGATACTACCCTTCTAGTCTGATGCAAGCCAAGACAGGGATAGGATACCAGAGTAAAATTTCATGACCACTAAAAAGATTGAGTTCTCTAGAGTGCAGCAACCCAAATTCTGATTTAATGATTGGGTTTCCTTTTGATTACACAGTTATGGTAGTTGTCACTGCTAGTGCATTTTTATTAAAGGTGATTTCAGAGTTAAAGGCTATTTATATGTGTTTGTGTATATATGCATATATTTGTGTATATGTATTAAGGGGTATCATATCAAATGGTGTACACCTTCAGTTCCAGAATGTCTCTGAATTTTGCTGACATATGAGTCAGTTTGCTATAATAAAATTTCAAAAATAGTAGTTAATAGAGGTTTAAGACGTTTTAATTATAGTTAAGACTCCTCGAAATTCACATAAGATTTCTTTAGTCTGTGCATTGTCTAAAATGTAGTAGCAGTGCAGATCTTCTGAATTCTTTCACTTTGGAGTTAAAATTGCCTCACCATTGGTTTCTGAGGCTTCTTGTTTTCTTGTTCTCCTTAGTCTTTTTCTTGTCATGCCCCAAAATGAAAAAAATCCTTATACTTTTTTTCTTTGTTTTTGAGGGTGTGGAGGAATTGCTGAGCTTCTTCAGACATTTATTTTTTCTGATAAACCCACTTAAAGGACATGTATCAGTTTATTGATGCTCATCAAGCACCATAAACATTTTCTGTCTTTTCTTTGCTAAACTAAGAAATAATAATTTAAAGCAGTTAGCTCACAGCAACAGGTATTATATGACATTTTTCTCTGACCAGGATAACATAGGCTTTCCTTCTAGTATTCCCTCCGGGTTCATAAGATACATCAAAAAGGACTATGCATTAGGCTAGATTCTCTCTGTGGTTAAACATTTCTTTCTTCAAGGGATGAGTCGAGGAGGGCAAAAGGTGATCATATGACAGGTTTTTATACATACATTCAAGTTTTGGGGCAGCCTGAGGCTGTTTTAGCTCCTTTCAGAACTAAGAAGAGCCTCGTATCTGACAAGAGGTCCTTCAGACTGCAGTCAGATGCACTCAGAGACCTTAAAAGGTTTCTCATACTCGACTATTTGAATCTGGGATTGGATCAAAGAACAGGCAGCTTGGAAAAAAACAGAAAATTCTGCTCAGGGAGTAGAATTCTGCTTGGTTATTATGGAACCAAGTTTATGCAAGTATTCTGTATTTCTTCACAAAGATAAATTGCTTTAAACTGCCATGATCAGTAACCCATTACTTTAGGTTACAAATTGTCTGGTCTTATTTTTTTCTCTCTTTGGAGTTCAGTGTGGATTTATGATGAAGATGGTGTTAATATTACAACTGTTGGTGAGTAGTGCTTACACAATGTCAAGGCCTTTTCTGCTTCTCACCCCACCCCACCAGCAAGGAGGCTGGGGGTGCACAAGAAGTTGGGAGGACACACAGCTGGGACAGCTGACCCTAACTAACCAAAGGGTTATCCTGAGACAGACAACATTACGCTCAGTAATAAGAAGCTTTGGGAAGAAGGAGGTGGGCACATTTGGAGTAATGCCATTTGTTTTCACAGGTCACTGTTGCATGTGATACAGCCCTGCTTTCCTGGAGAAGGCCTGCCAGTGGAGGAAGTAAATTAATTCCTTGTTTTGCTTTCCTAACATGCATAGCTTTGGCTCCACCTATTAGCCTGTCTTTATCTCAGTCCACAAATTTTCTCACTTTTACCCTTCTGATTCTCTCCTCCATCCTGCTTTGGAGGAGAGTGAGTGTTTGGGAGTCAGTGAGTTACAGGGTGGTGCTGGCCAAGCTTAAATCATGGCAAATAGTTAATATGCATTCAGATCATCTGTCATATTTCTTCCTTTTTGATTAGGGAAAATGGCTGTGTGAGACACTGAAGGACTTATGAATATCATTCATTAGTAAATGTAAGGAACAAAAATTAAAGAGGCAGGAGATGGATGGATAATAATGACTTACGGATGAACAGCAGAACAATACTGTTACCTACATGTGCAGGTAACACAAAAAAGAGATGTTAACACTGACACCCTTATGTGCAAAAAAACACCAGCATCCAGCAGTCTTCTCACCTAACCCCAAATTCCTTGGTCTAAAAGCCCTGGAATTATTCTAGAACATTTTTAGGAGTAAAAAGAAATTCCATAAAATATGGAGACATGGTTTATGACTACATGTCTCTAATTAATGAGTTATTTTAAATCTTTAATTTTACCTGGATGAACAGAAAAGAAAATTTGCACTATTATTTTTATCTGTCTAATATGACCATCTAAGGAAAAAAAAAAGGATAATTTGATTTTCTAAAATGTATTCTCTAAGAACTGTAGGTCCTCAGAGTTAAGACCCAAAAGTTCTCTCAACTGAAATTATCCTGCAATAATTGTCCATAAAGCTGGCTTGAAGGTGAATAAACTTTTGAAAAAGATAGATAGTAAGAAATTAATATATTATAGAAACTAATATATTTTCAGAGCCTCAAGTAAATGATCCAAATGAAATCTATTTCTGATTTTTTTTTTTATACTTGGTTTGTCAAAGGCCAGTAGAATTATAAGGGCAGAGGAATGGACTCTAGATAGATTAATCTGTCACTTTTTTTCTGTCCACCATAAACAGTAGCTGCAGACATTAGAAACAGGAATAAATCATCCTTCACTGGACTTCTGAGAGTCATTATGTTGACAATTATGTCTTCACAACTGCAGAAAGTCAATTCTTTCTTTATCAGATTTCTTCACGACTGTCTTAGGACCTTGGGGGCTAAAATAATGGATGACAGCTGAGACAACAGGTATTCTTGGCTTGTTAATAAACATCTAGGCATTACCAACATCCCTGGTTGTATTTTAATTAACTTGAATTTTTGAATCATGTTTGTTGGACTGAAATGACCTAGATGAAGCCTCTACCTCAATCAAGGATCTAAAGTAGTATGTCTTCTTTCCATTACTCAGTGAGGCAAATTTGAAAATTATGTTCTCCCTGAATCTCCTGGCCCTCTAAAGGATACGTCACAAAATTATTTGTTTCCTTCCTTCNTTCCTCTCCTTCCTCTCTTTCCTCTCCTTCCTCTCCTTTCTTCCTCTCCTTCCTTCCTTCCTCTCCTTCCTCCTTCTTCCTCCTTCTTCCTCCTTCTTTGTCTCCTTCCTCTCTTTCTCTCTCTCTCTCTCTCTCTTTTCTTTCTTGTCTCTTCTCTTTCTCCCCTCCCCTCTCTCCCCTCTCACTCCGTTATAGTTCAATTAGGGTATTATCCTACTTTCATTTTACCCCTCAGCATCTTTACAAACTTTCCTCCTTCTTAGTAAGCAAAGTGCTAGAAGATCACAGAAGGTTCCCTCACTCATACTGAATATGATTTATTCCCTTTGAAATCCATTGCTTAATTCTTTTCTGCTCTAGGCAAGTCTTTTATTTCCACCATAATTCTTTGCATGAGAATAAGTCAGCATTTTCCTCTGAAGTGAAAAACTTTGTACAGTGATGGGTGCAAGATGCATGGTCTCCTTTCCCAAGCACAAGCTCTGCTTCTGTGGCAGCTGTTTTGTTTCCAGTTAACCCCACAGTGGCAGACCCGCTGACGGCAGTTTTGCTGCAAAATGGAGAAATATGTTTGGTTTTAAAAGCTGTTAATTCTTAACTTCAAAACATGCATTTTTATCATGTAGTATTTAGTCGTGTGGCAAGACACTCCTTTTTTTTCTGGATATTTTTGCCTCGTTTTTCGTTAACTGTGAGAATGTTTTTATTCCATTTGAAATCTAACATCAGACTTAATTGGCCTGGGGGGAATACCCAGTGTCTGACATAAAGCTGATCCAAGGGTTATAGTACTTCTACTCCCTTCCACTAGCCCAGGGCTATCACCAAAGAAGACTGCACAGTAGTACTCTCCTTACAGAAGCTTGCAGGCCATTAGGCAAAGCAGAAGGTAAAACTGGTAATAAATCAAGAGCTGACCTGCATGGAGAGGGTGAATAAAACTTATCACTATGTTTGCCTCTGTTATCCTTATTCAAGGAACGATGCTGGCAAGAACCTGACTTAACTCTCTGAGACAGTGTGCCAAACTATCCAATTAGTCAATTCTTGACTTCGTGTTTGTGTGAAGTTTGTGTACAGAATGTTTTCAGTAGAGCATCCAATTTTGGTTGGATGGCTGCTGCAATACCTCGGAATGGGAAACCTTTCCCTGTGAATGAGCTAACAAGCTTTGTACAGATAAGATCATTCTTGCATACACATTTTAACTTTCTGAGCTTACCTTAGCTTTTTTGTTTGTTTGGTTGTTGTTGTTGTTGTTTTTTTTATAAGAGGGGAAGGAGTTAAACTTTCCTTTAGTTTCACTTGAGCTCAGGATCAATATTTCAACTATGTTCACATCTTTGATATATAGCATTTGGCTGGCAGAGAGTATAAGAAGCAATATATTATTTTCCTCTCAAGAAGAATGGGAATCTGATCTGGAGATTACCCGCTAAGCAGTTGTGAGGATTTATTTGAATTCCCCTAAGAACTGTTAGTATATAATTTGTTGAATAGGATTTATTAGTCTCCCAAGAGATTTTACTCAATGTGTCTGAACATTTCCCTGATGTACCTACTGTGTGATTGTGGATGGGGTTTCTTGTTAATATGATACAGAGTTTCCCCACCACTCCTTGGAACATTTTTGGTCTAAGCATTACTTGTCTCCATTAGGTCTTCCAAAGTAAGATCAATATGTTGTATCCCTCTGCTTTGATTACACTGCCATATACAGATTTATCTTTATTAAAAATGCAGCCAAAGTTATCAGTAGTACCACTTGTGGTCACAAAGCTTTAAACCTGTCTTCTTTAAAGGATAAAGTCCCAGTTTTGTATCCTTAGGTCACATTGTCAAGAACCTTCTTTTCCCACATTCTCAATCAATATATATAGTTCTGTTAGCATTCCATGTGGATATTTAAATCTTACTATCTGGGTAAGAATTACTGCAGTTTTCTGAAATAAATAATTATTTAAATAATTATTTAAAAGCTACTTTGAATTTCTAAACCAACAGGTATCTGATACCATATTTTTGTGGTGCTCATAACCACAGTAATTATCTATTGAAATCAAAACAAAAATCTCCCTGTGAATTCAGTGAGTATCAGATCAAGGAGATATTTTCAAAAATTATACTGAAGGATTTTTGTCTACGTGGTGCTATATCATTGGACCTAAATATTTCATTAGGCAGTTTTTTATCTCTTTGGCAAAGAGAGCACAAAAACCACTGGTGCTTTTCCTTTTGAAGGAGAACTTGACATTAAAGGAGATTTGAAGGATATAAGGTCAGGGGAAAAAGTATGTCATTAGTGTTATGGGAATATAGCATCCTTGGTGGATGGACAATTGATAGTTGGATGGTTGCACAAGGTTTCTTCCAATACTACTTTTTAATAACTATGATTATTATTGAAATAATATAAACTCCTGTACTTTAAATATCAAGTTCATAGCCACCATTCTGTTAAAGCAGAAGAGCTGTTTCCGATGCTAGACACTAGACTGGTCAATCAGAAGTTTGTCTTGGCAAGTTGTGAGAACTTCCAAGGACAGAAATTTCATACCTCTCTAGAAAGCTGGTTCCAGTTCTACTGTACCCTGGTAATTCCTCTCTCCTAATTTTCAAAATAAACCTCTCAAAACGTATTTTGTGGCAATTTTTAGGATTGCTATAGTATAGAAATTCAGACCTAAATACATCATTCCTTGGAAATGATGAAAAAACTCCTTAAAAGACAAAGTTAGGTCTGTGTGCAGAAAGATGACCAAAGATGTCCAAGGATGCCTCCCTGCTTTTGACTATGCACCCTTCTCCAGGCACCTTTCTATTGTTCACACACACTCTCATCTGTGAAAGTTGTTGTAGCTTGAAGGTATTCTTAGTGTGATTTTTTTTTTTTCCAAAAGGAGTATTTTAGTTTTCCTTCCTAACTGTGTTTCCAACAATGATGAGTAATTTTATATGGGTGACTGAGTTGACTGAAAGAGCATAATTTGTAGTGGATATTAATGTAAGGGTTATTATAAAATTCCTGCTAGTAATTGTCTAGGGGTCACATTGACAGGAGAGAAGCTAACGCAGAATGCTTGTTTAATAGAAGCTAAGAAGTTGTTTAGGTAGTCATCACCTTATAAGGGAAACACATGTGCTAAACTGATAACTATAGCAATCTTGAGATAAGAAACAGAACACGTTGTCAGTTTGGCTGAAGACTGAAGAAATGTGCATGCCCAGAGAAGAAGAGGTGAAAAGTTTACCCAGAAAAAGACCTTTGCTTCATTTTTACTTCATCCCCACAACCCCTGTGACCACCACCAGGAGGCAATGCGCAGGTGCAGGGGGGAGGAGATTGTGAAAATGTCCATTTAGGATTAATTTTAATACAAAGGGGGAATAGGTAATGCATATGTATAAGCGTATTGCAAAATCTAATGAATATGTAAAACTTCAGTGCATATAACAAAGCCTAATTGTGAGACTGGTGTACACGAGTTCTGGAGGAATTATCCCCTGATGCGCCCAGTGCTGAATAAAAATACCCCTCTCTGTAACTTTCCAAGTTGTAGAGTCAATATAGGAAATCTCAGGTGTCAAAATAATTAACCTATCTGTAGCCTCAATTTTTCCATTCTGCAGTTATGATTAAGAACTGGAAGATTTTGTCTTTGACTAGCAATGCCAGAGTGAACTAATCATATGACAGAGAGTCTTTGGAAGGAAATTTGGTCATTCCCAAAAAAGCAAGAAGAGATTGAAAAAAAGAGGTGAATATATGACGTGTTTGGAGCTGATCTTGTTTTCCTCAGCAGGTTAGGAAGCCTGTATTGAAAGCTATCTGAAAGAAAGCATTCCCATGACAATTGCAAGAACTTTTTACAGGATACATAAATTGCTCAAATGCTTCAGGGTAAAAGGAAAGACTGCATAATTTTTCCACAAAAAATATTTTTCTCAGTGTAATTTCAATGGCAACTGTTAATGAAATAAAGCTATTCATCCATGCCATTATAGCCCAGATGAAATGGCCCTAAAATCATTGAAACAGCATTTTTGTGATTAGGTTGATGAGTATTTACAGTCCTTAATGAAACATTATATAGTCATTTGTGCAAAGCATGAGCATATTGTGTACTAAAATTGTCACATAGCCAAGTTAAAATTGTCCTGAATACAGATAGCTTCTCAGCAGTATGCCATGCTATGGAAAAAAAAAAACAACAACAAAACAACTAAAACAAAAACTCTGCAAAAAAAAAAAATCACAATTTATGATTTTCATCATTATCTTTTTTCATCTATAAGCCTGTATGAAATATTTTTAAAGCACATGTGACAGCTTTTGGTTGTTATGTTGCCTTTTAAGTAAAATTTTGCAGTGACAAGAAAAAATCTGTATGTGTTTTAATTCAACAAAACACTGTTTAGTTCAGTTTGTTGTCATGCCAGGTGAGGGTCAGACCATTGGAACTAGTTGCTGTTGAATGTGAAGCCTTGAACAACATCTCTGTTGTGGGACACTCCTGAGTCCATCTTAAAAGAGACACTTGTGAAGTTCTCAGTACACTGGTCAGAACCACTGTCTTCATTACAAATTTAATATAGGTTGAAGTCTTTTAAACTGTGTGTGTAACCTCCATGCCTTCCCTTACAAAAGATACAGATTATTGTTGGGAAACAGTTTATGTCACTCGACCATGCATGTCTATAGTTATGTAGTCAGTAAATAGGAGTTATATGGTTTGTGTGATTTTCTTCAACATAGAACAAAAACAGGTTTGGAAATCTCAAGTGATTATCAGAATTCTGTAGCAACTCAGTCTTCACTGTCGTAAAGTGCTGTAATTCCCTGATTTTCTGGATTCAGAGGTAGCAGCATTGACTTATCATGTGTGTTTATCACTGGGACTCTCAGTTTTGCAGTTTCCAAGATAGTGGATTTTTTATTTTCTAGTTGATGTATGATTATTACAATCTTTATAATCTTTATAATTTCTATGGGCCATGACTAAGACCACTTTTCCTCTATCGTCTGTAATCCTCCTACTATTTTTTACTGAATACATAATTAGAACTTTTTCTACACATTGACTGAGATGTGGCCTGTGGATACCAAAACATTCAGCTTTGGGGATAGAGAGTTGGTTGTTGCATTTTTCATTTTATTCTTATTATACAGTAGAATGTTGAGATTGTTCATTTCCTTTCCTTTTAACCCTCCTTTTCTAGTTTCTCTTCTGCTGTAGTGCCGTAACTGCTTTCTTTAGTTGTCTCCTGATCCTGCCATTGATTTTTTAACTCAAAATTAGGATTCAGATTCAGGAAATATACCCAAAAATGACTGTCAAACTTTAAATTAGATGTCTATGCTCTTACAGTCAAAGGAGTCACTGCTACCAATTAAGCCTGCCAGCGCACTTTATTGTTTGCCTTATTGAGGTGAATTTACCCTTTGGCTAAAGCATAGTATAGATTTTCATGTGTCCAAACTAAGGAACATGGACATTGCCACTTGAGCTCAAGCCATGAGGACAAATATATTTAGCACAAGAAGGTCCTAATTCTGTGTTTGATAATAGCCAAGATGTAATCATTCTACCTACACTTGCACAGAAGATGGCCAGCTGACAGATTTCTCTCCTGATTTTTGCACAAATTTCCCAGTACAGTGAGGTCATTACTATTTGGGCTTTCATAACATAATTCACTTTGAGATTCTTTATATGGATGAATGCTGGCTGTAAAACTAATATATAAAAGATATATAATCTTTTGAGGCTGTATTTTCCACTGCCTTACTTCCCTGGTATAAAATGCTTTTCCTGAAAGCTTTTGATGTATTACAGCTGATAAACATGTGTCTAAAAAGATTCTGGTCATGTCTCCAGTTGGTTAGTCTTCCCAGATATTCTAAGAACTAGAGCCATCATAGTCTGTTATCTGAAAACAGAAATGCCAGGAAAAAAAACTTTAGAAATCTTTTGGACAATTCCAACCAAAATCAGCATGCATGTAGCTCTCTAATTGAAATGCCATAATTAGTTGATTCAGAGAAGACTATCAATACATTTTTACATCTGTATGACCCAATTAATAATATATAACTGTAAAATCATGAAATGTCTGTAGTTACTGTAAATTAATTTTCTTATATTGAGTTCAGTGATCCACTCTTTACAGCTGCTGAGATCTATCCAGGAAGTGAGACCAAAGCAATGATCTGAGATTTTATCTTGTTTATACTCAGAGGAGTTCACAGCTCAAGTATCTTGCACATGAGCTGCAGAGTTTGCAATATACTGATTCCCAGATTGACTACATATTAGCAAAACCAACGTTGTTTCAAGAAAACCATATAGTCAGCTTCAAGTCTCTGAAGTTATTTTACAAGTACCTAGAAAACCCCCAGCACAAAACTCTTGTGGTGTACTGCCTATCAGAAATTTCATAAAGAATCATAAATAAAAGGTTTACTAGACCCTTAGTTTTGTTAGCACATCAGTGCAAATTAAACCCACTGCTCCTCTAGACTGAATGCTTCAGTGCAGCACTTTTAAGACTTGAACAGCTTATTTAATTGGCTGTGAGATCTTTCTCATATTCTCTTCACAGAAAGAAAAAAGAAATCTTGTTTTAAGTTTTAAAAAAAGTTTTTTCTAGTTAAGTTTCTGACCACATTGAAAATTAGGAAACTGTCAGTACAATGTTCTATCCTTAGGAGTATGTAAAGGTGAAAAATTCCTACATTGCAATAGATGTGCCACAAATAAAGTGGGTTCTTCCCATAAGGAAATAAAATGTTGGCATCATTTCTTGTCTGTGGGTTTAATAGAAGACAAATGGAATTTCTGGGTACTGAAGTGAAACTGTTATACAAGCCACAATAACATATTTCCTGCTGATTTTGAAGAAAGGCTTCAGGAGAGAGAAAAATTAAAATCGAGGAGAAGCTATACACTGAGCAACCCAGACTACCCAGCAAAGCCATAGTGGGGTTTTCAAACCCAGTGTTGTAGGATGTACACAATAAAGGGAGATAACTAAAAGAAAGGCTTGCTTAGGCTGGTCCAAGCAGTTCCTTTGCCATTGGCCAATGTGCTAGTGAAGATTCAGAATGTGCCTGAGTAACCCTTAAGACTTGCTCTGCCAAAGGATAAATGTCTGTACAAGGCAATATGAAGCATGTGCCCAGATTAAGTAATTTTTTTATGTTTTGCTTGTTTGTTTGTTTTTTATATAGTTTTCAGTTTTATACTCTCCTAACACATTTCACCACTGATGAAGTTTTTTTCTCTTCTCTGAAATAACCTCAACTTTTTTTTACGAATTCAGCCTGGTCCCACAATAGTATATACGTCTCTTCTCCCTTCCAGGCATTTTTGCTGGTTTGTAGCTGTTGGCTTGGGTCATAGACACTGACAGATTGGTCATTTAAGTAGGTGGTCTGTGCATACAGTGACAGATGAAATTGCTCGGTGGGCCAAACAGTTGCTTATCAGGTTGTTTTGGGTCAAGCAAATGGGTTTAAAGATTCCTTTTGGTTCTACCAGTAAAAAGCTGCAGTAAGGAATTGGTCTTTTCATCTCTGTTGATATCATACAGGTAGAGCAATTCCTCAACACTAATCTTGCAGTTAATCCTGCGTAGCTCTTTCCAGTATGTTCCAGTAAACTGGTACACTATGTGAGTAAATGTTTTGTTAGCACTGCACATAATATTGGCACTCTATTCTCTGATTAAATCTTGTAATCCTCTATTCTCTTGTTGCCATTTCTTTGAAAAGGACTGAGAAAAGAAGTGATTTCAAACTTATAATTCACATCTTTTGGCATAAAAACAGGTCCTTTCTGTTCCTGAGTAAGACCTGAAATTGTTCCACAATTTTCTGAATCCCAGAATATTAAAAATATTAAATAGAATATTATTCCCAGAATATTAAAAAAAAAAAGATACAGTAGATGAATTGTTGATTCTGACCAGGTAATATGAATATACTGGGCTTTATTTTTCAATAAAGTTTTAGATTTCCTAAAACTTATTTTAAGGATGGATTTTTTGTGGGGATAGATATTACAATGAAGGAGATGAGAATTCCGGGTAGGCCTTAATTTCTGTTACACTGTGAATCAAGTTCCAGCCCTGATTGACTAAGACAGAAGGCCTTCACTTTTCCTTGAGACCTCAAGGTTTTGGTGGGCTAGAGGGTTGTTCTCCAAGGCCAGGCTTCTATGGTGCTCGGAGCATGTTGTACAACACTGTGGAGTCATGGGCTTTGACTGTCAAGCTGTATTGGAGGCATTTGTTACATGATAATGGATGACTGGGTGTCTGCAGGGCCCAGCTTGGTGACAACATGTGGAAGAGCAATGATTCACTGCGGAAATTCACCATGGGGATATTGTAATAGGGCCACTGTTGCAATTAAAGGATGGGCTCATTTAAAAACCTATGCTTCAAGACATCCATGCTCACATTTACAGTTATGTTATCTGTCCCAGAGCTTCACAGAAATGTCTTTTCCCATCTTGCCTGGTAACCATTTGCAGTTCAGTGCAAAAGTGACATACCAGTGACATGCCCTGCACTCTGGCTTCGGGCAGGGATATCTTCTGGCCAGTGGTAAGGTCACAGCAGGGCAAGCAGTCAGCATGAATGTCTCTGCACACACTGAGAGAAGCTGGAGAAGGCTGGCATCAGTACACAGGAGTGCAAACAATTATCTTTCTGGAAAGATATTTTAGCCCAAATAAGGCCTTTATTATGACACAGAATTTCCTGAGACATTAAAAATTGGAGAAAGTAAATGCATTTTAAATAAAAATTTACCCTAGTACAATCATATATATGTTTCTCAAGTGAGTCAAATACTCTATAAATCTGACATAGTCGCATATTCTATATAAATAGGCTTTGAACCAGAAGTGAGATAGAACAGATTAACGAGTTTTCCATTATTTTAAAACTTTAGATCATGACTGTGTGTTTGCCTGGTAATTTCATAGATGTAGAACATTCAAAAATATCCCATGTTATTTAGATAATTATTTCTTAGATAAGTGATGGATACTCTATTTTTTATCTTGTCCTTCAGTAAAATTTGAAGTTTTGAAGTAGATAAAGACCTCAAATATTCTGTGAATGCTAGCTACATAAGCCTTAGTTGAAAAGCAACCTTTAGAGGTAATTACATCACATTGCAGATGGCAAAATAGATGCAGAAATAAGTAATTTGCTAGAAGGCTCTTATCAATTTAATAATACAGTCCACGAGTATACATTCTTTATTCGAACTGAAAGAACACTGCCAGTTTTTTGTGTAACGATGTGCTGCCAATGTCCTATATAATGACATGGTTCTGTTTTGCATTATGGACTTCTCTATCACTTTTTTTTATCAGCCTTTCTCATTATCCACGTTTGGCAATGGCAGAGGCAGAACCAGTGCTAAGACTGAAGACCATATCTGTCTCCCAGCTCAGAGGTTTTTGGTTGTTGTTCCTGGGTTATTTATTCATTTATTTTTTTCTAACATACAGTGCTATTTACCACAGAGTTATGCAGCTAGAGTTGAAGACTGAGAAAGAACAGAAGTGAGAAGAGTGTTTAATTCCTTTTTCCAGCCCCTGGAGAATATAGCAATTTAAGTCCTCTCATAGCATCTTAATGTTAATTTCCCCCCTAGTGCTTTCTGGCATCTGGCTCAATTCCCCCATGCAAAGGAGATTTACAGAGTAATTTGTCTCATTAGAATTTTTGTTCCTGAAATTTGAAAGGAAAATGAATGTCATACATAGTTGACCAAATACATTGCTGTATATAAATGCATCTCTAGAAAAATATAAAATTATTTCGTAGAGTGACTTATATTAAAAAGAAATTGATTACCAAATATAACCAGTATGTCAGAAAATTGTTCTGTAGTTATCTGTGGGACCTCAGTTCAGACTTCTTTTGTATAACTGTTATGACTCAGTCTTCCAGGAGCAGGATCTCTTGAAAAATGTGATGCTTTTTGGATTAAAAGATGAAAGACATCTTGTAGACTGGATATTACTGTCTTCTTCCATTCTGAAATAAAGTCCACCAGTGAAAGGAGGTTCTTAAAAGTGAAGTAAAACCATTGAAATTACTTTAGGTAGAAATTCCATCCAAAGAAAAAGCAACAAAAGTATAAAGTTTTCCTGTATCTTTTCTCTTTTGTGCAACAATAACAGACAACTGCTGAAAATACTAAATACTACTGTGCTAGAGAAATATGTAATCCTAAATGCTTTAGAACTGTACAGGATCCAAATGTCTGCCATAAGCTACCAGGATGTTAAGTAGTATGGATGTTGCTCAATGTGACTATACAACCAGTGACAGATGCAAAACAATGACAGCCACCAGTTTTCTCTGTGTCCTTTGACATGGGCTGTTGAGGACTGTCTTGTGTATTCTGGTTTATTATGCATAATCTATTGCATTTTAGAAGTTTCCCCTTGACATTAAATCCTCTCTACTTAAATTATAATTATATTATGAATGACAGCAAGTTGAAAGAGTTAGATATAGCGTGTTCATGCATGCTTTTTGAAAGGCAGCAACAAGGATACACTCTCCAGATACGACCTTAAAAAATAAAAGAATGCAAAAGAGAGAGGAAAGAAGGCAAATTAAATTTTCCCAATATTCACTTAGCAGTTTTCAAACAGTGAAGGTTTTAATATTTCTGACAATTTTGGTTAGAGAAAAAGTAGTTCTAAATTCCTTTACTTATTTGTTGCAATTCTTGAAATTGCCTTACATCAAAAAGAGCATTAAAAATCCCTAGACGTGTTTGATATAATCAGAGCAGAGTCATTTAAAGGTCTCAGTGGACTGCTAGCCTATCTAGATAGAATTATATTTTGCAATCCCAGAAGAAAAAAAATCCATCAAGTATTTAAAAAGCTAGAGATGAAGGACTGTACTTCAGCTAGGGTAAGTGTAAGCTAAAAATGGCTAAACGTAGGCATTTGGGAAATGTGTCAGTCCTGACAGCTCAAAAATAGAAATAATTATGTAAATCTTGGCTCCAAACCAGAAAGCGCATGATCTGGAAAGGTTGTTAAGTATGGTCACATATTTCAGAAAATTAATTCAATCTCCTGTCAAAGATTAGAGATCCCTTATGAAGGTGCTAAAAAGATAGATTGCTGAGTGGCAATTTGGGTCAGACCAACTTAGCTTGCTCAGTACTGGAAAAGTGCTGGGTAGAATTCTCTGTTCCAAATGTCTAAGCACCCAGGCAAGCAATTACAACCTCTAAAGAGCATCAAGAGCAGTGAGGCATGGTTACTTCCACAGACCTACTCACAATGAACAAAATGCTCACCTTTAAATCAGCTCAGGTTGCACATGAAAAGAGACTGAGCAAATTGGAAAAGGGAAATGGAAGGACTGTGATACAGATGTCCATTTTTTTTTTTTCTGTAATGATGCAAATGTACTTTGTGGTTTGTGGACAAAGTCTTACTTGTGGGACTTGCAGTGTTTCCCACCACAGAGAATCAGAAAATTAAATCTGACACCATCAGGAAAGAAAGAAATATAATATTTTCTGATTTGTATAATTCAATCAATATTTCTGCTTTTGAGTAAATTCTGATCCCACTATTGGGATCCAACATCCATAGATATGACCAAGTAATCTTTCCAAGGAAAGGGTGAGTAGAGACATCTGTGGCACTTTACAGACATGGCATTGATAAGCTGCATTCCACCAATCAAGTGTCTGACATAAAGCCTTCGTTATGTTGTCTCTTTCTGCTCCTTCCTTCTCATGCTCTTCCCTTGCTACAGCATGGGGTTCCTCCCATGGAATACAGTCCTCCAATGTGGGTCCTTCCCACAGGTTTGCTGTTCGAGAACTGTTCCAGCAAGGGCCCTTTCTGTGAGTTACAGTCCCTCAGAAATAGACTACTCCAGCATGGGTCCCCCATGGACCACTCTTTCTGACAGCAAACCTGCTCCAGCATGGACTTCTCTAACTAACCTCAGCTTCTGCTTCTGGCATTTTCTCACAGAGGTCACCCCTGCAACACCTCCTGCTACTAAAACCTTACAACATAAGCCCAGTGTACTCTGTGTCACCAAAGCAAGCTCCAATACTCAGATCACAGCAAAAAATATACATGAAAATGTTTACCATACCATATTCCTGTTCTGCTACAAAAAAACCCCCAAACCCCCCAAAACTAAAGAACAAAAAACAAACGTAAACCAAACTAAACCAAACCAAAAATGAAACAACCCCCCAAAAAAACCTAAAAACAAACAACAAGCAAAAACGCAACTTCAAAGAAGTAGCTGTGAGATGCAATGGGATGAATTTTGGAAAAGGAGCATTTAATCATGGTTTTGCCTCTCTATTACTTCCAGACAAACAGTATAAGTGTTCATAGGTCTAGTAAGTCATTATGAAGCTAGTAAGGGCATAGCCCTCAGAGATGTCCCAGTAAGAAGAGATGAACTAGAAAACTGCCTCTATGCTGTCAACCAGATTTGCTAGCAAATGCCTACTTGTTCTAACGTGCAAGAATAGCACAGAATAACAAACAAACCCAGACGTCTTGGAAAGTATTGTAATGTGGGCTTGTGGGGTTTTTTTAAAGTTCAATTAAACTATAAATTTTAAAGATTATTATGCAAGATCCTGTAATAAAATGTAAGAAGTCAGCATCTCTTAATTCTATGATGGAAGTATAAAAAAATAAAGCTACACAAAAATAATTTTTGGTAAAAAGTTTCTTTCTACAATGCAAAAAAGATGTTTTCAGGCTAAGGAGCATGGTAAAGTTTTAAAATAATAAACTAAAAAATAGATTTTTTTTTCTCATGGTGATTGCTTTATTAGTGTAAAAATATGTATGGCCTTTTGGAGTCTGAAGACACAACACAGCATCATGATATCAGTCAAAAGTGTCCCCTTCCAAAACATAGAAATTCTCACACATACACTTTCCTTTTTTCCCTTTTTTCCCCTCTTATTTTGCTTGCCTCTCACAGGTTACATCTATCTGGCTCTATATGTACCAGCCCTAGACAAACTAAATTGGGCCTCCTGTTGATATAGATTAAAGGTAGAGCAGTATGAATTGCTTTGCCATAATCCTACTATATGCAGAGCCAGAAGCTCAGAGCAGAGCAGTTTATGTTTTCAGACTTGATCAAAAAACATAATCTGAAATTTTTGCTGCATTGCTTAACATCCTAGGACTCCTTATTGGGAAACATGAGAAAATAAAAGTGGTGTTCATCAAAATGCTAATTTTTTAAAATACTTAGTACTGTTTTAAGTACTCTGTATTATTTATCACCAATATGATAATACTACAATGGAAAGCAAGGCCAAGTGTATTTGAGATACTTGAACCTATGATTTCTTCTTGCTTACACAGAAGAGCCAAAAACAGTCCAATAAGGATATCCTGGAATCAGTCAGGATGGAGATGTGGCAAAATGTCTGGGTGATTATTCAAATTTTATTTTTTCCCTAATGTTTGTTCATCTTCATTTTTCAGTGTACTGTCTTCTTGCCTACTGGCACTTTTTTTCAGGTGGATATCCAAGTAGCAGAAAAGAATCAGAGACATGACACTGGTAAGGAAGAGCCTGAACAGCACCTTCTTCCTCCCAGATACAAAAACTCCCCAAGAAAATGAATATAAAATGGAAAGGGATCTTTTTGAAGCAAATTTACTCATGAAAAGCAACTAGTCAGCTGGGTGGTAAATTGAAACATGTAGAGTGTTCTCTCTCCTTGATGAAAATCAACAGGAAGAGATGAGAGAATTCCCCTTTAGTTATGCTTTTTTGCCTGGAACAGTTTTACTATTTCCCATTCACTGCATATTTTTCCTCAAGGAACATCTCCTGTGAAGCGAGAACAACAGATTTCTCTCATCACTGTTTCAGGGGAGTATCTTCTGCATAATGCTTATGGGAAATTTAGGGAAACCCAAACATTTTCTGTGTGTGAAGGGGAGAGCAGATGCAGCCCTCACACTGCATCCTATTCATTGCGTAATTAGTTATCAGTCCTTTCTATGACATTTGTCCCATGTTTAAGGTAGCTGTCCAGAGGGTAAAAAAGCCAGAGCTGTGAACAAGAGGTTTCTCTCTAACTTTGTTCTGTACAGTACTGCTATTGTACGTGATAGGGCTCCTCTGAGGGAAAGCCTTAGTGGCCCAATCTGCCTTCTCTTATTTTTCTGTCATTAATTTCTGTCCACCATTACACAGAAATCTCTCCATGTCACTTCCCATTTTCCTTTTTCAAGTAATTTTAATACTCATGGGCTATTTTCATGATAGAATGACTGCAGCTGAACAGAGAATTCTAAGGAAGAGTTCATCACCCTTTTCTGTGCTGAGAAAATAATAGATTTAATATTATTTGGTATCCTGTTCCCATTCTTTTCTGTTCACCCCTTTAAGTTTTTACAGTTCATCTGTGATTCAGCAACAATACTTTCAGATCATTTTATCTGAAGAGTGTTGCTATGCATTTCTCAACAGTGAATTTATCTACCATTATGATGCTGATTCACCTGCCTATGTAGGTTTCCTTTAAACATCTCACAGACTTTTCTAGATCTTAGTTAGAGGAAATATTTTATTTTAGTTATATGTTTTCTGATCTTCATTAGCCTTAGAACTAATAAATAGCCAATAAATTATTAATAACACAGTTGCTAATATGGCAAGTTCTAACTTCCAGGCAGACCAGAATTTATGTCAGTCTATTTTAGATTTATTTGAATTTTTAGAATGTATAAAATATGTAAAACAAATGTACTTTTTTTGTGTGTGTATATGCTTACACATGCAAGGAGTATTTGTTGTCCAGATGTCCAACTGGACATGAGCAACCTGCTCTAGCTGGCTCTGTGTAAAGCAGGAAGTTAAGCTAGATTATCTTCAGAAGTCCTTGGTGAAATTAATCATTTTGTGATTCTGTGAATTCCATTGTTTATCCAATGTGACTTTCCAAGACAAACTTTTTTTATCTTGGCACTTTCACTACTCTAGAAATGTCAAAACCTACATGAGACTTATTTTCTGTACAGTTCTCCTTTTTCATTCCAAATCACAACTGAAGTGGCTTCTAATAGTTTCTGACTTTCACTGAAATTCTTTTCCCACTTTGCCTGCAGTATGTTTTCCATCTGACAGGGACAACCAGCTTGAGTCCTGCAGGGGGAATTTTGCATGTGTCTGCTACTGGCTGAATTATTTAAAAAATGTAAACTGGTTTGAAAAGTTAAAAAGAATTTTTTATGCAGTTCATTTTCATAGACTCACAGAATGGGTTGGGTTGGAATGGATCTTAAAGATTATCCAGTTCCAACATGCCTGCATGGTCAGGGACACCTCCCACCAGACCAGGTTGCTCACAGTCCCATCCAGTCTCCCCTTGAATACTTCCAGGGAGGGGGCATCCATCACTTCTTTGGGCAACCTGTTCCAGTGTCTCATTCCCCCTCACCTTGTTCTAATAGTTTGTTCTCATTTATACTCCCATTCATCAGATGATTGACTCATACAGTTATTTTAAAGATACCACAGGACAATTCTTTTAATATTTTCTCAGAAAAAACCCAGATAGGGTCAGCTAGGGTCAGCTGTCCTCTCCCAGCCTCTTACACTGGTGGGGCAGTGTGAGAGAGAAAAGTCTTTGATGCTGTGCAAGCACTTCTCAGCAACAGCTAAAACATCCCTGTTATCAGCACTATTCTGGTCACAAATCCAAACCATATCTCTGTAAGAGTGTCTATGAAGAAAATTAGCTCTATCCCAGATAAAAGCAATGCAGTTAAACAGTTCATAGCTAAAAATATATATATATATATATAAAAGAAAAAAGGCAATTATTTAGAAGCTTTGTGATAAAAAATTCTTTCAGAATCATCTTAGAAAATGAGAGTATTCAGTTAAACAGTTAAAAAGTTACCATACACACCATTCAGTCCCAGTTATAGACCAGAGTATATTTTCATTCTGGGGTAGACATGTGCGTGTCCAAGATCACTATCTGCACCTGTGCTTTCATCACCCTAATTTGAACAAACACTGCCACAGAGGTGTGCAAGAGATTGTCAGCACATCTAGAGACAAGATATTGGCTACTTAGAAATTAAAGGGGCAAACACTTGTCAACGAAACTGTAACTAGAATGACCTGCAAGGATGCAGATCTGAGTTTTTATTAATATTTTGGAATTGGTCTGTGCCTCTACATGTAAGGTTCCAGTGACTGTGTTTTCATGGGATTTTTCTATGCTAAATAGAGTAGCACCTTATGGAAATAGAGGTACCCTGGGTGAGTCTCACTTTTGTGAACTGTAGAGGAAAAATTGGTCCCTAATGTGAACAAGATGCACTTGACTCTCTGTTATGTAAAATACCTTCCTTAGCAGTCTGGTAAGGAAGTCAGGTGCCAGCTGGAATCGTGTTGGAAGACTGTCGTGGCTTGAGGATGTTGTTGAGGATGACCGTTCTGCCAGCCAAAATCAAGCTGACATGTTACAGTGTGGGCTCTCAAGTGACCAGGACCTGAAGTGAAGAGTGGAGGGACAGACAGCACCTGCTGGAAAGACAGAAGGGACAGTGAACATTAATGTAATCTTAACAAAGAACGACCTAGTGCATATATTATCCATAATTTGTGTCTAATTATTTTCCTGCACTCAGGAATTTTGCTGCTGAAATGATGGTGGATGCTTCTGGGTACTGATGAGACTCAAATATAAAATGTGACACAAATGTGACATAACCAGTATGGATTAATGCAGCCTGTCCCAAGCACTGTCTTGCCAGTAGGCTGCAGATTGCCTGATTATTTAGTCTCATTATTACTATTATGATTGCAATCGTTTCATCTGAAGTGTGGAATCAAGTTTTGTGTGAGTAAAGGTGTCACAATAATACCCTACAACAATAAACTTGGATCCAATGAAACAGATAGAAGGCTTCCTTCCAGGCAGGAAAGAAAAACCATTCTAAATTGTCTTAGAAAGAACACAATTGTCTGTAGAAAGAAGAATAAATGCAAGGATGAAATGCATCTCACAAATATCCTATTGATATCAATGGCCTGGAGCAGAAAAGTCACTTACTTGGACTTAGTGGTTTCAGGCTTCATTTAAATCACTGATTTCACACAGCAAGTGTACAGTGGGAACCACTAACAGAACAGAACAGAACAGAACAATTATTTCATAATGATATAAAGCCACAGAGGCAGTCACTGGGCTGAGCTGAAGGTCAACCAGCTACAGAGAGCAGAGTGTTTGTGCTGGGGACCACTTTTCCCCATGTCTTCAGCCATCCCAAGGAAGGCCAGCTACTTCCCTGAGCCCATGATCAATTCAGGAAAGGAGGCAGAACTAGGCACTGATGATGGGAACTGGTGGTGAATCAGCTTTGGTTGTTGACAACATTACAGCTGTTCTGCTTCTTTTGGTACAAGGTAGATCATGGATATTTTGTGATATTAGTCAAACACTGCAAAGAAGACACAAAGATTTTTGCTCCTACAGCAGAAAAAGACCTAAAGGAGTAAATGTCTCTTCTTTCTCTGAGATCACCATGATTCACATGTGTATGAACAGGATCATGACAGATCAAACCAGACCCCATGATATTTTCCAAGAAAACCTTTTTTCCCTGCCTTTTTAGTGAATAAAGAGAACTGCAATATGTCAAACTGAATGCCATTGCCTGAACGTAGAACATCGTAAACAATAATTCAGAATTCAACCTTTCCTACCTAATTTTATGATGGCACCTGAATAACAGCAAGAGAGAATAGTGACAAAACCTGAACAATTTCATGCACTGTAGTTATGGCTGCTTGTAAATTCCTACTGCAGGCATCCTCTCTGGAGCTTTGCACAACCCCTTCCCTCCTTACATTTTAGGGAGATAACCATGTGTTCATTAGGAGCAAAAATACAAGAGAAGGTTAAAATCTCACCCCTAATTAAATAGTGAGAGAATTTTAAAAATAGTCAGAGCTGCAATTATGTTCACTGAGACATTCACAGAGGTGCCACACTAACAGTAATAGACTCACCTTAAACTGTTCATGCAGTTACCCCTAATGTACACATTTCAAATGCTCCACAGCACGAGACAGGGATTAGCCTAATTGGTGATAACAGAAATTGTAAAAGTCTCCATAGTTTGCATGCAAGTCTCAGAAGTATTAATGAACCGGTTGGTTAAAATTAGGTAGAATGTGGATCTTCAGACAGGCTGAACTGTACTTCTGGGAATTCAGTAGATTATAATTGAAACCAGAAGTCCCTGTTTTACACATTATTAGCATAATAATTCTCCTATGTATAAGAAACCAAAGTGGGGTTCTTTGACAGTATTCTATAGTGCACAAAAAGTGTATTCACTGCATACAATCTGTTAATATGAAGAATTTGTGTCTCTTTGAGATGATGATAGTGACACTACATGAAAATCCAGGTCATAAATATATTCCATCCCACTTCAGATCTGTAACAGAATCACAAACTGTGACTTTGTGACCTGTTGATTTATACACAGAGATGTGCTGTGTGTAGAATCTGCTTTGTCTTGCTCTGCTTTTACAGCTTGGTGCACCTTTGTGTGACACTGCTGCTGAGGAAAATCAGACTGGAGTAAATTGTGGAGGAATGGAAGGTAGCTTGAGTCAGTGTGATTTATCCCCAGATTAGGCAGAGACCAAATAAGTGATAATGAACCGCAGAGTGTAGGAATCAAACCTTTGTAGAGAAATTTGATAGGACAAGGGGTAATAGTTTTAGACTAAATGAGAGTATGTTTAGACTGGATATTAGCAGCAGATTTTTTTAAATGATGGTGGTAGAACACTGGAACAGGTTCCCCAGAGAGGTGGTAGATACCCTATCCCTGTAAACATTTAAGCCCAGGTTGTATGGGGCTCTGAACCAGATCTAGTTGAAGATGTAACTTCACTGTTCACTGCAGGGGGTTGGACTAGGTGACCTTTAAATGTCCTCCCAAGCTGAACCATTGTATGAGTCCATGAAATTCTCCTTTACAAGATTTTTGAGATCACAGGGGTCCCCAGCAGCATATTTAATTCTACTTCATGAAGGTGAATACTAAAAGCTTTTGCCACTTGAAGTAAGTATAATCACTACATGAGAACCTAAAACATCCTCAAAGCCTAACTTTATATATTAATTAAATTACCAAGCCTCTAGTCTTTTTTCATTAATACTCCCTAGGTTTCTCCAGGAAAGTACAGAATCATAGGTCTAGATATTGCTGAACTTTCTGCATGTGAAGTTACATAATTAAGCTATATAGCCCTTTCAGTATTTTACTGATGGAACCTGGCCTGGCAACAGAGCATGTTTCAAAGATGAGACATTTGGACAACATTACATAAAATTGTGACTATCTGTAGTCTCCGCTGTCCTGAGACATACAAAAGTCCAGGACTTGATTTCTCTTTTAACCTGCTGGGAAAAGAGTACAACCCATAGTCTGTCAGGGTACTCCTATATTGCAAAATAAAAAGACTCAGGAAGCAATCATTGCTTCCAAGAGACAAGAGCAAGTGTCATAGGGTGACTATAATGCTAAAGGATAATTCTCTTGAGTAGGCTGGTGTTATCTATGCTGTATGTTGCTTGGCATTCTTCTCCCCCACTGTCATATGCTGGTCCTAAATATGATTGTTGCATTGGTATATTTGTAGTTCAAAGTGTCTGAAATAATGGCAAGCTGTGCTGCAACCTTCAGGAGTGGTGTTTTCATAACATGATGCTGAAAGAAACTGTGCACTCTGGGGTGTGGCAGGATGGTGCTGTAGGTGTTTGAGGATGTCACACCGTTAGGGTAGCAATAGAAAACTGTGGAAAATAGAGAAAGCCAAACTTTCATTTACACAGTCTTTTGCCCAAAGACAGATTCTGGGTAAGTATGAGGGTTCATTTCATGTCTGGGTGTTCTAACTTGGATGACTGATTAATTATTTAGGAGGCAATCTCCTGACAGTAACTGTTGCATAAATTCTTCAAAGGGGAATTTTGCGTCTGCTTGGTTCTTTGTCCTGTTTTTTGTTTTAGGTTTTGTTTGTTTGTTTTTGTTTTGTGGGGGGTTTTTTTGTTTGTTTTGTTTGTTTTGGTTTGTTTGTTTCTTTCTTTTTTTCCCAATAATTGCAGCTTCTGTCCAGAAACTAATAAGGAAGTAAATTACTTAAGTTCAAGGTAATGCCAGTGAGTAAAAAAACAGCAATGAGTGAATTTCCACTCTGGAACTGAAGATCTTTTATATTTAATTTTTTTATTTATTTTTAATATCCTTCTTTAAAAAGGAATTTTGCAAAATATCTTCAGTTATTCAACACCCCTGTTTATCAAGATTTTCTGGTCACCTCTGTCAGAGAGGGGGGGCAACAGTGCTCTGCCACTCTAGGAAAGAGCTCAGGATCTGCCTCCCCAGCTACCTTATGTCCCTTGAATGCTGATGGCAGACAATTGAAGAGATTCTGCAATCCTCAAATTTTTACTGTGTTTTACAGCTGTTGAATATGTCTTCTGTTCATTAATAAAATGGCTGGCTCTGGAAAAACTCCCAGTGTAGTCTCTTTCCTTTAAACAAAATAGAAAAATATCATTAATGAGGTGCCAAATTGAGGCAGCAAGTACTCATATACATTCCAGGCAACTGATTATCTCTCATCAAGGTGGCTAAGTAATACAGTCCTCATAATGAACTAATGAATTTGCAGGTCCAGTTAACACAAAAGTTCAACCCCAGACAAGTTAAAGTTAATCAAGTACAAAAAGAATTAAATTAGTACATTTAAATTCAACTGACAGAGGCATTAGAGCTGTGCTGTATTCCCTTATTTTCTGCTTTGGTGTTAAGTGTTGGGAAGAGAATGGCAGTTGAAGTATCCCACTCTCTGGGGACTTCATGCTTCAGTTCCTTACCACCCATGCATATGGAGTCGCTAATGACAGAGCATCTACCCATCAGGGAATGCAATTCCACGTAGACATTTTCACCAAAATGGATTATTTCAGCCTCGTTGGTCACAGATTCTGTAGTTTTCCAGTGATTCATCTTACTATTAATAATGTCAGAGAATCTTAGGCCCTTGAATTAAATAATGATAAATAGGAGCCACGGAGCGAGCTCGGCAGAGGCAGTGCTGTTTATTTCAGTGTGAAGCTCTGTCAGGCCTGATAAATCGGATCCCTGAAATAGTTTATAAAGTACTGAATTGATGTGGCGGTTGGTGAGGGAGAGAATTAATGTTACGAAATAGGCCTGCAACCTAGATTTGATGAAAGCTGAGGAAAGCCTTTTATATAAATTCTGTGTCTGTGTAGGAAATGGTTGCAGCGAGAGGTGAAGGAGCTGCACAGGGAAATAATGTTCTTCTGTAATCTCTGTGGGCTGCAGGTCAGGAAAAGGGGTATTCTGTGGATGGTGGTGGTGCCAGAGCTCTGCAGGGCTACATGAGAGCTCTGACGAGTGGAGGGGTGGTCACAGGATGATCATTTATAATACCAAACACTGAGGACACGCTGCGCAAAAGAAAAATGAAAGCCTGCTTGAAGATGTAGAAGAGGCTTTCAAGTTCCACATGGCTATCTTCACCAGGCTGTTGGGGAGGAAGAGATCCTTGATGTTGCCCTGAGTAGTGCAGTCACTGTTGCTAATCTTTCTGGATGAATTAATAGTTTCTTCTTCAGATGACTTCATAAAAGTCCTGTGGAAAATGCATGCTAAAATAATCTTCCAACCAGCTCATAATTCTAGGCAGGTACTTTCAAATTCCAACTGGCAGGACTGCTAACAAAGGTGGCCAGTCACATCAAGCAGGCTGATCTCTGTGTGCTTAGCTTTCAGGCAAGCTATGGGCTATGCACATAAATGGGAATTCTTCAAAGCTGTTTACTGATGGAAATAAACTGTTAAGGCTAGTGAGGCCTGGTGAAACCCAGATCTTGCAAGGTTATGCAGGTGTAATCTTTCTGGGACACCAGATCAAGATGAAGAAGGAGATGCCAACATCATTTCTTCTTCAGCTGTTCCAGATGTATAAAAATACCATTGAACAAACAACTTACTTACCTGTCTTAGTTATTGCTATGGATTTAATATTTTAACCTAAGCCTTTAAGTAGGAAATTCCTTTTTGAGATTCATGTTGTTCCTCAGTTTAAAAAAAAATGTAGAGGAAGTCTGTGGGTTGGGTTCCTGATGATCATTCCCCATGCATATCCAGTTTGCTACACTATTCATATTTGCTTGTGAGGTCATCTTAGAAGGAAAGAAAGGATAAAGGGTTTTTTTGATGTCACTCCCTCAGCACAGGAGACTTTTCCGATATGTACCATATTACTAAAGAACAAAGCAGTTTCTATTCATGTGTCTCACAGACTTCAAACCAGCCACTGACCACTGGATGAGGCTATCAGATTGGAGATGATAACTCTAACAGTTCTATATCTTCTTCTTCCTACAAGGTAGTAGAGGAAGACAAAGATGGTAAAGGATTATCACCCCAAAAGGTAAATCCCAGGTCTCATATTTAGTTCTTTTTTTTCCCCATTAAATGAGACATTTGTTCACAAATGCTTTCCCCATGTGTATTTAGCAAAGCTACAGTTGAAAAAAAATAACAAAACCAGAAGTACTTGTATACCATTCATTCAGCAGGACATCTGATCAAGCTAACAGGTGAATCAGATCTAAAGGATAATGCTTACATGCAATTTATATGTATAAAATCAGAATTTTGTAAATGGTTAGATAACATTCAGAATTTAGACTGAGTTTTGGGAAGATTCTTGGCATTCCTTTTTTCCTCATCAGGTTTCTCTCATCTCTACCAACAACTTTAAAATTACTCTGTAAATTGCATAAGTGCATGCGGTATCAAAAGAACGAGAACACCATCATGAGAAAATAAATATTTTTCTTCAAAATGTATTATTAACAAGTGATGTGCATGGAAATTTTTTTTGTACCATTTCTGTCTCAGGAGTCTTGTGTCCTTTCTTCATCTCTGAAAAGCACAGGATCTGATTACAATATAACTGCTCTTCTCTAAAGCCACTAGTTGTACACACAGCTACAGCTATAATGCTTCATTTTTTAGTGGACTGTCCACAAATCCATGGGCATCAAGGGGATGCACTCACAAGTGCTCAGAGAACTGGCAGATGTTATTGCTAGGCCTCTCTCTTTGAAAGGTAATGAAAAACAAGAGAGGTTCCTGAGAACTGGGTGATGGCCAATATCACTCCAGTCTTCAAAAAGGGCAAGAAGGATGACCCAGGAAACTACACGTAAGTTAGTATCACTTCCATTCCTGGAAAGGAGATGAAACAAATTGTTCTGGATGTCATCTCTAAACATGTGGAAGGAAGTTACTGGGAGTGATCAAGATGGATTCACCGAGGGGAAATCATGCTTGACCAATCTGATAGCCTTCCATGATGTCATAACTGGATGGTTAGATGAGGAGAGAGCAGCAGTTGTAATCTACTTTGACTTCAGCAAGGCTTTTGACACTGTCTCCCATAACGTTCTCATCAAGAAACTCAGGAAATGTGGGTTAGATGAGAGGACAGTGACATGGATTGAGAGCTGGTCAAGTGACAAAGCTCAGAGGGTCATGATCAATAGTTTGGGGTTAAGTTGGAGGCCTGTAGCCAGCAGTGTTCTCATTGGTCAGTACTAGATCCCATCTTTTTTAACTTATTCATCAGTGATCTGGGCTGTGCTGCCATCCAGCATGACCTGGACAGACTGGAGTGTTGGGCTGAGAGGAACCTAAGGAGATTCAGCAAGGGCAAATTTAAGGTCCTGCACCTGGGCCAGAACAACCCTATGCATCAGTGTAGAGTAGGGGCTGACCTGCTGGAAAACAGCCCTGAGGAAAAGGATCTTGGAGTCCTGGTAGACAACAAGTTAACCATGAACCATCATCATGCCCTTGTGGCCAAGTAGGCCAATAGTATCCTGGGATGCATTAGAAAGAGCGTGGCCAGTAGGTTGAGGGAGGTCATCCTCCCCCTCTATTCTGCCCTAGTGAGGCCACATCTGGAATACTTTGTTCAGTTCTGGGCATCCCACTTCAAGACAGACAGGGAACTGCTGGAGAGAGTCCAACAGAGAACAAGAAAGATGACTGGGGGACTGGAGCTTCTCCCTTAGGAGGGAAGGTTGAGAGAGCTGGGACTGTAGCCTGGAGAGGAGAAGCGTGAAAGGAGACCTTATCAGTATCTATAAATATCTAAAGAGCAAGTGTAAGAAGGATGGAGCCAGACTCTTCAGCAGTGCCCAGCAACAGGACAAGGGGCAATTTGCATAAACTGGAACAGAGGAAGCTTAATTCAAACATGAAAAAAAAAAATCTACTGTTAAAGTGACAGGGCACTAGAACAGGCTGCCAAGAGAAGTTGTGGAGTCTCCTTCTCTGGAGGCATTCAAGCCCCACCTGGGTACAGTCCTCTGTGATGTGCTCTGGGCAATCCTGCTTTAGCAGGGGGTGTGGATTAGATCATCCCTAGAGGTCCCTTCCAGTTCTGATGATTCTGTGAAATATCTCTAATATCTCTAACTCCATGTCAAAATCTATGGGGGGTTCTTTACTATTTTTCAGTTTTCTCATTTGAAAACTATTCTGATTCAGAACAACCAAGTATTAACTAGTCCTCTGAGCCAAGAAAAGCAAGTGTGATGCTACAGCTTAGTACTCACCTGTAGGAGGCACATCTGGTCTAGATGTCAATTGGAGATATCCTAAATATTGAGTGGGAGAGCATGTCTTGAGAAGCATATATGCTCCTCTTTCTTCAGGCTCAACAGCCATGATTCCTCCCCACCCCAGGTGAGTGTTACAGTATGATCTCCGCATCTAAAAAAACTAAACAAAATATTTGAAATACCTACTATTGCTTCTAGAGGACTATATGCCCTTAATCCCCTTCTTGCTTTGATAGAGCTTCCCTGTAGCAGGGTGGGTCTTTTCCTTTATGGTGTTGTAGGCCTGAAAGCATAGTGAAAGATGGAAGAATATCATATTTTAAAATTATATTTCCTGTCCTCCAGGGCTTTGACCTTATATCACTGAAGTGGTTGCTAGCAGGGCCAGAAATCAATATGTGGGTGACTTTGTCCACATAAACTGGAAAAAAAATCAGTTGCCTACAGTGTTAGGTAGATTCAAACTAGTTATTACCAAGATAGATTTGGATTAATTCTTCTGAAGATTGAGACATAAATATTTACTTTTGAATAAGTACATAAAAATGCTACAAGCTCTTTCTTTTCCTATCATTGATCTACTTCCCTGTATCACTTCAATTTTAATGCTCTTAAAGGTTTAATAATTTCCCATAATTGACTTTACGGTAACAGTTTCTATAGAAATATGATATTAAGTACAGCTTTTCAGATTTGCCTATAGCTTCTCATAAATTGTGATTAAGAATGTCCTAATTTATTCTATTGTCATGGAAACCCAAAAATGCAAAGAAATTTCTGGGACTCCAACATATGCATTTCAGTTTTACAAAGCAGCAATAACAAAACCGATATGCAAAAAACTCAGCATTGGTTTTTAAAATAACTTTTTAGCTAATTTTGTGGTGAGCCCAGTTTAAAAGTCCCAATAAGCTGGAATTTAATAATAGTAATAACAATGTTACATGGGGGAATAAATTGTTTTTAGAAAGCATGATTTGGTATCAATATCCACAGCAGTAAATGTTAACCATATTAACTTTTTGAATTTAGCACTGGATTCGTAAATCCAATTAAGAGTTTTTTAAAACCTAAGCAGTTAGCTTAGAAGGCACATTTTTTAACATGTAAATTCCTAATTGTTTTCTTCTTAACTGTCCGGAGTCTATTATCAGAATGTTCAAATCTTCAGCCTTTTCCTATCACCATAGAAACACCAACAGCTAAAGTCAGTGCAGTTAACAAGTCTTCCACATCATTACACTAGTAAATAAAATAATTCCAAGCTGTTTTCTATGTCCATCAGTGAATGTAATTCAGCTCAGTTTTCATCCTTCATTCTTTCCTAATGGTATTTTAAGTCTTCCTGGCGAATTTTGCTACTTGTTCATGCCATGGCAAGGATGCAGGTTATACTAGATAGAGTGAGGTAATTCACACATTAATATCCTGACCTTCATGAGTTTCATGGTTACAGATTTTGAGATGTACTTCTCTATTGCTGTAGCATCTTACTCTTGTGATATTGCTCCATCCCAGACCTGAGTTACAGCTGGAAGGCAATGTCCTGAGGTGGAAAGGACAGCTGGGGGCAGTCAGAGGAAAGTCATCAAATGTGGATATTTCTTACAATGGACATTCCTGGAAGGAATGTTTTCCAGAAGCTTTTCTAGTATTTAATAATCTGACCCCGACTTACTGAGCATCTTTTAGCTGCTTGATATGTGGATATCATGATTGTGTTTAAGGTATATTAAGAAATCTGCATCTTGTCATTCCTTTTGGAAAAAACATGGAAATAATTTGTTTACTAGTGAAGAGATGTGAATAACTTGTTAGTAAATTCCACTGGACTTCAGGCTTTAAATTACCTTTTTTTTTTTTTTTTTTTTTTTTTCTCCAAAAAACCTCTAGAAAAAGTTACTGAGTTGAATTACGTAGCAGCAGTAACATCAAGATACCCCACATCCCAATCTCTTTTTTTGTAACGATTGCCACTGAGAGCTAACATTTTTGTGTAATTTCTTGCTTTTTCCAAAGATAGTTGCAGAATTGTTTCTACAAGTAACTCTGATTAGACAAGTTATTGTCATACTTGGCCCTCAAAATTAAAGACATTTAAATGGCAACAGATGTCATACAGAAAAATTTTGTTCCTTGGTTGTGTAAGTGTATAATTTTAGAATTTGAGCTGTATTGCTAAGTAGCTTGCCATCTCAAACATGCTGCTTTATATGCTCCTTAGTATTAATGTCATTTTTCCCATTCAACATTCTTGTCAACAAACTTGTTAGAAAAAATACTTAAAGGAAACAAGGCAAAACGGATCCAAATGTATAGCAAAGTAACATCAGACATAAGCATATACTTGCTGTCTCACAAACACGTAGAAAAGCTCAATATTCAATGTAAATGGTCAGCTACAATCATCATGTCTAGGCAGACCCTACTGAAAGAAACAAATATCTTTCTTCAGTATATATAGCAAGCCATAATGTTACAAGGTAAGGATGTGAACGTCACCTAAATGTCTTTCATTCTCATCTGAAACATGACTTCAATGTGCAGGGATTCAGCTGTGCGACCTCCACCATCATTAGTAGTATCTGAAAAAGCTGAGAACTAGATTATTTGTAAGCTCACTTTCCAACCTTGTGGTGTTATATAAATAGTTATACACAAGAAACATTAAATGAAAAATTAGAGAGAATGTAAAAAAAAACCTCTGAAATGTTAAAAGGTATTAAAAAAGCTTCCCAATCCTACCTCAGGCCATTGTGTCTATCATGAAGTGAACTGTAATCAGATGCTCACTTGTTTCTGGACACATTCCCCTGGCTGTACAAGGTTCATGTTATTTATGCTATCCACTATTTTGTCTTCTTTATTTGATAGAATGACCCCAACATTATGCCAGCCTTTCTTTGTCGTACACTGTTTTAACTACACAAAATTAATATAATACTCATATTTTTCCAATAGGGATTTTTCAGATTTCTGAGAGATTCACAATTACTTATACAATTCATTTTTACAAGGGCACTTTAAAAATAGGGAGAATTATTCAGAGTTTTTAGAGGTGAAGAACTGAAAAACATAGATGAGAAGGTCAAAATCAAACTCTGAGCTTTCACATAGTCTGTGTGCTTTAAACATTTGAAATCTAGGCCCTCCTAAATTCCTATCAACTAAACAGTAAATGAAAAGCCATTATTCAAACCAGTTGCCAATAACCTTCACCAAGAAAGTGACGATGCAATGAATATTTTGATCATGCTTTGTTTCATGGACTTAATTAGCCCATGAAAGCTAAGAGCCATACTTTATTTTTCTGTAATCTCAGTTTATCCCTTGATTGCCTACCAGCTGCTGTAACATTAGCAATACATGAGAAGTCTTTGTTAGATGGGTCCATGTAAGCTGACCCCTTGGACAAGTTTCTCCTCTGTACTGAATGGGGATGTTGTGGAAGACATAGCCTTTGATCAAAAAACTGTGACTGTTAAAGTGCTTCAGAATGCCTCCTTTTCTGTCCTGGTAATGCCCTTAAAAAAAAACAAAACCAAAAGCAACAACAAAAAAAGAAACAAGCAAAAAAACCCCAAAACAGTTCAAAGAAAATGTGGACAATTACCAGAAAGTAAAACATTTGAGGAAATGAGTAAAATTTGCTAACATATACATAACTGAAAATTGTTTGTATTAATAAGGTGAAGTGAATTGATTATGTTCATAACCAGATACCATCCGTTGTTCACTAAACACTGGTTCAATAGGAAGCACTGGAAATTGTATGTAGCAAGGGGTGTTACCAATCCCACCTCTAATTAACAGAACTAAAAGGCATTATTTCAGTGGTAATGGAAATTATTGTGATTCCTCAAAGTGGAACTGAAGCAAATCAATCTGAGCCCATTGGACCCAAACCAATTAAAAAAGAGCTAATCTGTTTTCAGAAAGAGAGAATCATGGCCTACAAGGAAGACATGATGATAACTAAAAGAAAATGAAGAATTATGATTAATTTAGTTTTCATTTTGCACAGTTGCTCTGATAATTTTTTCTGTTTATTTAATAGTTTATTTTTACATACAATCAAAAGACATGAAGCTTGTTTCTGTGTAGCATCACTTGTACTTACAATGTTATTCTAAAGAAAAACTCTAGAGAAAAAAATCTAAAGATATCACTTGTTCTTTACTCACAACTTTGTAGTTCAGACTGCATTTCACATTCCAACTATTCATTAGCTGTGCTGGATGCTATTCTAAATAGTTATAAATAGAATATTGTCACGGTTTGACACTGGCCCGGCAATTAAACCGAAAAACAGATTATATAATATGTGTTATAAATGGAATATATATGTAAGTGTTTAATTCAGGAAAAAAAAGTAGATGTTTACCACTTTTTGATTTTGTATCGTTTGATGTAATGTAGTGCAAAACCAGCTTTGAAAACTGAAGATAATATGATGATTTAGTAGTAAGTACATAGATAGCTATAAAGTGACTATGTGTTACTAGCAGCTGTAGCTGGGAATATATCCCATTATTATTGAATCCATTCTGTGATCTCACACAACAAGAAATTATAATCTATGCTGTGGCTATGAGCTTGGAGCACCCGCAGCAGGAGAGGAGGATCATGAAGTCTTATGTCACCTATCTTCCACTTCAGATTTGTTGCAAGAGACTTTCAGTAGTTCTGCTACAGGGTTTTGGATTCAAGAAACATCAAAAAGATTATTCAGAGTAAAACACTGAATTGCTTGAGTATGCAGGTTTCCAGACAGCAGGCTTTTTGCTCTTGGCACTGACAGTTCTGGTACAGACTGAAGAGTGAATGTCATAAACCAGTGTTCCTCAGCAGAAACTTAAAAATGGGACACTATTCACTCTGTTTGAAGCCTATCCGGTATGAACAAGGCAGGAGTAGAGATTCACCTTACACCCCATTTGATCTGGTCCTCAGGACTACCATTTTAGTCAGTAAATACTGATAAGCCCCCAATGCACAGTATGTCTCTCATTGGTGTTTATGAAAGGAGGGTGAATTACTGCAGACACCTGAAATGAGGTCAGATGAATCCAACACAGCACTTAAGGTGGGATACTTGATTTTCAAGTTTTGTTTCAGCTTGAATTAATCTTCATAGATCTAGAAATTCTCTATATACTTTTCTTGCCTTTTGAATAGGATAGGTGATAATAATTCCTCATCTCGAGTGACTAGTAAGTCCTAATTGTGTGCTGTACAAATATCACGACTCACTAGATCTATCCTAGATGAATGGGTCAAGAGAGAAAGATAGCCATGCATAGATGAGATTAATCTTTGTTAAATGCTTTAAGCTCTTTTGATGTATAAGGCTATATATCCTCAATATATCACTGTTTTAGTATTTTACTTGAACTGGTTTATTCATCCATAGTTAGAGGATTTTAAGGATAGCCCAGGTTCCTGCCAAATAAATCTCCTCCATTTTGCAGCTAAAAAAGGAACTGAAGTAGATTTATGACTGTTAATACCTTTTTTCTTTTAAGGAAAAAATTGATAGACACCTTCCCATGAGACTTCCTACAGATGTGGTTACTGCCCTAATGATTATTCTATATCAAGCCCACTCTGCTAAAGAGGCACAAAATTAAAAGGCTGCTGTTTGAAGCAAAAGATACAAACTGAATTTCAAACACCTAATAAGATACTGAAAATTACCTCAAGCTTTCAAATGTCACATTCTGTAAAAATACAAATTAGACGGTAAAATTCAGCCTAGCTGTAATTAATACTATGGTGTGTTCAAATAATCAAGCATTATCCTCAGAGGAGTGTATTGAAAGAGATTATTATGAGCAGTAGTTCACTAATCATTATATGACAACCATTTTTATGTCATTGATCTGGACTGCCTTGTCTATTTTGTCAGTGTCACTTGGCATCTTTTAGAAAAGGTGATATTTTCCCCCACACAGAGACAGCTCGTCCTACAGCTCCAATTGATGTCAACCTTTGCTCACAGTTATCATCTGCACACAGCCAGGCTTCATTTTAAATCAGAGAAGCAAGGATAAATAAAACTGGATAGCTTTCAGTTCCAATCACATCCTCTTTTACCTCGCATCAGCCAAAAAGTTATCATGAAATGATGGGATTTTATCTGTGAAAGTGAAAAAGTAAGTTTAAGGTTTTCAGATTTTGGAAAAAATATTCTCTTAGATCTCTTATGTGTTTTGAAGAAAGATTCATTATTTGCTTGGAAGATGAAAAAATCCGAAGGATTTTATTTTTAATACTAGAAAGGAATTATTTAAGGAAGGGAAAAAAACAGATGTGTTTTGCAGAAAGGAAAATGAGATAGTCGCTGTATTTTGTATTATTAGATAGTCAACACAGATTCCTAAATTTTGCAAAGCACAGTAATTGAATTTCACAGCTCCATTCCTCATCTTCACCCTTGCGAAATTTTCTCCAATACGTAAAGCATGACACAGATGTAAACTCAAAGGGTTCCGCTGCCTTGTATATTCCTCTTTAGTACTGAATATCTACGTAAAAAAGTGAAGCTTTTGCAATTTGACATTTTAAAAAAATGTGTTTCTTGATTGCATATCTTCAAGCACAGAAGTATGAAAGAGAATGAAAATTCTTACCTACCCTATATGTGTGGTTTAGTCTAATCCTTGAAAATAAAAATAAGAAGCCATGAATAAGAACTGGGGCTAGCCAAGTGTGTAATACGCTGCACTAACAACACTCACTAGAGGGTAAATCACCTATGACTTAGCTTCCAGAACACACAGACTATTAAGGAAAAAAATTTACGCTATGTGATATCCATATGCAATATAATGCAATGACAGTCAACTCCAACCTTAGTCTGAAACTCAAACAGCACCTCTCCAAAATTTCTCATAAGGTTAGGCAGAGTTGCACTTATCTTGTTAAAAGTATTTCTGTTAGTTTTACTGGTGTCAAAGGAGAGCAAGCAAAAACATCATTGGAGACCATATTCTTAAAAACTAAAAACGGTAAAAACTGTATTCTTAAAAACTGAAAATTGATGTCAGTTGACAGTGACATTTTCCTCTAATAAATTCAGTCTTGCTTCTCTGAGAACTCTGGAAGTTTGTGGCTGCTTAGGAAAAATGCACTCAAATGTTTATCTCCTCTCAAAAAACATTGTATGTGTTTGTAGCTAGGGTATGTAGGAGGCCTGTGATAAGTTCCCATTTCTACCTTAAACCTTTATTTTCTTTACTCCAGCCCTTCAGGAGATGGGTTGTCTTTTCCATATCATGTTGAAAGTGTAGCCACAACAAAAGAACACATTGGAAATATCTGAAAAAATAAAACATCTGACATTGTGATGGCCTGGCTAAACATCAAACATCTGTCTATCAAGAGATAGAACAGTAGTAACTTCAAAATGACCATAAAAGGAATGGAGAATGCTTTTAAATAGCCTATCCTGGAAATATTTAAGAACATTTTATGTAACTCCATTGTAGTTAATCAGGATGCAATAGCTAAGTGCTTTCAGCATTGGAAAACAGCAGTCTTGAGGACTGAAACATGTGAAGCTCCTCTGTGATATTTCAAAACAGTGTTCCACATGGCATAAATACAATTCTTTATAAAGAAGAGTTTTGCTCCTGTTCTTGCACCTCCCGCTGTAGGAAGAAAGATTTGCTGCATGCTGGTTAGGAGAAAGTTTTTGTCCATGAAGGGCTCAAGCAGACAGAAAGTTGGCTCAAGCAGACATCTTACAATATGCCTTCAGTAGAGGTTGACCCATTGTGAGCATCTGGCTGGTGTTCCAGGCGTGGGGACGGTGCCACCACAGCGGGACACTGTGGGAAGGAGCAGGAGCTTGGCAAGTGCTGACTTGGAAGGCTGAGCTGAACCTTCTGAAAGAAGGAAGAATCTGCTAAGTAGCAGAAAGAAGCTACTGGAAGTCACACTTTTAAAGTGCAATTAAAAAACAAACAAAAAGGAGGTTTGTCTTGTTTTTTGAGAAACACCTCTTGGGGGTTTTTGAGTCCTCCTACAAATTCTGGAAACTGGTGGGAAGAATCCCATTGTGAGGAATAAAAGAGGGGACAAAACACAGGATATTGGTTTTTTAAATAGTTTTTTTCTAATTGAAATTAAAATATCTGGTAATGAGGATTTGTGTTCACTGAATGTTTCACAGTAACACTTGTTACAATTACAGCTGCATTGTTAAACTTTGGAAGTTGGACTCAAATTTTCCATCAAGCCTTCCTTCAGGAAACAACAAGGTTCTGACTTCACTGTCTCTTCATTGTTATTTCGATATGATTTCTGGACATCCAATGATAATTATTTTGTTTCAAGTACTGTTCAATGAAAGATTTTCTTTGGTTGGCTAAGTTTCACTCTTTTGTATAACCTATAACACATGGTTGTGGAACATGATCTTCATTTTAACTTCATTTCCATCTTTATTGCCAGTTAATTTTAGCAATAAAGACATTATCTTACATGTTAGAATTTGTTATAGAGTATGTCCACTTGGCACCATGTGGATCTTATAAGGCCTTTGTTCTTGAAAGAATTTATATACTTTTCTAGTATTTTGCTTTTTATTTTAACTTCCCTATATATGTATATATATGGTAGATTCAACACTTGAATCAATGTTTATAGATTGATCTCTCTGTTGTGATCATTAAAAGATGAGATATTACAGCTGGTGATCAAGTGGTTAGCTACATTTCTTTTATTCCTGCTGGGTCAGTTTATAGTCATAGAGGTATTCAGTGCCTGCCCCGTATCTGTTTAAACTTATTTTCATGCCAAGCATTGCCTTGCCAGTTTAGCCATTCATTCAAGTCTTTTACTTTTCCTGAGCAAACAGAAAATTGATGTCAGTTGACAGTGACATTTTCCTCTAATAAACTAAAGCATAGTACAACATTCTAAAGCAAACTGTATGGTAAATCTTATATTTATGTATTATCTTTATCACTGCTTTTTTTTTTTTTTTAATGAAAATTGACCAGTTAGAGATTCTTATTGAAAAAAGCTGTAAATACTCACTGATAGAAGTGGGCTGCTCACAAATTTTCCCTAATGCTCCCAAATTTTTCCCTTTTGTCAGAGGCTCAACCTTACTACCATAGTGTAAATCCAGAAAGCATTTTTTTTAAAAAAAGAACATGACTGAGAGATGTGGGCATTTTAAGTAAAGGTTTTATCACAAAGTTCTGAGCATCTTTGATATATTTACTATGACACATCTTCATGATAAGAAAAAAGAATTAAATTACCTTTGCAAGAAGGAATATGCATAGAAAAAATAAATCAGACATGAGTTCTGAGGTATCTTCATTATTTTGCCTAGATTTTAATTGAATGAAACAGGACCATCAACACCTAGCAGAATACTAATAGCAAATGTCAGCTGGAGCCTATCTAGGATGTTTAAGTCATAGATAAAGTAAAGGTAACTTTTATTTACTATCTCATGTTGGTGAGAGACTTTAATGTTGATCTATATGAGAACAAATTTTCATGGCACTTATACTTATCAGGAAGTATTCCAGAGAAGCAAAAAGCTGGGACTGCCAATTGCTGTAATGCTCTGACTCCAGTGCAGAGAGCAGAATCCTGTCGGCTGTCCCCAGAGCATCACAGCTTTTTTTTTTTTTTTTTTTTTTTTATAATCTCTTTATTATGAGAGATTATGAGGGAAAAAAATAACTTTCAACAGAAAACATATGTGACAGCAAGCACTTTTACAATAAATGTTATTTAATCAACTAGTAGGTTATTTGAAATGTAGCTTTTGATTTGTTCCTGTCTTGTTTTGTTTATCTGGTAATTATAGATTTTAACCTAGTCCAAGTTTGTACTGAATTGTGGCCGTCACTAATCAAAAACATGTTGCTGTCTCATTCAGGGTGCTCTAGGACAGCACAGAGCCTTAGTCTGACAGCTGACTCTACCTTAGCTAGCATCCTGAAAAATGAAATCAATCACTGTTGGTATGCCCTGTGGGGAAAATGGGTTGTGTGGGATGCCCTTCTCAAGTCAGCTGTTTGCCACTGCTCCTGAGAAACAGCAAGCCAATACCTGAGGCTATTATTTTCATAGTTTACTTTTGCCTTTTCCATTCCTGGGATAGCCCATCTTCTAATTCTCGGGGAAGAGAGGTCAATTTTTTCTGTTTATGTGATGGCTTGAATTAGTAGAACTCTCTAGAAATTGCATTCTCCTGACAGGCCAGTGCATCATCCTAATTAAATATTTTTACGTCTGTGACAATGGAAATGCAAGCTGAAGCACTTTGTTTTAGGGCACGGTGATCTCTCTACTTAGCATCAGCTTTTAATCAACTGTTTTGTAATTGCCTGGTTCTCAAGATCTCTTTTCCACCAGGCTGGAGAGAAATTCCTCTTGTCCTATGCCCATCTATGTCAGGAAGAGCACAAGAAAAATGGAAAAACACCGATGTGGTGGAAACACAGCTCGATTTTATTAGTAATCACACAGCATTATATAGAACTCAGAGGCCACGCCTCTTTAGATAACAAATTTTTGCAGTTACCTACATCTGCTTTCCCATCCTGTTATTCGTCTTTTCTGCTGCCAACTCCCTTATCTTTTTCACAGAGCTGATCTTTTAGTAACCTTGCAGCTGGGCCTCAAGGCCTTTAGCTTACTCTGGCTGAAGCTAAATAGTCAGGATTGCTCACATGTCCATTGTCTTCCAAAAACTCTCCAACACATCTATTAGAAAAATATTGTATTTGTTATGAGTTTGAAGTAGATTAAAATTAAAACTTCGTGAAGTTTTGAAGTCATTGTTCAGGTTGTTTGAAGCATTAAATGAATCATAAAAGAGTTTCAATATAAATTTTTATGAACCATATCTTAAGGCAAAACTGACGGACTAGAAGAAAGGGGGAAAAATGGAGAAAGGGAGACAGAAAACTCATCTGTACTTGGGGACCAAGTTATTAATTTACTTGTAAGTAAAACCTGAGATGAGCTCTTTTTGATGGTTTCAGTGCTTCATAAAATCATTATACTGTATTGTCTGCTATAATTTTTATTGCATGGTTGCAGCTTGCTCTACTTTCTAATATGCACCTTGCTAAACCTCTTCATCATGTCTATCTGATCCAGGTTCCAAAGCAATATAGTAAAGTCTGGGAGTTCCTAATCTTTTCATGTATCCCTTAAATCTACAATATCCAAAAGATAGTAATTTTCGTCACTGTGCATACACTGAAAATGTTTTTTTTCTTCATGTTCAAACACAAGTGCTGTGCTGCATGCAGGGGCTTTTTTGTAAAATGAAGAAGAAAATTGTCTAGATTTTCTACTGGTTTAAACTAGGAGCAGCTCATTTGAAGCTGATGGGATGGTACTGATTTATCCTAGTTGACAGTATGGCATGATATAATATAATATAATATAATATAATATAATATAATATAATATAATATAATACAATACAATACAATACAATACAATACAATACAATATAATATTCTGGAAAATACCCTTGAGCAAAATAATGATGGACCAAGTACTAGGGAACATTTGTTTTAAAGCACAACTCAATGTATGCATCAATATTTCATAATAATAGTTACATGATTCTATTATATATCTATTATTTTATATGCTTTAATAATCTGTATTCCCTAGTCATTACCAACTTTTGATAATTAGTGTCTTTGAAGCATTTTTTTGAGATCCTTATGGCACTGGTGCTAGCCAGTTACATCTATTTTGTTTTTCTGTGTGGTTTCTTTGAATAATTTCAGCAGTTTGAAAAATACCCTTTGATTGTCTGCCACAGCAGCCATGCAGCTAAAAGGCAAGGCAACAGAAACTATTATAATGCAGGAGGGGGAAATCACAGTGGTGGGCAAACAAAGTAGCACTCAGCCTCTAAACATTCAATGAAACCCTGGTGACAATTTTTTGACAAGTATTGTAACAAACGTTTTGAAATTTTATTTTGTTTGGCCATTGATAAAACTTTTCCTACATCTATGTTTCGGAGGAAATGGCAGCTTTGTAGACAAACCCTGGGAAACACTAGTTTTGTTTTTCCTTTTCCATGTCTTTCTCCAGAGTAACTAAACTTACAGTAAAGACACTTTCAAGATCCAAAGAGAGGTGATACATATATCTTAATCTTTTAACTCTTTTATTAAAGTCACACTTACCTTCCTGTGTTGTATTTGAGGGTCAGATTCGTGAGGCACAGTACATGGATATAAAATCTGGATTTATCTGTAAGAATATTTCAAAGTGCCAGCAAGTTAGGCTAAAATGAAACTCAAATGGAGTATAGAAAAAAGATGGAATCAGTGAATATTTTAACTGCATCACACTTCTATGAAAAGGACTTTTCAGTAAGCTTGTAGAAACTGAGAGTGTGAATGGAAATTCATGAACTCAGTATGCTTAGGAATTCATCCGAGTTTAGTGAGTTTATACAAAAACTCTTCTCATTATTAATAATTTTTATTATCTTTTTTAATAATGAAATTAAATCTTTGGAATGAAAGACTTTATAGACTAATTTAGACAGACGTGTCAAGAAGAGCTTGGGAAGAACTGATTCACGGTTGGAGGATGGATGTGGATCAACCTGCCTTTTGAGGTCCTTTCCAGACATTTCTGTTTGCCTTTGCTTGGAAAGCTGGAGAAAGCAGTAACAAACTCAAATTTCTGTCCTGAGTTAAGTGATGGGAGGACTCAGAGTAAAGGATTGCCATAAGTTCTGGATTTCTAGTTCCTACTTTCCTGTAATTTAGTGACTACATATGACTCATCATAAGTATTAGAATTTTCTATACTGTCGTTCAGTGAAATTATAATAAAATGAAATTAGTGTTCATCAAAAGTTTCCAAGTTCCTAATAAATTCAGTTGGTGCTTTAAAGACTTGAAAAAAATATCAACTATGGAAACAATCAATAGGGAATTAGAATACCATACACATCCACATCCATTAAAAAGTGGTTTCTTCTGTGACACATCTATTTTGTGGAAGATCTCTATCACACTAACTGGAATGAGATCTAGTTTTACTTCTTCTACAAGCAACAGGTTTGTTTTCCAGACACTTGCTAATCTACTTCTAAACCACAGAGGAATTTAAAGATCAGCAGTCTAACTGTTTTGAATATCAGCAAATCCCACTTTTTTATTTTTCAGGAGATAACAGAACGTTCACCTCTAATATTTATTGGAAAGCTCTAAAAATTTCCTCTGTTACAAAGGTTTTCTAATTGTTTGGAATTTTAAAAATGTTGTTGCATAATCTCTGTAGTGGTGTATTTTGCTTGGTTTATACCAATACATTGTTTGGCAGAATCATGTTTCTCATTAGCAGACAGGAAACTGTCCCTGTAAAGGAAAAAATTCTCTCCATCCACTATAAAGGCAGCATAGTGTTTCCAGTGGAGGCACAGATAAATTTGTACACCTAATGTTAGGTGATAGGGGCCCACACAAAACAACCTGATGTCTGTGACTTCTGTTGGAGTTATAAACCATGAATTTCCAATTGCTAAATGCTAAGCAATTGCTCTGAGCCATTGCATCAGCTCTTCAGAATTTGTGGTCTAGAGATAAAGAGGAAAAACTATCCTTTTGCTTGTCATGTCAGTATTCACATTTGAGCAACTTACAAGCACAGATTCTATACGTCACTGTTTTTAATTTTTTTTTTATTCTCTACAGCTGCCTCTTTGAAGGTGTAAGGGCCATTTAATGCCTGTACTTTACTAACAAATGGTTCTGTGAAAAACAGAAATTGTCAAGGGAAACAGTATGAACTCCTTTACTCCCTCTTTAGTTCTGTGTTGTAGCACTGTGTTTCATTTGTTACCTTACTGCACTTCACTGCAAAAGCTAATTACAGTTAAAATTAAGTTCTTTAGAGTGTGTCCTGCTGCCTTTTAGCTGCTAGACACGAAGAGGAGGCTGATTTCTGCATATTCACCTCTTGTTTAGAAGATTCATGTTTATCTAATGTGAAGTCAATATTATTGTCCTGAAAAGAGTTAGAGTATTGCTAACAATCCATCAGGGAGTGCTTCTTTATAGCACTGATGCTATGCTCTAGTGGCTCAGAAACCATTTAACACTGTTAAGATTTTGATCTACCTTGGTGCATTAACAGTCAAACCATCATTTATCTCTTCTTAAATGCTTAACAGTAAAATAGTTCACCGTGTTTAACAGTCAGATATTTTGTAAGTGGAGGGAAGGGAAAGAATGAAGTACTGATGGAAGGAATGGAAAAATACAGAAGAACCTGAACCAGACCCTCTAGGTCTCCTTCTTTGCAACACACACACACACGTGTGTATATATATATATATATATATATATAACATTTGATCATATATATTCATATATAGCATAGAATCAGGAGGTTTGTGTGGGCCCCTATCACCTAACATTAAGTGTACAAATTTATCTATGGCTAAGCTGGAAGCACTATGCTGCCTTTATAGTGGATGGAGAAAATTCAACCTCCAGCAAGTGACTTAGTTCAGGATGAGATGGAAACTGCTTTAAATTGCTCTTTTTTTTTTTTTTTTCTTTTTTTGAGTAGCTGTGATTACAGAATTTAACTTTCAGGTATCAAGTTAGGGCAGGTGAATGAAGGTCTGGAAGTCTGGTGTTTTCTCTGGCTTTGTGAGCATGGACAAGTCACTCAATTTTCTTTTTGCAATGGATGGTCAGCTGTATAACCATCCTCTTTGCATTGTTCTGTCAATAATATTAATATTCTCGCTTCTAAACCATTTATGAAACGTTACATGTATATATTTACATACGTATATATTTACATATGTATACATTTGCAAAAAGAAAAAAATAGGGAAGGAGTCAATAGGACATTTTTAGGAGTAAGAAAACAAGTTTTATACTAACAATGATATGTCTAAAGGCAGAAGACCTACAGAAATGTTTCCTGTGCTTTCCTGCACATGACAGAGTGAGGTGTGGCTGAAAATACAGAGATTTCGGAAGATTAATCTTTGTTGCAGAGCTTGGCAGAGTGTAAGAGGGGTGCATTCTATGTTCAGGAGCAGGTAAATCTCACAGCACAGCGTGGTGCCATTATGGCCCATTGGAGTGGCCATACCCTGACCCACCTTTCTCACAAATTCAGTTACCTGCTTTGGTCATCATTCCTTTGAAGAATGATTTGAAACACATTGGTCAGCTGTTGACCAACACAATTCTGCCTCTGTACACAGGTCCAGTTTTTCCACATCTGTTGATGTTGTGTACTTGTGAGGGGAGTTTGTATCAAGATTTACTGCAAGTGAAAAAGATGCAGGTATTTTAAAATTAACTCAATACTAATTTCTAAGCACTTCTGCCCATGTGATACCATTTTTTTCTGTTTTGTTTTGTTTTTAATTTACAATCTTCTTCATTTCCCCAAACTAGTAAAGAGATAAAATGCTCTTTGGTTTTGGTTGGTTGGTTGGTTTAGGGTTTTTTTTGTTTTTTTGTTTTTATTTTTTAAAATACAGCCGAGTTATTTTTTTCCTTTCTGTTCCAGTATGAGAAATCTAAGAAGCAATGAGGAGTAAGGCTTTGATTTTGATGCATTTCTCCCATTGTACCTTCTTCAATACCATTAGTATTACTTCTGCTTTCCTGAAATAGGTTTGTGTGAGATTAGAGTCAGTCTTCAGAGCTTTGTTTTAGACTCTTTTTTTTTTTTAAAGAGATTTTAACTTTACACTGCTTATTTTAGCTGTCTCCCATTTGTTTGTTCATTTTTCAGTCTGCTGCTTAAAAGTTTATCTAGGGTGGGGAGAGAAAAAATTACAATCAGCACACAACCTGCTCATGTTTCACTGAATAGTAATACCAAAGAAAAAAAGGTTATTTTTGGTAGCAAAAGAACTGCTACAAATAAAGAGATATTTTGTCTTTTTCCTGTTAGAAATGCATGAGTTTTTCTTCCAGTGGATAATACTGTCACATTTATTCTTTGATTTTAACAATGTCACATTCACAAGACAAGGTCATTTAACCTGTGTTTAGAAGGCAAACACATAAAGCTGCAAGATAGCATGTAATGCAAACTATTTTCAATTTGGGTTCAGGAATTAGAATGATAGAATGAATGAACTCCAGATTTGAAGAGCAAACATTTAATGTGGCATGTTCAGCATTGGCCAGCTTGATTAGATTAAATACCATATTTTCATGCAAGGTGTAAATATTGAACTATAGCTCCACACTGTTGATCGAAGCTGTTTGCTTGGCTGAGGTGATTAAATAAGGGTTAATAAATATAACCTCTGCTAAATCTTCTATAACCAAATTTATCTCTGAGCTTCACCTACCATAGAATTAATAACTAATGCTGCCAATTGCAAGACGGAATATTTAGGCACAGTATCTCTTGAACGGAGTGTTTGATATTTGCTCAGAGCAAGAGTTTTAATTGATTGACAGTCACAGCAAATGAATTAGTTCTCATTTGCTCATCTGGATGGAGAAAGAGGCAAGAACAGCTCAACCATCTCATTCATGTTATGCCAAAATCTCATACATGGATTACTAGTTGTGAGGCATCTTCTGCTGTGATGCGTTGTATAAAAAGGTACAGGACATTTGCAGATACATTGATGTCTTTGATCAAGTAGTACCTACTAATCTGGACAGAATTTATCATAAGACAAATAATGACATTAGAGTGATGGATGTATTATATCAAAGAAGATGATAAGCAAGTGCATACTAGTGCCACCTGAGGTAGGCAGAGATGGAATGTACTTCATGAGAGCTCAGCCCAGATTATATGATAAAAGAAAGAAGATAAATTTTACAGAATAAGCCAGCACATCCAGAATTTTGCAAAGTTTGTTTCAGAGCTTGCATTTCACTGCTTTGACTGGTGGCTGGTACTAACACTAAACTTAATAAAAAATCATGTGCAAGCTATTCTTCACCCTTGAGAGGGAAAAAATGAAACAATACAAGAGGGTATGCTTTATCTAAAAACCTTCAAAGTCCTTCTAGAGTTATTAAAAATTGTATGTCTACACCAATGCATTTTCAGTAAATAATTTTTCTTTCCTGTTCATGCAAAGTATTTTTGTGTGATAATTCTGGACATTTGAAAACCACAAAAACTTAAAAAAAATATTTTAAATATTAAAAAGTAGTGAGTAAGGAGTCCTGCCTGACAAGTAAGGAACCCACATCTGAAAATCAGAAGAATTTAGCAAACTTGCAAACAGATTTTTGCTCAGGTCATGTTGGAAATGCGATGTTAGATCCTGTCATGGAAAGTATGTTGAAATATGATGGTGAGGACTGTAAACATCTAGTAAACAAATGAATTACTTGTACAACTTTATCTCAGGATAAAATTACATACATATATGTCACATATGTATGTAGCATTGTATTTTCATACAATGTATGAAAATATCCTTATAAAAAGGGACTGATCTAATGATTTTTAGCTGATGAGAACCCCTCCAACTGCACCCACTCACTGCATTTCTTGTTCCAGCATGTACCTTTTGCTTCAATTTGCACGTGCTGCCCTGGTGTGTTTTGGTACCAAGGCTGGTGTCAGCATGTGTGTTGTTATGTGCTGGAGAGAATAATGCTTAGGAAGAGGTTACAAAGGGTGAGGAAGTTTTCATGAATGTCAAAGTTGCCCCTGGTTACCTAATCTGTGTAAAAAACAGAGTATTGATGTGGCAAATGTGGATTGTTTCCTCCTTAATAAACCAGAGAAAACTGAAACATATAGTCATGCTGTGAGACTGAGGTACTGCTAACTCAGTCTCTATGGAAGGATCAAAAATTGCTCCCTGACCCTAGAGGATTTCTTAAACCCAGATCTGAAAAAGATGCCCTCCCACTCATTGCAAACTTCTTATTTTTAAAAAAATGGTCGGATTCAGTATTAATCCTTGCTTAAAGGATCTTCTAAGAAAAAAAACAAACAAAAAAACAATCCAGAATGTCACACTCTTCCTTCAAATGTTAGCAATACTGTTTCTACCTGAGCATGGTATTAGAACAGTTATTATGACCAATTATTGTTATGCTGTCAGATATTAATATAAAGTATCACGTGGGACAAGCAGTGTAACTATGAGAGAAGTGAGTTCTGTTATTACAGCAGATTGCTTCTTACATCCTGCTGCTGTCTCTGATGATGTTGAAGTTAGAGATATTTTGCCTTGCTCTTATAAACCTAATACCTCACGAGTCAGAAATATTTATTGGGTTTTAGATAGGAGAATACACTACATGTCTATGATTCAGCTATGACAAGCCTGGAAAGGAAAGAGGGAGAGATGAGGCACAAAGGTTGAATGGGTCTGTGCAAACTCAGCAGCTTGCTAAGGCAACGATGTGTAGCTTGGCCAAACAAAGCCAGCCAGGCACAGCACAAAGCATGTGCTGTAAAGCCAGAATTTTAACTGAGAAAATCTGGCACCCAGGACATGGTGTTATTCACAGAAAGACAAGCAGTTACAGTGTGAAAAGCCTGCAACAAAAGCTTTATTTTCTGCATCCAGCAGGTTGTCAAAACTGAGGTTTTGACAAACAAACCAACATAGGTTGGCCTGAGCCTGTCTGGAAGAGGACAGAGATATTGCAGGGTTAGCTGGGGCTGTGATGCTGGAGCTATGAGATCAAATGGGGAAGAGTAGGTATAAGAGGAAAGGCCAGGAAAATAAGTTAAGGAATTGTATTCATGAAGCAGCACATGCAGCTGCCAAGCTGTGTGAACTCTTCTGCAGTGACACACAAAATGGTGTGAGAATCAAACTGGCACCCTGGTGCTGGCAAACTGGACAGGAACAACCTTAGTGCTAATGGTACTTTTGATCCACCCTAAGGAACATCAGTGAATGTGACAAAAAGATGCAGGCCAAGGAATAGAGATTTGTGTTAATTAAAAAAAGAAAGGAAAGAGAGAGATTGACAAAAACCAAACCAAAACCCAAAACCAGCCTGCCCAACATAACTACAGTTTTTCAGGTTTTAAAAAGTTTTCATAAGATTCTTTAACCTAAAAGAGCAAGTCACAGAATGACACAGTATTTCTGTATGCACGAGAAAGAAATATCAAAGAACTAGGTAGAGGAAATATCTTTTCTTATAATTCTTTTTAAAAAGGAGAATTGTGATTATATTTACAAAAGAGCAGTTTTCAGTGCACACAAATTCAATAGAACAAGAAGAAAGTCTTAGCAGCTAGCCTGTGTTATTATAATGAGATGGAAATTACTATATTTAGCATATGCACCTAATAATTCAGAGGGTGTTTGTCTTTGATGAGACCTTCAGGGCAATTTCACAGGAAAGGTGGAATATTTCTGTCACATTAGAGGACTTCATCTGCACTTCATTCACTGAAAAATGTAAAGATGAAAAACTATCCTGCAATCAAAGAAAGAAAGATAAAAGATTTAGATAATGGAACTAAAGCTTGTGGGTTGCCAGAGAGACTAGATTCTTTATGAAAAGGATTGTAGTTAATTCCTTCAGACACAGTTCATATTTCTGGCAAGCCAGCCAAACATAACAGGTACATAAGTGTAAATGAATGTGCAGCTGGACATGATACAGGCACACACATAGCCACACACAAGCATACATGAGCACTTGTGATAAATAGCATGTACAAGTGCATTGTAATAATTAAGTATTTTTACCAGCTTTTTGCTAAATTCTGAGCATGATTCAAATCTAACATAAAGGATTAACATTATCAGTCTAAGATCCCTTTTTGTACAGCAGGATATGCTCTGTTCACTGCCTAAATTCCAAGTTAATGTTATGATTTTTGTGTTCATTCAAAAATTTAACAAGATCTGTGAAAATAAAGTTTTCTGAAGCAATGAGAGACCTTCCCACTACCTTCACTTTCCAAAAAGAGTGCTGGATTATGCATGTAAAGTTCACCAGGACTGAATCCTCACAATATTTGGCACTGCTGACAGTGGAACCTCACTCTGTATTGCCTTACACAGGAAAACACAACTCCAGAGACTCCTGATCTGGCCGTCAGTTTTAGGTATCTTGGAGGCTGTCACTGCCTTATTTTCTTTAGATTTTTGCCTGTGACAAAGAAGACTCTCCATTCCCTTTAGGTATGTTTGAACTACTTTAAAAATAGGAAATAAACCCAAATCTATTTCAGCAAAGAAAAGGGTTGAGGTTTTTTCGTGCCTGGATACATATTTTAGGGTACCTTGTGTGACAGTCATTAATACCTCATATTCTCTGAGGTATCCTTCCATGCTGGAAATCATGGAGCCAATTCAACTGCTGGGCCATTTATGGTGAAGACAAGATACTTATGAGCAGGTCTCTTGCTCACAGCTGGTGCTAACAGAATTTTACTGCATCTTTCTTGACACACCAATGCCTTTCTTCTTTACAATTTTTATTTAGAGACATACATTCATGTGGCTTTGATTAGAGCTGCACATTTGTGAGATTGCAGATGAAAGATTTGAGGGGATTGCATGAGGCTTTTTTCAACAAGTAAAAAGTCTTTGAAGTGGGGATTCTTCCTTCTAAGTTTTCCTTCCTGTCTGTGCAGTAAACAAAATGACAGTGTAACCTCACCCCTGTGCCTTCCAAGAGGGTGATATATGCACTACTGCCTTTCTTCATATCTTTATTCTACCTTGGATGTATAATAAGTAGCAACTCTACCACATTTTTAATAGATTGGGTTACTTGTTACTTAGTCTTTGCAGAAAGCAGGGATGGTATATGAAATAGTGACAAATTTGATACTCAGAACAAATTTTCTTTCCTGCAAAAAGGGAAGATTAAACTTCATTTGGTTTGGACTGAAAAAAAGTACAGAATTAGTGTAGTTCCAGATTCATAAAGGAGAGACAACAGCAAGTCATAAAGATTGCATGCATTACATATAATTATTTTTTTTGCAAACATTGTAAAGAGAGGAAACAGAATATTACATTATTTCTTCATTTTCCTCCAACTAACATTTTATTAAATCTTTTATGATTCTAGCAACTACATACCTCTCACCAAACACTGTAATTACCCTACACCTAGTCATTGTCTATGTAATTATATATGGCAAATCCCAAGATATGCTGTGAAATGTAAGTTTATCTTTTGTAGTTTATACTTTTGATGTATTCTGCATCTTTTTCTTCCTGAGAGGCTGATCACCAGTGTCAGTAAACTACTGTCCTCCAGTACTCTTTTCAATCAGCATTTTTTTACATTTAAATCTCTATTTTTCCTTTTGAAACCTTGAGCCTCTAATTTTTGCTCTTTTGGTAAAGTCATTTTTGTCTGTCTCTTGCCTTCTCTTGTGGGGTTCTAGCTCATGTTCTTTCTCACACTTTGACAGAAGTTCTCTCACTTTTCTCCAGTCTGCTGTGCTTTCCTGGGCTATGGGGCACACGCAACTCAGACACTGGGCTCAGGGTTAGCTGGCACCATCTTTCAACCCATTCATGCTGAATGACAAGATGCAGGCTCGTATTTATCTTTTGCTTTGTTGGACTTGATACTATGTCTTCTTGCTTCTCCTGTGAGACATGCATATTGATGAAGCAGCATGTGTAGAAATATCTCCTCCCTCTTGGGTTTTTGAAGCCTATTTCTGGGAGAAGATACTGAGTTGTGAATCCTGGCTGAAGGCAACATCTTTCCTCAAATCTGAGCATCTTATTACTTGTAGGGTGTGCCCTTTTTTTTTTACATTTTCTACTGTTGAGCTCAGGCCATCCACTGCTCAACTTGCTGACCTCTGCGTGTCACATTTGGAGGCTGGGCAGATGCATGCATGTTGTAGACAGAGCCCCAGTGTTCACTCTGCCTTGGGACCCCGGTAGGCATCAACCCCCAGCAGTCCTGAGCACAGTCATTCAAGATCCTTCCTCGGAATGTCTAACCCTGAACTAAGTATGCACTGAACTGAATAGGCATGCTAGTAATATTTGGGTACTGAACGTCTTGGCTCTTGGTATGCAAATGTAGAACATGAATATATGTGTGTTTTGACACACACATTTTGTGGCATGTGTGCCTGCACTCAATGGTTTGGTCCAGTGTTGTGCTACATCACAGTGGCAATAGAGAAATAGCTCAGGCAATAGCAGGAGGTTTCCAATTCAAACTAAATTACAATTATAAGCCTGCAATGATCTTCATGGAGCTTGGGCTCCTTTATTAAGTACCCACTTAAATTTACACCATGCTAATAATCTATTTGCTCAGCTTGAGATTCTCCACAATGAGGAAAAAATGTATTACAAAAATCTTTATTCTAATTTACTCTAACGGTTTTCAGAAACTGCTGGAATCTTACAGGTATGATCCAAAATAAATTGCAGAGCCTGCCACTGCTAATAATGTGCTGGGAACACTCAAATATAGATTTAATTTAGGGTCTCAGTTGGCTGCTAAGCAATTTTAATACTCTGGGATAAGAAAGACTAAATTCCATACTGTTACTGAAAAAAGATTTGTGAGCAGCCTCTTTGTTCACTAGTACTCATCTATGGGAAGTAAAAAAACCCTATCAGTAGACAGACAAGGATGGGAAGGGCTGCCATAGTCTGATGTGTTAGAACAATGAAAACTACATCTTCCTCCACAGCTGCTTGATGTGCACTGTGTTTTTGCAATGAAACTGGTTTTGTCTTTCTTGCCAAGCAAAATTGTTCTGAGGTAAGACTTTTCAGGTTAAATTTGAAAATAGTTGTGTAAAAGCTCTAAATTTTATAAGGAGAATGCTACAACTACATGGATTGAGGAAAATGCTTCAATATTTAGTTTGCAATGTTTTTACATCTTAGAATGTAGGATAACTTCTTTACAAACAAGATAAAGGTTAAATGAAAACTTTAAAATTATTTAAATTACTAAAAAAAATCACTAATCTTAATTTCTTATGGATTTTTTCCTCAGAATGTTTTAAAATTTTGGCTATTTTATCCTAGTATCATAGATGGCTTCAGAATGCTCCAGCTTTTCTACATGATTTTTCTTTTAGCTATTGCTCCTGTGCCACATGAACATATCTATTAAATCTACACATTATCTATTTCCTACCAGTCTTAAGGATGGTTTCTATCCTGATTTCTGTTTCATGGTAAGGGTTTCTTCTTTAGGACTTCATTTTAGAGATGGACTCATTAAACTCAGATATATAAACTGAATGAAGTCAAAAGCTCCTTGTTAAGGCAGCTGGAAGAGAAAACAAAATAAGTGGGAAGTGGAGCAGGGAGAAAATGAAATTCAATAAGACAGAGTACAAAGTCATCTACTTAGGGACTAGTAGGAATTACTGCTGTAAGCTGGTAGCTTATCTTTTGGAAACAATATAGAAAGGGAAAGTGAGTGGATCAGTGGATCATTGTATAGACATACAGGTGTATTAAAGTCATTGTACAAGGAGCCAGTGAGACCTCATATTGATGTAGGGTACCACTGTCACTGCTGGAACTCAGGAAAGATGACTTCTAACCTGAACCCATTGAGGAAGAACTACGAGGATGATCAGAATAGAGATGACAGAGAAATAGCTTTTTTAATGTAGAAAAATGAAAAATATACTAGGTTTAGAGGTGGGTATTAGTTGACTTATCAAAGAAGTGGTCACCATATAGCAAAAAGAGTTTTTTGATTGAAAAAACACCGGAACAAGAATGCTTGAACTGTTTGGCTAAATTTAAGATGCACTCCTGAAACTTTTGTCATCATCATCAGGGAACCAAAGGCCTCAAGTAGTGTCTTATTCTGTGATGTTCTGAGATGGCTCTTGATCCAAGCAGTAGGACTGTGTAATTTTGTTCCTTGTTCAATAAGATCCAGGATTTGCTGTGCCAAAGCTACTGCAGTTGTTATGCAAAAGTACCAGTACAACCATAAAGTCTACACTTTTCAGTATAATGAATCAGTTATTAACACATCATGGTATTTCCTTTATTCCAGAGAGATGTGTCAGATACTTTCATCCTTTCCTCAAGAAGCTAGTAGTGCTTTGTCTTTAATGAAAAATAAGTTTCCAGTGTAATGCCCTGTCTAGTCCTTTCACAGTAGCAAACAATTTTGTCTCTTTTCAAATTCAACTCATTTGCCCTACATCAAAGCAGGACTTTTCAGTCAATGAAAGGCATGTAGGGGACAGATCTGCCAGCCATCTGCTAAACTTGTGTCTGGTCCTTAATACAGGCTTTGCCTGTATTTTCAGGCAAACATGTTTTCATTGCCTTTGTCTATTTTAAGGCAATGAAAACACATGTATATGTGAGCCTTTCAGTGTTTAAAGGGGGCCTTATAAGAAAGATGGGGACAAACTTTTTAGCAGGGCCTGTATTAGTAAGACAAGGAGTGATCACTCTAAATTGAAAGAGGGTAGATTTAGACTAGATATTAGGAAGAAATTTTTTACAGTCAGGGTGGTGAAACACTGGAGCAGGTTGCCCAGAAAAGTGGTAAATGCCTCATCCCTGGAAACATTCAAGGTCAGGTTCACTGGGGCTTAGCAACATGATCTTGTTCAAGACATACCTGCTTGTTGCAGGGGTTTTGGACTAGATGACTTTTAAAGGTCCCTTTCCCCACAAAACTTTCTATGATTCTATGATTCTGTGATATTCTCTGCTTTCTGTGGCAACATATACATATGTGTGTGTGTATATATTCTTTTCTTCCAGACACGTATCTTCACAAACACCTTCACTGCTGGACAGCTATGAGTGAAAAGCATCATCAGTTTCCATTTCTTGACCATCCAGAGGTCAGGAATGAAGAGAGACCCTCCCTGTCTGCAGTGTCTAACAAATCCTAGGCAGGGAAATTCCCCTCTCACAGCTGACTGTGCTCAGCACTGTGCAGCAACAGAGAATTCCCATGCTTTTTCCCCCATTATTTGAAAGGAGCCCCCAGTCAGTCCCCTACAGCCTTCTTGCTATGTCTTGCTTGTCTATTAAGACTTCCAGGGGAAAGAGAAAAGGAGAGTACCATGGCTTATTTTTGCTACTAAGGATACTAGACACAAAATGGTAAAATGCATATCAGTCTTCCCAGCTTGTAGGTGTTGGTTTTTGGTAGGTTTCCAAATATTTAATAATGGTTTTTGCACAAAGGTTCAATCTTGGCACATTTGGTGGGGTGAATTTTAAAGAAAGCTCATAATTCAGGGGAAAAAGTAAAGGAGGATGTTAAAGTACTTTAGAGACGAGTATTTGGTACATGTTGGTGTTCTAATTAATCTTTTTAAAAATGTAACAATTTTTAAAGCCAAACCATTTATTTTTAACTGAAATACTCCATGTTACTTTCTTTCTGCTGTGTTAAGCAAGCAGGCTCCACTGGGCCATGAAGTAACACAAAGGAAACAAATGAGAATAGAAACCATAGAATTCTTTTGGTTGCAAAAGACCTCTAAGATCATTGAGTCCAAGCATTAACCCAGCACTCCCAAACCATGTCCCTCAACACCCCATCTACACATCTTTTAGATCCTTCCAGGGATGGTGACTCTACCACTTCCTTTGGTAGCCTGTGACAGGGTCTGAAAACCTTTTGGGTGAAAAAACTGTTCCTAATACCCAATCTAAACCTCACCTGGCACAACCTGAGGCCATTTTGTCTTGTTCCATCACTTATTTCTTGGGAAAAGGGACTGCCCTGCCCTCAGTCCAACCTCCTTTCAGGTAATTGTAGAGAGTGAGAAGGTCTCTCCTGAGCCTCCTTTTTTCCAGGCCAACCACCCCCAGCAACTCCTTCTAAGATTTGTTCTCCAGGCTCTTCCCCAGCTTTGTCTTTTCCACAGAAAGAATTCTTGGGTCACACCATTCTTTTAATCTCCTGGAGTTTACCCTGCAAACACAGTGCAATGTATGAGCATGTTTTAAAATGCATCCTGTGTAAAGGAGGAGTGTCTCTTCTGTTTACCCTTAGTGACACAAACAATGCAAGATCGAAAAATGTCTGGAGGCTGTCCCCAGTAATCAGCTTTTCTGTGGCACCTGATAACTCTCACAGAGAAACAAATGAATACCATGTCATGCACATGTATTTGGCAATTAATATCACATGATTAGATTGCAAGCAGTAACCACTGCTTTCTCTTCCTTCCTTTATTTCATGACAGCAGTATCCAGAAGTGAGCAATGCACACCTCCACAGCCTTGTGGCAAGATAATAACAAGCTGATTACTCATTTGGGTTGGCCCTGTGGAGTGTCATTAGCTGCTGCTGAAAAGGTAACATTTCCTACTGACACTCTAGTGTTTTGAATTCTTAATGTAATGGCATTCTGGAAGCTCAGACTGTGCTGAATGTAACAGTTTTACATCTAGCTGCAACTGGCTTTGAGAAGAATTACTACCTCCTTTCTAACAAATATGTTAAGAAAGATTATACACTTGGTGAAATTATGTGTTACTCATACTTCAATGCTATATTATGGGAAATGCCATGAATCAAATATATAGTAAATCAGCCCTGTTAACTTGTTAGTTACATATTGAATGTTGCATCATGCAACTGTCATGCAAGTGTCTTACCTATTCCATTATGCTACTCAGTGCTAAAAAGACCCAAACATTCCAGGCTGTGAGCCTCACAACAGATAACTTTGTGTTAACTTTCTTATTGGAAAACTTTGCAATGAACATTGTTTGCAAGACACGGGTTCATCTGTGAGCTCCTGTATCCTGACACTGTGATTTCTTCCTTAAAAAGCTAACTCAAAGCCCACCTACTGATGGTGATCAAAAAAAGCAAATCCAGCTTTGAAAACTGTGTTGTATCCAAGAGAACAAAGAAAACAAAGCGTCACTTTCTTGGTCACTTCTAAGAAACCAAACATTGCAGAGGAGAGAACTCAGGTCTGTAAACTCATAACTTGTGAACTGGCTGCTGGGCTAAAAGTCAGCATTTCCCTAAGGCCTTTTATAACATATTTTAGTATAACTAATATAGGAAGCACTAAGTGCTGCTCTCATGCCCCTTTATTTCTGTTAGTTTCATAAAACCATCACATCATAGGATAATTCAGACTGGAAGGGATCTCAGGTGGATCAGAGTCTCTAGTCTTGAGAGAGCTTCTCTTGCTTTGTAGGAACAGATCTCCAGCCCACTTCTCAAAGCAAGTTGCTCTTCATCTGGCCTGGGCTTGAAACCTGTCAGGAATGGAGATGGCACAGTCTTTCTGGGCAGCCTGTTCCACAGCCTAAACATCTTCACATGAGAATTACTTTTTTTTCCTTTCATGTAGATTCACTTCCACATAGTTTCTTTTGTAAAACCAAATTTTAAATCTTCTTAGAGCCTGAGAATGTAAGAGAATGGGGAAATAGAAGCATCCAAACTAGCATTCCTTAAAAAAATGTCAGTACATAAAAGCATATTCAAGGTTGAAATGCTCTGTAAATATTTTTGTGGGGTTCAACAAATTCAAGTATATTGACCTGAAACAAACAACCCCATACAAAGTACTTGTATGTTTTTTGAAATTTGTTTTGTGTCTGAATTTGAATGCTATATTTTCTTCAGTTTTGGACAGATTTGACCAAACTATTTACATTTCTCTATCACTGTGAACTGCCTTTGGGCCAACCCATTTGGACTGGACATTTGGGAAAACATTCTTAGTGACAAAACACTTTGTTTCTTCAGAACCAGTCATTTTGTTAAAAAATTTAAATAGTTGGAAAATGTAGTGTAACAGTGTAGCAGCAAGTTGGATCACTGCTATCTCATTTTATTAAATCTGATTTTTTTTTCATTAACACAACCTTTATCTGAAATATTCCTAAATTTTTAGCCCCTTTTCTGTGTTATTAGGCTGCCTTTTAAGCTGAGGTAACACAGAAAGAAAACACCACCTTCAAACAGAACCAAGAAATTAATGCTTCACCCTGATATAAGCTTAATTTTAAGAAATATAATAATTTATTGATTCTTCCATTTTTGAGCAGATACAATCGATGGATATAATTTTGCAGAAAAGGTGGAAAGCTGTTTTTGTATACAGTGTATTTCGTTGCAATCCATTGAAAACTGTCTCAGAAAGCCAGTATTTCAAGTATTGTGCAGCATATCATCATTACTTTAGAAAGGATTCATCATACTGCTCAGATGAAAAATTCACACTGAACAGACAGTATTTAATGAGTAAATCAATAATGTTCATTTCAAGAAAAAATTAAGTACAGAATATAGCTAGGGAAGATAATAAAACAAGATCAAATACTAACTCTCAGAACTGATGACCCATTAGGGATAATGCAATTCACTGCAATATCAAGCTGAAGTATATTAGGAAACCTACATCATAAAATTTGCTGTGTAAGTGCAAATTCAATCTAATTTGTCATATGATTAAAACTCAGAGAGAAAGGAATTCTACTATAATGTAAAATAACAATACTTCAGCAGAGCTACACTGGATAAGAAGAATAAGCATAAAAGATTGATGCTCATTATCAATAAATTACTCTATAAATATACCCTATTTGCAAGGAAGAAATATACAGGTCTGCTCTCAACCACAGTTCTGCATAAAGATATGCTTGGTATGATTTAGCTTAGAAATAGAGTTTGTTGCAAACACCAGGTCTTCAGGTAAGTGCTTCTTTTTTTTTATCATCTGTGTTGCAGTACCTTTGGAGAACTGCACTTTGGGAAAGTGGGAGAAGGAGGTTTCATTTCACGTGGGATTTGTCCTGGATATCCTAACCTGCAAAAAACTTTCCACCTCTCTGAACAACAACAAAAATGTAGAGGAAGAACAGTGAAAATTTCTGAGTCGTTTAATTAAATCATTAAAATAATTGGGTAGTAGAGGCGATTTCATAAGTGCAAAAAACTTTTTTTTTTTTAGCTGTAAAGACTTGTAATAGGAGAATTAGCCAGTGCACAGCCTGGCTGTGTAGGATATGATAAAGAGAACTGACTGTTAGACGTTCATGTTCATTTCATGTTTCTTGCATGTGATTTCTTACATGGCTTGAAGTGAAAATTCATTTTAGTTTATATGGGTCTACTCATGTCTGCTGGTGCATACGCTTCCTTTGTCTTATCACTTGCAAGTCAGCTGAGAAATACAACTATGAATATTTCTGGGTAGAGAAAAAAGACAATCTATTCACAAGTAGGGAAGAGTTCAAATTGCTCCCAAGAGCAATTGGAAACTGATGCAATAGTAACCTCCAAAAATGTAAGAATCTATTGATGTGTCTCATGGAGAACATGATAAATGCTGACAGTGTAATTCCTAAAACCAAACCATTATATAAATCACACTCAGTGTGTAGTAGCACTACCCTGCTGCTGCTGAAGAACAAGGGTTCAATTGGTGTCCATGTGCACCTATGTTAGCTGAGTACATCAGATACTTATGATGATGTCATTTTTTGAGCATCCGCCATTTGCTTACTGCTGCACTAATGTGTAGGTGTCTTGGCTAAGATAATTGACCCATTTATGATTTTCTTATTTCCACTTCTATTCTTAAAATGTTGGAAATAAAGGTAAGCTGCATGCTGGGATCTCATCTTTTGCATACCTGAGGTTTCAGTGTTTGGCTCTTCAGGTTGGGAACCCCCAACTTATCAACAGGGATAAGCTTTTTGTCTTATAGCCCTGTGATCTGGGACAAGTAAAACAACAGCTATTGTCAATGGCTGCCTTATATTCTGGTTGCATTTTGAGGTGGGCTGACATACAGTAAAAAGGCAAAAGGAAGAGGAGTGCTATCACATTGTGAAATTTAGCATAATAATAATTTGTCTTCTCTTTCATACAAACTCCTTGGGTTGGACCTTGGGAAGGAAGGAAATCTAGTATGGTCCTAGTTTCCCATCCTATGGCTGCAAGTCAGATGCTGGCTGGGAATGTAAGTTCTCAAGGACTGTGCTTGTTTGCAGCATGACTTTATTTTTGGGAAAGCGAAGCCATGAGTTACTCTGAGTATGTGTGGCAAGGGAGGTAAGCCAACCCAATCACCAAATTCAAGCCACAGAGAGGAAGTGGAGAGGATCAGTGCCTCAAATTATTAGCTTATTTTCAGTTAAAGTGGTAACCCTTGATAGTTAGACAAGAATAACTGGTTTGTTCCTTGAAATACAAAACATGTGAAAGGATCAAAAGAGAAGTTGCAAAATTCCCAGAGTAATGGGATGAGTTGGAGGGAACCAAAACATAGAGGATAAAACATTTTACTCTTCTGTGCATAGTACAGCTGTATGCAACACTTATAAACAAAGATAATAACAAATATTTTTCTCTTACTCCTCAGAGTTGCAATTTTTATATGTTCTCCCACTCTCAGTTGTTGCTCCAAGCTAATCTGGTTATCTCAGTCTTGTGTAAAGCATTACATTTTCTGTTTTGGCAAGCCTCAGATGACCTTTTTGATATCATTTGCGTTTAAATATTTGTTTATTTGAAGAAGCTTGGAATAAATGGGACTCTGTTTTAGTAGCAAGTGATACTATGACAATAATTTAGCTATAGAAAATAAGTAATAAAAATATGGGATTTGAGTGACAGTGCAAAGTTCACACGGTAAGTTTTTTTCAAATGTAACACTAAAGGATTCTCCTGGAAATTTTTCTAGGCACTGATTCTTGTAATAATTGCTCACCTGCAGAAGTCATTAAGTGACTATAACGGCCTATAGTTACATTGTAACAGGAGTGCACGAAAGGATTAATTAGAGCATATTATACAAGTAATGGCACCTTTGCCTATTGATGAAAGCTATAATCATGTTTACAGTTGACACTTTCACTTTTAATTTTATGACTTCTGTTAGTGTGTTCTCTGCAAAACACAAAGAAAAATCACCTTTTATATAAAATAGGCTTTTAGCCTTTTCAACTGTAAGATCCCTTTACTCTGTTTACTGTTGGCAAAATCTTTATGTCTATTATTTAATGTACACTCTTTCTTTTTAATTAAATGGAATGACCAGCAGGATTTTAATTCATATTTTTCAAGTTTAGTCTCGCACTCTTTCTTAGCAAATTAACAACTAATTCCTATTTTAGCCTGCTTTCCCTCAGGAAGTAAGGGCTAAATAAACACTTCATCTTCCCACCTTAAAACATTGACTCTGGCCCACTACAATAGATGGTAAATTTCAAAATAACTTAACAGAAGAGTCGGGAAGTTCAAGAATTCTTTTTTTTCACAAATTTCAAGGACTTCATTTAGTCTGTTTCTCCTCTTTGAAACACAGATATGTTCTATCTTCAGTCACGGGAAGACTTAGTCACATTTTTTCTCACATCTGTAGGTATTGCTCTGAAGAAATATCCTGTGAAGGTTTTTTATTATTATTGAACTGGCTTCCTACAGGCATGAGGTTTGCATAACCATTCTGTGTTTCTGTGCATCACCTGTTAATACTTTCAAACCTGTGTCTCCTGTGTGATCAGTTCAGCTCTAAGTTGTCCTTGTTGCCTGGGCTCAGCTCTGCCTTTTGTCATAATGGAAGCATAACCTTCCTTACAGTTGTGAGTGTTGAAAGGGTCCTGGGAAAGCACTGTCTGGAGGCAGCCAAGCCATGAGTATAGGTGAAAATGAATAGAGAATATGCATAATAGGAATATGGGATACGTATGAACCTATTCCTTAAGAGGATTTTGTGATGTGCAACCAGAGGAGGCCCCAGTTAGAAACAAAAGGCTTTTTTTCACTCCCAAACTGCATTAATCTGTTCTGAAAATTTGCAGTTCACAATGTTCATGCTATTTTTATGATATTTTAAAAGATATGATTGTTGTTATCAAAATGATAATATGAAACTAAGGGCTGAACTCTCAAATTTAACTTCTTATAGGTCCTGTAAATATCAATGGCAGTCTGTGACAGAAAACCGAAGGACAGGTTTTCACCATCTCTTTTGAGGTTGTTTGGAGAAGCCTGGAAATCTTTTTTGTTGAACACGGGGTCCCTCTCACATGTCTCTAAGAAGCCTCTGCTGATGAAGGTGAGTCCTTATTCACCATACAGGGTAAGAGCAGTCCTCAGACATTACAGTTAGAGCAAGCAGGTCAAAATGCTACTGAAAAATTTTCACTTTCATCTTTCTATTATTTTGGTGTAACTGTTCTCTGCTGACTAGAAACATTATCAGTCCAGTGAGGGGGTTGTTGGGGTGTTTTTATGTCTCAACAAATATTCAGTTCAAACATCCTTAATTTCCTTAGAAGCCAGTGGAACATGAGGACACTACTTCTCATTGGTGGCTATCAGCTGTTTACATGTCTGCTTATTGTCCAATGTAAATGGATACTTAAAATTTAGTTTGCCTTTAATTTAAAACAAAGTGAAAGATTAGGAATTCCATTGAAACAAAGAACTCACCAAGTGCTCTTAAATGTCATTTATACTTTCTAAAAATGTTTCTGCAGATCATTATGTCTTACCTTTTGTTTTTAAATTAACAAGTCCTACTAAGCTCAATCAACTCAGAAGTTATAGAAAAGAATAATGTAGTTTTTATTAAAGGACAAGACTCTGCAAAGTCATCTAAGAGAATCAAGTGATCATTTGAAATGAAATAAAAACAGTTATGATTTGAGATAAAATTCTGGTTATAATTTAGTTTGGTCTTAGAAGGACTTTATACAAAAAGCTGATTACTGGCATAGAGATTACTGTTAATAGAGATGAAAATGCTATATAAGTTGAAAAACTGACTTTTCAACAAGACTTTGTCATTTTCTTGGTTCAAAGTACAATGGACATACAAACAAAAGCAAAATAATAGTAAAAATATTCTGAGCTTGGAGAAGCTGTTAAAATTGACCTGATCATGAGAAAAGTTATCATCTTTGCCAAGCCACATTTTAGCAAAAATAATTGCATCATTAACATTTCTGAAAGTTTCTATTTCCAGCACAAAATGCATCCTTTTAATTCATAAAAATGAAAGAAATAACAGAATGGCCATTCTAGAATATCTTCTCTGCATTCCCTTTATACTGGCCTTAACCTGGACATAAGAACATCAGTTTAGGATGGTCAATATCGATCTTCTATCTTTCATTTATCTAAATACTGGGTATAAAATCATGCAACTTTTTAGTTTTGCAGTGTTAGAAAAGATACTAAGGCTCATAATCTGCATTTTTATTTGGACAGATAAAATCTATGTGACTCTGCCAGCACTGAGCTGTCTGTAAGGAGCAGGAGATTTCAAATACCTCTTCTCATTCTTTTTGTAAGATTTCAACAATAAACTACTGAGATCAGTGATAAGGAGCAATCAGAAAATATTAGCTGAATATAAGCACGTTCCTCAAAGTTATATACACAGAGAGACCACAATCTTTAATCAATAGAAGTCTGAATTAGGGTTTAGCAGCTACGCACAGTCCTCTGTTTTTCATGTCTTCACCTAGCTTGATATGTAGCTGCTACATCATTGCTTCTCAATGCTTCAAATAAGGAGATATTGGCCTTTTGCACTGTAAATATGGAAAAATCATAAAAACCCCCACATGAGAGCTGTTGGAACTAATTATTACTTTTATTGATATGTTCTGCTCTTAGAGCATCAATTACGTTGTAGTCCGCTGCATTTCTACATGATTCCTCCCTGTCAAAAGAAATAGTTGGAATAGCTTCTTCCATCCTTTGTCTCTTCTAGATAAAGTGAGCCTTTTATTTTCCATTGTTTTAATATCAGAATTTTTAATAAATATGAAGACAGTTTCCACCTTTCTATCCTACTCAGATTTTTTATTTTGTCAGATGATGAGTCCTCCAAATCTTAAAAAAGATTGATTTTCTGATAAAACTATGCATTTTTACCGTAATTCTGAAATAATTTTTTATCCTTTGTTTAATAACTTTGAAAAATTATGAAATCATTTGTAATTGTTCACATTTTATCAGAGTCCTATTGTATTTGGGCATTAAATGATGTGCTATTAAAGAATATTTTTTACAGATTCATGTGCACACTGTGGGAAAGTGTCTCTTAATGGATAACTTTTTCATATCAGTGCTAAAAGAAGTTAAATAATCTCATTTTTCCATTTTCAGGTTTCTTCCAGAAATTAATTTTAAACAACATTATAAGTAAATGGAATATTTAAAGCCTCTTACTGGTATTATGTCTCCCCAGGATGAATATGTGTGAGAACATGGGAGAAGAAGAGAAAATTAATAAATTATCTCTCCAATAATCTAAAAATGAATGAGTTCGTGCATTTTTAAAAAAATTTCTTCTATTCTATGCATGTGGAAAGGTTATTTATAGCTATGAATACAGGAATGTTGTTTGAAGCATGTTGAGTAATGTGAAATGACAAATGCCTGCTACAGAGTCAGGTCAGAGCACAGGGACAGTGTGAAGAGGAGCTGTGGATGGAGGTGAAGGAGAGGCTTGAAAGAGATCCCTGTTTTTTCAAGTAGGGGGGATTCTGGAATGGCAGCATGGAAGAGAAACATAAAATCTACTGTCCATTCTAAGTTCTGTCAATTAGATGGTTATTATTTAAGGTAGTTGATCAAAAAATACCAACAACTCTCCATGCCTCAGTTTCTCCATCCATAAAATAGTACAAATGTCTGCATCCAATTCTTCATTCACCCCTGTCAGTAAATTGCTGCTGACCACTGATTGTGATGATCAAATATACAAGGTACTATGAGGTATAATTCTGTATGTCATTTGTTCATGACAACATAATACAATTTTAAGAATGTCTCCTTTTCCTTTGTCTCTTGCATACTGTAAATTTGGTGTGTAAATTTCTTGGTTGTATAGAAGTCAGAGAGCTTTCTAAATCATAACTGTTTTCTGAATAACATTGCCAGTTTTTATCCTGCTCCTTGAGGAGAAAATAATTTTTTTGGTACTTATTTTGTTTGCCAATAACTACATTCAGTCTAGCCTGGTTATAAGGTCAGATACAAAAGTATGCTGAATTAGTATATCACAGCTTGGCTGGAGGGAATTAGTATCATGTCCTTCTGCATTCTGTTAGAGTAGGAGAAAATATTGATCAGCACGTGCTAATATTGTGAAAAATGCAACTGCTGAGATGGACAGGTAACCACATGGTATTTACTTCCTTATTTATTTAAATGTCACATGGATTTTTTCTTTAATGAGAAACAGAATTCCTCTAGGAATTTGTACTCATTCTCACAGATAGGGATGTCTAACTCTTGTTTCCAATTACCTATGTGCCAGTACTAGTACTGATATACAAATAAATATCAGTTCAAAATTTAAACACAGTTTGCTTCACTTATTTCTGTTCTCTTTAGCAACTCTTTGATAATGTGATAACATTGCTGTTTAAAGGAGGAAATCACTATTAATAAAGGTGTAAGTCTCTAGGACCTATTTTTCTATACTGAGAACAGTCTAGTTAAGACCTCAAGAGTCTGCAATTTACAGGAATGTACAATTATGTCTTATGGGTGTGTAGCACTCTGCTAGTTGAAAATGTTGGAAAAACAACAGGAAGAAAGGAAGAAAATACAGAAGAATGGATGATGTCAGAGCTAAACAGCACAGTAAGGCAACAAAACCCACCAGGCTGGTGTGGAAGTATACACACATACCTAAGGGGACCTAATTTCAGAATTCTCATGTTGTCTTTTTCACAGCCACATGACAGGGGTGACCCTGTTCCATCTACAAGAAATGGTCTGAGCCATATTTTTAATCCTTTAGGGTGCCAGAATTGGAGAAAACCGTTGTCTGCTTTTAGTTGTCCTTGGCCTACTGAGAGTGTCTCAGTCTGAGTGTCCCCCATATCTCCTCAGTTCTGCTCACCACAGCTGTGATGCCTTGGCAAGCACTGAGTCCCTCCAGGTGTCCCAAAGTACAGGCACGTCAGGGTGAGCCCACTCACTGCTTTCTTTGGATTTGCTGTTTATGCAAAAGCAGAACATCTTTGACATCACAATTTAACCCCTATTAATACTTAATGGTAAAAAAATGAAGACTTTATCCAGTGTATCTTAAATCCAGGTTTTGCACTACAAAGGGAGAAACAAAGCATTCGAAGCACAAGAGCCCATAATTTGAATATATGCTTGACAGTTTCTAGTTAGCTTCCTTTATGGAGAGTTCCCAAAATGTCTCCTGGGTGTCATAACTAAGGGTGTGACTTTGCAACAGTACTTTTCTGTCTGAGATGAGCTTCACTCTGAATCAGCTTGGTATCTCCCTAGTTTTTTCTCCATAACATGGCAATTTGCAGATGGGAACATTTAAATGTTACAGTGATCTGCCTCACCTGCCTCCCAGATTCCCTTTCTAGGAGTGGATTAGGGAAGCTAAATTGTGGGTATATCCAAGCATCACAGCTGTTTTTAAGAATATGTTTTCCTGTGCCCTAACCCATGAACCAGCTGCTGTGAGGGTGCTGCCTCCTTTGACTCCACCTCACAGGCTGCCTCTCATCCTGCACTAGATGACTTTCTTTCAGCAGCTTTGTGCTGGAGAATTCTAGTGCCTAAGATACGTTTCAATGATTTAAGTACCTAACTGAACAGAAAATATTTTTTACTTTCTTGTTAAATCTATATGTAGTAATTTTATTTATTTCACAGATAGAGTTTCTGCTGGAACATCAGTTGAACATTTGACTGTAATATGTTTGTTCTAGTAGTTAAACTAATGAATAATAGTTTGCCCTCTACTTTTCAGACATGAAGTAAAATTGTTGGAGGACCTTCTGCACTCTTCAGGTTCACTGGGGTAACAACATCCATAAAATGACATTTACAGACTTGATAAGCATAATTCTTTTATAAGCAGTCATTAAGAAAGCAATGTTTAAATACCAGTTTGTTAAGGAGGACAGCAACAAGTCTGAGATTCAGGTCACATTGAAAAAAAAAAAAAAAAAGGGTTTCTTTTTCAAACTTCTGTAGAAAATAACTTGTACTGTGACTGCTATTGACATCTACTTCTAGAAAACAATAAAAGGCAAATGTTCCTGGTGAATTCACAGTCACAGACCCCTGCATATCACAGATCTTAGCAGTGATATAAAGTTTACTCTCTGTTCCTCTGTGAATCTGAATTAATGCTGGTCTTTAGAGATTTCACAATGAGAACAAGCTTGGCCACCTCTCTGAGGATGGATTCACTGTCATGTCTGTAAGAAATACCATAAGGCCCTGTGAGAGGCACTTATCAGGGATGTTATAATTGCTGTTCCATATTATACTGCAATAGTATAGAAGTATCACACACACATTTATAAGCAGATGAGCTTTCTCTAGGCAATTTTATCTCCTTTTCCTTATTCCCTTTTGTGTTCTCATGCAAGTCATAAATTACTTTGTGCTCTTGGTTCTTGTCCACTTTAACCATTTGTTAACCATGCTGGTATCATGGTGGAAGACTTCAAGTGGAAATAGAAAACTGGAACCACAGCCATGGTACTGGTGAGGGCAGTTAGTTTCTCAATAAGCTAATTTTGGTAATTTCTTATTAATACATTAAGTTGATAGAAATTATATTTCTCTTGCTCTGGTGATCGCTTGTTGATGAAACAGTGGAGGACAAACTGTGACAGAGGGACTACGTAAGGAGACTTTTTAATACAATGGAATATCCTTGGTTACCAAGTGACTACACTTGAATTCCCTCTACACATAATTTAAAGTGAGTTGCAACAGAAATTATAGAACCCTCTGTTATTGAAATAAAAAAATAAATATGTAGTTCAAAATTTTAAAAAGTCTCTTATCTAAAATAAAGCACCAGAGTCCAAATTTTACAATAGTTAGACAATAATTTTAGAACAGCTGTAATGCAGAAAAGGACTTTACTTTTGAGTAAGAGATAGTGAAATCTCTTATTAATCTAAATTAACAAATATTTCCTGATCGAACAATAAAAAGTAAGGCTAGTTAGTTAAGCTTATTCTTAGCCCCTTTGGAGGCAATTAAAAAAAAAATATATTGAAGGAAAAAAAACCCCAAGCAAGTGAAACTAGAATTAAGTTATTTACATCTTAAAGTTAATTCTTCACATAGTATAAATTAAAAAAGAAGTAGATCAAGCTTACCAGACTGCCATTAAATGGCATTAACATTTCTTTTCTTTAAGTGACAGATCACTGGGAGTGTAGACTCCAGATCAGTGAACTTGAGAACATCTGTATTAATCCACAGTAACAGCAAACGTGCTAATGTACCTTCTGTTAGGCCACTCAACAAATTCCTCAAGCAAACACTTAATTTTAGTCATGGCTATAATTTGTATTGATTTTATTGGGACTGAGGCATTCAATTAAATCCAAGAATGTTCTTAATTAACTTGCAAATGTCCGTATCTTTTTATCCTTGTCTTTGCTTAAGTCAGCACATGCTGCCTCTACTTTTGTCTGCTTGGTTTAATTTAGAATACTGACCATAGTCCCTTATCTAGAAAAAGTATTTCTCATGATATATGAAAATCTTAAAGATTTAGGATCCTCATTTTATTTTAAATTATTAGAAAGTAGAAAATTTCTAGAAATTCTATTTATTTTTTGTTGTTGTTTAAAAGAGATAAGAGAAATAAGAAAAAACATATTTTTACTCAAGTGTATATTGTTTTACAAGAGGTTTTTTTGAGATATTCACGAGATTCATTTACTTACCAAACCAATAAAAATACAAATTTATGTATTTAAAAAAATGAACAATTGGTGACATATTTATGATTTTGATAATAAGATTTTTTTTTATGATGACTCTGAATTTTTTCACACAAGCTTTCAGTGGCAAAGAGTTCCATCATCCTGACATATAAGTAGTTTATCCACTTATAATTGACTCTAGAGAGCATCCAGTCAAGCAGACACAGTGGCAGTTCTGGCTGGACACTTTTCTCATACCCAAACTGTATAGTTTGATCATTGCCTTCCAGCCACAAACAAAATCTGCATTCATAGACAATAAAATTATTCCTTACTACTTGTGTTAGCTAAATATAGTCTTTTGTTAAGTATATTAGCACAGCAAGGGACTTTTGCCTTAATGTTAGTTTAGTCCTTAAATCTGTAGATTTTTATACACAAGTGAAAATGTTGGTAAAAATGTCTTTGGTTCCATCAACAAAAGTAGGATTATCTCAAAGAAAAGTGCCCTTCAACTCCCATAGTATGGCAGGTTTTTTCTTTCAAGGAGTACTAGAAATAGATAAGATTAATTTCTAGAGTAATATTTATGATACACCCTTAAAAAACTCAGTAAGAGACTGAGAAATCTTGTACAAATGCATCCTGCCTGCTGGAAGGGGACAAAAGTTATATAGTGTGTGAATATTTTCTGTAGAACACAACTGACATGGTGAAAATGGGAAGGCTTTTACATCAAGTGAAATATGGATTTTGTTTGAAACTACCCACTGAGTACAGGGAGATACCTTACTGCATGAAAGTTTGGTGCAATATGTTGATTTCTGAGTACCTTGGCACAAACTATTAATTAATTTAGAATGAAAGGTTCTCTTGGTCTATAATAGATTTTTAAAAGCTCACTAAAATTACTCGTGAATGGCATTTCAAAGATTATAATTTATTTTTGCCCTGAACAAGACACTTAAAACATTTTCAAGGACATCACATCTTCAGGCTTTAAAATATCAACTAATTATCAAATCAATGATCATTTTGGGGAAAGTAATGAAGTATGGAAAATAACCACTTCAAATTATAAAAGTCATTACTGTAAAGTATTTAAAACTGGTAAGTCATTAGCCAAGAGATTTAATATGTGGGTATTAAATGTCTTAAAACTTTGATAAAAATAGAAAATTGCATTTTAATTGTCATAATTTCCTTTAAAATAAGTAACTTGCCCTTTAAGCTCTTTACACTTATTTGTCACTTGGTTATTTTTCTCAGGAAATATTCATTCATTTATTCAAATAATTTTCAGCTTTTTAAAACAGTTCGCACCACTTCATGCTAATATCAAATATTGAGAGGTATTTGAAATTGTAACCAGCAGGGTAACTCAAAGTTCAAGACTGGAAACACTTAAGCATATGCTTAACTATAAGTCAGTCCTTTGGAATTCGATATATGCATAAATATTTCCAGTGCTGAGAAACTCTGTACTGTATTTTCATTCTTCTATTTGTTTGATAAAACATTGATTTATCACCAATTCAGTCTCTAGGTAATGTGATCAGTGCTAACACCTTAGGGATTTGCTTGAATCCCAGTCTATCAGATGTGTTTTGGGGACTGTAGAAATGAACATAAATACTTGCTAAAAACAAGTAGAGACTCTTTCCTGCTAGCTCTGTGCCACTTTACAGTAGGAAAAAAAAAAAAAAAAAGATTAATAGAGTCATAGAATGGTTTGATCCTTAAAGATCATCTAGTTCCAACTCCCTTGCTGTGGGCAGGAACACCTCCTACTTGACCAGGTTGCTCTAAGCCCCATCCACTGTCCTTGCCAATGATGGGACATCCACAGCCTCTCTGGGCAGCCTGTTCCAGCATCTCACCAACCTCACAGTAATGAATTTCTTCCTAATATCTAATGTAAATCTCCCCCCTTCTAGATTAAATCTATTGCCCCTTGTCCTATCACTACATGCCCTTGAAAAAAGTCCCTCTCCAGCTTTCTTGTAGGCCTCCTTCAGCTATTGTAAGGCCACTATAAGATCTCATTGGAACCTCCTTTTCTCCAGGCTGCACAAGCCCAACTCTTCCAGCTTGTCTTCCCAGGAGAGGTGCTTCAGCTCTCTGATCACCTTCATGACCCTCCTCTGGACTCACTCCCTAACCTCTATGTCCTTCTTGTGTTGTGGGCTCCAGAACTGGACACAGAGCCTTCACACTCAATGTGGGATGCTTTCCCGGGATGCTACTGCAGAACTGGTTGAGCCATGAGAACTTGATTTGTCTCACTTCTTGCTTGGTCTTTTGAAAGTATCTTGCCACTCAGATACCTTCTGGACAAAACCTATAGAGCAGTGCTTTCTTCCCACTCTAATATGATGTGTCTCAATGAATGTCTTACATGCTGCTCCAAAGTAAACCACAACCCAAAATACAGAACAAAGGTAACCTCTGAAGACACTAGAGCCAAATCAATTATGCCACAGGTTAAAAATAAAAATGTATTTCAGAAGACAAAACTGACCTACACTGTAAACTGCTACTGGTACATTTATCTTTGACTTGCTTGTATCATATTAGAACTTGATCCTAAATTGTGTGTTTAACTTGGAAAAAAGCTTTCTTTACATACTTTACTTTTCAAACCAGCTTTTACCTGACTGTTTAAGACAGTGGTGATTGAGCAGTTGGTTTCAAGATTACCCTCTGAGAGAAAAACCATAGTGGTCCTCTGAAGATCACTGGAGATTTCAGAGTAGATGCAGGGATCAATGCCATTTTCATTACTGTTTTCACAGCTAATCAGTGAAGCAGATACTGTGACTTAACTGTAGTTCTGAACACATGAAATGACACTCAAGGTAACAGGAGTGTAATGGTCTGGGATGTTCCTGTTCTCTGCACTGAAAAACTGATCTACAGAGTCAAAGAAAACCATCTGTTACTACCTAGCAAATTCCCTCCTAAAGAAACATGTGCTTCAGCAGATTGCTTTACTTCACTACTCTGGGAAGATTAAAACAAGCACAACTGTTTAGATGACAAACACTCATAGTCTTGCAGAGTGGCTTTGAGTTATAAAAATTATATGCTTTAATAAAAGGTCTTGATGAATAGTTTTTCATCTATGAGGGGTTATTTTTTTATTTTGGTGGGGTTTTTTTCTTTGTAGTTTTTTTTCCTACTGTAAGAATAATAAAGAACCAACTCAGAAAAAAACAAAAAAAAAAAAAAAAGAAAAGAAGAAAAAAAAAAAGTAGAACTATTGCATTAGGGAAAGAGCCTCAATCAGACTGCAGTAATTCAGAAATATGTCTCCAGAAGTCACTTTAGTTAAGAAGATTTGAGTCTAAGAAAATAATCACACTGTGTTGTGACTATTGGTATACCATTAAAGAAAAAGTGATGAATCAAAGTTATCTTTTTTAAATGACTATAGCTGGAGCTATAGGTGACTGAAAAGTCAAGTCACATGCTACTGAAGTTGTCTTTCATTATTTAGCAAAATGACAGTTGTGACTAGAAAATCAGGAATTAGATTTTGTTTCCTAACGTGTAGACCTTTCTATAAAATGAGTAAAAGTTGACACTGGGTTAATTCATAGTGTAAATATAATTGGACAAGGTAACAAGGTAACAGTAAAATTTATTTTTGTTTTGGATACACGAAACAAAGTCCAACTGTAGAAAAGGGTTGGGTGCAAGCAGATTTTATTTGACAATTGACATAGGCAAAAATATAGAGCCAGGCAAAAGAGGGAATGAGGAAAAGAGGATATAAGAAAGAGAGAGAAAAGGGGTAAGGAATTGGTAAGAGAGAACAAGAGAGAAAAAGTTTAGAAAAAAAGGGTAAGAAAGTGGGAAGAATGAGAGAGAGAGAGATAAAATCACCACCAGGGGTCCAGCTGTCCAGTGAGGTTCTTCAGAATGGCGCACTGATCCTGGACAGGGTCCGATGCAGAAATGGTGGTGGGTCAAGAGACAACAGAACCAAAGCATGGACAGCCATATATATACCCATATATATACCCCTGAGCCTCTTTTGTTCCGAAGGGGCAGCTGTCAGTCAGCCAGGTTCATTGGAAGACAGGCCGCCTGGAGGGGAGCAGGAGGGTGTAGTCCTCCACTCAGTCATCAATTCTTATTTTCTTCCAGATGCCATTCCACTTTAGCCAGGTACATAATCCTGCCTCCAGGGACATCTTTGAAGGTTGGCCCCCAGGAAAGGGGAGTAGTCTCCACCCAGTCATCAGGTCTCACCTTCTTCCTGGTGACATTCTTATTCTGTTCCAGCCCCCTTGGCCAGGTACTTCGAAAATACAATCAAGGTGGCTCAGTCGTGCCTGGAGGGACCACCTGACATTGAAGGCTGGTGCTCAGAGGAGTAGTCTCCACCTAGAAGGTCTTATCACTTCCCGAGGTGTCACTCCCTGCTCAACTCTGGCCAGCCAAGACCTCCACCCTAGCCAGGGCTATTCGTTTTAAAATTGCTCCTTTGAGACAATTGCAAAACAGTGAGGTCAGACCCACACAACCATAAATTAAATGCACTGTGAAATGTCAAGTACTACTAATACTGCAAAGTATATTTGATTAACTTAGTAATTAAGGCAGAATTTTTCCTCTGGAAGCACTTTTGACATCTGATTTCTGGAAAGAAAAGTTATTCTTCAAGATGTTTTCCTGATAAAATTGCATGCTACTTTCTCCTCTTGAATGTTATTCCTGGTGAGGGTTTGTGAGGATGTGTCAAAGACCAAAGAGTACCTGCTGATTTGTAGATTCTGGACCTGAGAAAATATCACTAAGCTGAATAAATCTGAGATGAAAGCTACTGCTAGAGAATTATTATGGACATCTACAATATCCAATTTACATTATTCCTTGTCTGATTTGCTTCATTGCAATATATATTTATCTAGTATAAATTAAGATCAAAACATCACCCACATCTTGAATTGAACCATTTTGTACCTCAGAGAACAGGTAGATGACAGCAATAAATCTGAGTTGGGAAAGCTGTGATAGACAATAAAATTAGGATTTTATCTAGAGGAGTGGTAGAGTTGCCAACCTTAGCTGAGTGATCAAATAAGCTCATAGACTGCCATATCCTCAGTGTCCATTATATTCTCAACTTTTTTGCGCCAAGTTTCTCTGATTTAACAGATAATTGATGCTACACAAGTAGATAATTGTCACAACAGGACCCTTACCTCCTACTGACACAGAAGTCTCAGGCTATAGATTACTAGCTATAGTATCACATATCAAAAGGATAGTCCCTCAAGAAAGGGGATATTATCTTTTAAAGCACAGCAATTATAATCACAGGTGTTGAAAACCAGCTAATAAATAAGCTTTTGTGCTGAACAGGAAAAGCTTTACATGAAGCACTTTCATGTATTGTAAATTAAAGAAAGATCTCTCCACTAACAAAATTAATTTCTGTTTCTACTGGAAAGGTATAACTAAAAGAAAAAAATAAAACAATTTCTAAGACTCAATGCTACCTGCTTTATATAGCCATCAGAGAAATGAACAAGACTGACATAAAATGCAGAGTACATAGAAAATTCCATCCAAAAACCCCAAAAGCTAAATTATACCTCCTCTGTATTGAAAAGAAGGTGATTATGGATCACTTATGTGAGGCTGAAAAAAATCCCAAACCCCAAAGCAGCCTGAGGAATTGTTTTTCTCTTAATTGAGAGTTGTTGTGGAACCAGATCAGATTGTTTAGCTGGGCATTCACAGGGTCACACTGCTGTGAACACATCCAGATCCCACAGCAGCTGATTGGGAGGCACAGAATGAGAGCTTGAATCAGGTAGAAAAAAGCCAACAGTATTACCCTTTTTCTTTAATATGTTTTTAGAACCCTGGGAAGGGAATAATGATCCCACTGAATTTTATAAAGGCATACAAAAGCTAGCTTGGGTAGGTCAGAACAGTCAACAGAGATTTTCATAAGAGCATTGCCGACCCCCAGGATGAGCCTGGGGACCCTGTCAGGTTGCACCACTACGGGACAGCCAGTGCACCCATGGGGAGACGTCCTGTTGATCCCTAGGTCTTAAGTTTCCACAGAAATGGAGAAAGCTCAGTGTGACTGCCCCCATCCATATTGCAGAGATTAAGGAAACTTCTGTGTCTCAGTCCTAGTCCCACACCACACTCATACTGTTTTTTTTTTTTTTTTTTTTTTTTTTTTTCAGAAATCAAAGTGGCACAATTACCTTAAAGCACATCAAATCAGGAATATGTGCCAGGTTTTCTGAACTCATTAAAGCAGTTATGGAAGTGGTAGACATGCTTAAAGAACTTGTGATAGAACAAGTGGTCCCATGTACTTCAAACTATAGTATGGATACTTAGTTTAAAAGCAAATTCTCCTGCATACCACAACTGCACCTGAGAAATAGTGACTTCAGTGTCTGCTGAATTAATTGCTTCATATTTAAAACTGGGAAATTCCCTAAATAAGTCCTGAGTTAAACATAAACTGCCAATTCTGGTTTCATGTTAAAGCTACGGGACAAAAAAAAATTAACGCTAATCACTCAAGCTCCATTTACAGAAGCAGAAAATTCATAGTTGGACAAAATAATAATTTGTCCTTTTTTTGCTAAAGCATACATATTTTTCTTAAGACTGTGTTGTGTGGCTTCAAGCATGCTGAAATCAACAAAAGTAAAAAATTTTAATATTACACAAGTGATTATGGAAATTTGCTCCCTTCTAACTTGCAGACTTTTAAAAGTAATGAACTGTAGTAAGTGTGTGTTGCAGCTTTTGAATAATTTCAAATAAGAGAATAGTACAATATGAAATGAGTTTCTCAAGCACACTTTTTTTTTCCCTGGAAGACCAGAGATTAAATAAACATGATGCCTCTCCTCTATGTAAGTAAAAATTACAGATAGTTTTATATAGGATTTTAATTTGATAATTTAGTGCATTGTAGCTTACTGAAAATCGTAGTTTACTACTTAGCTCACATGTAATGTAAAAAGTTAAATGTAGCATATCTTCACTGATGTTAGCAGGTCTGAATTCAGGAAGAATGTAAGCCATGACTTATAACCAGCATTCTTTCTTGAAAAAAGTTATTTAGGAAAAACGTGAATTTTCTTCTTACAAACAGACCAGTTGGCTTAAACCCTTTAAGTAGTGTTGTTAAAGTATTAGAATGTCTTTTCTCATCTCATTCCTGTTTAATTTGCTTGTGGAGAATAGTGAGGATGGGCCATCCACATGTTGTGATAGCGGTACATCCATCTGTTTCTGATATGAGTCCTACTCTTCTGTAATCATCTATTATCTTTCCTTTTGTAAGCAACAAATGTGACTTCCCATTCTGGAAAGATTTTTTTTTCTGTGTAAATGCTGGTAGTGAGGTGTAACCACCACAAGAAACTCTGAGATCAGCAAGAGACTGAATGTTATGACTGCCTTTCCCTAATTATGACTGGATATGCTTTATGTGCTTTATAGCTGTATTCCCATTTAATTTTCTCTCTTATCCTTTAAATTCTCCTGTAGTCCAACAACAAAAAAACACAACAAAACCAACCAACCAACCAACCAAACAACCAAAAAAAACCTTATTATAAATATACCATGTGTATAATTTAACCAATAGAGCAATAGTAACAGCACCTAGCAGTAGGAAAGTGAAGTAATAATATGTTTAACTTCACATTTTAGAAAGTATAAGCAATTAAAACCACAACCTTAATAATATTAACAATAAGCTACAGCTGATCTATGACTTCTGTATGCTACACACTTATTCATTATGCTGTATATGAAGGCCAGCATACATCTGCATTGTTTGCAGTGAGTGTGAATGTGCATATATCCACCCACCCACATTGTCCTGGTTTAACTCCAGCCAGCAGCTGAGCCCCTCCACACCACCCCTCAGTCTCCCACCACCTCCCACTCCCCTCCCACTCCCACACTGGTAGGATGAGAGGGAGAACTGAAAGACAAAAAGTAAGAAAATATCTCATGGGTTGAGGTGAAAGCAGTTTATCAGGTAAGACAAAAGTTGCATATGCAAACAAAGCAAAACAAGGAATTAATTCACTGCTTTCCATCAGAAGGCATTCAGCCTAAAGTCATCCCTAAACATGTGGAAGAAAAGAAAGCTATTGGGAGTGGTCAGCATGGATTCACCAAGGGGAAATCACACTTGACCAATCTGATAGCCTTCTGTGATGTCATAACTGGATGGTTAGATAAGGAGGGAGCAGCAGTTGTAACTACTTTGACTTCACCAAGGCTTTTGACAATGTCTCCCATAACATCCTCATTAAAGAACTCATTAAGTGTGGGTTAGATGAGAGGACCTCAAGAAGTTCATCAAGTTCAACTAGACTGAGTACAAGGTCCTGCATCTGGGTCAAGCACTGACATAGGCTGGGCAGTGACTGGCTTGAGAGTAGCCCCAAAGAAAAGACTTGGGTGTAATAGTGGATGAGAAGCTCAATATGAGTCATCAGTGTGTACCTGGAGCCCAGAAAGTGAATCATATCCTGGGCTGTATCAAGAGAAGCGTGTTCAGCAGGTTGAGGGAGGTGATTCTTCCCTTCCACTCCACTCCACTCTTGTGAGAGCACTTCTTGAGTACTGTGTCTAGTTCTGAAGCCCCTATTACAAGAAAGATATGGACATGCTGGAACGTGTCCAGAGAAAGGACACAAGAATAATCAGAGGGCCAGAGCACCTCTCCTATGAAGACAGACTGAGAGAGTTGTGATTATTCAGTCTGGAGAAGAGAAGACTCCAAGGAGACCTTATTTTGGTTTTCCAGTATCTTAAAGGGGCCTACAAGAAATCTGGTGGGAGACTCGTTAGGATCTCAGGTAGTGGTAGGACTGGGGGGAATGGATCAAAACTAGAATTAGGTAGATTCAGATTAGACGTTAGGAGAAAGTTCTTCACCATGCGAGTGGTGAGACAATGGAACAGGTTGCCCAGAGAGGTGGTCAAAGCCCCATCCCTGGAAGCTTTTAAGGCCAAGCTGGATGAGGCTCTGAGCAGCCTGATCTAGTGGGAGGTGTCCCTACCCATGGCAGCAGGATTGGACCTAGATGAGCTTTAAGGTCCCTTCCAACCCTGACAATTCTATGATTCTGTGATTCTATGACAGTGACATAGAGTGAGAGCTGGTTGAGTGACAGAGCTCAGAGAGTTGTGATCAATAGGTCAGTGTTGACTTGGAGGCCCGTAGCCAGCAGCATTCCCCAGGGCTCAGTACTAGGTCTTGCCTTCTTTAGCAAGTGATCTGGATGAGGAGGCAGAGTCTATCCTCAGAAAGTTTGCTGATGGTGGCAAACTGGAAGAAGAGGCTGACACATCAGAGGGCTGTGCTGCCACCCAGCATGACCTGGACAGACTGGAGTGTTGGGTGGAGAGGAATCTAATAAGGATCCACAAGGGCAAATGTAAGGTCCTGCACCTGGGGCAGAACAACCCCCTGCATCAGTGTAGGGTAGGTATTGACCTTCCAGAAAGCAGCCCTGAGGAAAAGGATCTTGGAGTCCTGGTAGACAAAAAATTAACCATGAGCCAGTATTGTGCCTTTATGGACAAGGAGATCATTGGTATCCTGGGATGCATCAAGAAGAATGTGGCAAGTAGGTCGAGGGAGGTCATCATCCCCTTCTATTCTGCCCTAGTGAGGCCACATCTAGAATACTATGTCCAATGCCTGGTTCCTCAGAGAAACAGGGAAATGCTAGAGAAAGTTCCGTGGAGGGCGAGAAAGATGACTGAGGGGCTGGAGCATCTCTTTTATGAGGAAAGGTTGAGAGAGCTGGGACTGTTTAGCCTAGAGAGGAGAAGACTGAGAGGAGACCTTATCAATGTCTATATATTTCTAAAGGACTGGTCTAAGGAAGATGGAGCCAGACTTTTCAGCAGTCTGTCTCCAGACCCAGAAATAGGACAAGGGGCAATGGGCACAAATTGGAACACAGAAAGTTCCATCTAAAGATGAGGAAAAAACTTTTCTGCTATGAGAATGAAAAAGCACTGAAACATGCTGCTCAGACAGGCTGTGGAATCTCCTCCTGTGTAGACACTCAAAACCCTCCTGGATGCAGTGCTCCTCCTGGATGGGCAACATGCTTTAGCAGGGGGTTGGACTACATGATCTCTAGAGGTCCCTTCCAACTCCAATGATTCTGCAATTCTGTTTTTCTGTAATTCTGCCTTCCATCTACATTATATTTTCTATGATATCGCCACCATGGCATGCAAAGATCAGTCACATGCACCTTGCTGCAGTGCCCAGCAGGAGGAGTACTTTGATTCTTGCTCTTAGCCTAATCCAATGATTTAATCAGAATATTCCTGTGAAAGAAACATGAAGTGTGTTGCAGTACATTAAAAAATCTTAAAATACATTTTTGAATAATCCTACAGATACTTAGACCATTTTAATGCATAAAAGTAGAGAAGAGTGAAAATCACAGTATATTAGTTAAAATATTATCCAAACTTTTGGAAATACTGAGCAAACAATATGAGACATAATTGTGAGTGGTGTTTTGCATTTTTATATACAGTGCAAAGTTTCCCATTTATAAAAGCATTATATACACTATAGTGTATCTTTTTCAGCAGAGACTTCAGGCTAAACATGACAGTGTACAAATTTAAGAAGAGTATTTTGTACTGTAAAATCACAGATCTGCCTCACAGGAGACTAAAATTACATCAGATTTCTTTTTTGTGTGTGTGTTCTGCTTAGAGGCATACTGTACATAATATGAAACATGACCAAAGGTTGGACATACTTGTTAAGAATGTCACATAGCCATTTCAGGAAAATGCTGTTACCCTGGAGACAAAAAGTAGGCTTTATCCAGACAATTTCAATCTCTTATGGACTATTTGAATCAGAACTTGAACAGCCCCCACTCAAAAATTTAGTAAGATGAATATGAAAAGCTGAAAAAAACATAATTGGTTTTTAAATCTCAGTTTAAAATTCAGGCTAATCAGTCAGGGAAGACTTTGCATCATAGTTCTGGTCTTCTGAACTAACCATCACCCGGATCTGCTTTATAGTAAAAATCAAGAATCAGGAACTTCAGAGTGCTGTTTGCTAGACTTGTTTTGACATTTTCTTTAGGATGACATGAGTAGTGTCCTAGATTTCATATGTGGGGTTTTCTGCTTAGTAACTTAATGCACATGAATTTAAGGCTCTCTGTAAGTTAAAAGTCTGAATTCCAATTACAGTCACTGGACACCTCATCAATGCAATCAGCGGAGTCTTTGGTGTCTAATGAGTCTTTCTGACTGTGAAGCAGACAATTATATCTGGTCTACTGAACAGCATACATAGGTACAATTTACTGACTTGCATACCAGCACATATGCAGACACTGTAAGTCAGAATCTGAAGTGAGGGGTCCTAATCTGCAAGTTGAATGTCACTAAATTACTAGCAGTAACTAGAAAAGGAGTCTACTGTGAGTAGTTCATATGTACAAGACATACTGTAGATACCTCTAATGAATCAAACCTGTTCCATTACTGGTGAGGAAGTAAATTATATGCAATATGCAACTGTCTACTGTTTGATTCACCAGTAACATCCACCTTTATATGCCAAAAGTCCACCTCTCCTTTTCTCTGGAGCTTTCTGGACCACCTTCATATGCTTTCTGTATTTTTGGTTGATAATTCTCCTAATTCTCATTCTAAACAATCTCCCTGATTCTGTGAATATGTTCTCCCTGAACTGTGAATTAATGGGTTGTAGTTTGACCACAGGCCATTGGATTTTCCTGCAATTCCTTTTCTATCTCATTTCTTTACAGCTTCTTGATGGAAGCTGAAGATGCTGCAAGAATATATGAATAGAAAAATTGCTTTATGAAAGCAAAGTTGTCCAGCTTTTCATACAGCTTACATATAAATTATCTGCAAATAGTCCAAGTCTCTGTTTTGTTGCAGAAATCCTTCTAATTTCAGCAAAAGTATGAAGATACATATATTTTGCATACATGATAAATTTAATATTTATTTTCTTTAATTAAATCACAACTGCATTCTAGACTTCAAGAGAGAATCTAAAGTTTTGAACAAGAAATTTAAATACTTGAACTAGGTCTGGCTGGGTTAAAGTTAATTTTCTTCATGGCATCTTATACTGTCCTACTTTAGATTTGGGACCAAAACCATAGTGATAACACACACATTGTTAGGAATAGCTGATCAGTGATTACACAGTGTCTGGGCCATCTCTGTTTCTCATGCACTGCCAGTGAGAAGGCTGAGGGTGGGCAAGAAGTTTAGAGGGGACACAGCTGGAACATCTGCTATCAGGAACAATAACAATCTCACATTTCTGATATGTGTGCTTTTCAAATATTGAAGAACTCTAGAATACAGATAGTTCTTCATTTCATCTATGACAACAGTAGTTGTTATTTTTAAAGATTTGTCTTTTCAAATAATTGCAAAATAATCAGCAAGATTTAACTGTGTTTGGATGAGTGCCCAATTTAGGCTTCAGTTAAACTGTACAACTTTTACAACTGTTAAGAATTTGGCTTAAAAGGATAATTTTCTTCATGTATTACATTTTGCAAGACAGTTTGTACAGCTGTAGTGTTCAGTGCCCTGACTGATAGTGTAAACATACTAAAAGCAAGTACCTTGAAACCACACAGTAAAGGAGAATTTCTTCAAAGAACTCGCCAACAGAAAAAAGGACACCTATTTTATAGACAAAGTGAACACAGAGTTTCTTGTACAAACTAGATATGCCTATATTGGTCTTTAAGCACTGGTGGAAGTCTCCAGCTTGGGCTTTTTTCCCAGGTTCACAGTACCAAGCCTGTGAACTCAATTGCCCTTCCATGAAGGAGCAATCAAGATCTCAATTGGGTCACTACTGTTCATTTGTGTGTTTTAAAGGGAGATCATAGTAACAATCTTTTCACAGGTTCTTCTTGGTCAAGGGTGGCACCTTTACCACGGGAGCTTGTGCCACTAATAGCATCTGCAGTTCCAAGAGCAGGAAGAAGGTAACATATTTTCTGGATATCAGTTCATTAATTTTCTTCTGTAGGACTTTCCTATTACTATCTTGGCAACACCCTACATTTGCACTGGTTAGTCCTTCAGTGTTGTTCCCATATATGATGTAAATATTTTCTACATGTATTTCATTTTAAGTAGAGGACAATTTTTTTTCTCAGTCCTAAGGATTTTGAAACATTTATTCTTTTATGAATCATGATTCCTTCTTTTCTTTGCGTGTGCATAAGTTGAGAGCATACCAGATACAAAAAGCTTGATGTCTATCCAAAGTGAAGGTATAAATAAAGATTTTTTTTTATACTCACACCAAAGTAAGTAAAAAAAGCAACCCAGCAGCAACTTCCATGTTTAAAATCAATAATAAATATTTAGGTTTTACAACAAAATAGACAATTTTTCCATTTTTCAATTCCTGCCAAAAAGAGAAAGGTTTTGCAACTGACAAAGATCTTCTAAACATTGATGATAAAATGATACAATCTCATTGCTAAAAATAATTTTTAAAATGTGTATAATTTCCTAGCAGCTTGCAATCAAGGGGAATTGGGATGTGCATACCCCAGACAATTCTTTACAGATGATAATTCTTAATTATCATCACCTGTTTATAATTTCAATTAACATGGTACTTTGAGTAAGGATGATGACTTTTAGAGAGTGCTCATACTTCTTTCTGAAGTTAAAAAAAGGTGGCATAAGTTCTGAGATATCATGGCTAAAGCCTTTTTTCTAGAAAATATGCAATAAAGCTGGTTTCTTTGTATTTTCATACATGGGGAGAAATCCCCAGAACATCTCAAATCTCGGTTTCTTACTGCCTGTCATAGTGATAGGTATCATGTATCCCAGTCTTAGTTGAAGGTCTTAGGTCTTACCTTAGGTAAATATTATCCAGTTATATTATCCAGTCTGAACTGTAATGCTGTGCCAGATTTTTTACTAATCAGAACTTCCTCTCAGATTTCAGCAATTTATAAAAAAATACATATAGTTGACTTGTTGTAGAAGGTCTAAATCTAGCTTTATAAAATCTAACTTTAAATGTGGGAATCCATATTAGAAACCCATTTTAAAAACTGGTGAACTGAGACATGAAATTGCTTCATTTTTTTGGTTTGGTTGATAACAGAAATAAAAGCTTCCTGAAATGTAATTTCATTCCTAAAACTATCTTTTTTTTCCTGTTTAATTCACTCCATACATAAGAAGAAAATTTGTTCTAGAGGTCAGAGCTCTGATCTTGTAACAATATTATTGAACATAGTTTGAAGTTTATAATATACTATATTAATATATTGAACATATATTGAAGTTTGCCATTGCCATGCAGTAGCACTGGATCAAGCACACAGAAGGGAACTTGGTCATAAGTGAAAAAGAAGGGTTATCAGATTTCAATCATATGCCAGATTTCTTTCAGTTTAAAAGGATGTTTATGGATAAAATGTTCAACAGGAAGCCTTTTTTTTCTTTATGTTTTCAAGCACAAGTTTGATTTTCTTTAAGAGATGCATTGGTGTAGCACAAAATTAATAAAATAAATTATTGGAGCTATTTTAACTACAATACAGTTAGAGATTCAGTATGAATCTGAGGAAAGGCTTTATGGCTTTCCTCAGATTTATCTAATGCTGCAAAATCTGAAAGAAAGAGCTCAGTTAAGGTTCACATTAAGCTGAAAGTGAAATACGTTTAACAGAGTAGCAATGCAGACTGAGTGAAAGATCCCAGGAAGCGTGGACATCTGCTGTCATTTGCACAAAGACAGTTTTTAAAACCCGCAGCTTAGCTCATCTGGAGTCAATGCAAAAAGAAAGAGTCCTTAAAATGAGGCCATCAGTCTAGAGAGTACATAAACACAGTTTGTCAGTTTGGTATTTTCCTTTGATTCCATGAAAATCCTTCACTGTGGACTCTATTTTTAACATATGAGTAGTTTTGCAAAATCCATTGCAACCAGAAATATATCTGAGTGCTGGATGTATATAAGGTTTTAATGGGTGGTGGATGGAAGCAGGATGAACCTATAGCTTGATATATACTTATTTTGAAAACATAAAATATAGTTTAAAAGAGCAGGAAAGAACTGGATATATCAGAGAAATTCACCTGGTATATATTGCACCTTGATGCCAAGTGTAAAGTGTTTGAGGCTCTCCAACATTTTGTTAGAAAAGAAATCCTATTTACGTTACTGAATGGCATGGGTAACAAACAACTATCCAGAGACCGACCACAGGATACAAAACCACCTTGATTAAGAATTCATCAACTTGTGCAGTGACCTTACTTTTATCTTTTTCATCATGCTTTTGTTCTGCAGAGATGCCTTCATTCATTGTCCTTCCTGTATTTTCAGTTTATCTCAACATAAATACCACTTGACAATATAAAAAATCCTGCTCACTTTCAGCTAGAATTTTTCCTGAATTTTTCATCCGTTTTGGGAAGAGGGAGATGGGAAAGGAGAACAGGAGGGAGGCTTTTGTTTTCAATTATTTAATAATTTGATTATGACTACTTAGTCAATTAATTTTTTTTAGTGACTAAGATGTTTTAGAGCATTTGTGGCTTACACAGTGATTTAATCTCATCCAGCATTATGCAGACAGGTATTCTGGCTCTTATTTAAACCGGAATGGTTGGGTGATAAGCCAAGAACTTGAGGATGTTTGGTTTTTTGGGGTTTTTTTTTGACAATTTGTCCTTCAGTAGCATCAAACATATCAAAACACATTTGTTCTACCATTATAGAATTGCAGTAGCATAACAAGACCCTTCCTCAAAGGCCCTTTTATTTGCTCCTTTGAAATAGCATACAGGGTAATGTTACTAATGCAGGCTCTAAAGTTTTTTACATTGTCAGAGTAATGGATGTAGAAATCCCTTTGAGCCAGTGAAAATATACTTTATGCTGAATAAAAACGTAAAAACATCCATCTTCCTTTTCCATGCAAACAATATAGGCCAAGTCTGGCATTGTTTGCTACGTATTGTTACTGTAGGTATTATTTGCAAATGGACCTGAAAAGCTAAGGAAAAAACATGTCAGACTCTAATAATGATAGTTGGAACAGACTAAGAAAAGTGTACAGGAATGCATGCAGTTTTATATATATTAGGACCAGTCTTATGAATATAGAAAGGGCCTACTTGGTAATTTAAAAATATAATTAATTTAATTTAATAATTTTAATATAATAGCTGATAGATATCTATGTAATATTATTGCAAAAATTATTAGGAAGCAAACATGTTTCTGCTATAACAAAATAGAATAATCTTAAGTTATACTGACATGAAATTTACAGACCAAACTGTAGGGTGTTGTTATTAATACATAGCAGACTGTAAATTATTTCTTTCTATAGCATCTTGTTAGCCGTGCTTTTTGGTACTGTATTTTGAAATATAATAGATGTGCAAATGAAATAAAATACAATTAATATCCACATGGGGACAATTTCTAATATAATCTTCAGCATGACCTATTGCAGTTAGCCCATTCACATAATGATATTTTTATTAGTCCTTATGTTGTTGCCAGAGATGTACATGATTATATGGAAAATATTGGTTCATCACAGAACACAACAGAATAATACAGTTCTTTTACGATTCATAAGTCTTGTCAAAAGGCTTTTTATCTCATATGCTATGGAGATAACATCAAAAGCATAGATCCAATGCAGTTGAATCATAAGTTAAAGAATTTTTGCTGCTAGTTAAAACATTTTTGAGGAACCACTGTTTTCATTCCTAATAACAAGGGAAAATCAGGTGATTTTACAGAGACATATTTAAACAGCATTCTTTAGATTAGCATATCCATTACTGCTACTCAGGACAATTACCCTTGAACTTAAAGCAGAATTTTCTATGTAGAAAGACTTATGGATTTTTCTTGGCATTTATTTATCATACAAAGACCAAATCTTAGTTACTGACAAATCACCTTCTAGCAGTCATTTTCTTTTATGTTATTTTGTATTGTGGTATTATACTCTATGAGCTAAAAATCTAGCTGGGTAAAAAAAATCTAATTCATGTTCATATCCACAGTGATTCATACCAGATAGACTTTCATATGCACTCAGCATTTCATGTTGATCTAAAAGCAGAACTTCTACCTAAGACACAAAGGCAACAGTTTCACCCCAGAAAAAATTTCCCCAATTCTAAATATAAAATAATTTCAAGTATTTCAAGTGATAAATTTATAATACAAAGCAGCTTGAAATTTCTGATTGCAGAAGTTTCTGAAAGTTGAATTAATCCTATTTAAATTGGGTTCAGCTCTGTTGGTCTCTATAGATTTTTTCTGTTAGAGGGGTTTTATCACAAAAAAGCATATTACAAACTGCCTTCTGCATGATTCCTGGTTGATCTTTCTAAATAGAATCCAATATTATTATTGTTATTATTCGTTGAAAATAATACCAGTAATACCAGAAATATTTACCTGTGAAACAAGGATCATGTAATTATGAGGGTAAAGAGCTTCAAATATGTGGTAGGAGTTAGCCATAATTACATTGCTGATGTTACACATGAATGAAATCAGCTTTTCAGTAGATGCATATGGTGGATTGCTCACCACAGCAAATAGATTTAATTGACTCAAATGTCCATGAATCAGTAAATATACTTGGAAAAGGAATTAGCAAATTAAATTTGAAAAAAAGGTTTCTCATTTTCAAATCTGTTTTCTGTAAATTAAACAAATTATTTTTTTCCAACAGGATACCTCCACCCCCTAGGTCACTAAGCCTTAGCTTCTGGATGAGCCTCAAAAATTATTTAACTTTATGGAGGTGTTTCCTTCGCATTCCACATATGCTTAAGTTGTCCTCTACTGGAACTTCATTTTTCCTCTTCATGCTTGTCTGTATAATTTTACTCTACAACTTATTTATTAATCTTGTGCATGTGAAAACAAACAATTAGCCTAACTTCTGGGGGTACAAAATAGTGACCTCACTTAATCCAAATTTTTCACATCTGAAGGGCCTTACACATATGGGCTTTTGCAAAGCTGGGGAGAGTTGCCAGGTAGACATAAAAGAAGTTGGCTTTTGTAAAATTCTCTCATTAACTAAGGATTTTACAGGACGGAAGAACTTCATTTTTCTTCATTCTAGGAATCTTTCTTCTAGAAGAAAATGAGTGGCAATGTTGGAGGAAATCAAAAGATTCAGTGTCTTTGAAAATTATTATTTATTTTATATTTGACTAAGAAATATAACAGAAAGTTACTCAAAATGGAGCTAGGAAAGGTTTTTAACTAATTTTAACTAAAACACATTCATTCTAAATAAAGGGTACTTTACAGCAGCTGAAATTCTTTTTTTGTACTGGAATAATTTCCTCTGTATATAGAAAGCTATAACCTTGGATCATATTTAATAGATTTTTCACTTGGAGCATCCAAAGGAACCACCAATTTTGCATCATTTCTCTCACCAGCTGCACTTTTGTTCACACCGTTTACTGCATGTGCATAGATAGTTATAGCCTTTATTCTAAACATGACAGTTTGTTCTTTTACACTTTGATGTTTATTTTGACAAGAGCAAAGTAAAAAGAATCCTCAAAAATAACCTCATTTAAACAAAAAAAAAATCTCTCAGAAGAGCAAATTCAGAGACATTGCCAGCCTCTAATTTCACATTTATAAGAAAACTTGATTTACTGGTTTGGAGAAAGGTGTCTTAATAAAACTTAAATTTTTAAGTTCTGTTCTTTCCCAAACCAATAGTTAAACCACTATTGTAAGGAGAAATTTTATTTAGCTTCTATTGGTGAGGATCAATTAAAATAAATCTACCTGCACTTGACTTTTTAAGATATATTTTCAAACTTAAAACTAGTGTCTTTCTTATAGAGTAATACCTGTGACAGTAAATTATATTTCAGAATAACAAAAAATAAACCAAAAAACAAAAAACCCCAAAACAAATACAAAACCCAAAAAACCCACCAAACAACAGTATTATTTTTTTTTCTTAAGCATGGTCTTGCTTAATGCATTTGAAAACACTTTGATCCATACTAATTCAGGCACTATCAAAGGAAGTTTAAGCAATTTCTTACAATCATATTGCAGCTCTGTGTCATCAGGAATAAACTTTACACTTACTGAGATGTAAAACAATGACCTGTCTCCTGGATTTCCCTTTACCTCTTGAGACAGGACTTTTTCACTGTAGTGTAAACGACTGATAGGGGAAAAAAAGTGATTTATGATAGCATGCACCTGTCCTTGCCTAAGTTTAGCCATTTAAAAGTTCATCTTATCCCAAGGCAGATGTCTCTAAGAGATGCCTATCTCCTTCCATTGACCTTACAACAATTCTTAATGAATGATTTAAATCAGATGTCATTTCTCTGACAGGTAAATGTGAGACAAATCCTTATCTCTAAAACACTGCAATGCATGTCTTTGTCAGGGCCCCACTGTGAAACACAGTTGCCTCTCCCTTTTTTCAGACTTGCCTAATACAGTAAGTGATGCATAAGATTTATAAAAACAAGTACAGTAATAGGAAAACCTATCTACCAAATAGAAAAAACACTCAGTTTGTCAAAGTGGAGTCTGTAACACATAATGATCACCTGGAGATGCTGGTAAACTTGCATGGCTTCATCCCAGTGAGCACTCAGATATCTAAAAGTCAGTATGGACAACTCTCAGGAACAGACTTGGAGAGTGTTCTCAACAGTTCTCTTTTCCGGTATTCAAAATCAGATTACAGATGGCAGAGTGCTATCTTATCCCTTTCACCTTACTCTTCGCGGATAAGGTAACATGATTTCTAATTTTGCTAAGTTTTTGCTGGAGTTAACCTGTTGTTTCAAAAGTTCTATTATGCTAAATTCTGCTAGCTGTAACCCATTGCCTTGAGAGTAACACTGTGTTTCTTGACAAGCTTTATAATCCTACTAAATTTTAAGTAAAGTCGTGTTTTTTATAAACCTCCTGGGTAATGTTCTTAGAGTACTGCATAAAGAATTCAAGAGGTTAATCTTGCTGAATGGGTCATTAAAAGAGATTAGCTGAGAAAAGGCTAACCCATGCCCTGGGGCAGTTAGAAAAGGTTAACTCTACCAGAGCCTATTACAGCCTTCTCTGGGAGGGACAGGTCTGAGAGGATTGGATCTAACTGTACCTAGGCTCCTCTTTGAGCAGCCCAGCATCAATCTCCCTGAGCTGCCCACCTGGTGGGACATGACATCAGTAAATTTTGAAAATATGTAATCTAAAATAAAATGTTTTCTCTAAACTGAAGAATAATAGGAGTTTATGATTAGTAAAATTAGAACTCATCCTGTAATAGCTAATGTTATTTTGCATCATCTTCATAAGCTTAGGACATGATGCATTAAAAAAACACCATCTCAAATGATATTTCAGAGTGTAGCCCACTGCTATAGTAGTGGCTACAGAAGACAACTGATGATAGAAGAGAAAAGTAGGGTCCATGAACTGGTTTTATGAAGATGACATGAAACTGGAAGTGGTGTCATAGAATATAATAACATAAATTACAAGCTTCTGTACACCTTGAAGGCACAGAAAGAAGAAAACTGGAGGAAAAGCACTGAAATGCTTCACAAGTATGGCCTCAAATACAATATGACATCTATTTCTGAATTAAGCTTACTGTTTACTTGAGTACTTTTAATTAGCCCTCTTTAGGGTTTTATTCCTACATGAAGAAGAATAATAAAAGCTTTGAAAAGTCTATATAGCTATATGTGTATATATATATATATGTATCTATATATGTATAGAAATATGTATATTTTACCATTTTCTAATAACTTGCCCACTCTTTTTGAGTTAGCTCTAGTTAATCAGATGTTGATTGGGGATTCTGGAATACACTTACTGATGATTACATGTTATTTTAACAGGAGAATGACAATAATTTCCTGTAATGCCACTTGTTAAGGTAATTATGCTGTAATTGCCTTATCAAGGTGTCATAGAGGAGAGAGGAAAAACTCTGAGATTTCACAGCTGCTGCCATGCTTTGATAAAGTGTCATCTTGAAAATATATTATCAGGCATCGAGCTAAATTTCTACCAGTTTTTAACATCAGAAAAATCTGTCTTGGGTGTGGCATATGACCTCTGCATTTGATATTTCTCATTTTGATAATTAGCAGGAACGGATTCTCTTTTTTCAAAGGCATAAACTTAGCAACAGATTTATGTAGAAAGTAGTAAATAAAGGCAGGTTTATGAAAATGTCTTTGAGATTTTCAAAGGTGAGAAACTGCTAACTATGAAAAGACAGACTTCAAACTGAATGCTTGGTTTTATAGTACAGCTACAGTTACTTGGATGTTGTTTCTGCTATAGAGAGAGAAAAGGGAAGTGAAATAAAGACTGTGACAGGTCAAAAGTAGAAATATGATAGGTCCCATAAAGATATTTATATGTGTTTTATTTTACTGAAGACTTAAAAATAGCTTCAATAAGAGAACACACTTTAAAAAACCCCAAAAAACAAACCCCAAAAACCCCAAAACCAAACCAAAACCAAAAACCACTGAGGCCTACTTGCCTAGACCTGCTCAACAGGAACAAAAGCTTGAGCTGTTTCCCCTGGGTGAGAAGTACAGGATACCCAGCAAGAATATAGTTACAGCAAGTATCGAATCAGGGCAAAATCCAAGTAAAATGTACTTGCTGACTGAATTCAGACCAGAGTTTACCATTTACACTGACTGGCTTTTTAATGATATCTAAAGTGATTTTTAAATTTACACACACACACACACTCAGTTAAATCATGCAACTGCCAACTGGGAAATGTAAATAAAGCCCATGGAATACACTTGCTGTGCAACTGACTGCACTGCTAGCCCTTCATCCTGCCACTCATATTAATGCCACTCTAACTCTGACAGAAGTAACCACTTTCTCAGCTTGTGAGGACTGACTGCCCTTTACATGATTATTAGTAATGATAACGTGAAAAGTAGTGGGGAACTTGCCTCATACAACTTAATTCCTTGAGGTACTTAGCCTCACATCTGATGTCAGACAGAATTAAGTGCTGTGTGCCTTACTGGATCTAGCCCAAGTGCGTACTTTAGAAATGGTGAAGAAATGTGCATGTATTTTGTACATATCTTTAAGGCAGCTGATGTAATGTACCATGGTAATGATTGTATAAGTGATGCACGGATAGGCATGCTGGCTTGATTAATGCCAGATTTGTCACTGAAGCACTTTCTCAGTCAGAAAACTGAGAAACTTAATTTGAAGGGAGGGGGGAAACGTTTTTCTCCTATTCTTCCCAACACATTTTCCTGACTCTCTGAACTATTCAGAAACATGCTGCTAACATAGTAATTTTCCTGATGAGGGTTCCATGCAGAATATCTGCTTCAGTTCCTTGGGTTACATAGTGCAAAACCCATTAAAAGAAGCATCACTGACAGTTCTGAATCAAATTTGGCAACCAGTTTGTCAGCTGGAGAGGAAGAAAGCATCAATACTTTACCTGACCCATTCATGGAAACAAATATTCCACAAAATTTACAAGAGCACTCTCTCAAACTGATGATATTTTTCTACCTACTTATAACATATTAACTTCTCAACATTAAGTCTAGCCACTACCAAAACCTCAGAGAATGTCTGAGAATAGTACAAACACAAACACACACACACAAAAATAAAAAGGAACCGACATTTACAGAAAGCTCTTCCCTCTTTGGCACCATGAAAACTTCTTCCACCTGCAATCATCTGTGGTTCAGGGACAAAACCAATCTCTTTGCCTAAAAGGAGACTCCAGCTGAAGTTTCTCATAGCCCTTCCTCACACACTTGTTACACAGAAGTCTCACTCAAGGTGAGCTGTAGCAGTGTTGGACCAGAGCACAAGCAGCTGTGCCCCTAGGAGGGAAGCGAAACCTCCACACCATTTGTTGATTTGGTTAAGATGGTCTCATGGCTATGTTTGACAGCATGTATTTTAGTGAAAAATGAGTTACACACTGACAGTCACATTGGCATTTGGATCATCAGAAGTGCCTTCCTAAGGAAGCACATTCCCTTAACACAGTATTTACCCACTGATGGCTTTATGGACAGAGATATTTCATTGCTCCTAAACCATCATCTTCTGTCACGATGTTGATTTCTTTTGCTTTCTTGCTTTTTGAATATTTGATGTGCCTGGTATATGTCAAAGCAGAAATTTTCTGAGATGGCTTTTTTGAAAACTCACTTTGCATTACTTTGGTGCTTTGAAGCATCACAAATATATTTTATGTGTCAAAGTTTTTCAGGCAGGGGATCATGGTCCTGCTGGTTTTAAAACAGACAGCCAGAGTGTAGATATTTTACATCCATAGAATAGAAGACTACTTAGAGAGTCAGGTACCAATAATCAGAATGTCTTGACAAAAATACCCCTTGGAGATACATACCAGTTTTTACTAGAATGATACTAAAAATATGCAATATCCCAATGAGGACAACTAACAAATACTGACAAGTCTTGGCCTTGTCTGATGGAAAGCGATGTGGTGACTTATTTCTGCAGGAAAGCCTTCTCTGTGCTTTAACAGTGTTTGGACACTAATAAGATTTAACATCTGCTTGTATGGACAACTGCTCAGAAAAAATATACTTTTGATTTTCCTTTTTTGCAAAAATGGTTTGAGAAACCTTATCTTTTACTGGACTTTGCATAGTTTTGGTAGAGGCAGAAGGGGAGTAGACAGAAGGGACATTTGTAATTTTGGTTTTGCTAGGGAAAGAAATAATATTTTTTCACATAGTCAAACTTTATCTAACTTGCCTAAGGAAGGAGTGACTGACCATCATTCATCTTCTCTCCAGATTATTAAAGAATGCAATATATACAAAACCATGATTGCAAGTTATGCACATCTGTTAAATTAACTAAGCTAAATACAAACTGAGCAGGGTTGAAAATGTCTCTAACAACAGTGTGCTGCCTGAGGCTCAATGAGTCTGTGTGAAAAAAACTGCGTTATTGACCTCCTAGAGTTTTAATGTCTTTTGCTGCACCCTTGAACTGAATAAAAACACTTAATCACTGGTGGGAGGCTTACACAGTTCCCCAAATAATTTTAAATTGCTGCTACTCTTTACCTTTGTTCTAAAAACATAATTTAAATATTATTAAAAAAAAAAAAAAAAAAAAAAAAAAAAAAAAGAAAAAAAGAAGATAACCTTTGGTTAGTCTTAAAACATGGGAAATTATTCAAGAGATTGAAGTGGTCACTGATCAGAAATAATGTCCTACTTTTTCATTATGAACAAGATTTGCAATAATAACTGCTAAATTTTTGAGGTACGATATTGGAATATTCCTTGAGACATTTTAGAGATTCAGGACATTCACATGGCTGACCAGCATGATATTTTATGGCTTTAAATCATATAGTCCCAAAGGTTTTCTTCAGCTCAATTATGCATCATGAATCCTTCGATCAGTTGTGAAAATGAGAAAAAAAGTGTTTGAAGTCACCATTGCCCAAATCAGTTGATTGGACTGGGAATACATAGATGTGAGTGGAAGTGGGTATTTGCTTGCATTTCCTTTATGTATTTGAGCTGAAAAAATGTAAAGATATTTTTTAGTAGAGGAAATAATCTGAAATGCAGCTGTGTTAGAAGCAATATGCTATATAGTAGAAACATATACTCAAAACTTAAACATGTCTAGGTAGATTCCCAGGTTCTGAGGTGGGCTGAAAGTGCTCATATCTGGCCTGCTACTCTGCCTGATCCTTTCACAGCATTATTGTTGCTGTGAAAACTCTTTTGGTCTCCTAAGACCAACAAACTGATGGGCTGGGAGGCACTGGTGGGACAACACTGGTTGGCACAGTGCCAAAATCATGCCAAGGAACATCACAGCAGATATGTCATACAAATCACACAGCTGATTTCCATACACAGGGGAATGAGGCTTACATTTAGAGAGATGCTATTGTAGAAATAAAAGTGGCAAATTCTACTAAGAACAACCAACACCTTTGTCAGTCCTGCATTGGAGAGTAGTGAGCTACTGTTCACTTCCTTTTTTAGCATTAATGTAAGTTTTCCCTTGTTCTATCACTTGTTTAATTGAAATGATTTGCACTTGGTGTAAAAGTTTGAAGACGCAGCTGTGGATACAAAATATGTCCTCCAATAAGTCCAGTATTTCTCTAGTATTTCAAGTGGTAAAACCAGACAATTGATGAGTAAAATTAGAAGAAGAAAGCTGGAAGGTGAAGAATATTCAGTTTTCTGGCAAACAGGATGACAAATTGACAAATAATATTTAAAATTCCAGAATATTTTTAATAAAAAGTTTAACTAAATGTATTTAAAAAGATCAAATTAAAGCTATGAGCAAAAAACCCCTCAAAGTTAGTATTAAGTATATCTTTACAGGGCATCTTTCACAGCACTACAGACATTCTGATGTTACTAATCAGATTAAAAACTGTGATGCTTTGGGATCACAACTGTTGATTTAAGAACATAAAGTGGAAATTAATAGAATCCAAAACCCAATTTGAGATTCCCTCATTTGAAATTAGAGAATTATCTTTCAGTGAGCTACTCTATATTTCTTTACAGACAAAATAAATCAAGTTTTTCCTTTAATATTTTTTACCTCCCGTTACCTGTGCAGAGACATGCTTAGTTCTCAGCTGTGTACCTGGTATTTAGTTACTCTATCAGATGAGGTGAATTCATTTTGTTTACAACATTGCTAAAGTATTTGAAACTGTTTCATTCTCACTGTGCATTTCCAGAGATTTCTTTTCTGCCAGAGTTTTTACATTGTTACTATATCAAGATTTTAAAATTTCCTTCTCAAGCAGTTACAGCATTATGAAAATAGAGCTGGATAATTACATGGCCAAAGAAGAATGAACTCTAAGAACTGGGGGCATATTAACAGGTCTCATTTTCCTTTACTGCTGGAAAAAAAATAACAACCTTGTAATATTTTGCTTTTCCACAGGCCTTTTCCATCTGACGACAAATCTCAAGTGGTTTACAGATTACGTCCTTGAATACTAACTCTTACATAAGGAAATAAGAAAATCCTCATTCTCTGTGCTTCAGCCTTTGTAATAGAGCAAGGTTATGTTAAGCACCTCCAGAAACTAAACTCTAAAAAAAAGTTTATTTATTTGAATTACTATTGCACCTACTAATACCAGTTCAGACTCATGGGTGACACTCCTTCCCTTCAGGAACTTTAAATATGGATTTTGACCAGACATTACTTGAAGAAGTAAACCCAGAAGAAAATTGGAAAGCAAGTAGAAGAAAAGCAAGTAAATCACCTTACAAGGGATATGTGTAATGTTTTATAGTTTACTTAACCACAATCAACATTTTTAAGGGATCTCTTTTCACAGCCCTTTTTTATACTAATAAAAGATTTATTTATAGTATATGGTAAAAATTTCTTCTTGAATTGTAGTTGTTCTTGGAGTGCTAATTATATTGGGTTTGAAGTCTAATTAAATAGCTATTGTTGCTGTTATCGTATTGATTGCTATTATCAATATTGAAATATTATTATTTTACTGATTATTACATAGCTAACATCTATCTTCAGGCTTAGCCCTGTGTTGGCACCTGAAAAATACCTATCAAATCTGAAAACATACTGCTGCTCAAAGTATTTAACTTTTGCTGCTTCAAGATGAGAAGTTGTTCCCGATTGGTAATGGAATTGTTAATACCAACTTCTATTTCTGTGGCTTTCATTTATTAGGAAGGTGGCAGCTAAAAACCCTGTGCTGCTCTTGAGCACAGGATCATCCAAAAGAATTCGTGGCTTTCTGAAGTTAAGCAAAATCTTAGAAAAATTTATCCTATTAACAAAAACTGTAGATTTACATTATGTTATTCATACACCATGTATTTAATCTCACTTTTGAGGAAAAATAAACAATATTAAATATTACCATGCTCACAGTTTATTCATAAAGAAAAAAGATGATAAACCTACTTCCACCCACAGATTGAAACAAACAAATAAAATACATTTTCAAACAATTTCTACTAGAGACCTGTTTCTCAGAATGCTCCATCTTGTTAACGTATAGGGGTATTTTAATTGTTCAGAAGAAATGAAGGGGAACTAGTTATGAAAGGAGGTGTCTCTTTGTTCACTTCTCTAATTTTTCAGCAGCTTTAAATATAATTGGAGATTGCTGATGCAGTGATTATTGTGAAACAAAAGAAGCTTGATTGCTGCACCATTATACATTGAATAAGCAGGAAATCATTTGCCATGATTGAGTTTACTAATAAATATTTAATGGAATATTATGTCCCAACATATTTAAACAATACACAAAGCCGAGGGTGGTAAGTGATAACAGAGCAATTTTAAACTGCACATTATTGTTTCTAAATTTAATTGGTCATCAGTTTCAAGTCATAAATTCTTTACTTTGAATAAACATGTCTCCTGGTAACCCAGCTCATAGATTATGATTTGTGGATTTTCAGTCTCAACATTTTTCAGCATCCTGTTATCTCTAACTTATCTTCTGCATTTATCAGAAATCCAAACACACACAAAAAATAACTAAATTTTAAAACTAACTACTTTTAATTTTTTTTAAACTTTCTAATATTATCTTTCTGAACCAGTAATTTTTAGATAAAAGGAGGAAAACAAATGTAGTTACCGAATAGTTTTAAATAGTCCTTAACAATGCATTTTCAACTTCATATCAAGTGTCAGATCACTTAATAACTTCATTATATGATTTTATTTTTAGATAATAAATCCTCAGAATGAAAGATGCCTGGTGCTGTAAAAACCAAAAAAACACTTGGAGTCTGCAATTCAGTAATGAGGATTTTATCTGAGGAATGGCAATCTGAGCCTCCTTGGGGTGCAAGCGATTTGAAGCTATAGCTGAACTCTCCTAGACTAGCCTTTCAAACTGGTGGTTCTGGGATGATTTTCTTGCAGTCATCTTGAAGCCAGGCTGATGAGAAGTGCAGGATGGCCCACCAGTTAGAAGACTGTCAGTAGCACATTGGTCCAAAAGTGTGGGAAATGCTTCATTAAGCACTACCACTCCCTTCTCTTTATACAGGCTTCTTAGTATAAAATAATGAAATCAGCAATTTGCAGATGATCTTATCATGGCAGCATGTACAAAATCTTCTTTTACTAGAACAAAACTGTTTTTTTTAATACATGCCAGTTTTGTCAACCCTTATAATTTTGAAAGCATTTTTATCTCGTTTCACTTCTATGAGATAAGTAAGGTTAAATAATTCTAAAATTTATTTGATGTGAATGCAGATTACATTAATGCATATTTTAGATTTATTAAAGCAGATAAGAGCTTCAGTTTTTAATTAGCTTGGTATGCATTTACATGCAAAAGATACAGATATATATGTGATAGTGTGCCTGCATGAATGGGAAGACTTGTATGAGCTTCAAATGGTATAGGAAAAACGATCACACCTCCTAAAATAACAGCTGTACTGCCCTCTGAGCATTTCAGAGAATGATTCATCACCCTGGATTCATTACCTCTGGATGATAAATACTTCACAGGGAAACCCTTGTGTCCCTGATCCAAAAAATCCTGTTATAAACAGGGTCTATGTCAATTGTGTATGGCCCATCAGTCAGGAGAACTGGCTGTAAATGGCAGTGTGAGTGTAAGAAACTGTTTTGTAAATAACAATAAATAATAATAAAAAAAGTATTGCATTGATAGTTAGCTGCTCAGGTTGGAAACACAAAACACTGAGTTTCAAAATTTCAGTCAAAACTGAAACTTAGGAGAAGATCTCCTAGTTGTAGTTAATTGTAAAGAAGACCTGAGGAGAGAAAAGTCTTTTCAGGCATGTTACTACCCCTGCCCCATCTACAGATGGGGGTACCACTGAGTTTCCAGAGAGGTATTGCCCCTTCGAAGTGCTGGCCACTTCTTTTTTTTTTTCCACACCGTACTTTCCCTGGCCCTCCTAATGCCATATCAAAACCAGTGACTGTCTACACCACATCACGATTCCTTTCTCAGTCAACTTTTTGGAGCATGTAACAAGTTTTTATGTCTTAAGCTCCCAGTAAATCATTGCAATATCATGACATTAACACAGGTAAAACTAGAGATAGATGACATGTCATTCTCACTTTAGTGAAGTACAGGAGAAACACATGGCACTTATCTATAAACTAAGTGAAACAGCTGAAGCCCAGTTACAGTAAATCCTGTCAAATCATCAGCACTTGGAGGAGTGGAAGGTAATTCAGGTAATTCTGTGAGTATGATGAAATAAGTGGAGGCTGCTGTTTGCAGTGCTGTTATGCACCTTACGGCAAGGCCAGAAGGACAGGACTATGTAGTTAGAAAATGCTTTTTTATCTTTTGGGACCAGGAGCAGCCTCTGATTTGCTTTCCTATGACTTTTTTTTTTTTTTTTTTTTTCCCNTTTTTTTTTTTTTTTTTTGTCCCTCTCTCTTTCTTGTAATACAGATTAACAGAAGGCTCTCACTGTTAAAATAATTTTTGCAACATTGGTTCATATTTGCTTTGATGTTACTAATGAAAAAAATCACAAGCCTGGATTTTGAGTAAATTTGAAGTGATTTTGGGGTGATAATAAAAGCTTAATTATTTCTACATGATCACGTCACAGTCATTTGATGTAAACTGTAGTGGGACCATCTGCTTCAGAAATATGATTGTTTCAAAAATATTTTGCTTGTGGTTCTGAAAACATACTGTTGTATGGTGTGCTCTGCCTTATTTTATTTTTCACCAGTAGAACTCTTGGTTCTATCCTCAATGTGCCTCTGACAACACTGATTCAATTTGACCTCTGCCATTTACCATGGGTTATCCTGGGAGCTGGCACCCTGCCCTACATGACCATTCATTTCTGCCTCCAGTGTCAGAGGAACGCTCAGAATATGGAATTTAAATCTAATTTAATATTCTCTAAATCTACAGCGTCCATGTATTTCCTTTTTTTTTCAAGGAGAAAAAAAGAAGAAACAAATACCATAAGATGTGGTCATGTCTTCCGCTACAGAGATCCTCATCCAAAGCTATCTCAGTTTATCTGCTTCATTTTGACTTCTTTTGAAGTTTCAACTTCTGAGGCAGAAGAAGTTTATTAATTCTCTTAATTTTAAATCTTAATCCCACCAGTATCAAAACTTCACACAAATACATGATTTTGAGTGGCAATTATTTTGGTGCAAATTGAATAATCTCATAGCTGAGAGGGAAAAGGAAGCACTTGTGTTTCATTTTACTTGGAAATTTTTAACATTTAAGAATATTGTCTCATTTTCAGCACTGATACTGTTTACTAAATTAGTACACTCTATGTAAATCGAATAAGATCCTTAATAGTACAAAAAAAGTAGCTTACTTTTGGACAAGATATCACTATGTAGACCTCGCTTCCTTTTTCACTCTACTTAAGGTGATTTTTTGCAAAATAATTATTTTTACAAGATTTTTTGCTAAAATTGTAAGAAAATGGAATTTATTATTCTGCATTTCTTGACCTTTATGCCTCACAGAGATTGCAAATTCTACTTGATATTTGAAATAATAACTTGACATCAACTACACCACCATTTCCAACAAGTTAAGCCAGTAGCATCAGCACTCAGTGTTTATCTTATTTCTGTCCTTTCAGCAGCAGAGTTCAGCTGGATACCTGTGACCTCTGCTACCCAGTAGTCCTGCCAGCTAAACATCCACAACCAAAATCCTCCTCATTAGCTTGTCTTTACATTCCAGTGTTTAAAATTAGCACCTGATCAAAATTTTGTGAGACTCTCTGGGGAAGGGACTTCAGGTAAATCACAGCATCTTGTGCTGTGCATTCAGTGTGCTCATTACCTTAGTAAGTGATCTTCACTGTTTATTTGAAACAGAGTCCTTCCCATTTTATTGTTAATCTACTGCAGCATTCTAACAAAGTCTGCTTAAAGTAGCACTATCTTGCTTGTAGATAATGTTCTATTTGAGTAACGAGAGTTAAGAGTTGAGAGAATATTTTTTGTTAAATAATTTCATCAACCCATAAACTGTGAGTTTTCTCGTTGTTCTTTGGCTATGTGCTCCTTAGCACGAGCACATGCAAACATTCCACATTTTGGATGGATTTTATTGGACAACAGAATCTTGAAAGCAGGCAGTTCTTGGAAAATGAAATAAAGATGATAAATTCACAATGATAGCAATGTAGATCAACACATATGATATTTGGTATTCATGGAAAAGATCCATGGTAAGGAAGATTTTTCAAAAGGTTGTAAGTAATTTCCATGGGTTTAGAATATTATTACAAATTTGCTATTAAGGCAAACTTTTATTCTACTGTATTATAAATTGTTGTTAGATATATTATGTATAATATATATGATATTATAAACTACGTAGGGATTATGTCAATGTGGCACTTTAGAAACTTAAAAATAGTGTACGATTATTAAAAAAATATATTGTATACCAAACATTGCTACAAATTTAGAAAGATAGTTTAATTACACTGTCAATTTATTTGAAGGTCATGTTTTTTTAATACATATATGTAGTCCAATTTTTGACACAGATATTAAAAACTATCAGTTGATAGTTGAGGTAATTTATAAAACTGGTGCTTTTAGAAGCATTACTGGTTTATCTAGGATTTCACCATTAATGTAAGTTTATACATGACTTTTAACTAAGAGTTAAGACTAATTTGTTTTAATATTCAGTATTCCACATAGGCAACACCAGTAAGTTTCCTGTTGCATAATGCTGAAGTTAGTAACGTGATTAGTTTTCCCGAGCTAAATCTTGTGATTCAATTTCTTAAGTTATTGTAAATTTCTTTGTTCAGTGTATTGCACAGTATGGAACATGTTTTAGTTATGCAGAGGTCTTTACATTTACTAATTAATATAAATACCTATATTAATATTACCAATATTACTGAAGATATCAGTATACATACAAAAGTAATTTCACTAAATGGTAGAGCTGGTCTGGAGTTTCTGCATAACATGGGGAATTTTTTGCAAGATCCATTAAGATGTTTCACACAACAAAAAAATACTAATTTATTGATTGACCTGTTTTTCTGAAATGGCAGCATAGTGACATATTTCCCTTATTGGATGTATTCAAGAGCCATCCAAAACCAGTCCTCATCACCAGCTTTAAGTGGCCCTGCTTTGGCAGGACAGTTGGACCAGATGACCTCCAGGTGTCCCTTGAACCACAACCATTCCATGATTTTGTTATTAATCATGAGCAAAAATGCTATCAAAGTGCACTAGCCTATGAAATATCTAATTAACTAATTTTTAAATATGGCTTTGGATATAGTGGCAGAATTCAGGTTTATTTTGTGCAGCAAAAACTTGATATAATAACTTAATATTAATTGATAAAGTCTGTCAATCTCTATGACATATTTAGAGGCACAAAAAAGAGAATAGAAATAGACAAGGGTAATGAAAGATTACCTCACAACTCAGTCAGATTCCTTTGCTAAGCTTAAAGCATTAGCTCTCCTTTGTTGTTCAGTCTGAAACTCTCCAGGATCCATAGAAATAACATGCTGCTTGGATGGTTTAAAATGTTGAGAGAACATTACACTGAAGTTCTTGTTTATTTATTGGTGTAAATGACATTATGCTTTACCAGTGCAGCTCTATCTACTCTACTGGTTGTATTGGTTAAGAGCATAAGCCAATCACCCAACTTTAGGAAACCAGGACTATTTTTGAAGCTTCCATATGTTCTGCCTGGTGTCTGGCTGCTGTTCTAGGAACCACAAATCTGGGAATGGCTTGTTCAATTGTTTCATGCTTTACTTGGAAAAGAAACTTTAAATGTAACTACACACAATCTACTGAATATTTCCACACAAAACACAAGGTCCTGGAATGTGTTTTCTTTCTTTGATAAATTAGAAGAGAATTATATGTCCAGAAGGACTAAAGAAAGGAACTGCAATGATCAATCAAACAGACAAGGCTGGCATGTGACTTTCCTACACAAAGCAGACAAAAGGTTATTTTAATACTTTAATTCTGGATGGGAGTGAGAAACAATGCTCAGATGAAAGTCCATTATATACATTGGAATGAAACAGTAAAAAAAAGAAGGAGTGACCTAAAAGAAAATTCTTGATATTTTAATGAACAAGAATTTGGGAGAAATAGTACTGGAATTTAAAACATCCAGTAATAAAACACCACAAAGAGTTTCTATTATATATAAATTTTTTTTCCAGCAAAATAATTTCTTAACTAATAGCTAAATCTTTTTTGTTTTTTGTTTTTTTTTTTTTTTTTTTTTTTTTTTTTTTTTGTCTTTACACAAAAGATAGAGTAACCTGGAATCATTGATAAACCTGGAACAGTGATCACTTCTAGCATATGTTCAATATTGACAGACAAAATGTGGGTGAATTAATGTATATTAACATTTTAAAAGAGTTAATTTTCCCAAACATAAGCAAATTGGGAATTATGAATGAGACTGCCTTGAAAAACACATTTTGCTATTTAAAAAAAAAATAAAAATTTACAAGCTTATTTGTTTCTGTGACAAAACCAAGGGTTAAATTAGAGGCAAAAAGTATACATTAAAAGGAAAAAATCAGGAAATCATTAATCAATAAAATTAAAAGTTGTGAGATAATTAAAATTTAAAAAAATATAGCAGAAGAGAATCTCTGGATGGCAGGGCTTCAAAAAGTGAAAGATAGATTTAAGAGTATTATTTCTCATGCTTTTAAAAATAACGGGTCACACCTGCTGAAACTGCTTTTTTTCAAAAGAAAAATTCAGGAATAGATGTAAGGATTACAGTGAGCAAACACTGTAACTGTGAGAAAAAGTGTGATGATGATAGTTCATGCTTAAAAAAAGGAAGCATCAAAAAATTCTTCAGTGTTGTCAGAAGAAACAACTGGAACAAGACACTGAATATAATTAGCCTTTGACAGAAACTTAAAGGAAGGTGGCAGCTTCTCTGTTTCTTGCATATGAAGAAAAACAGAATTTGCTGGTCTCAGTGAAAAGGAACATGCAAAACAAAATATTTTACAGCGAAAAGGAATTCACTCTGACACATTTAATAGTCTGTCCTTTTTAATTCTGCAAATTTTTTTGTTTTTCCAGTTATTTTTCTACTGTGCGCAAAGTGGCGAACTTTTCACTTTCACAATGTCAGAAACTGTGCATATCTTACATGTTGCAGGAGGCTCACAGATAATCCTTTCTTGATCAGACAATGACTGTTAAAGGGTTGTAATTTTTAAATGCTTTTTCATGTTTATGCTTTTTCATATTTTGATAAAATTCCCTCAAAGTGTGTTTCATTGGTTCAGGACATTATACTCTATTCGTTCCCATTTGCTGGGAGCACTCCTTTAGCAGGTTCAAACTTCCTGGATTTTACTGTCAACTGTAAGGAAAATTCTATTTCTGGAAGACACAAAGGAGTTTCAGCTTCTGCAAATGCGCACAATGCATCTCTTTGTTTATAACTCAGTTTTTTTATTTTCTTAGTGAAATTTCTTTCACCTCTTTTTTCTTCAGTGTCCAAAAGAACAGAAAAGTAAACCAGGATTTATCCTATGAGATGACCACTGTTGAAGTTTTTCCATAAGAGTTACTTTTTAATACTGGGTTTCTTCAAGCAGAATAGTTTGCAGTAGGCTACTCAGGCAGCATACCACTGCAGGATTGTTCCCTTAGTCTGCTTATCTTTTTCTGAGCCTTTGTATCCTGTCACTAGCATTTACAGCAAAAAAAAGTCCTGTACCAACATGTAAGAAGAGGTAGTCCTTTTTTTTTTTTTTTTTAGCCACTTACACTTTACACTTTAAAAATTGTAAATAGCTTTATTTCCTGTTAATGGAGTAATTTATATAGTACCTACTATCTACATTGACAGCACTTTTTATCCACGAGCAAATGCGGGGCATTTACTGAATCAATTACTTGAGTTATGAAGAGGAGCACAAAGCCTCATTGCCACTCCATTCTTCTCAATAACAAAGGAGAAAACACATTAAAAACTAGCATTGATGGGTTGTTGTGAGATTCAGTCAATGAGCACTCCCAGAGTTGAAATTAAAAGGCAGTTAGGAGAAAATTGTTTTCTCTGGTCATCAGTCACTATGAGAAAGGCCTTTTTCACAATGATTAATTAAAAGCTGAAAAAAGACTGAGCTTTAATAAAGTGTCTGGATGGGGTTTTGGTAGCATCATGAGTTAATGGACAGTAGCTTGCCTTGACTAAGTGTTATTGCTCTAGTCCATAATTTCATCTTGAAAATGGGCAAGGGAGTGAATCTTCCTCTTAGTAATTGAGTATTGATTTGAAAATAAATGGCACTGAAACGCTCACTGAACTGTCAGGATATATTCCGGACAGCACTGACAAGAAATGGCTTTTGGTTGGTGTGAAAGTTATGGATCAGCTTGATACCTAAATACATAGGGCTCCACTGCAATCTATCTTCTGATTTATCAAGTTTCAGATGGTCAATATATGACATTGCAGAGGAAATAACATTTATGCGCCTGAAGCAAGAACAGAGAAACACTATGGCCGCCTTTTTGAAATGTTTCCTTCAATTTGTGAAGCTGCTTTGAAAACAAGAGTAAAACCTTGGTTGATACCCCAAATAGCTATTCCCATATATAGACATTAAGCTTAGAACTATTTTACATGTGCTTACAATGAAAGTGATTAATTGAACATACGCACATTACCTTAAACTCAGTGGCATGCAAGTGGCAGCAGTATGGACTGTGTAAGCCAACATTATAAATCTTACAGTCACCACCTTTAAGGCTGCAAGTTCTGTATTCAAAGGTGTATAACCTACATTACAGAAACCTAAAAACTTTCACTAGTGATATAAAATTGACATAGAACATAAAAAAATAAAATATAATGAAAGGTTATATAGAGAAAACAAAATTCAGTCAGGCTTTCTCAGCCTATTAAATATAAAGCAGTTTCAAAAGCATTTAAATGCGAAACTTCCAATGAAATTAACAAGTGTTAGTAAATTTAGACACAAGAGTCAGAGGCCCCTTTACTCCTCTGTGAGGTAGCTGTGGATGGAAATATCATTGTACCAGGTGTGAAATCACCAAAGCAAGTGAAAGAGGCCTTGGGTTCCTCAAAGAAAGTTAAAGGAGCTCCAGCTACAGAATGGGGAATCACATAAATATAGCCAACAAGAAACAAGAAGCACAACTGTATCTCCAAAGCTTTTACCTGAGAGAAGGCTGCTTTTTTGTTTGTTTTAAAAATAAGGCAAGAACTTAACAGTTTTCTTGCAGAAGTTGATGGTACTTAATGTTATATGAAGTATGAGAGTCCGCTGATCTCACTGATTGAATTTGCCTCAGAAGGACAATTTTAAAGTGAATAGCCCTGGCTAGGGTGCAGCAAAATGCTAATGTACCTGGCCTGGCAGGAAAGAGGTAAGAACTAATGGCTGGCTGGATCCTACACCCCTTTTCTGAGGCCCAGCCTTCAATGCTGGGATGCCTGAGATGGAAGGCCCCTCCAGGTAGGATTACCCTGGCCAGGGTGGAGGAAGCCACCTTGTTTGTACTTATGCTGCTGTACCCTGTACCTTCCTAAGATGACTGGAATGGAGAGCGGGAGTGGTGCCTTGAAAGAGGTAAGACCTGACGGCTGTGTGAAGATGACACCCTTCAGACTGAAGTTCCCTCCGGTTGATCCTGTCTACAACGGCTCTGGCTAGGGTGTGGAGACACCTGGGTTGTTCTGGTGCTAATGAACCTGGCTTGTGCAGCAGCTGACTGACAGCTCCCCTTGGGAACACAGAAACTTTGGGGTTATAAAAAGAGGCTGTTCTGTGGCTGTGTGGTCGCCTCTTGACCCACCGCCATCTCGCAGCAGACCCTGTTCAGGATCAGCGCCATCTTGAAGAAATTCACTGGACAGCTGGACCCATGACTGGTGACTCTCCCTCTCTCTCTCTCATTCTTTCTTCCCACTTTCTTACTCTTTTTCTCTCTCACTTTTCTCTCTCTCTCTTTCTTATATCTTCTCTTTTTCCTTTTCCTTTCTCCCTCTTTTGTCTGGCAACATATCTCCCATACTTTCATGGGGTTCTATCATTTTTGCTTGTGTCAATTGTCAAATAAACGTCTATGCTGGCAGCTGCCCCTTTTAAGGTTGGACTTTGTTCATGCGGATCAAAACAAGCAAAAAAAAATTTAATATGTTACTCCAGGCCCTAACATTATGTATTTATATAAAAAATTGCACAACTGATATGCATGTCATCTAAGCCTAGTTTGAATAGAAGAGACAGTGTCCATCCAAGAAAGGTAAGCTTTCATTTTCTAGGTTCTTCTCTTCCTTAGACTTCAAAGTCCTTCAGTGCATCCTGAGACCCACTCCGTCCTTCAAGGAAAAACTTCATGGTGTGTGTGTGTATGCACATGTGCACAGTTGTTCAGAAATGTCCAAATTATGAAGTCAGGAAGCCATGAGGGAATATAGTTTGGATAAGAGGAGGCTGAGAAGAAACCTTACTGCTCTCTACAGCTACCTGAAAGAAGGTTGTAGGGAGGTGGGTGTTGGTCTCAAGTAAATAATGATAGGAATGGAGGATATGTTCTGAAGTTGCACCAAGGGAGGTTTAGACTAGATATTAGGAAGAATGTATCTACTGAGAGAGTAGTTAGGCATTAGAATGGGCTGCTCAGGGAGATGATGGAGTCACCATCCTTGTAAGTATTTAAAAACCGTATAGATGAGGCACTTCAGGACATGCTCTACTGGGCACAGTGATACAGATATTGATAAATATATTTCATTTATTTTATTGTGGGGGGGATATAGACAGTTGGATGTGGTTATCTGAGGGATCTTTTCCATCTGTGACAGTTCTGTGATTCTGTGAATCTTTCAGTGGGGGAGGGTGTGGAAGTTGTTCTGTTTTCTGTTTGACTCATGGAAGTCACATAGAGTACAGTGAGTATGTGGGCATAGTCAGTAATTCTGAAAGTCTGCTCTGGTTATATTTGATGTTGGTGACAGAATATTTTAAAGAATGCATAGAAAAACATTGTTTTCATGGGGACTTGGCAGGTTTTCCTATTCAGTTGTCAACAATCCTAAAGGGGTCATGAAGTTTCCACTCATCAGCACAAGAAAAAACAAACTATCATGTCTTCATGACAAATCCTCCTTTGTTTTCACTCATGACACATACAGTCACAACTGACATTTCCAGAACTGTCTGTTTCTGATGCAGCAGAGAATACAACAAGGTGCAGAAATCACAAGTTATGCATCACTGCAGGACCAGCTCCAGCTCTCAAGCAAACAGCAAAGAGAGCAGCAGGAATCCTGCTCAGTGCTACCTTACAAACCGACAATAGTGATTTTTCTAGAGCTTCAAATTTTACATACCTCTGCATCGGAGCCTAGGCAAAGAATGAATTTTTTCCATCAGGGACACAAGACTAGTCTGTTCCTCCACCATTTGCAGCCCTGAGTTCTTTTACATTCACATGTCACCTTTTACTGAAGAAATTCAAATCAATACCTCTGACTTCTCATAAATATATCATACTCACAAACTGTTGTTTTGTTAATAAGAAGGAAGAAAGGGAAATAGAAAAGGGCCTAGTAGAATAATCCAATTTCTCCTCTGCCACTGTGAACAGGGAATTTAAAAGTCATGTGTCTGGGAAGGTAGCATGAACTTGGGCTCACGAACCCTGTACAAAGCAGATTTTTAATATTAAATTTTGAAAGCATGTTAAAATTAAGTATGTGCATGTGTGAAGAAAAGGGAAACATATTTTTCAGCTTTTCCCCTTCAGAATGCAAAATATATCAAAAAGAGAAAACAATATTTGTTATTTGAGGCACTGCTGCTTTTTCGAGTTTTTCTTTGTTTAGATAAAATATTTCCACTATGTGTTTTAGAGATTTTTCCTTAGTTATGTTTGTTCTGGAAATATAATTCCCTGACTCCAGCTACAGATTATTTTGAATCCTAACTTTACAGGTGAATGCATCTGTACTGCCAGTGCAAGAACCACAAGCAATTGCTCATTCATGAACACTTGGATATTTTTGCTTTATGATAGTAACCCTGATGCAGAGAATCAAATATCAACTGAATGTGGCGTAGTGCAAATCTCTGTTGCTAGAGAAGGCAATTTTTTGTAGAATAGCAAATTGTATTGTCAGTATTGTCATCTATAAGCGGGGTTGCCAGATGCTTCCAACAGACTGAAGACTTACATGAGTGTCTGGAATAGCTGAATTTAGTGATGAAGACTCCTATTTCACTTGAATACAGATTCAATTAAGCTTTCTTCATAAACATGAATATTGGATTTAACTGAGGGAAATATTTATTTTGCATATCTTACTTTTGATATAAATGTAAGACATCATAGAAGGTCAGTATGTAATTAAATAGTACTACCTGAAAAACTAGAAGTTTTGCTTCCCCAAGAGTTGCTGTGTAACATTGTACTGTTTCACACACCAGTTCTGAGAACCAAAATATGTGCTATATTGCCTACAACTATCTCTTTTATAATATACCTTAACATCACAGCATAGGATCTTAAATGGAGATACATTTTTTTAAAGAGTTTCCGCAAATTGGTTTTGCTGCTAATCAGCTTCTTAATGAACAGCTGCCATGCACGATTTTGCTGTGGCTCAAAGTGACAACTCACTGTTGTTAGTATGTAAATACAACCCAAGAAACAAAATGTAGTTGTTCAGTTCATTAGGCACCAAGATTATCAGTTTTAAAAAAATCTCCTTTTAGACAGAATGAAATGTCTTAATTTTTTCATAACTCTTTTTAATACTTTAAAAATTAATTTTTAGGCAAATTGAATTCTGATGTTCTTACACTGAGTCTGACAGATACAATTAAAAAGAAGTAATCTTCTGGTGAGTGAACCAATGCTTGTGTAAATCTGCTCTCCCCTGCTTAAAACAATTTGTTTCGAGATATATATTTTCATGTAAGGAAAAATTTTTTTTATTTTTGTCTTATTACTGCTTTTATGGAGCTAATTTTTCTGAAAGATTGAATATTCACAGTAAAACATTCAAGCTTTGTGACAGAAACATCTTGACTGTATAAAATACACATTTTGTCAATCATAAAACCTCTGAATAAAACTTCAGCTAAATCTTTTAGGAGTGCAGCTCTTGGAGCCAGCGATAAATTAATGTATGCATTTTGTGAAGCAGAAAGGAGTATTACTGCTTCAACAATACCAATCACACTAGTTATCATTCTGAAATTTTCTTTAAGTAGAATGATTTTTTGTGTTAGAAGAGAACTGTAAACCCAAGGGTCAGGTTTTTTTGAAGAACAGCAGCCTAGGCAAATAGAAGGATATCCATACTGTTGCCCATGAGAATACTTCCTGCTAATGCCAGAAACTGATGAAATAGAGCATCTTGCAGCCTGATAGACCAGAGTATACACTGGAGGCTGTGAGAATCCATAGGGAGCAACGACTACCCATTCTGACTGCAGTTATGTCTAAACCTTAACCAGGCCTTCCAGTAGCTGAAGGTAATGCACAGGAAAGCTTGAGAGGGACTTTTAACAAGGGCAGGGAGTGATGAGGGTGAACAGTTTTAAGCTGAAAGAGGGTGAATTTAGATTAGACATGAAGAAGAAATTCTTCACTGTGAGGGTGGTGAGACACTGGCACAGGTTGCCCAGGGAATCTGTGGGTGCCCCATTGCTGGAAGTGTTCAAGGCCAGGTTGGATGGGGCCCTGAGCAATCCCTGTCTAGAGGGAGGTGTCCCTGCCCATGGCATGGGACTTGGAACCAGGTGGTCTTTAAGGTCCCTTCCAACTTAAACCATTCTTTGTGTCTATGATTCTATGTTCCCCAGTCAGTGCCTGACAAGCTCTTCCTTGTTTCCGAATCCAGGCAGGCATATGTGCATAGACCAGACAAGTATTGTTTCTGCCAGTCATTTTTCATAATTTCATTTTCTCTCCTTTTGTTAATATATTTTTGCCCACTCATTATGTTGTAAGAAGCTCTTTGCAGCATTGCAGTGAATTCAGTCAATTTGCGGCTCATCCCACCACTACCATCTAAACACCACTTATGGCTTGAAATAACTGTATTCAGAAAGAAAATGTTCAGACGCTTGGTGAAAGGATTTTATAATATCTACAAGTATCTCATATATACTATAAATACATACACATACCTGCTTTTTGATCACTGATGATTTTTAACTTATTGCAGGAGCATAAAAGTCTGTAACTACACAAATTTTTGAACACCAGTTGTTAATGGTCAGTAAATTACCAATTGCCATTAAATGGTATATTGCCATAGGAAGTAACATTGCTCCTAATTTTAATTTACATGGAAACACACAAAGTGGTTTTTTTTAAGCAAGACAAGATTTCTATGTGATACCTTTCATAAACCAAGTAATACAGTTGGGAAAAAAACAGGCAATATTTTGGACAAACAAGCCTTCTTCAATTTTGAAATAGAAGCAGAAAACATAAAGCAAAATACTTTTGAGCTTTAGACCTTAAGAGGAATTTTAGCAACATCTGCAGTAACATGTAAGTACTGATAAGGCTGAGAAGTGGATGCTGATGTGTGACTGTACTCAGCCAGGGAGTGAGACAGCAGCAAACACAACTTGTGATGACCTGAAAATGATGATACCTAAAGTAAGTATATTAAAGCATGAAAACAACAGCAGTTTAAGCTAAGGTAAGGGCAAATAGGTATGGTCTTACCTCTTTACTGTCCTATTTTTCTCCCTCCTGCATCTTTGTAGGACCAATTTCCGGCCATATGCAGACACTTATCACTGTCTTCTCTCCAGCAACCCCTTTGGAAATGACAATGAGGACTTGTTCAAGATGCAAAGATGGATCAGTGCTGGTCCCTGTGGCCCAGTTCTTTTGAAGTGCTAAAGGGGTCCAGTGGTGGGAATTACAATTGTTGTTCCATCTGGTCCCTTTACTGTCTTATTTTTCTCCCTCCTGTATCTTTGGAGCACCAACTTTACCATTAATGTGAACTCAATGAGAACTGATTTCTGGCTAAGCATGGGTCAAACTGTTATTCTGAACACAGGAGTTTCAGAAAACCATGCAGGTACCTGTGCCCTTCATCATTGTCTTGATTTCTCCAATATGACTACAGCAGAAGGCCACTCAACCAATTCAGAGGACAGGGATGGGGTTACTTAGAACAGAGATAAACAGTAGATGGATTAGTGGCACAAAAGCTTCCCTTATGCAGGCAGACCAAACAAGCAGTCTTAAAAAGTGTGTGGTTTTATCTCCCCACCTTTTGTGTTTTCAGTATAAGGCTATTTTCTGGAGTGTATTTCAAGCTTAGAGTGCTTTTAGATACATCAGGCACAGTAATATATGTCTGCCTGAAAAACATCAGAAACAGTAAAACAGCTATTGACTGTGCTGCATGGAAGTTAAGGAATTAATTTTTCCACCATGGATGGCTTTCCTGTTTATAGTGTGATTTTTCCTATAACTACAAAAATTATTACTAATTTTTGACATGGTGATGTTGGAAATTCATCTTGGCTCTATAAAATGGAAAGGAGTTTCATACAGCAAACTTGTCTTTCTGAATTTTCAGGCTATGGCCTGTATTCTCTCATATGTATAAAACAAAACTTCACTGCAAACACTGAAAACCTTTCCTTGCATCACTGTGCCTGTGATTTCTTTTAAGTGAATCTGACTCACTTGATCATATGTTTATATCCTTTACAATATAAACAAAGACACTGTCATTGCTGCAACAGGCTGTGATTGTTTCCTGAAATTAAAAATCTCTATGTAATTTTTAAATACAAGTAAAACACTTAATGCTTAAAGAGCATTAGCATGGATGCTGGCTAGTTGCTTTGAAACAGACCTATCATACAGAATAATATTACTCTAGTCTTATACTATCACTGATTATTGTTTTGCTACCACAGTGACTTGTAGCAAAGATAAGATTTAGTAGAATTTAGTTCCATTAAAAATCAGCTGGAAGGACTTCTTGTAGAATGCTTCATAGACAATTTGCTTCTAAAAAAATATTTGGGAATGATAAATTCCATATTATTTTGGTTGTGAATAATAATTTTAATTAATGCCTTATTTTAGAAAGTGAAATTTAATTGCAATTTAAAGACATGTAAATCACCTCGGTGTGTTTTTATTTTGGCATGGCCTTTTTTTTTTTTCTTTTCTGATCTGTCTACTTCCATTAAATATTAATTTCTTCATTAATTTTTCTGAAAAGCAGGTGAATAGCCAATGGACTCTAAGCCTGAAGCAGGATTACCAGCTCCCTGTTCCCACTGTTAAGGACTACAGCATCCGTGCGAGGGCAGCCACAAGGGGGAAACATGATCACTGCAAGTCAAGGTCAAACTATCCAGATAACGCTATTTCACACACATACTTTGGTACCTTTTCTTATAGAAGTGTTTTTCTGAAATCCCTTCTAGAAGCCAGTCTGTTTCTAAAAGTTGCTGGGGCTCTAAATATGATGTTTGCAAAGTAACACACACCAAACTTTCCCTTTCCCTTTCCCTTTCCCTTTCCCTTTCCCTTTCCCTTTTCCCTTTTCCCTTTCCCTTTCCCTTTCCCTTTCCCTTTCCCTTTCCTTTTCCCTTCTTTCCCTTTCTCCTCCCTTTGCCAAGGAACAGTAGGATGTTTATAATCCAGAATACTTTCGTAAGGCAATTGTGATGGCTCCTCAAGGAAATTTTAGATCACTATTGTCTTGTTCATTACAACTCATGGCCATGCCCCAAATTGACATTGTATTGTTTATTGTTTATTGAAAATTTGACTCACAGTCTCTCATAGTGAACCGTGGTCACAAAGTCTAGAATGAGGCTGGTATAACCAACTGAATTTTGTGCAAGAGGCTGATACCTTGAGGACAGTGCAGACATGAAACTATTGTATTAAAAAAGCTGGAAGCATTCCAACTTTTGCAATTCAAAATATTGTATATTTTCTCTAAAAAAAGACGACAAACAAATACTTATTTATGCATAAAAAAGGTGACAAAACTGATTTCAGTAGTTTCCCCACAGAAAGTATCTAGTCTATGCCAATTTTCCCCCTCTTCCCTATTGAATAGTGTAGTTTCAGTGCAAAGGGCTTAAATAGTGCAAAGGACAGTGGAAATGGAATTGTGAAGGAGACATCTTCTTCAGGTGTGATGTCTGAGTTGCAGTCCTTCATTTTTCTTCCATTGGAGCTTTGTTCAAATAGTTAGTGTGAAAATGCTACAAAATAGTCAAATCCAATATTTAAAATAAGCTTTTATTCATAAGAAATGCCCAAAGGTTCAGATGAATAAAAATAAATTAAATAAAAAGAAATTAAATGGGTTTGCATTTGGTTTTGTTTTCTTTTTTTTCTGTAAATGAGAACTTAAAAATATGTTTGAAACCATCACTTTCTTAGGCTTTACAAAGTGGAAGATGTCAAAAAAGGGCACATGAAAAAACACTTGTGTTTAGGCTTTTTTTTTTTTCTTTCCCAGGGGTCTTGCACTGGTACTTAAGAAACAGGCTAAATAACATCCGAACAAAATAAATACTATTTCCTATTTAGTCATGTTTAAAGAAGTAAAGCCTTTTCCTACATCAGTTTCTGTAATTTCATCTAACAATTTTTTCCTTCTTAATCATGTTGTTTCAGGGAAGTAATTAACTGTGGTTTGCTCATATAAATAGAATACTGATGGAAATAACATATACCAAGGACATTGCAGTTAATAAAGCTGAATGGCAATTCAGATAATGTGAATGAAGGCAGCAAGGATTTTAGAGCAGGGTTCATTTTATTGCTCCTGGAATTGCACAAATCTAAACATAATGGTAGCTGAGGTCATATCAGGTGACAGAAAGTGCATTTGCTCTGTAGAAGTATTTACAAGGGGAACGTAATTATTTTGACAATAAAATTTTCATTATTCAATATTTTAGTAAACTCCTGCAACATCCTATGCAAAAATATTCCAGCTTTTATATCTTGTAGTATGTCTATTCCTAAAGAGATTCAGCAGTTTTAACTTATTATTTGCTTATGTATTTAGTGCTTAGGTGATACGGCTGGCAGTCAAGTTCCTTAAATCTTTTGTTAGGTGTAAAGGAAGCACTCAAATGACATATTAGATAAGGGTTTATCTCTGTTTTCATACCTGGACACATGAAACCTATCCTAAAGGAGGTAATCAGACTTCTCTTTCTCCCATTAGCCATTTCTTATATCCAGGGACAGATAAGGGCTTTTGCCAACAAGTTATATTATATATTATATATATTATCTCATTGGTAGGTAGTGTTTCATGCTCATGTCCTGAATCCATCCCTCACAAGATGACCTCTGTGAGAAGTTGCCTAGTGCTTGTTCATACCCAGTTTTGCATAAAATGTTAGAGAAGGCAAAAAACCTCCATGATTAATAATATTTTCCTTGTATTTTCTTATTAGATTGGGTAATTCACCATAGAATTAGATCCACAGATCCAATGCAAATTCATGCGGCATATGTGTGAACTCCTATTGGAATCAGAGACCTTGCTAGGTACAGCTTCTTTTGCTATAAGGTTAATCAAGGCTCATGGCCATTTCTAAGAGCATATTAGTTTCTGTTATGAGGCACTACAATATTCAACAATATTTAAAGATTTATGAGAATGCAAAATTCTGTGTCAATTAATTATGTGCTTGGAGTTTGTCAGCAGCAAAAAAACCTAATGACATAGAAAAATTTCCTTTAGTATATTTTAGCTATGCCAAGTGAATACAAAGTATAAAAGAATATTCTTCTGTATGTGTTATTGAAATAACTGCTGTGGATCAGTGTAAAAAGAGGACCATAATCAGTCCTTAATGTTTGACATTGTCAGGACAATAATATAGATTTTCTATACAAATGACAAAGATAGTAACACTTTAAGCAAACTTGTTTCAAATCATTACTGTTATTCTGTTTGGGTGCATATATAATACACATTGACTGAAATCAAGGTCACTTGATTGTGCACTTGAAGTGCATTACTGACTGTTGAAGGTCATTTTGCCAATCAACTGGACCACATCCTCAAGCTTCTCTCCCTTCCTGATAAAAAGTTTGTTTTCTATGCATTTGATTTTTCTTAATATTTTATTGACCTTGTTTTTATTGATAATACCGCATTTCAGTTTATTATAATTTAGATCACACAATATTCTCATTGAACTGGAGACATTTTCAACTAATAAAATTCACGTTCTTGAGCAAAACATTTCAAAACTTTCTGCAGTTTTTGTAGTCGCAGCTTCTTTTTTCAGAATGACTTTTTTAATGTTTTCATTAGAAGTCCAAATATATACTCCCATGCTTTAGAAATGTCACTGAAACATGCACCTGTGACAACATGTCTGATGGCACAGAGAAATCAGGGACTCAGCCAGTGGTGTTGCCTGGATCTACCTAACATAACAAACCACATCCAAGCAATGGATAACTCTCATCGTTTAAGTGGACCAGGGTGATTTTTGGTGCAAGTACGAGGACCTAAAGAGAGGGTCTTCAGGGCCCTGAGGGATCCGAGAGGTGTGCAACACAGAGGGGTCAATATTTCCCCTCATTTTCTGCCCATACTCTATGAAGTCAGGCAGCCCGGCAGCCCCGCTCTCTCTCGCCCGCTCCTCGCTTCGCTGCTGTTCCCCTGCGCTCCTTTACCCCCAGCTCACCACCTGCTCTTCAGAATCCACATCCATCCGGTGCTGGGCAGAGCCGGGGAGCCCTCTCCTGAGTCGGCCCTGCTGCAAGGGCCTCAGGCACCTTCCCTGACAGCATCGAGACTGGGTTGTATCTATATTTGTATATATCTGTGTGTTTGTACCTTATCTCATGTGTTACCGCCCTTCTTCTGTTCTAGTAAACCTGTTCCAGTTTTAATTTAGAACTTTTAAATCTCTTATTCCCCTTTTTCTTTGATTTGGGAGGGTGGAGGGGGTTTAATAGAGAGCAGTTCTGTCCTGTTTTTCGGTCTGCCCAGACTGCTAAACCATGACTATAACAAAGCAAGCAGAATAAGACAAGCAGGGAACTAGAAGACCCATCAACCACACAGAATGCTACTCTAAAGAAATAATGCAGTCATAATGACACTTATCAGTCTCTATTAAATTACATAATTCTTGTTTTCCTGTGGTATAACCTGAAGACAAGAAATTTAAAGGATGCTCATACACAGGGAAGAATTCCTTCACCCTGTTCTTGATATTTTCTAACCACTTCAATTTCTTGCTCTTGAGACAGATTTTTTTCTACTTGCTACCTTGGAGGGACATGAGAATGGCCATAACGAATCACAGCAAACATCTTCCTCCTGCTGCAGGATTTTTGTTTGTTTAACTGTGGGTTTTTTCTGTTTATAAGTCTGTCATTCTACTCAAACTGAATCAAAATAACATTGACAAGAGATAGAAAGTAGAGATGGAAAAAAGATGAAAAGGGTTCACTACTGCTCTCTCAAAATTAGGAATTTGTCTAATAGACAGGCATTACTTCATCATAAACTGTACAAAGTAATACTGAGTGACATTTATTTGTCTGTTTATTTCCTGGGAGACCCATTTCCTTAATTTATGATCTGCAATCTAATAATTCAGTTTTGTGTGAAATCAAACAGATCTCTCCCAAGTGTCTTGTGCACCAAAATTGGCAGACTTGTTTTCTTGGACCTCTCTACTTGCAGTGATCTGGAATTCCTACTTTCCCTATGAAAACTGTCAGATTGGCAGACTTGTCTGCTTGGACCTTTCTGCTTGCCGTCATCTAGAATTCCTACTTTCCCTATGGAAACGGTCAGATTAAGAACACCTGATGGAAGAAAGATGGGAGAGTTCTTCAGGGTTTAATGATTACTTTTGTACCCATATGAAGTCCTGAATTTAAATATGGTCAGATTTGCACAAAACAATATTTTTGAAATAAAATATTCTTTAGCATTGTCTTATAGTGCCAAGCTAGATATATAGGATTTATCTGTCCAGCTATTATTTTCAAAACTGACCTTCAAGGTACAGTGCAAAACAACAGAAAATACTAATACCAAAACATATTAGACTCACTAGAATACAGAGGCATTTTCTAACCTACTTTTTAAACTAAACACAGGGTATGTAGCTGTATGTCTCTTCTTCCTGATTTTTTTTCCCCATTTGATAACTATTTAGATAGTGCCATGCAGTACTGTGTATGCCAATATAAGTTTTTCTGTAGCACGTGGCATTTGAATGTGTTTAAACAGATCTTAGAAGGATTTAAGTATTTTGAGCTGACAGTAAAAAAACAAGTCTGCATTATAAGAGGTAAGCTGTTAGAAACTCTAAGGGTATTTTCACCTTCTAATGTTTCCAATAACAGATTAGTGTTAGAAGCACAGAACTTAGGGAGGTATTACATGTTTAATTTGCTGCTGTGGGCATGTAACTAATGAATTAAAGTACACAAGGATGTCTCTACTTTGAACATAACCTCAGTTCCAAGCTAAGTCTCTCCTTTGCAATGTCATTTTACTAGTGTAAGATAGTAGGCACCTAGATGTATTTTCTGACATAAATAATTGCTTGTTAACCCTGAAACTCTGTGAAACTGCATTTCCATAATCACTAAGTTTCCACTCTAAAACTTTGTTAGGGTGTGAGGTTTCAGCCAGGCTTTGCCTCAAACGACAATTGGCAACTGGAAGCACTACCCCCACCCCCACTCCACCCCAACAAATGGCATACAATGAGAGGGGGGAAGGAGAGAGGAGAAATGTGTCCTGGAGTTCTGCATAGGACTGGCTTCCTACCCTAGGACACAGAATCCTGCAGGTAGGTGGTGGTACTCTTATTTTTCTCTCTCTCTTAATGAGCAACATGAATTATGTATTATTTCAAGCAGTCTGAAGGCCTTCAGAAGAGATGGGAGGTGAGTAAAGCTTGAGAAGAGACAGCTAGAGAAAAGTCATAAAGTTTGAGAAAACCCAGCTCCTTGACAGGCCCAGGTTGGATACTGTTAATTAGGGGAGAAAATTAGGGGAAAACACCTAGCCAAAACCTGTTAATTCTGCTGATGCAGCAGGTGACAAACTACAAGGGGGGTGACCACTCGAAGGAGCTTTCCAGACCAAGTCAGGATGAGCAACGATTGCCTAGCAGCTGTGGCACAGCAAGAAATGGGTAGCATAAATGGAAGATACCCTAAGCCCCTGCTCTTCTCCTAGGATGGGACCACCCCCCTTCCTACCTATAGTTCTAATGCCTACCGATTCTGTCTATGTTCAATAAAATTGTGTAGTTGCACCCGATACTGTGTTATCTTTACTTTTTCCTTATGGATCCAACAAGAATCTCCACATTTTCAGCCTTTGGAATGTGACATAGGGAAAGACTGCTATTGGCAGAAGTTAGTTTTGAGACATAAACTTTGTGCTCTCTTTCAGCTCAAAGTTGTGTACTAAGAGCATGAACTGAATAATACAAAAGTTCTCTGAAGTAATGACTGTCTAATATGAGTAGGCTGAAAAGCATGTTTAGAATTTTAACTTCATTATTCAACTGAAGAAATTGTTTGGTTTTCTTCTCATTTGATAAATGCAGATAACCAAATACATCCAGCACACTCATTACACCCTACAAGTTTTATTGGGATGGGTGCAGAAAAGAGCAATCCAGCCAGAGTCCTTCTCGCCATGGCATCCCAAGAAAATCTTGAATGTGCCATTTCACTATATCCCTTGTTGTTTCAGTACATAAAGAATTACACAGCTTGTCTGTATAAATATGAAACTTGAAATGCATCGCTGATAATTTATTTGCATTCATACAAGGAAAAATCCAACAGTATTTCTAATGCTTTTTATTGTGTGATAATTTTTAAACTGCTCAGTTCTTACTGGTATCTTTCTGGTGTGTATCTGTTCATAACTTCAGTAGGAAGGAGCGTATGTGTGTTCTACTTAAAAAAAAAAGTGATCAGACAGGTTTGACAGGACAACATTCAAAAGCAGAGATGGAAGTTGAAGATGGTGTCTGACACTTTTTGGGGTAGGTCTTTATTTATTATTGTGTACTTTGTTGTTTTGTTTCTTTAAATGGAAAATAGACCAACACGAACAGCAGTAATTCAGTCTCTGTATCTAACACAATATCTGTTCCTATATCTAAGCATGTGATGATAAATTTTCACAATCTTAAAGCCCCATAGGTTAGCACTGATATGTCTCATGAAATTTGTCACTGGCTTCTACTGATTGAGGCTATTATGCCATATTCTTTGCCCCTCAGCATTATTGCAAATTACTAAAACATCTCTTTTTTTCTTAATTGACAACCTTTTTTTACAAGTTATTAAAAAACAAGTAAAAATTCTTAAAATCAACTTTATACATCCACTTAACAGTAATTTTTCAGTAATCCATTCAGAAGTGTGTTCCTTTAGAAGTGGCTGCAGAAGGGGAGGCAATTTCAATTTCCATGATCTGCAAAACCAGTTAGGGTTTGTATTTGCAGCTTCTACAGCATACTTCCAGTTTCATAATTCATGTAGAGCAATTAGAAATAATAGATGCAGTCTTGAGACAAAGTGTTAAAAATCATTGGGGACGAATCTTTTCAAAATCTGACAAAGTATTTGGATTCTTCTGTATTCTAAATAGGCTTCTGAACTCAGGAACTGTCGTTCATGCTAATTCTAGTACCTTGTCAAATTCTGACTTTAATTGTCACCTATACTTGACATAAAACCAAGCTTAAACCCAGTCTGTTATTCTTCTTCTAATTATGCAAAATTAACTGTGTTTAATGAGGAACTGTGAAAATACTACTAAAATACTACTACAGACCACAGGTCACTCTAACAGTGGACTTGATCAGTCATCTATTTTTTTAAGTCCAGAAAATGCTTGCTCTAACAAGCTTTCATTTTAAAAATATTAGTTTTCAATGTTACTATGTCATCTTATATAAATGGAGTTTCTATTTTTTTACTTTTGGAAGCTATAGGAAAAAAAACCAATTCATAACCTCTCAGATGAAAATAAATAGAAATAATTTGTTTTCTGTTTGTTGAAATTTATTGCAGCTTGGTCATCCAGAAGCTGTAGCAATTCCAGATGAAGTAAGTGGTGATGGAAAGTGTGAAAAGGAAAATGTCTTTTGCTTTCTACATTACAATGCAGCCCAGTTTAGTAGCTGCAACTAGATTTATGAGAGAACACTGTCTGTGTTAACCATACCCCATCTGCACACAATTCCTATTGACTGTATTAATAGGCACTATTCCCATATTACTCCTTCTCAAAGCTGTGGTACCAGGCAGCTAAAATGAGAACAGCAAAATTTTGTCATGCTTACAATGCATCTTCCCACCCCTTCTCCACAGGCAGCAGTTGCCTGACTTTAAATGAAAAAGGATAACAACAAAATATCTTGGGAGGTGGGACACTGACAACATCTGTGAGAACATTTCAGTACACGGTGTGATGATTTTCGAAATCAAATAATACCTGAAGTTTTATCCAAAGAAAGGCAGGGGCCCAAATTAAATTAGAAGCTATATTGGGAGACTTGCTAGCATTTTATTTTTTTATTTAGAGATTCTGCCCTGCTGCTACTAACAAAATAATTTAGCAACTAATTCTGAATTTGGGATCTGTATGTATAACCACAGCAACTTATTGTGGGGTTCATTCAAAAGTAGGTGTTCCATTGAAATCAGTAGATACTCTTCCATTCATTTCTGAAGTAACAGCAGTTTTTATCAACTGTATTTCTCATATGAAGTGAAGTAGTATTCTATCACTACCTATGTGGTTCAGTTACAGTAGTCATTGCACTGACTTTTAAATTCATTCTTGATTTAACATGGTAAAGTTTTATTCACTTTTAACAATGACCATTTTCTCATTTGTTAGTGATCAAATTACACCTAACATTTCCCTTTTGCAAGGTAATTCTGAACTTCTGCACTTAGAATGTACTCTCCCTGAAATCTGCTAGAAACACACACTTGATTTTTGATTAATGCTTGCAGTATTTCAAAGGACCCCAGCAGGAGAGACAGACAGTATAATTCTGAGGCAGTGTAAGTACTAGCTGACCTCAAAGCTTTGAATCAAGAGCAGATTTTCTGAACTTTGAATGACATCATAGTTGTGCTGTAAAAAACCTTTTGGTTTTCTTACCAACTGATACACATGGTGTCCATGCCATGCGATGCTATCTTCTAAGATATCACGATGTCCTGTGACCCTGTACTTATCTGTGCAAGAAGGCAGTTATCAAAATTGCTAAGTTTTGCATGTTAAAATTTGCCAAACTTTGCTAAACTCTGTTAAACTTTGTTAAATTTTGTTTGCTTAAACTTTGTTAAACTCCCAAAACTTTGCAAGTTATCAAAAATCTAGTGCAGTTGCCATGGCTTTTACTTTCTGCAGATACAAAACAAAATTACAAAGATTATCCCAGAGCAGTAATTGTGCTTTCTAATAACTCTAGTTTTGGCATACAGAGTACTATTCCTATACCATGGTTCAGTTCTTAAATGTTCTGTTATAACATTGTGACACGTTACTCAGGGGCAATCACATAAAAAGTGTAGACCCATAAAATTTATAGAAGTCTTCAATATGACTTCTAACCAGGTTAAAGTTCACTCTTAAGAATCATCAATAAGATACTTTGAAAGTGAAATTGAGATGTTCAGTAAGATTTTAGAAAATTGGTGTGTCATTAAAGGAATACAACCGAAAGGTGATATTGATTCCCAGAATGTATTGCTAATCCAGAATGTGTTAACATGAATTATTTTTAGATTACTGAATGTTCTTATTCTTGCGGGGTGATGGGTACCTGCACAGATGTGTAGTTTTCAGGTTTACTACCAAGTGCATTAAGCAAAATAAGATGGGTACTATCATCACCCTTGGCACTACAATGCACTGGAAGAAAAAACATGACGGATGCTAGAAAACAAACACACCAATTTATTATTATTATTATTATTATTTATTATTATTATTATTATTATTTCTTAGCAGTATTCCTGGTGGTAGTCATGTACCAGTCTGACCCTTAAATGTAGGGTTGACTTTTAATGTTAGGCCTCAAGAATTTCTAGAGGGAAATAGCATACACCTGGGAAAAAAGCTTGCAAAGCAAAGATCCTCCTTTAACAGGAGACTTCAGTAAACTCTGCTTGCTCACAAAGCTGAATATGATGTTTTACCTTGGCTTCCCGAGGCTGCTTAGGAAGTAGAAATTTACAGCTCCACATCAGTCTGGGAGCTTCTCAACCACTTCAGCTCTCAGGTGGTGGGAAGTCTGCTTCATCATCTTACTAGGCAAGTAAGGTAAATTTGAAGAGGTACTTCTGAAAGCTTGATTCTTTTGGAAATATCACAGAAACCAGTGTCTCCTGTCCCATTTTAAGAGGTTATAATCCCTTTAATACTCAGGTAGACTGCCTGGAAGCTTTTGCTTGGTGTTTCCTCCTTATAGAACTTTTATTTATATCTACAGAAAATTGCCTCAGACACTCTTTCATAGAGTATATGTAGTTCAATCTTTTACATGAGCATAGAGAAATAAGCAGCAGAACCTGAAGGCTAATAAGCTCCAACTTAACTGGGTTAAAGGCCTACAAAAAACCTCCATCAAGAGGTCCTTTACTGGGCATTTATTTTACAGGGATGTAGGCATGTGGATTCAAGTACATTACATGCTTTAATATAACAGCAATGAAGGAGATACTTCTGAAATATTTCAACATCCTCACCAGTGTGACTAGTACTGAGAAAGTGTTTTGGTTTTGTCTCTCTCTTGTGGCATGAAAAGATCAGTAATTATTAAGCTTATAAATTTACCCTTCACATTGAGGAATCAAGGCTTCTATAATTTTATTCAAGTGATTTTTCTGTGATTTTGTCCATTAGTTCAATGCTGTCTCTCCCTTAGCACCTGACATTTATCTAACAATGTATCAGACTTGCAACAGGATTGGATAAAAAACTGGCCACTAACAAAACTTTTCACCAGTTCAATTAAAACAGGGATTTGAATACAAATGCTCTTTGCTGATGAAATCATATTTCAAAATGAATCACATTCTTTTTTCCTCTTTTTTCCCATACATTCAAATATATATTAATAATGAAAAAAGATCTCTGAACAGTACTGCTTTTTTTACCCAGCATTGCCTTTATCTGTAGGAGATAAGGAGCTCCTCCTGAAGAAGTTAATAAATGGTGGCTTAAAAAAAAACAACAAACCCAAACAACAAATCCACACTGAAATTCCTTCTTTTGGAACTAATCTATGAATCTTGAAAAATTATAACAACCCGGTCATTCCTTAAGTCCTAGGCAATTTTGCGCTATTATAATCCCCGGCTTTGGGGACTTTTGCTTGGTTTCCATTGTGAGATGATGAATGATAAAAAACAAACATGATGGACAGCAGACTAAATTTTATCAGTAATCCTCACAGAAGCTTTTATCAAACATCTTAATCTCACACTATTACAAATATTGAGAGATCCTTAAAACAGCACTGTAATGGTACCCATTCATGTTGGTAAGAATGTTCTTATTACTTGTTTCACAAAATAATCTATGTTGTTTATGTATTTTTTCATCATTTCAGTATTTTAAATGGGAAAATGTGCAAGGGATAAAACAAGAAACAAACCTTATTTATGTCATCAAATTTATCTAAAGACCTTTCTTGCTTAAGTGGCTATATTTTGAACACCACTATATTTACTTACAGATATTTTTTACTTTAGATGACTTTATGGAATGATGAGTTTAAGAAGCATTTGGATGACACTCTCAGGCACATGGTGTGATTCTTGGGGTGGCCTACACAGGGATGGGAGTTGGACTTGATGATCCCAAGAGGCTCCTTCCAACTTGGCAGTTTTTATGATTCTGTGCTGATTACTGTGAACTCATTCCCCAATCTTGCAGATACAGACAACATGAAGACTCTTCATAATTCTGATTTTAATGTGTTGACAATGTTTAGTGAGTTATATGTTTAGTTATATCAGAACAAGTGAGGGATTTATTTTGCTTAACCAAAGTAGGACTGCAGCAACTCTTCCATTTTTTTCCTAAAGGGATGAATAGGCCATAGCTGATGGGATTAATGGAGGTCTAAGAGATGGCTATTTTTCTGTTATCTGAAAAGACCTCTCCACTGAAATTAATCTGCTAATATACTAAAAATATGGTGAAAAAGGTTATTGTGAATTCAAAATATATTTGGCCCAACTGATGGACAAGGTTCATCCAAACTTAATTTATTTGCTTCACTTAATTGTCATAAACTTGAGCAACACTATGATTTTTTTCTACTGTGAGAGCTCAAGCAGGCTAAAACTTCTAGTCCTTTTTCTCCTTTTAAAAGGGTAAATTACCTGACATGCATGTGGTGAGTTTTTATGATTTTTTTTTTTTTTTTTTAAGAGATTGTCTGCTTCTTTCATGCTGACTGAACACATTTGGAAAAGCTTATGAAGACTGTGTTTGATGTAGATACTTTGAAAGTAAATGTGCACTTAGGGGAAAATAGGCTTTGAAAATATCTTTTCAGTTGGTTTGACTGAGAATAGAAAAGCCTGGAAATCACATGGGAAATATGTTTCACAGGCAGAATTTCACCTACTTCTGCAGAGGTGTTCTGCATTTGTGTAAGTAGTTAAATTTTCTCCTAAATGAGCAAAGATCCACAGATTCATATGACATTAACTGGCCAAGAACTTAAAAGCAAGAGCGAACTGGTGGGGCACAAAGGCTATTGGTGCTCTTTTACTGTTTCTTACTTAAAGAACTCTGTCTATGAAAATAGCACAAAATCTAGAGATATACAGTATTCTGTAAATCATGTTATCACTTTTGCTTTATGAGAGCTCTGTTACTCAAACTCATTCAAAGTCTGTAACATATACAGAGATCACAAAGACTGAGGAATTGAAGAGACATCAGGTCTGATACCTGAAATGTGCCCTAGTGTAGTTGGCAGTTATGATGTTGGTTGCTTGGGATGACAAGCTGTCCTTTTTTGAGCTTCACTGATTGTTGATAAGAAAATTCACCCTACATGTGTGAGTTGGGAATCTATTCCTTCTGATTTCTGGTAAGTCTGCTTGACTTCTTCCAGCTTATAAACAATTCCCTATCTGTCAAGCCACTGGACCCAAGGAGGAAAGTGATTCATAGTAATTTCTCTTTCACCTATTGTGTTTGGCAAGAGAAAATCAAAGCTTAATAAGGTTAGAAAGTATAGCGGTGAGGACAGGTTTCTGACTTAATATTTGGGCACTTCCCCTGAGCAATTCTGTGTTCTGACCACTGCTCTAGAAATTACCAGTAGATAGATAAATATGTAGTAGTTTTCAACATTTAAGTTACTATTGAAATGAAGCGCAGATCCTATGATTTATCCTCCATACCCATACATATTTTTATGATTTTATTTTATTTTATTTGGGGGGGGGGAAGAGGGCATTGTATGGATTGTGTTTCTTGGTGGCCAATTACTTGTAGCTTATTTTATGCAAGTTGAGACAGCTTGAACTGAGAAACCAAACACACATTCCTCTATTCCTTTTCCCAAAATTACTTTGTCTCAAGAGTGACCTCCCAGCCTCCCAAGAAAAGATGGGAACTAAATCTGTACACACTTGGGAGCTTTGACCAATGATATGACTTGTGTAAAAGGGAACAGTCACTACTAGCAGTGCTAGAACCAAAAAGACTTCCTTCTGCAGCCATGGAGAATTTAAAAGGACTTAAAGATTTTTTTAAGTTCTTTTTATCAAAAAAACCCTTGAGTCTCATTTCAGCTAGGTTTTTGGCAGCATTAATTGTTACACTGTTTTCCACAACCCTTGTTTATGAATGAACATTAGTTAAAGCAAGAATTAATCATGTACAAGAAGAGGCTACAAGGACAGTGAATATTGACAGCACTGCTACTGTTTAATTAGAAACCTTTTTGGTGGCTGTAATATTTAATATTTAATTTAAATTTAATATTATTCAGGTTCTAATGTGAAAAGAAGAATCTGAGCATAATGAAGAGCATGAAGTGTCTGCCTTCGTCATCCTCTATGGTACTGCAACTTCCTGATAGTTGAACATCACATCCCTTCCCTACTGAGACAGAGTTCACTGTACTCCGTGATATTCTTTACTGAATTTCAGTTTTGAGCCACTAACTGTTTTGTAGAGGTTTCATCAAAGAAGATAGAAAAGAGTTAAAAGCTGATGTAAGACTAAAGACCTTTGTGGAAACCCTGCTGGTTGTTCAAGGTGAAATAGAACAGCTGTCTTTATATGAAGAAAAATTCCATTTAGCATCCCCAGATACTGCACTGTTCTCTGTGTTTGCCTTGAGGTTATGGATATGGTCACAGAGAACTTAACACTCACTGTTCCATACTCTGGCAGTAATCACTGGATTTCTGTGTCAACAGAAGAGATATGGGGAAACCAATCTACAGATCATAAAACCTGAATTTTTACTGTCATCTTTTGTTATACCCACACAAACTCATATGCCAGTATATGTATGTATAAATACGATATAAATATAAATGCATGTGTGTATGTACAAATAGACACAAGCACCCTGAATCAAATGAGACTGTGGTCTGCAGAAAAAATAACTGTGCAGTTTCTTGCTTTGCCCAAGGTGTTAAGTATCTCAAGTACAATATAAAGTGTGAAGAAAGACTTTCCAATGAGTAGCTAATGTACTAAAAATCCAAGTCCTTATCTAATAGAAAATATTTGTGTACCCTTTTGAAGAGCTAACATTTTTGAGACAATGGTTTGGGCTATCGATTTATACTGTCATTTGAGTGTTTTGAAATATCTGGTAATTGTGACTGAAATATTTTACAACCCAGCTGTCTTCTCATGTAAGTGGCAATACATGGTTTTACGTTGTGCATTCTGCAGGTACACAAGTGAGAGAGTTGCAGTGATGGCTACATAGACTTACGACTCCTTAGTGACAAACAGGGCTCAAGAATTTGCGAGTCAGGTTGAAAATCAAGATTTCACTCTGGTTTCTCATATCTCACATATATTTTGAGCACTCTATTTGAAATAGAACCATTTATCTTTACATGATTGAATAATCATGGATGAAGAGACTTTATCCTTGACTTCCCATGGTTCTGCAGCTGTTGTGAATACAAACTATCCCTTGAAATATTTTTTCTGATTGTAGTTGATTTTTTTCTGATTATACTTGCACTGAAACATGAACTGAGAAATTTTAAATTTCAACGGTTTCTGTTGAAAAAAAAATCATTTGTAAAAGAATTCATGACAATATCTAATTACAAAGAGTTCAGAAACTGGCACACACTTGCAGCCTGTAATAAAGGTTATGTTGGAAGTTTCTTTATTTAAAGAAGGTAACATTTAATATTTCATTATACGTTTTATTTAACTTTAGAAGTCAAAATGAAATATCACAGTGGTAAATAGCAACCTGGAAAGAAATGGCAATAGGAATGAATGACAGGAAGAGGTTAAATGGTAAGCTGACACTAATTCCCTACCACATCCTCTGTGTGATATAAAAAGAAAATTCATCATCAAGATAAAATCATAACAAAAGGGCTCAGGCAGGCAGTATTAAAGGTGAACCAAAATGCAGTGACAAAATTCACATCCCTTCCCACTTCAGCAAAGATTCGATGTAAAATCCAACAAAGATTTCTTTAACTGTTACTACTTAAAGAGATCTTAGTCTTTGACAAAATTTTGATTATTTACTGAGGACAAAATTCCACACAGATCCCACTTGTCTTTTCTACTGGTCGAAATTCAGTTTCCTGGCATATATTTTCAGTCTCAAAGGCTGACAGAATGTCAAGGAAATGGACTTGGTCTAATTCTGTCTTTGTTTAACTTTGTAGAAAAAAGTACATTTTGTGATACTGACCCAGCATTTAGCAGTAATTCTCCTTGTGCTGAGAGTTCCTGCAGGCAGCCACGATGGAGGAAAGAGCAGAGGAAACACAAACAACTTGAAGCTCAGATAAAATTATTCAGGCTGGTTATTAATTGCCAGTAGTGTGACCTGCCTCACTTTGTGGTTCACAGAGACTCTTTTCCCTGTGGTTTAATCAGGTTTGTACAGGCCTCTGCTTCTGTCTTTACCTCTGCAACCATTAGAAAAATTCTTCATATTTCTGTTTCTTGTTTCTTTCTTGCATAGGAGCATAAACAATATATTTATACAGGCAGGGTGGGCTTGTGTAAGAATTACTGTTCTAAGTAGCTGGTAAAAAATAATAGGTGTTAGAAATGACTTACACTGTAAGGTGATGTCAAATTCATTGCACAGATAAACACATGTATGTATGAACAGGTGGATGATATATGCTCAATAGAAAGAGTAGGAGTTACTTGGATGTCTGAGGATCTCAGCTTCTTCCAGTGAAGCATTCCATCTGAGCTTTGCAGTCAGATTTGGACAAATCTCAGAATTTCTTTTCTCTAAATATAGCTGGGGTTTTTTTTGTTGTTGTTGTTGGGGGTTTTTTTTTCTAATTTGGGACAAAATTAAATACTTTTCATGTTTTTTCCTTCATGTGCATATTTTTCTATAGAAAAATCTATATTTTGCTTAAGAAACTGCAACACAATATGTTTAGAATTCTGCTTAATGTGGTTCTCTGTTTTTTTAAGGATTTTGTTTTTCTATATGCCACATTATGGTATGTCATTATACAATGCTAAGCTAATTAAAACTAAATTACTTATCATGCAACTGCATGGTTTTGAATTACAAGATAGCAAGAAATAGCTTGGTTTTATTTCATTCTTTTTCCCTCTAATTATCACTAAAATGTATAACTTTTAAACATTTGGATGAAGTTAGCATTCAAAACTTAGAAACATTTTTCAGTGTAAAAAATTTTTGCCATCTCCGGCCAACCAAAAGATACACATTATATCATCTACTACTCATACCATTAATTCTGTTCTTTCCTAAAACCATTTATTTTAGTCAAATGCAATGATTGTTAAGAGTAGGGAACTGCTAGAAAATGTTTATGTAGTCTAGATGGCATCCTTGGTATATTTGAATTAATCTAAATGTTTCAGAGGGTCTTGGTTAAAAAATACAGACATGTGCAACTACTGAAAAGTGCTTGTCTCAACACCCTGAAGTTTGTAAAATACTGTAGAAGCTTCCACGTTGCTAGGTGATGGCCCCTGCATTAGAAGTCTTGTCTCCATTGAGCTGCTCAAATTATCTTACTTTTTTTTGTCTTTATCCACCTTGAAAATCAAAAGACGGCTAGCAGTCAAGGATAAGGGTTGCCTTAAATTCTTCATACTGGAGGGGTAAATCATAATGGTATTTCTGTTCTCATCTTTTCAGCAAAGGTGTCACCAAAGTAAAAGTAAGAGGACTGGTAGAAAGTTTCATCAACTGGAACTTGCTTGGAAAACAAGAATTTCTCAGCAGACATAGCAAAAACTCAAATTTGAAAGGGGAAAACGTGTGCATTTCAAATTTAACTGAAAATTAAATGTCATTGCAACTCGTCTGGTAAAATTGAAAAAAGCCTTTAAAAGCAGGAGGCCAAATTAACTAATAATTTATTAGGCTTTTTAATGCAGTCTTTTTAGACTGACAGTACAATTTCTGAACAAAAGGAAGCATTTTTCACTGAAAAACAGAGTTTCCAGTAATAAAGCTTAAGGTAGACATCTTTAAAACTTAAGTCATGTATGTATTTCCTGGAACAGAACACATAAACCAAACTCCTTCTCACAGAAGGTGGTATTTTTTTGATTGAAAAATGAAGTTTTCTAAACAAGAGATAGGTCTAACTTTCCTTACCCAGCAGCCTTTTTATCAGACACTTTGCTTCTGACTGACCCTTCCTGTTTGATTTTGATTTCAGCGTGGTGCACGTGAAAGGAACACTGGAAAGTAAATAAAATTAAACAATGATTCTTTCTGATTGTACCTGTCTTCAGTAAATCATTTAGCATCCACTAAACTTTGTGAACAGTTTCTGGGTTTTTTCTGTAATATATATACATATATATACACTATGTGATTACATAAAAAAAGCAAATTACATATATATGAAGCCATTTGAAGGGTTAGTCCACTGATCACAGTGCTGAAAATCTGATACACTTGGGTAAAGGACTTTGAGTATATATATTACTTGAGATTCAGGTTTCTCTCTGAAGGGCTAAAACTTGAGGGTGACATTCTTGGAAAAGTCTGATTTCCCTTGGAACCAGGCTTCATTTGCTCAAAATATTCCATCCAATGATGCCTTCCCTTTTCCATCAGGATTCTGATGTCTTCTGACATTGATGATAGTGGCAGAATAAATTTTGGGGGGTGTCTCCTTGATTTATTGCTGCAATATCATACTTTCCTTATAACAGTCACAGGTCTCCCTTAGGGAAAAATCCTTGTGTCTGGACCCGGGTATTTTTATTTCTAGGCAATCAGACTGCTTAAGATGAGATAAGAATGGGATCCTAGCTTCTCCCTATTCTGTAATAATCTGTACTTTCAGTGTATCTTTACATAGGTTATTTTTGACATCTCTATATTTGTTACTTGTAACTAAGCTGCAAAGCAAAAGCCGCACCTGGAATCCACCTTTTCTTAAAAGATGCATTCATCTTTTTCTAAGTAAGAGGGCTAAGGGGTAATAATTTTTTGTCTGCCTCCATAAATCAGTTTTCTACAGATCGCAGACATTTCTGAGGACGCTGTATACTACTAAAAAGGACTGGACAAGGATTGTGAGATGAGTGAAGGAGAAGTAAAGGAAATACTGGTGGATGGAAGACATCAAGGATGAAGTAAGGACGTAAAAAAAAACCTGATTTGGACAAATTGCTGTTCAGAGCAGGTCAGGAAAAACATCTAACCATCACTTCTTGTCTTTCTCTTTTCCCAAGCAGCCTACAGGTATAGGTCCTCCAGGCTTTCAAAACTGGCCCCGTTGATGAAAAACAGCAACTATCATCAATCATGCTGATTCAAAGTCAAATACAGTGAAGTAGGAGCCTTCCCACAATCTTATGGCCACTGCATCAAAAGCTACAATAAACATGTGTATGGACATATGCAATTCATCATTTCCAATAGCCGTGGTATGGCTAGCTCTGATATGGGTAGCTAAATAAGGTAAAATTCTCAAAATATAAACTGAATATATCCAAGTGCATATGTTTATTTTTAAAAGAATTGTGACCATTCCCATTGGTATGTTTGAAACACTTTTGGAAATGCTTTTTCTAGTCTGTGATTATATTCTCTGCAGTTAAAAATAATATCCTAGATGTCACTGAATATTTAGCAATTAAATCTTTGGCCTTAATTCCATTTAGACTGAAAGTTAAAATGTATCATAATAACACATTAACATAATTTCTCTGAATGCTTAGATAATGTCTGTGATAGTTTCAAGAGAAATAGAAATGGAGTATTAAAAGAATACTTATAATTATCAGTTAAATAATATTTTTATTAATTTCCCTCAGGTTTAAATACTTAGCCACATGAAAATTCAACTCTCCTAAATATAGAGGCTGGATATTCCTGTGTAGTCACAAAACAGTGAGGTTGTTCCTCTGGCTTTTCATAATGTTGTCTCATAGGAAGCTGAAACCAGTGCTTCAGAGCTACTGGAGATAATTCAGGGTCTGGACATGGAGGAAAGCCAGCAAAAAAAAAATCAGTAAAAAATCTGGAAAAAATCAGTACTGTTTAATTAAATATTTTAGGTCAGAACTTCTTGTAGACAGCTGTGTGCTACTTTGTAACCAACTGATTACTCTCTTATTTGGGTGAACCATACCGCACTGAGGTCAGAGATTACATGAAGCACGAAAAAACATACTCAGAAAAGGAAAGATGAAACCAGAGAAAAGTAACAGCACCACCTCTGTACCAGCCAGAAATAGAGATAATTCATCAGCTCAATATAGATGGTCAAAAGAAGGTATGTCTATTTCAGATTATTTTGCTTTTTACAAGCAATTATAGAAAGAAATATCTCCACAAAACTTTAGTGTTTCCATTGAAAATATTAATAGGCAGAAATACTCTGCTTTATTCAGTAGGGAAATACACTTTTTTTCTTTTCTTTTTCTTTTTTTTCCCCCCCCGATTTTCTCTATAGAAGAAAGTGAGGGAAAATGAAAAAAAAGGAAGGGAAGGCTTGAATGTAGTTCAGTACAAAATTATCTTTATTATGGTCTTCATATTCAGTACATTGCATCCCAAGCTCCTTCTGAAGAGGGAAAGAAATGGTTTTCCTCTCCCTTTTCCTTTTAACACTACTGTCATAATCCTATTTACAACAGATACTGAGCCTTTTTTGTAGTTGCTGCCTTTGTGTCTGGCCATTTTGTCAAAGCAGCTAAAGGAGACAAAGTGAATACTTACAGTCCTATAAATAAAACACTAAACCTCCTTTAGGGTGAAATATGTGTGTATTTGTAGCCTGGAGGATATCAGAACTAGTAAAGACAAGGACGTAGGCAGTCGTGCATCCTTACATGTATTTTTATTATTTCCCTGTTTGTGTGGTGCTCGCTCTGCTGACATGTTGCCCTTATATCTTTGGGTCACTAAAATGACAGGCCTGAAAAATGTTTGAGCTTTGGTCTTTATCTGACATATGCATTTCTTAGGGCAGACAATCCTTTTTCCTTGCAGGCAGAACCATAGGGCTAAGAAGTTCTAGACAATGAGAGCAAAACATAAACTTGGGCATGTAAAGTCATTTCAAGTCTCATGGCATTAAAACAAGAGTCTGACATGGTAGATTGAACTTATAGTATAGAGAGGTCAGCAAGAAATTTATGATTTTTTTAAAAGCATATTTTCTCCTTAAGGGAACGAGATTGTAGAACAGAACATGATCTGATTATAAGAAGTGAATTTTTTTCAGTTACTTATCCTTCATAAGACTTGCATATGGGAAGTACACAAAAATGTCTATCCTGCATTACTATACCTTTCTTTACCATTGCATGAGTGATTTTTTTGGTTGTACATGATTTTCTATTACCAAGACAGCTAGCCCTTATTCCTCTTTGGGACCTTAATTTCCTGACGATGTACAGAGCACATTATTTCTTATCCAGACTTTATTCAGAATGAGCCTCGTAGTTCTCTGGAAACGTCACACATGGACTAGAAAGAACAGGACACCTGACTCACAGCAAGTACTGAATTATTTCTTTAGAGCTGCCCCAGCATGTGTTCTCACATGCCTTGTTCCTTCCTGTGTGAGCTAATACAGATATGCTCTGGAGCAGCCTGTGTTATTGACCTTAGAGAAATATGACTGTTGCATGCAATGGAGTGCTTCTGCTGGGATACAGAGCAGTTGTGACTTGTCATCCTGAAAGAGATTACATTCTTTTAAAACTTATTTTACATTTAAAATCTTAAAAATAGAATTTTACAGTTACAGTTTTAAAATTAAAGTTTTAAAGTTTTAAATACAAATTTTAAAACTAAAAATTTCTGCAAAAGTCCTTCAAAGAAAATTTCTGGTGCAAGGACTAGTGAAGAGATTTATGTCCATCTCCAGCTTTGCCATCTTTATAACCCAGCACCTAGACTCCTTGGACCTGTGAACCCCCTTATGACTAGTTTCCCTACAGGTTGCTTTTTTCACTGGTCTTCTAAAAAGAATCTGTCAATAAAAACTTTGATTCCTGATTCTTATAAAGTAAAGACATAAGAGGTAAAGAGATGTTTTGGGAACAAGACTGTATGTTATACATCTACCTACTGAAAGAAAAGCTGGTATTTTTTTACTCATATCACCACGGAAGCACACGTGAATTTCAGTACTCCAAGCCTTTTATAAAAGTGTCAGTACAATTAACCATCTGAGCTACTATGAATCTAATCTCACACATCAAATCACTACTAGAACAGATAAGGCTAAATGCCATGTTATGTTTTTGTGCAGATATTTTCACTCCATGGTTTAAAATATTTTTCAAGTATGACAGTTTGAGGGATTATGTAAATATTTTTTAATATATATAGAAATTCGTATTTTTGTACCATATGTCTTAAAAATATATAGCACCCAGGTTAAAACATTGAATGTGTAAAGTTTTAAAATGCTTATATTGATGAGACCAACACATCCACAAAGGAGCTATTTTGTCATACTTTTTATTTACTTAATGCTACATTCTACCCTGACTTTCATTGAGAAAAGCTAAAAAAAATGAAAAAATTAATACCTTCATTAGATACAGCTTACTTGGTAAAGAAATATGAAATCTAGAATGCATATATTACCAAAAAAAAAAAAAAAAAAGCGCAAGATACAGCTCCTACTCAGATTACATGGAAAAGCACTTCTGTCCTCAAGTAGGATGTTAGCCATCACTATGTCACAAACTATGTTTCTGCATATCAATTCAATAGTCACTGGATGAATGAAAAAATATAAAATGCTTTGTACAGCAATAGTCGGAATGGACTTTCCTTGGTAAGAAGGTATATAGTAAGAAAGATACTCAACAGAGAAGATTGATACTGAGAATCAGATACAAATTATAGTGCAGAAAGACTCATGTTATATTATTAGCTGTCTTGAGTACTAAGGTGCCAAGGTAATCTACAGCTACACCAAGCTTATTTTGAGCCCCTTTAGCCCTTTTAAGGTGCAAGTTCAAAGGAGTTAGTGTGGTTATCTGTGCATGACACTGTGGGATTTAACTGGCTGGTTCAAGTGCAGCAAACACAGCAGGGTGGAGAGGTGAAGAAAATGAGGACTTACATGCAGACAGGTTGTAATTTTGAAATCTTTTAAGGATGAGAAACTTGAAGACTGAAGGGGAGTAGAGATAAGCACAGGAATTTGCAAAAGGGTTATATGAAAAAAAAAAGAACTGAAACTGGAAATAAGAAGGTGCTGTGTTCAGAGTGTCAGAGGAGAAAGACGAGTTTTTGAACTCCCAAGAGAGTGGAGGTGCAACTTTTGAGGTGGACTGTGTCACACTTCCAGCAGTGGAGAGAAAAAGAAATACTAAAAATGATGCTAAACTGTTACTAGTCATTGACTCAGGGCAGCTGCAGTGACAGTGCCAGAGACAAAAAGCTGTTGCAAAAGTTCACTGTGAGACAAATAAATTCAACACAGGAGGTCCAACAGAGAACAAACACAGCATGGGAATGGTTCTCCAGTGGTGTCTTATCTTTGCCTTAATATACATTAAACAGCTGAGGCAAACATCAGCCCATCACCCAACAGCGTTCCATCATCATAACTCTGCCAGTAAAGTTTATCATCAGATCTGCCTCAAGGAGGTAATCTGATCAATAAAACATATTTTTTTAACTGACTGATTACCGCAGTATGAACAATGCCATTTAGCACTTGCATATCAGCTTATGTTCTTGCTGCTGCACATGCATTGACCAATTAATCAATAAAAACAAGAAAAAGGAAAACCTTGCTTTCTCCCTGCCTAACTGCTGTCACCTGCATTAACAACAGGGTTTTTTTGATAACAAGTCAATTTAATAAACTGAAGGTCTCTCCACTAATGTATTTTGACTTGTGCTCTTACCTCTCACATGTTTTATATGTGTCTTTGTGCCTGTAATAGCACTCCGTGTCTGCACAGCATTCTGAATGTTAATTTAACAGTAATGTCACTTAGAAAGCTATCACCCTTGTCTGAGAGCACTCGGAGACATGTACAGTTATCTCAGTGGCTAAATGTCACAGACACAGTGAGGCAAAGAAATAATTCAAAAGAACAACCTGATTGAAGTAGAACAGGCTTTTCTGTAAAGGAAGAGGTTTTAGCAATGAAATAGCTCTGTAAACATTAAAAGAACATTTCCTATGTGCAGTAAAATATTTTAAATATGTGAAGAAGCCATCTGGGGGTGGGAGGAAGAAGTCCCTAACAGGAGGCAGTAAGCAGCCTTGCTCAAGGAAACAGCAGGGCTGACTGTCAACCTAAGATGTTGCAGTCTTCCCTGAATCTGCAGGTCACAGTGTCAGAGTGCAACTATCACTAACATAGTCTTAAGCATGGCCGTGACCTGTGCTGTAAAACTCTTTGGAGAACAGTTAGATGATGTAGAAATAATTATTTAAATAGAATATCGAGGTTCTTGTAATTTAGGGTTTGATTACTTAGGCCTGTTTCCCTGGAGTAAATGGAGTAAACTTAATATGGTGCCAACTCATGCAGACAAGAAAGGATGATAGACCAGTAACTAATTAATTAATTAATGTCATTCATCATTATTACTTTTCATCTTGAACAAAGTTTATTGTATGACATATCTAATTTTTACTCCCATGAATTTGCAGTTGATTTTTGGATTCAACAGAAAACTTCAGTCTTGATAAACATATCAAATAGGAATTTTTAAACTCTTTAAAAATGCACACAAACACTTATGTTTCTTCTCTTCCCATAGGAATATCTATTTTGGTGCTTGACAGTACAGTGATTATGTGTGTTCAACCGTTTTAAAGTGTTCACCAAAGTAAGAGCACAGAAAATTTTAGGCAAGATTATGCAGGAAAAATTGATAGTCTTATGTTTCTAATTCTTTAGTTTAGGCTGCTTCAGGAGAGACCAAGCACTCCAGGAATTCTCATCCTGTATATTTTGAAGGAGCACTGCAAAAGAAAAAGACAGTAGTTTTAAGTGCTGAAACAACAAAAGAAATTCCAGGAAAGGAAAGCTAAGACTAAGGAAATACAGGACAATGACATTAATGTGTGGCTGGAAGGTGCACTCTAAATGGAGAAGAGTAAAAATCAATAATTTTCAACATGAAATTGTCTTTGATTAATATATCAATAAGTAGTTCCAGTTCAAAACTGAAACAGTGTAGGAAGCATGCAGAAAGTGACCATGAAAATTATGATTGAGACATTAAGTGATACAGGGGGTTTCATTGCTTTTCTTATTTTTGACACTGTTATTGAGTGTATTGCCAGTACACTGCTGTGTTAATTGCTGTACAGTTGTACTGTAGAAAACCTCTGAAATGTTAGCTAGTTGTAATGATTGCAGAACATGCTTCATTTCTGCGTTGTTCCAAGGCACATCTTGCCCTGTGGACTGTGAATGAACTTCAAAAAGTGATAAAATATTTTAAACATTATGCCAGGTGATGTAAAGAAGTATGATTGCATTTTATTAAAGTGTGAGTTTTAACCCAGCATTACCCATTTATCACCAATGACAATATTTAGTGCCTCAAATACTCATAAACATAATCATGATCCTTTAATTCTGTGTAGTGTAATAAGTCCCTAAACCGAGTGGTTTTAGCATAGTCTTAATATCATTGCATGCAATAGACTAATAGAAATTTGAGCCAAAAATGAAAGTTAAAAATAAACATAATTTTTACAGTCACTCATGATTCAAGACAGTTTTAAAAATATGTCATGGGTGTCAAGAAAGGTTAAGATATTTACAAAAGAAGAGCTCTGTAAAACCATTTGTTTTGTATTAATCTCCTGACAATGGAAGATGGGAAAGGAGAAAACAGAAATGGTGAGGGAACTGGTAATTCTGCAGGATGGTAAATTAGTTATGAGAAGTGAGGTTATGGAAAGACAGAAGATCGATTTAATGTATAATTAAATGTCCCTTTTAACAAATCAAGCAGATATAATACCAACAAAAGATATCAGGAATTGTTTAGTACAAAATATGCTGAATGAAATGGAAATTCCTTTGATGTGAAGGAATGAAACATTTCTGAAATCACATTATCTCAGGCTGAAAAGAAGAGGCCTCTTCCCCAGCACAATGAAATGCAAGAAATTTCAAGAGAGGATAACAACAAAGACTAGAATGAAACCAAAGTAAAGTCTGTCTATGGATATAACTGTGAAGGATTATAATATAAAGAGATAGTCCAGAGCTGCAGACTGTAATACATCTGAGAAGAAATGAAGGTTCTGGTTTTCACTGTCTTGGTGATTAAGCAATACAAATAAAAATGAAAGAATAAAAATAGAAGTATGATGCAGGCAGAGATGTTGCTGCAAAAGGGATAAAGCATGATAGGGAATTGTAGGTAATATTTGCCTCTTTTTTTAATATGAAGTTATAGTTCTATCCAATTTTAAATTATATACACGTGCATGAACATAAATATATATTTATATATGTATGTATTTATAAAATTTACATGCACACTTTTGCAACAGCACACAGTGGGGAATAGATTTTTTGCAAGGTTACTTTTCTGCCAAATATTCCCTAAAAGGCTTCTAGGATAACTGCCTTCTTCTGACCTAAAGTGCTTATGAAATGAACTTCAGGGTGTGTTGTGAGGTGTATTTGCTTTCCCAGGCATTCAGAAAAAATTAGTGCTGTTATTCTGCTGCTGCTTCTTCAGATGAGTGTGCTGTAGTCTGCAATCTATAGCTGGCTTCATGGATCATCATTCCCAGAGGACAATGATATGACAATTTTAATATGAAATGATCCAGGTCTAGTGACTTCCTAAACATTCTGTAAAAGACAAAATAATTAACCAGTTTAAAAATGTCTATGGCAGGATTGCAGAGATTTATTCCTCAAAAAGACTAAAGCCAGATCAGAATAATGAAATTATTTGAAATAATGAAATTTGAAATAATGAAATTATTATATGAAATTATTTTTCAGAGACCAGTTGTGAAATATAACTGCCCCTTCCAGTCTTGAAATTCTATGTCAGCTTGATATCTTTTTTTCAGACAGAGCAAATTGAAGTTTTCCTGGCAAGCAAATAATAACCAGAAGATTTCTGGTGCTGAGCAGCTCTTAGAGGTCATTCTTAAACAATTTTTAAATGTTTTTAAAATTTTAACTTCAGTCCCACTTAAATGCCTTAAAAGTTATTTGTTGTTCAGATATTGCTGCCTAGATTTCCAGAAAATGTGGGTTTGATCTTGCCCTGAGTTCACGAATGCTTCTCTGTGCACTGTTGTCCATCTCTACAGCTCAAAGCTGAAATAAGCCACTTTCTCTGAATATATTCAGAATATAGTGGGGACACTCGACCATTCAGCCTAAATTAAAGAAAAGCTCTTAAAAAGTTTCCTAGTAATAGTTTCCTGGCTGGAAAGATGTCAAAATATTACTTCACTCTTTCTACCAAAAAAGTTTTAGTAAGCATATATACATAATAGCCAAATTTGCCTTAATGTTCACTTCATTACTTGAAATATAATTATCTTCTTTTTATCCACACCTTGAATGTTGTTTCCCTGTTCCTATGTATATGTTTTTAATCATGCTGCTTTGATCCATCTAGTAATTTCACATAATTCCTGAAACATATTTAGACAAACAGACAATATTCCTCTCACAGAATTCAAACAAACTACCTAAAAGGGACAAACTCACTTCCCTACTAGCACTTGATTTTGTGCTTTCAGAGATCAGAAACTCACATTCACCTTTGTTAGGGCACAGCATTTCCAGTGATAGGAGCTCACTTTTTTTATTCCAGGTTTTCCAGTAACCACATGCTAATATTTGGCACAGCACTGAATCTAATAAATCCCAGCACTGTCTTTTGAACCATGAGTGGAAAGACACCTTCCTTAACCATACTGTGTTTTACAGACTAACAGTTTACACTCAGGATTTCTTGAGAGTTTGTCAAGGTGATTATTATTTCTGGAAGCTCATAAATTCTTCTCTCAACAATTCCTGAGCCTAGGACACCCGTTATGTGTTTGTATTTCCTGGAAATATTAGTATGAGTCTTATTTCAAATGCATCAGTTTGCATATTTAGGAATAGAGGATCTGAAGTCTAATTACACACACAGATGCAATTAGTAAGGAGAACTTACTAATGAGGCATGGCGGAGGGTGTGGTGAGTGGAATTCCAGATGCTGTAGGTGGCAGATCCTTTGCACACCATGATGCAGCCATTAAGATACATACTTTAAAAAAAAAAAAACAAAAACACATTCTCATGTGGAACTTCTAGAATATAATTTAAATGAGCATATTGCACTCTGTGTCTCTTGTCTTTGTATATATTAGTCATTCAGGATACTAGGTAGAGATCAGATTCTGAGATGTTTATACCTTTCCCTTAGCAGAGGTTCAATTTTGTGCTGAAACCTTAATCAGAAGCCTTTTTTCTTTATCTTTTTCGTTTTTTAAGTGAATGAGCTATGATCTTGCATTCAATTTCAGATGCTGATGTTTTAATACTTCATGGGTTTTACTCTTACTATAACAGCACTTCATGATCTTTAATCCAGATTTTAGGACTTCCATTGAAATTCACATTGTTTTCCAATTTTTATATTTTAATTCCTCACTTGCTCAGAAACCAGTAAAGAGCTTGCTGTCTTTAATCCTTACATTAAAATAGGACCAATGCAATACTTTGGAAGAGAACAACTTCTGTAAATCTAAAGACAGGAACATAAGCTTTGTGTTGTAAGCTTTTTTGTTAGCTTGTCAACAGATTTTTTCTGTTAACTAGTAGCACTTTACAGATTGGCAAATTCCTTGGCAAAGTATTGAGCCTAAATGTATAACATCTAAGTTCATTAAAAAAAATAACTGCAGAAAAAACGTACATCAGGTGAAAAGAAAAAGAACAGAAACCTGGTAATGAGTTTGCAGGTTTCATATGGAGAGACAGGACTCTTTAGTAGCTATGACAGTAACAGGTCTGTAGTAATCACAGAATAAAATACAGTGGTGGTTATTTGGTGTTAATAGGATTCTACTTTTGTGGAACGTGCTGGGAGATTTAGAATAGGCTACAAAGAGAGGCAGAATGACACAAATTGGATTTAGCTACTGGTTTCATATGAATTTATGGGAGCAATAAAGCAGTTGGAGTTACACTTGACAGTTTTAGGGTATTGAAACAAGGGAGTTCCAAGGCGAAAGCTATATAAAACATACACTTAGAAGCACAAAGTTCACAAAACAACAATAGAAAAATGTGCACTTCCAAAAAGAAATTGCAGGCATTTAGTGTTGCAGTTTTCTTAAAGGCATTTACAATTTTTTTTCTTAAACAACAGGTCAGTACTATTAACGTAAGCAAATTTACCACAAGAATCTGTCACGTTTTGAACTCTGCTTTTCCAGCTGCTTTCTTTATCATTCACTGCTCTTGTATGGTATGTTATAATACATAATATTACATCATGTTATCATTTACTCTGTTATTTTATTAATCATGTTAGAATAACGGGGAAATTTTTCATGCAGAGTAAACGAAGAGGAAAAATCACAAAAAATAACTTACTTTTTATCATATATTTCTTTATAAAATGTTTATTTGTTTAACTATTTTCACTACTATTTGTAGCAAGGCATCCAACTCACCACTTGAATGACTGGTAACTAGGTGGTAACTAGCAGTGCAGACTAAAAATAAGTTACTACGTTTCTGTAAAATTTTAATATTAAATTCAGTATTTTCTGCAATACATATTGAATAATAAAATTAGAGTAGAAGTAGTTAGAAATAACGAAGTCTGTGTACAAGGCAGTTTTTACTGTAGACTCATGGCATCCTTCTTTTGTTTTGTTTCATTCATTGGAACTGAGTTGACTAGACTGAACATAGCAGCATCCTTACAAAATACATGGTGTACTTTCTTACTAACATGTCTGCATAAAAGTCTTTCTGACCAGCACCTGGAAGAAATGGTGAAAGAGAGTTTATTTGAATGATGAGAAAGAAGACAGAGGAGAAAAAATTTTAGAAAAGCAGTTGGTTGCAATATTGAGATGTGAGCTTAAGCTAAAATGTACTAATTAAAGTGTACAGGAATTACATCAGCATAAGGATCTTACACTTTTTATACATGAACACAGAAAAGTGGTTATTTAATGGAACATTCTAACACTGTTTAACTCAAGTTCTAATGTTTAACTCAATATAGATTTCAGATTTCCATCTTTAAATGGAAGTAGGGGAAATGAGTATGTATGTGTCCATGCATGTGAAAAGACATATCAAAAATACCTCTTTTGTTCTTGAGTACTAGGCCATAGAATTTAATAATTATTAAATGCATTCATGACAGGTAGGTCCAAGCATTTCTGTAACTATCTTTCTCCTGCTTTATATTCAGATTGTTTATGGAAACGATTTGACACATTTTCAAGTCCTGACAGTAATATCAAATGGCCAATCAAAAGCTCATTATATATCTAAAATTATGTCCTTTGAGTATTTTAAGGTGGATAAGGTCTACTTCTTCCAAATTGCCTCATTACAACTGTCACAAAACTTGCCTAACCCCGATGCATTCAAACGCTCAGATAAATGATGAGAAGCATGAAATCTGGTTGATTTAGACACTTTTTGACTTGACTGAAGATTATTTATTAAATAATTCATTCATGGCTGTCCTAATTTGTTTCTTGCTTTTAAGTTACACATCAGCTTTAATTGGAGGATTGTAGCTATTTCTATTTCTACAAGTTTCTCAGTAGAAAGATTTTTCCAGGCTCTTACAGCTCCACCAGATGTATACATCTGGGTGATTAGCTGAAGAAATGCATGATTGAGCCAACATATTTGCATGAGGAGGTGGAAACCCAGGAGGCAAATTAGATGGTTCCATTTGCTAAAGCCATTTTAAAAAACATATCATGAAGAGGAATACACTGTGTGGAAGGATTCAAAAGTAGTCAAGTTCTGTCATGTGAAAGGCAGAAAATAAGGGTGTTAAGCAGTGCAGGCTTTGTTTCTAAATTAGGTGACAACTAGCCCTTAAGACCTGCAGCTGTTGATAGTGCCCAAGACAAGGGAAACCCTGGAGGGTGTACAAGTACCATGCATGCTGTGTTTGAAAGACTTACTATTTATTAGTTCTAACTTCATGAGTACAGGATTTTCTTTACTTTTACTGTCTTTATTGACAGTCAGATGTGATACATTTGCTTTATAATAGGCAGAAATTCAGCAACATATCATGGCCTTTGCAACACTGACTACTGCAACATTTGTTTTACCAACTCAGCTCCTAGAGTAGGATAAAAAGTTGATCTGTGTTTCCAAGGTCCTAGTACATTGAATAGGTAAACAGGTATTAGACTGGGGTTCATAAAAGGCAGAAAATATGTGTCAAAGAGAAACATGCCTGAAGCACTGCTTCATAAAATTTTGTCATAAAGCTGTTGAAAAACTGAACTCAGAAGGTGGCAGTTTTTTTGAAGGTTAGACAAACAATTACAAAATACTTTTCTCCAAAAAATTCAAATATGGAATTAAATTTGAGTAATTTCTGCTCTTCTATTTTTCATATCTATAAATCAGAATTATATTCAGTATATTGATAAAACTTGCACTTCATAATTATGAAGTAGGTGTGCTTATCAATGAAGTAATTCTTTGGGGCAGAAAATATTTGAAAAAAGGAATTTTATGAGTCCTTTATGAGTCCTTAACTAAATCATAGATTTAGTTTCATTGACAATCAAGGGAGACTGAATCTGCCTTTTAGTATGTATTTAAATCCTCCATGTAGAAACCAACTCTCATGGCTAGTACAGTGGTAGTGGATTAAGGGTAGGACTTGGTGATCTCAGAGGTCCTTTCCAACCCAGATGATTCTGTGATTCTGTGAATTTTTTTTCTCTACATTAAATTGGCACAATGTGGATATGCCATTATGAAGGTGCATCCATGAAAAAATGTAGCTGAATGCATGCGCAGACAAACATGCATCCCATATTCCATACATTTTTATTCCTGGTATGTCCTGTTGCTTGACAGGTGCCATGGCTTAGGTCCAGCTGGTAACAAAGAGCCAGGTGGCTGCTCACTCCCCCTTTGGGACAGTGAGGAGGAAATCTGCCTAAAACCTCCTGGGTGAAGACAAGGACTATGAGGGTTTCATTCACCAGTTATGGCCATGGCCAAAACAGACTCAACTTGGAAAAAAAAAAAATTATCATTAATACAATCAAAACAGAGAAAACAGAATCTAGAGTTTAAATACCTTCCCCCCATCTCTCAGTTCTTCCCAGACCCAAATTACTTTGTTCCCGGGAAGAATAGGGGACTGAGTGGAGTTTACAGTACATTTGTCACACACATTGCTTCTGCCACTCCTTCTTCCTCAGGGGCCATGCTCATCACAGCCTTCCTCCCCTCCAACATGGGTCCCCTCTCACAGGAGAGAGTCTGCCATGAACCCCTCTGACATAAGACCCTCCCAACAGATGCAGTTCCTTTAGGACTGCTCCAGCCCACAGAGCCACAGCCTGCTCTGGGATCAGTCACCTCTCTTGGCATGGGATGCTCCATAGGCTGCTGGTCCTTCTGCTCCATGGGTTGCAGGGGAACAGCCTGCCATCTGACTATGGCCTGCAGGGGAACCTCTTGTCCCTCTCCTTCCTCACTGACCTTCATCTCTGCTCTGGCATTGCTTTAACTTCCCCATCTCCTCTGGCCTGAGGTCTTACAGCCATTCTTTTCCCCTTTTTGAATACGTTAATCACAGAGGCACATCTGTTGCCACTGATGGGCTCAGCATTAGCCAGAGGTGGGGCCAGATTTTTGGAGCTGGGGGGGCTTTCAGCAGCTTCTCACAGGAGTTACCCCTGGGGCACCTCCCTTGCTACCAAAACAGCAACACATCCACCAGACACAACAGGTAAGTGGGTCAAAATCTTCAGGGTGAAGACTTCATCTTTCTCATTTATAAATGGAGGGTTGTTGAGCAGTGCTAAAAATTTTGGCTCCTTCCAGCTATGGAAGTCAGAACAAGCCGGAGCTTCATGGAGCTTCACCTCATTGTCAAAGGGGCTTCAGTACATACAAATGAAAGAATGCCAAATAAGACCAAAACATGAAATCTGTATCTGGTGCTATTTTAAGGGGAATTTTTTACACTTCTTAGGTTTAAAAATATAAGCTGACTAAAACAGGAAATTTGCCTAACACAAAGGAATATGGCAATGGATGTAGTTTTTAAATTCAGTGCCAGTCAGCCAGTATTCTAAGCAGAAAAAAAAAACCAGGTGTGGGGAATTTCTCAGAACAAAAGGGTCCTTTCCCACAGCTCTATCCATAATTCAAGAAGGATGTTAATAAACGAAAGAAGACTCAGAAGAGCTGTGACTGAAGGTCTGTATGATTTGCCTCTCTTTTAAGAGAATGAAGGATCTCAGACTTTATCTCACCAAAGAAAAGGTTAAAGGGCATACTTTCTACACAGAAGTTTAATAATAGAGGGCTCTTTAATTTATTTCACTAAGGAAAAGATGAAATAAGACCCAGAATGAAGTTTGTCAAACAGAGACAGGAATGGTCATACAGTTTTTCCTGAACATAGTTAACCACATGAACAATTTAGGAAGAATTTTCCTGGACTCCATGTCAGCAGCAATTAAAGCAGGATATTTTTCACAAGGACGTACTTTACTTAAAATAGGAAGTATTTGGGTGAAATGTGTGACCTGACTAGCACAAGTTCAAATTGTATAATCACTGTGGTCTTGACTGGATTTTTAATCTTTGGCTTTAAAATATGTAGCACCTTGCTTGATTTGAATTTGTTTTGAGTGACTCAAGGTTTTCAATGTAGGTTATTTTCATTAATTTTTATGTATTGTGGATCCCTAAGGTTTGGGATTCTGAAATCTATACATAGATTGGGTTCTGATAAATGAAACACAGGTGAAAAAAATTAAATGAAAGTAAGCTGATATTGAACTAAGTATGTTTTTACCAGTGTAGAGTCAACAGATCATGAAATAAACTGACAGAACATTTATTCTCTGATGATATTTTAAAGTGTAAGTTTATAGGAAGCCATAAATTAATGTGTAGCTTCTTTCAATAACTGAATAAAGATAAAACCCATTCTGTGAACTAAGCTTGTCTGGTGTGAATTAATTATTGATCAGTTGTGTGCAAGTTTTCAATGAACTTAAAAAAATAATTTTTAAAGTTTGTTGGAAGATAATTTTTTCATTTCAGCAATCAAATCGTAAGAATGAAGGAAACCAGGAAGTACCTTGTAGCTTCCATGCCTCACAACTTGCACCATGTCAACACTACAATTCCCAGCTCTGTTATCAGTGCTTTTGCTGAATTTTAATTCTACAGAATGTACCTATAGAATATTACATCTGAGGTGAGAATGAAATATGTAGAAATAAATGCTGTAGCTCTTCCTTCTTCCTTTCCAGAACGAAGAACACACCCATATGACTTCTTTATGGCTTCTATGCTTTTTGTCTTTTTTTTAAAATAGTTTAATTTCATTATGATCTCAGAAAGCGTGAATATTTTATTACTTGTCAACTGTTTCAGATTTTATTAATGCTAAAATGTAAATGTGATCATCTAAACTTTGAACTGCAATTTAGAAATTGTGCCTTCTAACCTCATTTAAAGAACGAGTACAGAATGTGCGTGTATGTGTTTGCACATGCAGATGCTGGTGTGTATATGCACCCAAACATCCTGTAAGATGAGGGCAATTTGGCATTTGGGCTGTGCTCTGCAATACAGGCCATGTGGTAGATAGGCAACTACTGCACTTCAGTGTCTGCAGTGGTAGTTCCAGTAGTGTTATGTTTTGTTTATTCATGCTAAGAGCTTAAGTTGGGATTTTTTTGCATTTATTCTTGTCTAATATAACATAGTGTAGTGTATCTAATGTAATGCTTAAAATCACTGTTCTTCAGAATTGCAATAAAAATAGTGAGAATATTAATCATTTGTGAAAGTACAGTGTTTCTTTATGTTTGTTTTTTGTCTGATTGTTTCTGTTGTTTAATTATTTATTTGTTTTAGTTTTTATTATATGCTCCACACGAAAGATAGAAGCTGGTGGTCTTTTCTGTACTAGAGTAACATGAAGGAAACCCAAACCTGGAACATACAGTTGTAAGGTCTCACTTCAGCTGAGGAATTTTCAGCTCATAGGTCAACATGTCTGTTTCTAGGTGGTCTTTTTTGGTTTGGTTTTTTTTTTTCCAATATTGAGACAGCAGGAGGGACCCTAATATTTTAAACTGGTAATGTCTATGTACTGTTGTTATGCCAAATTATTTTAATTGTTTTTTTTTCATGAGGCTGCTAGTTCAGTGTTTTTGGGTTTTTTTCCCCCAACTTAATTGAGACTGATTGGAATTATATCATCTACCAGCTTTTTATGTCCTTGTTGTGTTTAGTGTTCCAAAACCTCAGAAGGGGATATAGTCTCCAGTTACTTCCAGGTCATACTTGAGCCAGTTGCTGATTGGAAATTTGATTTGTTTAACTGCTACTGTTCTTAAAGAGCCTTCTTCCTTGACATGATCAGCAGATTATCTTCCCGTTTTTGTACCAATGCTTATAATACTTATTTTTCCTATGTAGGTTGACCTGCAGATAAAAACGCTTCATCTGAGCAAAAAATTAAGGTGAATCCTAAAGCTCTACATATAAAAAGAAGACAGATGAAGTCAAGTAATTTTTAATTTTTAATCTAAGATTTGTCAAAATACTTTTCACTGTTTGATCAGCTCCACTCAACAGGAGTCAATATCCTCATGTCAGTGCCCTGCACAGATACACTAATCAGATCTTTCCTTGCACTGCTGTTCCATTTTTGCTTAGCCTAGCTGGGTTCTCCATCAATACATCTGATTGCCATGGTTACAGACTACCTGCTGTATATTAGGCCTGAGGAGGCTGTAAAAGAAAATGTATTACTCCAGATCGCTAAACATTACCTTTCCCTCATTTTTATCTTACATACATTTATTTATTTAGTGTTTCCTAACTGGTAATTGCAGTTAATGATTGTTTTTTATGCATACACAAATAATGGATTTTAATGAAACCACAAATTTTGACAACACAGAATATCTTTCTTTTTCTAGTTTTTCTATGATCACTTGAGAAGATTTGTATCCAGACAGATAAACACAGAAGAATATTATATTTTTGCCATTTCCTTTTAGGTTTTTGTAACTGTTTTCTCATGTTTTGAAGGTGAGAATGTGTGCATCATGGATTGCTGTGGCAGCTGGCAGCCAGAATGAAGGAAAGCATCGAGATTTTCTGCTCTCAAGGCCATGGTAGTCCACTGAGTACATTTCCAGGGAAGGCTAGAGAAAGCTGATTAAAATTGAATACTTTAGCCATGTCAACTTTCTCCAATCACTCATTACAAAGGCAACACAACAACCTGTTCTTTTGTCCAGCCAAGCAAAGTATTTTACAGCAATAAAATGATACCTAGGAAAATAGTTTTTAAAACATCTGGGACCTTTTTTATCAGGTCAAAATTTGACCAAAGGAAAGAACACTAAATGTCCAAATATTTACATTCACCCTCAAGTAGACTGTACTTGTTCATGTACAAATTGTCATGATTAAAATGTCAGTCCAAATTACTATATTAATAACCACAGAACTGCTTCTGCAAACTTCATTACTGATTTTCTTGACTGTTTGTTTTTTTACTGTTTTTTTAATTACTTAAATCCTGGAATAATGATGGATTCTTAGAAACACTTGAGTTCTTTAAATTAGATTTTGTACCAATTCTTTCAACATTGGTAATGTTCAGTTTAGGTTCTTTTCTAACACAACACGAATAAATTGTTCTGTTATATGTAAGGGAACCAATTAAATAATTTGAGAGTTTCAGCTCCATTCTTAAGTTTGATTTGGGGTGGATGTGAACCATTACTTTGCAATAATAGTGCAGCTTGAGGTGAAAATAAAGAATAAGGCAAACGGAGGCCAGAACTTAAGCTCAGGTATATCATCCTGTTACTCTTAAATTCATATATTTATGAATCCTGTACTGCTGTACTGTTAAGCACTGATTTATATCTCTAGCCTTATATTTTCTCAAACCAGATGTGATTAAACTCTTATATTTGTCATATATTTTTACATTATGTCCATACTTTCAAAGTAAGATTTAAATAAAACTTAAGAATGGAAGAATTGAATATTTTTATCATTCTACCTAATTAATTGAGCTCTTGGTGTAAAGATAGAATATAGTTTACAGCATAGCCAGTTGAGAGGGGACAGAATATATTACTTTAGAATTTTTTATAATGTTTGCAGTTATCTGTCTTATTTATATTAAAGTGTCAGATAATTTAATTTTGCATGAATGTGCACTTATTATCTTAATAGAACTAGGCATATGAAGTAAACAAAATACAAATTAAGGGTCTTATGCACAGACATAAATACTTGACATGTAGTAACAGCTAAATATGCTGAACACAAGAAATGCTGAGACTTAGATGCTTAAGAATCCTTCCCTACATAAGAAGCTGCAAATGCAAGCATTTTATAGACAACTTGTACATCCAACTGTTCTATGATTCTTACTGGATCCTGAAAATACTTGTTACTATTTTTCATATCAATAAACAACCATAGGGTTAATACAATATTATGACAGAATCATTATATTGAGCATAGCACAATCGTACATTTGCAGCATTATGTGTAATAAACTGTTGTACAAATCAACTGTACTTTAAAAGACATGTCATCAAAATTTTGATTGCCCAGTAGGTTTCAAGACCTCCTGTAAAAATGAAAAGTAAAATTACATGAAATTGTAAAATAGAAATACACTGACTTTTTTACTTGATATCATCCTGCCTGAAAGCTGTGGTTGCATAACACAGACCTCTTCCCTCTTGGCTACTGAAACCCTGAGAACTGTGGTCTATGGAGAGCAACCACTGACCACCCTTTGGCAGGGATGAAATACTCAGTTTCACTTCATTTGCAGAATACCAGAAGTATAGAACCTTATGTAAAGGAGTGGATGGTGGAATCCCCTTCTTAGGCTGTTCTGAGCATCAAATCACCTTTGCAAACCACCCCGAACAAATCCTCATTACCATTTCCAAAGGGATTTCTGGAGAGGAAGGAGGTAGGGTCTGCATATGGGCTAGGGTCTGAGAGGCATAAAGACTGGAGAGCGAGGTGGGCAGATGTCTGCTCCAGTTGTTTAATCGTGATAGTCTCGACCACACTTACTAAGTGAAACAGGCCTATAATATGAGGGGCTGTATTGGTGGGCCTCCCCCGTTGGCTGGCTCAACACTTGGATCCAGGACTGGTGATATTCTTCCTCTCTCTCTTTTGCCCCATTTCCTGTTCTGTCTCTGAGTTGAATGGGACACCTCCGGCCTCCTGCTGATCGTGGGCAACTGATATACTTTGTCCATCTGGGGAGGAAAGCTGGAAAAATGAGTTTTCCCTCTCTTTGGGCTAACAAAGGAGCAGTGAATCACTTGCCTGGAATTGTGGGAATTGAGGTGCATATAAGCAATACTGAGATTCCCATTTCATCGTTGTCCTTTACTGACCTTCCATCCTTTATCAGGCCCTGTCTGGAATCAGAACACCATCTTGAACAAGAAACCTTTGCTGGATACCTCTAGTCCTGTGGTGGTGACTTTTTCAAATTCCCTCATACTTTTCTTTCTTTCTCACTTGCTTACTCTTTTCCATCTCCCTCTCTCTCTCTCTCTTCTTTGTATCTTTTAATTTTCTCTTTTTTGTCTTTTTCCTCACAACATATTTGCCATATCTTCACGAGGTTATTGCTTGTGTTACGTGTCAAATTAAACCTTATGCTTGCATCTGACCCTTGGTGGTTGGACTTCATTCTCATGGACCAAAAAATTCTAAGTTACTTAGAGGAATAACACTTTATTCTAATTTCAGTTCTGTTTTTGACAGGTTCTACTATCATCTCTCTGTGCCTCTGCAGCCAGTCTGCCTATCCTGATTTGTCAGCTTGATCTCTGACTCAAGTATTTAAACTTCAATAATAGCAGTCTAATGGCATATGTGCATCTCAAGATGATGTGGTCTTTTTTAACAAAAACTAAAATAAATCAATAGGTAACATTTAAGACTGGTATGCAAAAATGAGGCTCTTGCTGTCTTGTGTAAAGCAAAGAAGAACTATATGGATTTTTAAAGTTTGTTCTATTATAGATAAAAGTGATACCTAATTGAAACCAATAAAAAGTAGTTTTCACATAGCACTAGACTTGTAGTTTGAAGAGTAAATATTTTAATGCCATGAAAGAAAGAATTATATATAGTGCATTACAGAAGCAATGAACTAATGAATGAATTAGTCTTGAAATCCACTGGACTGCAAAACACTTTTTAGTTGTATGGACTCTAGATGAAGAGTAAGTGAAAACCAAAGATTTATAGCTGCATGGGCTTTGCTCGGGTCAGTTAGGAAATCCAATCCCTGTTCTTACAGAGTAAACAAAGATTAAACAGTATGTTTTTGGTTTTTACAAGAGTATCTTCAGGGGTCAACAAAAATAAGAAGAATGTAAGGACCCTCCAAGAACACTGACTGCTATAAATGAGGGGTATATAACTAGCCTAGTGTGTTTGGTGTAGTACCTCAGATCACAATTGTTTATGATGTCTGACTTTTTGAGTAAAATTAGATCATTTTGTTTTACTGGATTTTAATATCTTTTTTTTTTTTTTTTTTTTTTTTTTTTTTGGTCATTAGGAATTCCATATTTTACTGAAACTGTATGCAGGCACAAATGAAGCCACGGCTTTAAGAATGCTGAGAATTTCACAGAAAGGACATTGTCATCCTTAAAGACAAGCTGTGCTTTTATTTTAACTGCAAGATTCAGAATATTTTTTCATGTTTATGCTTTCAATATATCCCCTTCAATAGTACTGCATAGTATCAGCATACAGCAATACTTTCACCAGCAGATGCAATGGTCTTTGTGAAGCATTTCTAAAACATCAACCAGACTCTTTAGTAAAAGTTATTTTAAAACATTCACAAAAGATTTCAGGCAACCAGCAAACCACAGAAGTTGGAGCCAACAGCTAAATAATACTTTTAAAATAGTATTGGGAGAAAGCCAGCACAACTGTTCTTGCACAGAATCCATAATCTGTTTTATCCTGTGCTGAATGTCATAAACTACCTTTTAACCATGCTCAAATGTGCTGCAAGCTTATTCAAGAACATAACATGCCTAACCAGAAGTATTAATTATATCACCTTGTCATTTAAATTTAGAGAAATGCTGAGTGGCATTCTATAAAACCCTCTTGAAAAGATGTACAAAAGTTTGGATGCACACAGATTGTGTGTTGTGCATCTTTCCTATCAAAGACTTTTTTCCATCCTGTCACAAGGGATACCAGATATATCAAGCAGTGATAATAAAGGATTATAAACCTTTCAGTCTTGTGGCAAGCTGGCCTGTGGTGTGTCCTGTATGTCACAGGGTTTAGAAGCAGTCAAAAGTAGAGCACTACATCTACTTTTGTAGATGTAATCTTCTCTTATTTGTAGAGTATATCTATTCCATCTTTCAGAGCTTGAGGAATGTTTATGGCACCATAGGGTAGGTTGAACAGAAACCATGGAGGCTCCAGTCTAAAGTGGGGCTAATTTCAAAATTAGGTCAGTTGTTCAGAGATGTGTCCAATTAAGTTATGAAAGTCTTCTAGGTTGGAGAGACCAGCCTGTTTCAGTGCTTAAGCATATGCATTGCACTACTTAAAATTTTATTATCTCTGATTGGAATTTCCCTTGCTGCAATTTTTGTTCATTATCTCCCTTGTTTTTAATTCCTTTGTCCTAAAGATTTGCTCCATCTTTGTAGCCAACAGTTTGGGAAAGAAGAGCTTCAATTATTCTTTTCCCATCCCTCCTCTCTTCTACAAGCTGATCTATGGCTTCCCTATATATACCCTATAGGCTTAAACTGATACTCAAGGAAAGCCTTAGTAAAAATCCTCAGTGTTCAATAGTGTGGACTCATATATTTCATGTGGACAGGAGAGGTTTTTTAGCCACTTTAATGAAAATAAATTTTGTATTCATGAAGAGCCTTGGACTGCCTGTAAAGCAGAGATGACAGGTATAACCTAGATTTCTTATGAAAAAGGTGGTCACTGGAAGCTCTGTTATGTTTATAAAAGCGTAAGTGGCAATGAAACTTTCTAGCACCCTGCAGAGATGCAGGATGTGAACACATGCATACATACTGCTCAAGAGATATTTTTATTTAACAGTCTGTTTTCTGTACAAGATCCTGTTGGAAAAGAGATCTTTTGTCTACACTTACGTGGCTTTAAGAAATCTCTCTCCAGAGTCAATTGCAAATAAAGTTATTTCTTTGAGAAGAAATTTCATGTCTTGTAGGCAAGAGCAACTGTTTGCCACATGAAATCTTAAGATGTTAAAACTGTCTGAGTAATACCAGTTTGCAGCTCCTACTGCATTTCTTTTTAAACATGCCAGTCTAAGCACAAAAAAAATTAAACTTTATATTTTTCGAATTATTGATTAAAACCCTGCATGTAATATTGATGTGGTAGATAGAATCTGCATTTGAAATTAATAGCTTCAGTATGCTTGGACAAGAAGAGAAGGAAGGTGATGAAACTCTACAAAATTATTAATTTAAAAAAATATCCTGTATTTTCTCCTGTATTTATTCTGATGCCTGCTGAGTCCAAATAAAAGTGGCATTACTGGCACTAACAGATGGCAAGCTCTGAGAGCATTTACAGGATTACTGCACCACTTATTCCTAGCCTTTTAGGTAAGAACAGAAGATATGAATTTCTTATCCAATTATGTATTTTTCATTTTCTCAATGGTTACATGAATAGTTTTTTCAAAGGGATTCTTTTTTTCTCCTTTTCTTTTTCCTAGCAATGAAACAGTAAGGCCACATCTTCACCAAGATGTTACATTGATCCAGTTTGTTCTCCCTAATTGCACTTATTTGATGTTATTGAACTGAAAGTTCTTACTATTACAGTAATGCAGTCTTAAGGTGGATTCTTTTATAATTGATACTTCCACTTGCCTCTTTTTTTTTTTTTCAAATTCAGCTATCATTATGTATTTTTCTTGTAATATATGGTGTGCAGACTATCACAAACAATAAACTCTCAGCCCAGGGATGCTGCAACTGAGTCAGAAATAAACTCCAGTGATCTCTTACAGATATCCATTGGCTGGGCAGCCTAGTATGTACCTTTTAGTACATGCAAGATATCAAGGAGATCATATCCTATGAGGAATGTTACAAAGGCCACAGCAACAATCTTGTAAGGCATAGTAAACAGGCACATATGTGAACACATGAAGAAACATGTATTCTGTCAGTTTTATCCTTTTCCCATGCCCTGGACACTAACCATGACAGAGCTTCCTTAATAGATTATGCTATTTCCAAACAAAGGATCTGCAAAGTCAAAATATCTGACAACTAGTCACATACAGTGTGACATAGAGTATCACATGAACCTCAAGTTTTCACCTGGAAAGGCATCCTTATGAGGCTGAAAGTTATGATACAGACCCTTACCAGTAGTATCAATAGGCGCTAAGTGGCTATTTCTAGGTAGCTGAATCCTATCTTGAGGTCTGCTTGTAGACATCAGTGTATGTCCTGGCTAATATCTTTGGGATCTCCTTAAAATTATAATGAAACTTGGTCACTTTTAGGGTGCAGAATATATGATCTATTTAACAGGTGTACTTTGGGGTAGGAATAAATGGAGACTAGAACTGTTCATTTTACAGACCAAATATTTACCAGCTATGGAAGAACTCCAGGGAAATTGGTTCAAACACTGATTTTTGCATTGCAGATAGCTGTATATGACCTGTTCACTCTTGACCTTCTGCCTGCTTGATGGATTGAGAAAGGAAAGATTTTTGCTTTGCAGACAAGGGCACAAGCAGAATTGTGACACTCTCAATCACTTTTTGAAGGTCCAGTTTATTCCCTGCCTCCCTGCATTTTGGAGCCTTTCACTGGACTGATGACCAAGATAAAGGATGGGATTAACTTTACCCTAAGGACCTTCAAGAGTGTCAGTGATCTGTACTTTGGAAAAGTGATATGGAAGTGGTAATGCAGCATGACAAAACGCATCATTATGTGCTCCATATAACATCTGCTTCATTTCACCCAACATCTGTGAAACATAAAGAGAGATCCTGGAGCATATATCTGCTAAGTGGACATGAAGAATTTGAAAGATTTGTGTTGGCTAGAAGGATGCACTACTAAACACCATGTATGATCATTGCAGTGAAGTGCACTGTGTTTCTCTGGAAGTTGGAGTGAAGAGTAGGTATAGATGATGAATGTGTTCCAACCAAGAAAATGGTAAGTGAGTAGAGCAGGCACTTCATGACAACTGTCCTTGATGACTTTTCTTTCTTTAGGCCAAAGTAAATTTACTGTGGTAATACACCTTATGAGTAACATTGTTTCTCCAGAACTACAGAAAGGTCAGAGTCCAGAGTAGGGTAACAATACTGGAAGTTTTTAAGTATTCACAGATGCCTATGAGAAAAGTGCTTCTCTTCTATATATTCAGATATTGTGGGAATATTTCACTCCCGATTTGCCATCTCCAGTATTTTGTAGGACTTTGGCACATTTGGCTAAGTTAATCAAGAAATTCTGTAAAATAAAGATACTATTCCCTCTCATTTCAGCTAAGATTTTTCACTGTGGTGGAAGATCCTAAGTGTATGACGTGGTTTGAGCATAGTTGACAAAAAAGAACAACACAGACCCTCTCTCCCCCTTCCCTATTTCAAGATGGCAAAGAGAAAACCCAACGAAAACCTCGTGGGTGAAGACAACAGCTAGGAGGGTTTCATTTACCAGTTATGGTCACAGGCAAAACAGTCCCAAGTTGTGAAAAAAAAATCAATTTAATTTATCATTAATCAAACCAAGAGGGTAAAGAGGAAACAAAACCCAGAACTTAAATACCTTACCCCACCTCTCCCATCTTCCCTGCCTCAAATTACTTTATTCCTGGTATCTACCTCTCCCCCGGTGGCACAGGTGGAGAGGGAGTGAGTGTGGTTTACACTCCATTCATCACATGCTGGTTTCTGCTGCTCCATCTTCCTCAGAGAGGATTCCTCAGAGTCTTCCCCTGCTCCACTGAGGGGTCCCTCCCATGGGAGAGAGTCCTGCATGAACCCCTCCAGCATGAGTCCTTCCCACCAGGTACCACAGTTCAGGAACAGACTGCTCCATCATAGGCTGCCCATAGAATCATGGCCTACTTTGGGCACAGTCACCTCCCTGGTATGGGGTCCTTCATGGCTGCAAGTCCACTGCTGCTCCACCATTTTCCTCCACTGGCTACAGGTCAACAGTCTTCCACAGTGATCCTTCACAGGCTGCTCCACCATGCTTCTCCATGGTTTGAAGGGGACAGGCTGCTGATTCACTACAGGATGTAGGGGAACCTCTGCTCAGGCTCCTTCTTCCTCTCCTTCCTCACTGACCTTGGTATCTCTGCTCTGGCATTTCTCTCACTTCCCCCTCTTCTCTGCCCTGAAGTCTTATTGCTGCTCCTTTCCCCTTCTTGAATACATTAATACCAGGAGGGCAACCACTGTTCCTGATGGGCTCAGCATTAGCCAGAGGTGGGGCCAAAGCTGGGGGAGTTTTTAGCAGCTTCTCACAGGAGCCAGCCCTGGGGCATCTCCCCTGCTACCAAAAATGGCAGACAGCCCAGAACAGTATATAAATGTAAAAGAATGGTGCACATATACCACAGTTTAGAGCAAACTACATGCTTTTACTGTAACTTCAAGAACTCTCTACATGAATTCTCAAGTGTACTCATTCTCCTAGAAACCATGAGTAAGCTTAAGACTCTACAAAACCCTATCACTAGAAATAGTGTTTTATAAGGTTTTAAAGATTTTATAAACTTCAGGAAATTATTCTTTCCTCTGTGTGTGCATGTTTCTGTAGCATATGCAATAACACAGGTAAATTACATTCAGTATTAACATTGTTCTACCACAAAAAATATTCTCATTTCACTTAGGTAGTCATCAATAGCATTACTGCAGAGCTAACTGCTGTCTGCTTGAGTGCTACATATGGCTATAACCTGATTAGGCTTCCTTCTGGGCAGAGACTACATCTTCTTGCCTGCTTTTAAAGGGTGAGCATAACTCAACCTTCCTTGAATCCTCAGGCACTATATCAATATGGTATAAGAAAATACATTATAAAAAATAACATTAGATTCTCATAAAAGTTTGTCTTTTCCAAGCATTTTGGCTACTTCTCTTTAGCAGGAAGAGGACCTGAGAATTAAGATGAACAGACCTGGTGCCATTCTGCCGGTATATCCCAGTCTCACTGAAGTAGCTCACTCTGCCTGTTTGGGAAGGTGTGCAGGCCTCACAATACACGTTCATGTGCAGTAAATTAGCATTTACAGTATACACTTCATATGATTACTCTGAGTAGCCAGTGTGATCATTCTGTGAACCCTGTTTGTGAAAGGTATGTGTTCTGCCACTGATTGTGAAGAAGGTTTTGATGATACACGAAAGCATATGCTGCAGTATAGGTATGGCAAAGCAGCAATCTCAGCACAAGATCGGGTGCTTTATTATCTCCTAAAAGCTTTCAAAGAAGCTGTAGAATTTCTTCCCTTACCCTGTAGGTAATAATAAACAAGTGACATGAAGCTCAATGCAGCATTAGTGTCTTTAAGCAGCAGATAAGCAAATGAGAATTAACTAGTTAAATAAACACAATAAACAGCCACATCTTGCTTCAGCAAAGTATATTGAACAACATTGCCCTTTAGGAGCTATATAAAGTGGAACTAAGCTAGTGAAAATGTAAATTTATTCCTCAACATATTGCTGTTCAAACTGGGAATATTCAGATGTCTCTAAGGCCTTTCTGGCTAATTTTATCAGTTTATGGCTGTAATACTTCAGGACCAAATAATAATGGTAATTTCTTAAAATGAAATCAGAACAAAGAAATTTTTCCCCATTTGACAGTTCTGGAAGTCCCAAAGTTGTCTTCTGCTTGTCAACTTAATTCACCTTATTTCAGCCAGTTTAGTAGATGGTGTCAGAATGCTGAATTTGATATTCTACAGCTGGAACTGATTAATTAATTTATGCATGCACTCATCCATTTGTTCATTGGAAGTATTCTCACAGACTTCCTTGGAAGAAACATCATATGTTAGAAAGAACTCTAATAAGGATGAACATGCAACATAGTCTCAGTTTGACATTCTCTGTATCATGTGTTACTGTTTTTTTAAATTCATGTCTGATTTCTAGACCAATATGTCTTGATATCTGGTTTAATCTTCAAAATAAGGCCAGCCAAACTGGTTCCACTCATGTTCTGAATGCACAGATGTCATTGCTTTTAGAGAAGAAAGTTAAGGTTATGATTCCAAAAAAAATATTAAATATTTTAATTTTTTAAACTCAAAGCAGCCAATGAAAAGAATGGTGTCACTGTCAGTCAAGAACTGAGACAAAATGTGCCACTCATGTCCACTTGCCACCACACCTTCCCTTTGCTCACATTTATAGAGAAGAGAACATCCTGGGTTAGATGCAACTAAATGATTTTAGCATTTATGACAATCAAAGATTTGGGTTTTTTTTCCCATTTCTGATGAATGATTTAGTCATGCGGATGACTTTCGTTGGGATGTTGAATATAATCCATTAACTGAAATTTCCATTTTTTACTTCTTTTTAAATGTGACCTGCAGTTAAAGAAGAAGTAATGGTACAAGTTCAGAATTTATTGTTTGTGGTTCTCTGTACCACATTATGCTGGAGGTCATGAGATGATCTTCATCGTCCTTCTACTTTCAAAATTTATTAATATTTCCCATGTGAGAAACATTCCCTCCTTTCTCTTAATCTCTTGAAGAAGTGGATTCTATTTTTTAGAGTGATTTTTGATACAATGTAGTGACGTGCTCTGTGCCATGCATTTTCATTATCAATGACCATAGCAAAGGAATGTACCTAGGGACAGCACTGAAAGGTGGAGTGTACATAATGGTAGCAATGGAAAAAATTAAGGCTTGTGGTGTTGCCTGGACCTTGAGAAAGTTCTTTGCTGATTGACTCAGTGAGTCATCAGTATCTCACACAAAGTGTCACCTATCTTGTGAATTTCAAACTGTGACATTTCTTTACAATGTTCAAATTTTATATTCAGCAAGTGAATTTTTTTTTCATTGACAGGAAAAAAAAATTCCCACTTTTCCATTTACCCCCTGAAGATCGTGTGATATATGTGCATATCAGCACAACCTCATTTATTCACATTTGTAACAGTTGAAAATAAAGTATTTGTTTTAACAGCATCACAGAATTATCCCAGTTGAAATTTATCTTGTGACTCAAAATTTGGGGCTCAACCTAATAAAAAAATTATGCTGTCCAACTACTTATCTTTACTATGCTTTCCTAACTTGAAGAGTGAAACCTGGGGATTACATTTCTGGAAACAGTCCACATTGCACAGAGTTTTCCTCCCAAAGAAACCTGCAAATTTAGTAGAATTCCTTTTAGGTCCCCATGAACCTAAATTCACTTCATTAACTTTCTGAACTCCCTTAACCACATGATACAAATGTACCAAGACTTGGATTTGCATTCTGCATAGCTGCACACAGGTTTTTCTCTCTTTCGATTTTCTGTGCTGGCATTAAGAAACTGCAGGCTCCTTCTTTGACAGTCTTCTGGAACAAGCACTGATCTCCTCATCCCAGACTTAGAGATTTATTTTTCAGACAATTTAGTACTAAGTGGTTGCCCAAAACTTCTTAAGGTTTGTTCCAAATTAATCTTAAAGAGCATAAAGTGGTTTTAATAAATAAACAAGAGTTTCACAGCCCTAATTGTATTATGGGAAATCAATCTAGATGACAGATCCTTTGCTAGAGTAGTATTTTTCATGCTGTTTTAGTAATCCCTCTGGGCTACTTAATAGTACAATAAGTTAACTTATTAAGTGAGCAATCAGATGAAAGTAGAAAACAAGATATTCTGAATGTATTCTGAAATATAAGATTTTCTATACAAATATCTAATATGGAGAAGTGTAATAAAGATAACTACTATTCTAAAGAACTCTAATAAACTAGGGACAAGCCCACATAACCCATAAATCTCTAAGTCTCTATGGACTATCCTCTGACAGCAAATATTGATCACAGCTGTGAACCCTTTTCTAGGGTGAAAGGGAATTGTTTACTGTGTTCCTAGAGTCTGAGTGTGTCTTTTCAACGAACAAGGTGTTGTGAGAAGCTGAATATATTTGGCTGACCAGTATAATTGGTGAATGAAGGTGCTTGCGTGAAAATCACAGTGCTCAGGGAAGTGCCACCTAATGTTTCCTAACTGGTGTGGTCAACATGCTTGACAGAAGGTAGGCCATCCAGAGGGACCTTGACAGATTTGAGAGGTGAGCCCATGTCAACCTCACAAAATTCAGTAAGGCTAAGTGCAAGGTTCTGCACCTGGGCTGGGGCAATCCCAAGCACAGTTACAGCTTGGATGGAGAACGGATTGAGAACAACCTTCAGAAGAAGGACTTGGGGTTGTTGGTTGATGAGGAGCTCAACATGAGCTGGCAATGTGTCCTTGCGGCCCAGAAAGGCAACCACATCCTGGCCTGCATCAAAAGAAGCATGACCAACAGGTCAGAGGGAGGTCACCTGTGGAGGAATTTCTGAAGGAATGTGGACACCCAGTGATTATGGCCAACCCATGTTTTGAGACCTATGAAGCAGACTGAAATCTTTAGTTCTGAGAGCAGTAAACAACTTGTTCCTGAAGTGTCCTTGAAGTGCGATTAGAAGAACTAGCTTGGCAGATGCAGGTGCAGCTTTAGCGAAAAACAAGATGCCTAGCCAAAAAGTAGTTAACTGCAAGAATTTGTTATCTAAAAGAGGCGTGCCCTCTGAACCCTATATAATGCTGTGTGACTATTAATAAAATGGAGCTGTGTTTCAATCATATTGGTTTTAGTCACAGACTCTGTGTTTTTGCGCTCTTCCTGACAGTCATCCTCCCCCCTTTACTCCACTCTTGTGAGACCTCACGTGGAGTACTGTGTTCAGTTCTGGAACTGCCAACACAGGAAGGACATGGACCTGTTGAAGCAAGTCCAGAGGAGGGTCATGAAGATGATCAGAAGGCTGGTGCACCATTGCTATGATGCTGAGGGAGTTGGGGTTGTTCAACCTGGAGAAGTTCAGTCACTACATTACAGTATAGGCTGGATAGTTAATCTAAAATTTGTTTGGCAGCTTTAATAAAGCATAGTTTATACTCTGAGTTTAGTTGATTTTGTTATTTTAACATAAAAATCGTCATACCATGTATCCTGAAAATTGTGCTTTTTAAAATTTTTTTTCTTTGTGTTTTTATGAAATCCTGAACTGCGAGCAGAGCTGCAATTTATTAAATATCATGGATGGGTCATCTGACCAGGAGTTTGAGCAAGAAATTAATATCCCATGATTCTGAAGGCTGAAAGGTTAATACATAACAGATGCTGTTTTGGAGGAAACCATTACATGCAATGATTTTCAATCAATGAGATGTTATTATGACCAATGGACCCAATTTCTTTTAATCAATGAACCTTTATTACGACATTTAGTAAGAGAAGCTCTATGCGGTTATAAATCATTCTGCAATCTTCTAAAAGTATTGTATTTCCTTTTGTTTTTGAAACCTTTTTATGATTTCCCTAGTTTTGCTCATTTTAAGGTAGCAAGCTGGATTTATGCCCTACTTTTCTGATTAAAAAAGATCAAAAGAAACACGATATCAAACATAGATTTAAATCTGAGATGCAATAAAACTTGACCTTGAATTATATCTTTGTATGTTCCTACAAAGTTTAAGGGTAACAGTGGGAGTCTTTACTAGCAGGTATGTAGAGTGAAATTTACTGTAATTTTTAAAATCCCTTTTACAATTTATATTTTTTGCCAAGAAATCCAGATAACCTCTCAAAATATTTCTTGTGAAGTGCTTTAAATAATTTGTAATAAATTAAAAATTCTAAATTAAAGAACAATGTAAACATCTGCATGGGATAGAGAAGTGCTATTTCTTTGCCAAGGAAAAGCCATTTTCTCATTTTAACTGTTTTCAGTATTTCATTCCTGAGATGGTGGGACCTAAAGGTGAAAGCTCGATCCTCAAGCAATTGCTTATAAAATTATTAATTGCTTTTACCAAGCCTGCCTCACTGGTTTTGAAGGATACTGCTGTTTCAAAAGCATGTAGCTGATCAGACAACAAAAGGGAGAGATCCAGTCTTTCCATCACTTCTGCTGGGAACAGTGAAACCAGCAAAGCCAAAGTTGTTTTATTTTCATGTGACAAGACAGTTAGACTGCAGTTATTTATGAACAAACAAAGTCATCGCTGTACAAAAAGAGTTTGTGGCCACAGTCAAATGTTTTGTGAGGAATCACACTTCCACTACATTTGATTTGGTTTTACTTTGGGCATTTGTCAAGTGTGCATGTGACAACTCATCCGTGCACATTCAGACCACAAGAGAAGCTGTGTCTCTGTTCGCTTTGAATCAGTGTCACAGCAGAAGAGACCTGCAGCTTGACATCTGCCCAAAGCCACATGTTGCATTGGATTTGTTTGTTTTTAACCATCACCAGTAGCCCCTCAAAGGTTAAATGATGGACACTTACGTGTTTGCCCCATCTGTTCCCCACCAGTCTGTAAGTCTCTAGGCCTCCACTTTCATTTACTTGTTCATTTTACTGCTGCTAAAGATGTCAGCCTCCAGAATTAGAATCAGAAAATATTCAGAATTCCATGAGATAAAGAAAATAAGAGAAAATGAAATTTTTGTTGTGAAATATGCTTCTTGCATCTCTTCTAGAACTTACATTGTCTATGCTTGTTAGGGTATCCAGAAATTTGAACAAGTAGGGAAAAGCTAAGGTACTACTGTCCAGTCTATTTAACCTCCATTAAAATAGTGGCGTATATGATGAATGAATTCATCAGGTTGAGACCTCCTGTGGCTAGTCATTATCTCCCAGAGAAAAAGTAAAGAATGGTTGAAGATGTCAGCACATTTTCTAGCTTTCTAGCTTACAACCCAGGGCCGTTACTTCAAACTGTCAGAGTTTTCATGGCATACATACATCCTTACAATGCAGCATGGCAGGTTAAGTGTAAAGTTTCTGACCATCTAAATATTCTTTCTCCAGTCCAATTTATTTTCTTATACTGTATATTTATATATATACACATATACATATATGTATATAGGGATTTCATTTATCTTTGTTATTATATTCAACATATGGGCCGGAGTGATCAGTCTAGCTGGCTGAAAGCACTGAGCCACCTTAAATATGTGTCAGGGGACAGGCAGGAAGGTTTGAAGCCTGGTGAGATGGTTCCTACTTCTCCTTCTTGTGAAGGTCTCTGGGTGGATATCCTGGACAATTCATGGACTGAGCTCACCAGTCTTTCACATTTTATTCATCAGAAGATGTTTTCCTTTCATTTTTTTCATTCAGTGTCTGTTGATGGATAGTGGAAGGCAGGCTGCCAAACTGGATTAGGACAAATGTCCACGTCTACATCTCTCTTGTATCTGAGATGTGCACCCGTCAGTCACCTACTGAGGAGTGATGGGGCTTAAAACCTCTGGGCAGACAGGGAGTAGCTTTATAGAAGTTTATATACAGTAAAGGGAAGGAGTAAATTTGGACGTGTCCATGAAATTAAACCCCTCCCAGAAATCCATTGTCATTAGTGCCTAAAGGCTTCATTAAACCTCCATTTATCCTGGCACTTATCATCTTTTCTGTCAAGTGTAGCCTTCAAAGGATGTCACCAAGCCATAGAGTGCTGTATTGCAGGACTGCACAGTGCTCGGTTTACTACACACACTGTAAGAACAACAAAACTCTTTTTAAAGCATTTGCTCATCTAGAAAATATTAGTTTCATTTAACCAGCATTCTTCACCTTTTTTTCAGTTAATTCCAGTGTGAAATCCAGGGTGTTTCTAAACTGTTAAGCTCAACAAGATTTTTTTCTTAGCCTCAACCAAGGCAGCTAACATGAGATTGTCACATCACGTTAACAGCCTTTCCAAACTGCTGGTCACCACTCTGAGTCAGATGGAATCACTTACAAAGGGAAATTCTATTACAACAGGGGCTAACAGCTGGGATTGCAAGTCTAGATATCTACCTAGAAATGAAGCAGTGTTTCTGGAAATCTGTATACTGGAATTAATGTTTGTAGGATTTTTCTAGGCTACATCAGATAACCTTGAAGTAAACCTATCCTTCAGAGCAGAACACCTTCTGAAAACGTCATCATTGAAAGAACTTGGAAATGGTAAGTTGGGAAAACTGAACAAATAAAGCTCTCTCAGGTATTCCTTCCACCTTTTTTTTCAGACAGCACATAGATAGTATAATATTATTTAATAATTTTACTGTCTTTAGTGTTATCCAAAAAATAAGTACATGTTTTAGTAACTACTAATAAAAGAAACTAGAAATTGGATTCATTCTTGGTATTGCAGTGCTGAGGAGGCCACGAAACATGAAATAATTACTGTATTATTTTCCTGATCAGGTTTTTTTTTTTTGCTGAAGTTTCATCACCACTGACAGTTACTAAGAGTGATCATCAGCTCCCAGCAGAGAGTGCATAAGCACTTGTCCAACAAGCACTTTGCTGTTCAGTGCACAGAGTTAGACACCTGGCCCCTCAGAGGTGCCCATTAACCATGAAGCAGTGAGCTGCAGTGTCACTCAAACACCAAAAGGGGAACAAGACGATGACGGTGAAAAAACAGCTGCTCGTTGGCTGTGTTCATATACTGATTATAAGAAATGAAAGGCACTGTACCATGAATAAAAACAAAAATGAAAACCCAAACCTATCATCATCAAGTGAAATATCGTTGCATCTGTGTTGATAGTGTAAGATTTTGCATATATGAAATATGGCCAGAATTTTGTTTCGTTGTCTCACCTGGAACTAACTTTTTTATTTCTTTGCCACTCCACAAATGATGTTTGTAAAAAGACCCAACAAGCTATATGGGGAATTTATTTCCTCTCTAAACCCTTTTAAAATGATACGCTCCTGAGGATATGTTACAGGTAATAAAGCAGGAAAAAGTGGCCTTTTCTGTAGCAGTAACTGAAGAGTTTTATGAAAAATGGGAGAGAGGAACTCAAACAATATAAAATATTTTGGTCAGAATCATACTGAAATAGAAAAAAAACATTATCAGCCATATATTTTGAAACACTTTTTTTTTTCGAAACCAGAGGCTTTATTCTTTCTGGGTTTTTTTATGTTTGTGATCATACCACTGATACTTAAGGCCTAAATGATAAAGAGTATCACCTGGATACTCAAACAGTCCCATCTATTCAAAGATATTTGCTTTCACACTAAGAGGCTACTGACAAAAAAAAAGACTTAAAGGAACAACTGGTTACTCAGACGTTGGTAGTAGGCATCTAATTAGATTTTCCTAATTAGCTCTCATTAAGTTAAATTGGAAGTTAAAAATATACTACAATTATAGACCAGAAATAGAAGTAGGGCCACTGAAATTATCCTTCTCACAATATTGCTTAAACTTACTGCTAAACTGTGTTAGAATTGCAATGTGAAATACAGAATACTTCTTATCAATATATATGAAAAATCCTTTGCTACATTTCTAACAGTCTCTTTTGGAATATAGTTCTCATGGATACTTTTGGTTGAAGGAGCAGTGTGATTTGCCTGTGTCCTACGTGCACACTGTAGGTTGGGATGCTCTTTAGCCATGTGGCACACCAGGGTTATGCAAAAGTGAGTTATGCTTAAAAGAGAAATGAGAGAGCTGGGGGAAAAATGGACATAAGGTGACCAGAGATACTTTTCAGGATGGAAATATAACTAGGTACTTAGCATGGGTTTATTTGTTGAGGTAAATTTACAGCACTTACTAGCTCTATGTATTGCCAGAAACTTGTTACAAAGCAAACAACCCAAACTCAAATAATTTAGCACTGGCTTTGACTTGGTGCAGCCAGAGCCAACAGACTTTGACTACTGACTTCAAAAGGCTCAAGCCCTTGTGAAGAGCAAGCAGAAAAAATTACTGAGCCAAGCAGAGCATATCAGGAGTGATATTGCTAACAACTCAGTGAAGCCTGTGGCAAAGGTGGGATTTGCTCAGGATCTCAGCTTAAACCAACATTGTCCTGGTACCGATGTCAGTGGACTGTATAGGTTTGGTATGCATTATTTCTGCCATCTGTTGTTGCTAAGCTGGAAAGTGCCTTTTTTTGCAGTAAAAAGCTGTTACTGGGAACTTGGAAATTGTATTCCTAAATAAATTAAAATGAGGGAAAAAATTGCTTCTCTGAGAAAGCAGTTTCTGTTTGGTTTAAAAAATATTAATTTAGTGAAAAAAATGGTCAGGTTGCTTTTTGACCTTTTTTATTGGGTATATGCTAACTGTCTAATAGAAGAAATAATTTAAGGTAGGTTTATTTTTTCCACAGGTGGGTTTTTTTGTGTGTTTTGTTGTAAATAAAGAAGTTACTAATTTGAAGACACTTATTTAACAAAAGAATGCAAGCACATTTTTTCAAAATGCTATATTTTAAACAACTTTCAAAGCTGAATATACAAAAGTAAAATACTTGAATTCCATTTTGATGAAAAGTGAAATGTAAACATCAATATTTCAAATACTAGATGTAATACTAACATGTTTCAAATTTGAGCAAGCTTAATTATTTCTACATGTTTGAAAAAATGTTATCAATTCTTTGCTAGATGTTTTAGAAACAAGAGTGTCTCAGAAGGACTATGGCTGTTAAGCATTTTGAATGCATAAATTATATTTTTCCTGTTGATACATGAAGTGGTCTCAATTAGTTTTTTATAGAATTTTGTACTTCATACTTGTTCCATCTAGGAACAGAGATGAATAAGGTTGTATGAAACCTGTTAGTTTTGTTACTTTTTAAACAAATTAAGGCAAAGAAATCAGAAAGCACTAAAGAGATTACTATAATTGAAATAAAATCTGAGTGCTGTTTAGGTTATCATCAGAAACTTTGGCTTTAAAAGTTTAGCTATAAAAGCTTTTGAAAAGGGTACCTGACATCCAGATATCCAAGTTGATGAACAAAACTCTGCTAAGGGAACAACTGCTATATGAAATGCAAAAAGAAAGATTAAGGTCATTTAGTTATCATACTTAGGTTGCTAGAGATTAGATTTTTCTAATTTAAGATACAGTATATGTTTCATTCTGAGTCATGGAGGGAGAAAAGTAAGGATATGTCGTTAATTTGAATTGTTAGGGAAGAAAACTGGGGGGGGGAGGGGAGGTGAAATATCTACTGCTTTTATCCTATTTTGCATTTACATTTAAGAAGAAAAGAGAGAATATAATTGCTTTAGTGAAAGTGAACTTGAAAGATGCTAAATTAATGCTAGTTATGAAGCAAGATTAAAATGCTCACTTCCCAGTAACAGAGCAGAAGTTTTTAAATTATGAAGAGAGAAGATTAGCAGAAGCAAAGAACAAAACATTAAGAAGGAAAAAAAAAATCCTTACAAAATTGGCAAAACTAAGACACTATATAAAAAAATATTGAAGATAAATAGTGCTTTTTCTGCAGAATCTCTTACCAGAAGAGAAGCAGACATGCAAGCTCAGGAGAAGAGAGGCAGTCTTCTAAGCAAGAAGTCGGTGCACTATAAAGAAAACCAGAAACTAAGATTTAGGTCTGGGAAATGAGTCTGGACAAACTGATAATGAAGAGATGCTTTCAGCTAAAACTCAAACAAACTTTTTCCAAAGTCTGAAAAAATAGAGACATTTGCTTTTTTCTCTCTTTAGTTATTTTTCTCCAGACATACATAACCTTACTTGTGTTGAATAGTATTTGATTTCAAAAGTAGCTTTGCTGCAGTCAGTCCTGAGCAAGAAGGTCAAAAAGATCCATTGGTATCTGCAGCAGTATGTAGATAATAGCTGCAAGCAGATGCTCACTATTTCTGGAAGGATGGAAACATAATTGGGAGTAGTAGGAGAGATGATAAATGATTGATATTTTTCTGGTGACTTGTATTAGGAAGTATTGTTACCTTAAGAAATATACTAGTTTTTGTATTCTGACAGCTTTTGTGAAAAGATGGGCATATTAGAGGTTTATATAACTTAAATTTTGATTTATTCTTTGACTTTAATAGCCACTGCATAGCAAGAGCTACTAATATTTTCCTGTGAAACCTTTCCACACCAGCAGAAAACAGATTCCTCGTAGAAGTGTGCTGCTGTTTTAAAAATATATAATTCTGTGGTGATTCTACATCCTAGAAACACATGTGATTCTCACATCTCAAAAAATGACAGAGAGTATTGAAAAATATAAAGTGCAAGGTGAAGAAGCTGACCAAAAATAGGGAATCTCATATTTTTACAGCAGCTAATACTAAAATGTGTCTCTAAAATCTCAGTTTCAGTCTGGAGAGAGTGAGAAATAGAAGAGAACTGAAAGAAAAAATGAGGGTGATGAGGAGTCTATTTAGGAAATTATTTAGTCACTGCTTTCCCAACAGAGATCAAGGGGATGGAGAAGAATTGTGTAAAATTGTCAGGTAGCCATTAAAAGAAATGTTTTTCTTTCACCATCACTCAATTACACCATGGAACATTTTGCCACAAAATATTCCTGATACCATAGCTTAGCAAGCTTCAAAAAATAATTATCCAAATTATTGAAAGAAAAAGATCAGAAAAGTCCTGTAAAAAGAAATGTTAGGAATACTTTCAGGCAGAAATTTGCTGAAACCTAAGGAAGCATACTGAGAGGAAAGCATTGCTCTGTATTTGGCTGTGTTTTATATGTTAACCTAACTATCCACTCCTTCCCACCATAAAATGCAAGATAGTGCATTACAAGATGGACCCTCGCTTGATACAGTACAACTGTTCCTCATCACAGTTACAAGGTACAAATATATCCATATAGCACTATGTAAGACAAATATTTGGCTTCTGGCTGAGAAGAGGAAAAAATCACATACAGAAATAGTAAGGCTAATAGCTGTTTGTACATGCTGACATATTAATAAAAGATGTTTTTCAGTAATATTCCAAAACAAATTGCATTTTATATTTCCATTCATTAGTTTGATAAATCAAAGCTATTATGAAAATATGATTGATTTCAAATATTTTCTGACATAATGTAAGAATGAAATATACTGATACTGTTCACATGACAATTCACACATCAGATCCCTTTGAATCTCATTTGAGTGCTTTCTCTATATCTTTTCTTACCATTTTCATGGGGGTTTTGGGTCTTTGATATTTTTTATTTCTGGATTTATTGTTATAGATTTTACTGAAGTCACTTTTCCCGATATCCTGCTTTTATAATTTTTGATACCAGAGCTAAGAACCATATTACTACCTACACATTTCATGTTATAGTTAATCCTGGCACAAATCTTCTCTTGATTCTTGCTGGCTTGATCCTGATGCTAGCTTTATGGAAGAAAGCTTCATTTCTAGAATTTCAAGTATATATACAACAACAGAGCAGGCAAAATAGCCTTGTTATCTTTACTTGAACAGTCCCACAGTATTCTCCATTTCCAGGCTGTGTATATATCTGTTGTTTTAGCAGAAGATCAAGAAGTCAATTACTCATTCTGCATCCACAGAATAGATTACTTGACTCACAGAATCAAATAATGGCAACCCATTGAAAACATAGCCATGGTTTTGTTTTGGTTGGTTGGCTGGGTTTTTTGTTTTGGTTTATTTGTTTCTTCACAAGGAACATCATCACATCTACCAAGCCTTTCCTAACAGATTTTCTTATGAAAATCTTTCAGTAATACAGATTCTGGGCCCTCTCCAGATCCTGTCTGTGATGTTGAATAAATCTTGTTTCTACAATTTTTTCGTTGTAATTTCCAATGTAGATCTTCCTTTCTATGATTTAAAATCCTTACCTCTGGCTTCTGTATAAAAAGAAAAAAGATAAATCTTTATTATTACCCTTTGTCCCCACTTTAGTTTTTTACACTTCTTAAAATGTGTCATGTTTCTCCTATGTGTTCTGTTCTCAAAACTAAACTAGTTCTTAATATCTTTCAGAAAAATTAATGTTTTTTTAGAACTCTGATTAGAATTTTCCCTTTTTTTTTCTCTCCTATGAAAAGCACATCTATATTAAAGTATTAAAATGTATAAATATAGCATAAATAATAGTGACATATGTTAAAATATTTGTGTGATTGCAATGAAGATTAAAAAAGCCACCAAATAACAAATGGCAACTCATCTTTGATTTAAAAAAATGACTGTGTTGTCATTCTTTATTACTCCAAAGTCAACCAACCAAACCCAGGAACTGGACACTACTTATCTATGATTATATATGCTATCATGCTCTGTGGTTCCATGAAGTAAAACTCGTTGTTTCAACTATGGTTGTAAAAATACTTTGTAGCTTGCTGAAATAGCAAGTTAAGTACTACATCTGCATAAAGAATAAACTAAAAGAGAAACCAGGCAGTACATGCATGTGTTTTATCTGTCAAGTAATTGTTTATAAGTCATCTGAGACATTATTAAATAGGAAACAAATAACATTATTAATGATGGAAAGATTCAGAGATGTGATTCTTAAAATGGGCTGTCATCCATCATAATCAAAAGTCAGGTACATAGAATAAGCATGGTTAATGTATGAGGGATGAGGCATTGTTAAAGAGAGAGAAGTGCTGAAATCAAGGAAATATCATACAGTGAAAGTGAATGAGTGGAGTGCAAGAGACTTTGATTGGGAGATACAATTGACGAGGCAAAGCAAGAGGGATTCATCAATAGAGCAGAGCACAGAACAAGGAAGTTAAAAGAAAATCTTTGATACTGTCAAGAAGTATCCTAAATCACTCAACCTTCATTGCAAAGTCATCAAGGCAGCATACAGCGGGGACCTAATGAGGCTGGAAAACATCAATAGCTGCTTTGAAAGATTTCTGGAATTATACGAAACAGTGAAGGAGATTCCAGGTTTGAGTAGTAGTGAAACAGCCTCTGTAGAGAGCAATATCCATACCTTTGCCTTTCCTGTTCTGTCCATCATTAGTGTATTCCTTTGTCTTTCTTATTTTTTAATTTTACAGTTTTTAAACCAAAAGGACTTCCACTGAAGCTAGTGCAAATACTCTGTATCCCTATATTTTGTAATCCTCTTGTAATTTTATGCTCTTTTTTCCACATAAGACTAATTAGATATTTTGTTTCTACTGATTTCTTATCTTTAGTAGTATGGGAACAGCAATCTTTTTTCCTTGGTGTTTTATAATAAAGGGATCACAATAAATGATTTTTCATGAAGACACTTGCAGAAGCTGCAGAAGAACCCTAAAGGAGAAAGCAGAAGACTGTGAACAGTGGTGCAAATAACCAGCTTGGACCCTTCCAACAGAAAAGGAAGAGCTAAATGAGTGTGAAACTGCACAATATTCAGTATCCTATGGGAATAAGAATCTGCTTCACCTCATTAGAGATGTTTTACAGAACAAGATGGAAAAGGTGAGACTCAGCAGCCATACAGAGGTCAAGAACAAACTCTAAGGGAATAATCCTCCCTGTATTCATCTGCTCAACAAGTGCAAAAAACCCCAAATCAACATGGAACAGATGGAATTAGAAACAGCATGACAGGCTTTCTTGCTTTGGGACAGGTATTTTACTACGATGCAGCGACACATAATAAAAATAAAAGCTGAGTTGTGACATCCTTGCAGTCTATAGCTTCCTCATGGGGAGCAGCAGAAGAGGAGGTGTTGATCTCTCTGCTGGCCAGTGATGGGACTTGAGGAAGTGGTATGAAGCTGCATCAGTAGAAGTTCAGTTTGAACATTAGGAAAAAGTTCTTCACAGAGAGGGTGGTAGATCACTGGAACAGGCTCCCCAGGGAAGCAGTCACAGCACCAAGCCTTTCAGAGTTCAACGAGCATCTGGATGACAGTCTTAGTCATATATTTTCCTTTTAAGTATTCCTGAGAGGATACTTATGAGTCCCTTACAACTTGAGATATTCTGATTCTATTACTTTAAAGAGCTGTCTACCAATGCTAACCTGTTCAATAAAAAGCATTTTCATGTTGCTGGGAGAAATCCCAATTGCTCTTCATTTATTATCTTGAGTTTCTTAATCATTTGGTATAGTCTACATATGAAGTGTTCAGCAACACCAGAGAGCAATTGTGTTGGCTAGAAACAGCAAAAATTAATTTTAGGCCCAGCCACCTTCAGAGTGTACTGGACAACTGCTTAGGTTGGATATGAAAGAGTTGACACCCCTGTCCAAATACAAAACTCTTTCAGCTCCTGCAAGATATATTCTCATGATAATATTTTTAGCCTTTCCAAAAAGTAACTTGAGAACTTGGAATGAGCAACTAGGTTGATGTGATTCATCACTTAATTAAACACTGTGCCCCTAAGCCACATTAAGCCCTGTGAAAGCAAGATCTGCCGTGAGGCTGACTTTGGTTCACAGTTCCATGTTCAATATTTCTGCCCGGTTCGGTTTTCACTTGACTGTTGATCCCCTCCGGCCCCTGAGCATCTGACTGTCAAATAAATATTGTGACAATGTTTTCAATGGCCCATGTTTCTCATGCTTTAATATACCTTCATTAGAAACAGAGTCATTTCCTGAAAGTGTGGGAGTACAGCTTGAAGTCAGTGAAGAGCAAGTATGGCCAAAGAAAATCACTGAGTACCTTAGATCAGTGGAGGGGTGACTTAGGGAATTGTCCCTGGATAATAGCAAGAGGATTAATTTCCAGGGTAATAGACATGAGAAAACTTTTAACATACAATATGTTAAGGTAGATGGGTTTGGAGAGCTCTGGGTGCAACCTGATGGGGTCAGCGAGCTGGTATCATGACATAGTGCTCACCTCTGTACACCCCAGAAACCCCTGTACCCCTAAACCTCAACCAGAGTTGATTTTCCTACATTTGGAAACACGAGCACAATGTATAGGAAATAGATGTTAAGATCCCATGGGTCAGGTATCCTTAAAATGCCACTACAAGAAGGAAGATAGGGGTTTTAAAGTGGAATAATAACAAGGTGATAGCTAGCGCTGATTGCAGGGCCTCTGCTGAGAACCAGGCCTTGTGTTTGTGATGCAGATGGAGTCCCCCGTGGCCAGGTGGTTTCTACTTCAGGGCAGTTCCTTCTGAAGAATTCAGATTAAGAAAACCTTTCTTCATTTTTCTCAAAAGCTATCTATATTTATGTAAATGAAATATATGTATGTGTGCATGCCTGTATATATGCTTTTATGATTTTTTCTACTTTCTAATAAAATGTAAAATTCTACAAATGGAGGTAAAAATCCTGGATTGTCTTAATATAGAAATGCTTCCTGAGTATTTAAAGAATGAAATAGAGAAAGAAATTTTCTCCGCCCCCAGATTTATGCCAACATTTCTATTCCTGCAATTTTCATTTTCTCTCTCTCTCTATCTTTTTGTTTTTTGTTTTTTTTTTTTTTCCTCCAGCCGTGTCCTAATTCAGGACTGAATATAATTCCCTTCTTAACTCAGCTTCTGTGAAGATCAATAATGAGAAGATAAGACAGACATCTAAAAGACATGAAGAATAATTATGGGCATCAGCATATCATGATTTGGACTTTAATTACCTGTTAGAAGTAGCCTAGATCAGATAATAATAATAATATATATACTCTTGGATAAAACATTTCTGTCTTGACTTTACTTATCATAGCCAGAGTTTGCTTTTTTAAAGTTTTGAAAGCTTAGTAGATTATTAAGTTATGTTGATTTTAGCATGTAGCATGAGACCATTTGAGAAGATGACATGAGGAAAAGCACTGAATTGTTTTTAGAAAATGCTTCTTACAAATTCTACTACTGAGTCAAAATAGAATAGCCACTTAGCCTATCTTCAATATTTTTAAGCAGCTCACTGCCTTCTGCTAGAAAAACTGAGTTGGAAAGAGAATATATCCAGCCCAACCCATATTTCTTTCTCAAATCAAAATCAGTAATAATTTCCAGCATGACTGTTTTTTCCTACAAATACTAAAAACCTGAATGAAGATGGAGGAATCTGAGTATCTAGCCTGTAATAAAGATGTCAGTGAACAAGACCCCGTGGAAATCTGTGTGAAGAAAGAGAGCAAATAGAACACTGTCTAAAAAAATCTGCTTGTTGTAGTGATTTTTATACATACCCTCTTAAAATTATTTTCTGTGGAAAAAATAATTGCCTTTTTCTTCTGTGAATATGTGTAGTTTCCTATCGTGACCATAAAAATTCTTTTTTTTTTAATTTCGCCTGTATGACTGATAAGCATAGTTGAGGTTATGATGACTTTGCATGGTGGGTTTTGGTGTAAAAGTAAATTTTAGCATACAAAATTCTCTGTATTACCTGCACAGAAATAAGCAAGTAAAGCAGTTGCAGAACATGAATTAGAATTTGAAGATTCTGTCCTCCCTTTCACCTTCCAGCTAGAAGGAGGAAATGTTTGCTTGCTTGTGCGCTTTTTTTTTTTTTTTTTTTTTTCCTTAGGACAGAAATACTTTTGCTGAGAACTATCTCCACACAAAAGCTTACAGAGTCGAATATGATGTCTTGTCTTATCACTTCTGAACAGACTGGAGTTTGAAAAGGCTTCTGAAATTTGCTTAACTTGCCGTTTCCTACTATAATGAAGAATCAATGTGTCTTACTTTTAGAAATGCTGGTGGCTTCAGAATAATTCAAGAGTCTGCAAGGATAAGCAGAAATGAAACTACAAGTACTTGCTCATCATTGGAGTATCTGAGATGATTTACAGATAAAAATGTGTTAATTTACTGTCGTCGGGGAAAAAATGTCATTCAGATTTACTCAGAAGTCTCAGCATTTTTTGAATAAGCTAATTTTGACGTTGGGGGCTTCTAAATGAAACCTGCAGGCATACCCAGCACCACTGCCACTGTGGAGGGCTGCAAAATGGGATTGCAGCAGGGGAAACAGCTCTGTCAGAATGAAATACATCAGTCAAAAGCCTGCACTTGCTGGTGAGCAAAGCCTGTGCCTTTACCCCTTGCAGAGCAGCCTACTTCTAGAAAGCCTTAACTCAGACCATTTTACCAGTCACCAGAGGAAAAGAAAAATTGCTAGAAAATACAGATATCCATGTTTAAAGAGCATGTGCAAGTGTATGGCAAATACAGCCCAGAGAAGTCTTGAGTTCGTCAAATAGAATTCAAATATCTTTACCTGTACTACTGTATATATACCTTAATTTTGCTGCTTAGGGTTTGGGGGGGTTTTAGTTTGTATGTGGAGACTAGAAGCTAAATTTCAGCTGTGTGTTCAGACAATTTTCCAGTCAACTGCTGTTTTTCAGGATTATTTGAATGAGACTGCACTCATTTCAGTGAGGTCCAAAGTTTAAATCAGATACAACAGCGTCTAGGTCCAATTTAAGGGTTATTTCAAATGAAATTTTACATAGAGCTATTCATGACTGCATTTTGATTTGGTTCCTCACCCAAAATTTTGTGGAAATTGATCGATGTTTTCTTCAAGTTGAAGTATTTTGTTTATGCTTTAAATGTTTACTTTTGGCTTAGCTCCATTTCTCTCAATTTTAAAACTCAAATTTTAAATGTTAAGGGAAGAAAATGGAGCATTGACTTCTTTTCTGAGTTTTCACTCTTGTTTCAAGAAAAATACTTTCTAAATTTACTTTGTCCCCAAATTAAATAGCCAGATGTCTAATTACATGTAATTAAGGTGCCTAATTACACGTACCTTAAAACGTTTGGATTCTTCGTAAGACCTGTATCTAACTTTTCCATTGTTTCTTTGCAACACTGCCTCAGTTTGGTACCCCCTTTATGATATGTTTAGTTAACATTTCTCTGTGATAGGATTTGACCTTCCTCATGTTTTTGGATTCAGTGTTAAAAAAGTTCACTTTTATTCATCTGAAATCTTTCTCCTTACCTTAATCATACCTCTACTGAACAATATTAACTGACCTTCCTGCTTATCTTACTGTGAGTGCTGTTTTCAAACCTCATCACATCCACTTTCCCATGAAGACTCACAAGAATCACAGACTCTTCCCAGTGTCCTCTCCTACTCCATACCTTAACATCTTAGATTAGAAACAGTTTTAAAATATTGCAGTCTCTGTAGTAATGTTTGAGAGGCTGACAGGCATAACACTTACTAGTTTAACTTAAGCCATGTTAGTACAGAAAGGAATATGTGGAATGGAAAATTAAGGAATTATTTTAAAACACTTGTCAGTGTTAATAAGGTAACACTGTGTGTATCATGGAAAAAATTGCAGGTTCAATGAGGGATTAAAGGGTAGGGTACCCATTTGGAATATTTTATAATTCAAGCAAACATCCTTACCACTAGAGAGAGCTCTCACACTAAAATAATAGAACATTGCTTTGGGCTCCTTTTTATGGAATTGGGGAAAAATGTAAGAGAGAAACAAATGTGCCATCTGGAGTCATGATAGGAAGATATGACCTGACAAAAAGAAGAGTCCAGAGGCTGGTTCCAGCTGGACATGGGGAGAGGAGAACATGTTGCATTCATTCCTCACTGTGTCAGATTCTGCCTGGATTGCATGAAAAAGAACAAGAAATTTGAAAGTAATCAAGTTTATGTTTCCACTTTTGGAAGAGAAAACTTAATTTGATGGAACATATGGTAGATACTACTGTCTTTTCTTCTACTTAGGCAAATCAAGAGCAAGAATTTTAGTGGGTTTTGCCATTTTCAAGAGCAGCCCCAGAAGCCAGGTAGCAAGTACTATCAAAAATGTTCAAGAATGTTTATGCTACTAAAAACTCAGGAGTAAAAAATTCAATACCTTTTTTTAGTTTAGCATCAGTAAATGAAAATCACTGAGTAACAAGTACAGAATTGGTATCTGCCACATGGCAAGTTGTGACTGCAAACTTCAGAGCAAGCTGATGAAAGAGTTGAAGTTGGGTAAGACAAGAGAATTAATGTTTTGTGCATTTTATTGATCAGTTTAGTAAAACTATATACAAGAATGATAAAGAGGTTTGAGGAAACCAAGACAGGAATTTTTGTACATAATTTTTTAATTAGTAAGAGCTGTAGTTAAATCACAGTCAAAGTCTTCTGTATTTGGTTAACCTTCAAAAAGTCAACATTTCTGGTAAACTTTTTCCAACTAAGAAAAATAACAAGTTTGGGGGAAATATGGAAAATTTTTAGTTTCATGTCCCCTTCTTTCTACTCCACCTCTGCCCCTCTCATATAGAAGACAAACTTGAAATTTGTAAATGCTGGAAATTTCCATTTTTGTAATTTAGGCTCTATTCCATGATCTAGAAGATGGAAATGGAATAATTTCTCTTACATTATTCAGGTCTTAGGTTATTCATGACTGGAAAAGTCATATCCATTTTGGCCCTTTTTTGTTAAACATATTTCAAGTAAGCTTCTGAAAAATAAGTTACATGGTATTCCCAGGGGATCAAAGAGGACTCATTATGGTCAGCTGTCAAATCCTGAAATTTCTTCACAAAAGTAGCCATGTTCCAACAGAGAGATAGATCTTCTTTCTGTAAAATGTTGTTGGTAGAATAGATGTAGGAGTTTTGTGAAAATTAAATGTTAGTTTTATGAGAAGAAAGTAGGAGAAAAAGTAACTGGACAGGTAGCATTAGATGCCTATGAATATTCTAAGGTCTTCCTAGTTACCCTTTCTAAACAAATCATCACCTCATGGATTCAATTTGTTTATTAGGAGATGCATCTTTTATTTTCTGTACCTAAAGCCAAAATCATTACTATTAGACTGAAAAATAACCTCTTACCTCAGTCTTCCGTATAGTCATTCAAGGACAGACGTTCCTTTTCATAATCAATTTAATTCAAGTTGTTAACCAAGAAGCCCAAAGAAATTTTTAGACCTTAAAGATACAAATAACAGAATGTGGTGTGTCTTTAATTAGTAACACTCCAGATTTGAAATAGTGACCTAGAGGTACAAAACTCCACAGCCCATTATCAGTCCCCTGAGCCACTCCAATCTGTCAGAGACATTCTGCCCCTTTTACTCATTTAAGTAAGGTTAAGAAAACCCAGGACAAGTATTTCTTTCTTTTCCTTTTCTTCTTTATTTTACCTGTCTTTAAAAAAACCTTCTAAAAGCTTAAAAAAGCTCCATAGTTTGAGGTGAAGCAAAAATGTTTGGAAATATGCTATTATTTTAGAAAATGTGGCTACAAGTCCTGTAGAAAAAATTCCCTCAGGAAATAGCTATGATAAATCTTCTTATAATTGGGAATTTTTTATATTATCTTGTTTGAAAGTAAATATAAAACAAGTACCACCTTTTAGTATTAAATTGATCATCCGTTACCTTAGTGTTACCAAAAATAATCAACATAATCTCGTATCTCAGAAAGTCATGCTAATAGCTGTTTCTAAAGTCATAAATAAGGTGGAAATAAGACTACAGAGATCTGCTTTGAACAGATCAATATCAGCATTTTGTAAAAAAATTTATTCTCTTATATTGCTTACAGTTTTTTCCTGTGAATAAATCATGTGACATATTATGTCACACTTTACAGACATTGTGTTTCTCTCTTTCACGAGGATCATATAAAAAAAATTCTTAAACATTGTGCACATTATAAGAACTCACAGACATCCAGTGCTGCTAGGCTGCTGTAATTTTTTTAGCAACAGTGTTAATAGCATTGTATTTCTTGATGACATCTGGTACATGAAGTGGAATGTGAACTTCTGCAAGAATTTTCACACTCTAGTTTAGCAAATCAACCATTTAAGACACATCCTCAGCAAACAGCAAGGGAGAGGGCTCCTAACTCCAGAAAGGATGTGAACATCTTCAGAAAGATAATTAGTTGTTTCCTGTTGCCCTTCACGAAAGGAATTTCATTCACTGTCAGGATGCTGGGATGTTAAATATTTATGCTGTTCCCACTTCAGTATAAAGAGCACATAATATGATATGAGAACAACACCAGTTGTGGGATATAATTAGCTTATGTATTGATGCTGCTACTTTAAGCCTAGAAATTGCCTTTATTTTTTGGTTAGTAGACTAGTTCAGAGCACTGCATTATTATTATTGTGGTGCTTACTCCCTTGGCTTAGTCCTTGAGATTACGATTTTTTAATATATTTACACATTAGCTTAACATTTTGTTCTCAATAATGGAATGAAAAAGGACAAACAACAGATGTTTCCAATTTCTCCATGCTTATTTTCTGTAGATAATATGGAGACAAACACCCTTGGCAAGCTGAAGGATCTGCCTGAAGTCAGAAGGCATAATGGAGGTTTCTCTATAGAGGTGTCCCACATCTTTAATTTCCTGGTGTAACTGTTTTCAGGTTTTAGGTCTAGATATGACTATTTTATCTTGTCTAGGATGACTTGGCAGACTGAGTATTTTGCTACATGTTTTTACATTCTTTGCTCTGTATGTTATTTACTCCATGGAGCGTGGGTTAGTTACATGTTCCCTGAATGTGTGTTGTCTGTATGTAACTGATAAAGGCAATTAAAAAATGCTCTTTATGAACTTTTATTAGCAATATAAGATTCAATGTATCTAAACACAATATTCAAAAAGCCCATTTGAATTATGTGTGTATCTGTTTATTTATAGTTTTTATCCATGAAGTCTTTATGGAAAAAACAACCTCAAATTTCAAAATTTGCAAATATTTTAAGATCTGATGGAATAAAAGACCTTGTCTGTTTCATGATCTATCATGGTAATCATTTCTGTCAAATGAATGTTGACATTATTAATGAACAATTGTAAACCTTAAAACAAAAGTGACATTAGATTCTCATTGACTACAAAATGAAAGGAAGTATCCCTTAGCATCACTAGATAGCTTTTTTAATTGATGTCTTTCTTACTTCACATTTTTATTTCCAGGATATGCATTTACTAAATTGGATATTTGACCCAGATAGGAGGGGGAACAGAGAAAATCTTCCTATAGAAAGCAATTTTTTAATGTTACTATATATGTATTGTGGAGTCAGTGAAGTGTCTCTGAGGCCTCTAGAAACATATTCCAGTTCTCTTATATTAAGCAGCTAAATTGATAACATGGGATATATTGTAACAAGTGATCAGAAGAAGGGATGGTGTGCATATGAGCAATAAGACGTTTTACCAGAAATAACCACCATAATGTAATAAGTAACAACAAAACTCTAGAAACAACTTCATGCAGACAGTAAGATTCTTACAGCTTTTCAGAAGTTCGAACTGAACCGTGCTGTTAACTCATCTTCCAGCTTCAGCTCCACATCTTACATGTCTGTGCAAAAGGGACAGAAACTTTGCAGATTACATTGCTCTAGGTCATTCTAGAAAAGAATGTCTGTGGATTGGAGGTACTTCACTGAAGCAAAAAAGGAATTGTTAAGTACACAGTCAAGCTCAAAATGAAATGCTTATTTTATCCATATATTCTCCTACATGACCAGTCCATTTCCCCCATGCATCAGGAGAATTCTGGAATAACTGAACAGTAAAAAATAGGTGAAGCATCAGAAAATGAATGGGGCATAAGGACAGTAAAACAGCAATGTCAGTGTTACCTTTTTGTACGGACAACTAGTGTATACTGCCACTCACCATGACCCCATTTTACAGGACACTTCATAAAGACAAAATAAAAATACAGTTCATTAAATTCTTATGTTTTATTCAAACTACAGATCAGTGAGAAAGCACATTAATGAAAGACAACAAGGAAATACTGACATAATATGTATTAGCCTGCATAGTCTTGACAGGTAAATCACCCGTGGTTTTGTTAAGCCTCTCTGGAAAGTTTGGTTTCCAATGAGAATTACTATAAAATCAGAATTACTCACCCCTAACAGGTTTTCAGGTAATCCATGGTCAGAAGAATATTGACACTTAGAGTAAAATAAATGTTTAAAAAGTCAATACTGGACTGGTTTTCAAAAGGCACTATTTAAAGACACTATTGCTTGTTCTGTGTTTGTTTAGCAATCCTGAAAAAGACTAACTAATTTTATTTTAACTTGTGATTACCCCTTTCATCTAAATTAATTTCCAGTTCCTTTTCTTGTACTGAGTCAATGTGACTTTAAACAGAAGTCCATTTATTAACTCTTTTATTAGGTCTTCCATTATGTATGCTTATAAAGATCTTAATAGAGATGTTAAGTAATGGAATTTTGCAAGTTTCTAAAATCTTCATAAATCTCCATAAATTGTCTCTTTATGAGAAACCTGCTTTCATTGTGTCTGATTTTTTATTCATATGCAACAAAAATGTTAATATACTTTAATTAAGCTAATATGATTTATCTTTTCACTCATTATATAAGTTAATTTTGTTCTAAAGAAATCCTGTTTTCAAATTCTCTCCAGCAATGTAGAATTAAAGTAATTATAGTTTGGCACAGGAAATTAGTCATAAAGGTCCATGATTTCTAAAATAAATGGAAGTTTTCACAGGCTGGATTAGCCATATGCTTTACAAAAAGAGTACTTTTTGTAAAGTGTACTTGCAGTTAGTACAAGAACTAAGCTTTAGGGTAGAAATTTGTTGGCTGATAAACAGGAGGAAATATTAAGAAATTAAGAATTCTGAGCTTCCTTACATATTTTGTACTTCTTCTTGATCACATTGACAGCTGTTTCTTGATATTTTGAAGTTGGGTTTTTTTTTGTAATTCAGAAATTGCAAAAATCATAACTATCATAATTTCTTTCCCAAGTCTCTGCTGGTAGAATACAGGCATCTGCAGAAGTGTAAATATGTCCATTGAAGCTCATGGAAGTTCTCTGATATAGATTGACTAGACCAATGCCTATACGATCAATTTTACTTTCCTGTTAATGCAATATGTGTAGTATCCATGACTCATAACATCATTCACTGAGATCTTTGAAGTTTCTGCATTTCCTTCTTACCCACATAACACTGAACCTGTTGCTCATCAAGTGAGTACAAACGAAAATGAAATTACCACAGCAAAGGATGGATCTGTGGTAAATATCAAAGATACAGGGCTAACTCTGTCCACTTGACAGTAAGTTCAGTGACATGAGTGCTCCTCTGCCTAGAAAATGCTGGTAAGATGGCCATATTGAAGAGAGTGAAAAGATAGCCAGAGGTCAGAGAATGCATGTGGCACAGGAAGCTCGTTGCCAAGGAGAACAAAAAAGCGTTTACAGAGCAAAATAGCTTCATAATGTATGTAATATGTCATATAGCACTGTACTCAAGAACTACATAAATTGCAGTCTATGTCATCTACATCTAAAAAACCCTAGGAGATAGACAAAATAGATTATAGGTACAGAGTACACTTCAGGGGTGCTGGTCAGGACACCTTTAAAGTCAGAGATGTTTATGAGATGTATATTGGTCTGTACATTAAATAAAATACTGATGGAAAAGAAGGAAATAGATGGGATACTCAGGCAGTTTCAGGCAGTTTCCAACTTTCACAGAGGATGAGAGAGGAGAGCAGCAGAAGCAGATGAAAGAACCCTTGTTCTAATAAAACAGAGTGTTGTTTGTCTTGGATAAAATTTCCCTTGTTCTTCCCTTTGAGCTCACACTCCTTACTGTTACAAAAGGTTGGAATCATCTTACCTCACTGGTTATTTTAAAATTAGGAGTCTCTAGAGACCAAATCATGTCACCTGCATTAGATACCTCTTTATGGAAAACCGAATTGTGCTATCATAGAATCATAGAATTGGCTGGGTTGGAAAGGACCTCAGAGATCATCAAGTCCAACTGTTGATCCACTACCGCTGCGGTTACTAGACCATGGCACTGAGTGCCACATCCAGTCTCTTTTTAAATATCTCCAGGGACGGAGAATCCACTTCTTCTCTGGGTAGCCCATTTCAATGCCTGATCACCCTCTCTGTAAATAAATTCTTTCTAATATCTAACCTAAACCTCCCACGGCACAACTTAAGATTGTGACCTCTTGTCTTGCTGATAGTTGCCTGGGAAAAGAGACCAACCCCCACCTGGCTACAACTGGAGGTGTGGCTTCACCAGCACTGAGTACAGGGGAAGAATCATCTCCTTGGACCTGCTGGCCACACTGTTCCTGATACAGGCCAGGATGCCATTGGCCTTCTTGGCCACCTGGGCACACTTCTGGCTCATGTTCAGCTTCTTGTTGATCCAAACTCCCAGGTCCCTCTCTGTCTGGCTGCTCTCAGACACTCTGTGCCCAGCCTGTAGCGCTGCATGGGGTTGTTGTGGCCAAAGTGCAGGACCCGGCACTTGGCCTTGTTTAACCTCTTCCCATTAGGATCAACCCAAGTCTCCAACCTAGGTCCCTCTCCAGGTCCCTCTGCAGAGCCCTCCTGCCTTCCAGCTGATCAACACTTCCCCCCCGCTTAGTATCATCTGCAAATTTGTTGATGATGGACTCAATCCCCTCATCTAAATCATCAATAAAGATATTAAACAGAACTGGGCCCAATACTGATCCCTGGGGGACACCACTAGTGACCAGCCGCCAACTGGATGCAGCACCGTTCAGCACCACTCTCTGGGCCCGGCCCTCCAGCCAGTTCCTAACCCAGCACAGGGTGCTCCTGTCCAAGCTGTGGGCTGACAGCTTTTCCAGGAGAATGCTGTGGGAGACGGTGTCAAAGGCCTTGCTGAAGTCCAGGTAGACCACATCCACAGCCTTCCCCTCATCCACCATGGAAGTGCTATGGAAGTGCTTGCCTCCCTTTGCTTGTGATGGTATCAGCCCAGCTGATTAATTTGACACAGACTTAAGTTTTGAGAGGATATAGATAGATTGGATGAATGACCACACACATTCACCCTGAAAGACAAGAAAGTGTAAGAGAGACCATTTAAAGTAAAGAGGACTACAGATATTTCCTAAATATCAAGTAGCTGCCTCCTTTTCTATTGAGAGGTTTTTTAATAGATATTTGGATCTGGAAAAAGTCAGAAGAAAGATATAAATATAAGATGAATGTTGTTTTATGTTGTTCAGTGAAACTGTATGCTTTGTGATTGTTAACCCATGGGTTTTGAGACAAGAGGCTTATCATGGGTTGTCTTAGAAATGTAACTTCTATAAATCTCCAGACACATATGTGTTCTCAAACAAAATATCTTAATCCAGGATACAGCCATCATCTCCTATAAAATTACCAGTCCATGACATCAATTATGCAGTGAGTTTTCCCCTTGAACTTTTTTCCCCTATTATATTTTCATTACTACATTCTGTGTAGGAGGTAGGCTGGACAATTTTCTTGCTGCCCTGATGAATGATCATGACATGTTATGAATAAGAAGTGATTAAATATAAACCATGTATTGTCCATCGATGTAGTTATCATGAAGGTTTTGGTATTAATATATATCTAATTTCCCAGTTCACAGATGAAAGGATCAGCCTACAATAACAGTGTGAAATAAAAGGATAATATATTAAGATACATGGTGCCCTAATCCTGATTTAGACAAACTTCTTATTAAAATATGTGGAAATGGCAGTGTGACTAAACCCTTTAATTTGGTCTTGGGCTCAGGGACAGGTATGTCCCATTCACTATAAGATGTTTAATACAGAATATTTCTTTATATTAAACTTTGATCTGCTATTCAAGGAATGCCTTTAAAATTGGATGTGTAGATGATATTTTCTTCTTGCTAAGAGACACATCATTGATTTTATTCTCCACATTTTGATTGCAGCCTTTTGGAAATTAAGAGGAACAATCAGTGAGTGAGGAATGTACCCTAACCAACAACAAACAGAAACTTGACTTGTCTCTGCATCAGCATGAGAGCTTATGAAGTTTATTGAAACCTGTCAGTTATAAAAATCTTCAGACAGTAACTTCACACACTTGAACTTTTTTTTTTGTGTGTGTGTGGAATGGTAAGTATGATACTACTTTCTCTTGTGATTCAGAAACATTAAGGACTTAGCTACATATTCCTGCTCTTTTCCATCACCACTCTTTTTTCTGCCTTCTTGAGTAAATAAAGAGCATTGTATTGTACAAGATACAGGAGAGTAAGTTTAGCAATATAAATAAAATAACAAAAATGTAAAAATTTTACTGTGTTTTGTTTTTAAATTGGTATTTTTATGGCACTTTCTCTCCTTTTTTAATGTTGTGTCCTTAATATACTTTCAACAAAATTTAAGGAAGTTATTAAAAGGCTGGGAAGAGACAAATTTTAAGGAATATCTATAATAAAATAAATTGTATATGGTGAGAACATAGCCTTTCTTTTTCTCATAGGCAATTCGTAGCAGAGCCAAATCCTTAAAAGAAAGTGATTTTCTAGTTAGAGGTGAAAAGGAAGAGAAAAAACGTGGGAAGGTTATCTTCAAGTTCAGTAAGTTATAGGAGGGAAGGAATAGGACAAGGATTATATGAAAAAAAGCCTTTTAAGTAAACTAATGTATTTCAAGAGCTAATTTTATTCAGCTAAGACAAAGGTCCAAACTGTGGACAAAATTTGGTTACAATATTCAAAAACTCTTTCAGCCAGATTATGGCATCTCAGTGAGCCCTCAAAAACTTGCAAGCAGGCTCAATATGAGAGCAGTCATCCTGGTGACCTCCCTTCTTATAAAGTATAACTTTGGTCAAAGTCTTTGAATGAATGAAGAACAGATCCAGGTCCTTTATTTTCTATATATTTTTTCTTTTTTATTACTATTTTTTATTTTTATTTTATTATGTAACTTATCAATTTCCAAGTTTTCCTTATCATCACAGTACACAAATCAAGACTGAGCAATGTATATCATTTCCAGCCAAGTTAAATGTAAAACATTAATGAAGTCTTATGTGAGGGATAAAACAGAGATACTAAACAAATCTGGAAATCACAAATAGATTTTACTGCCTCGGTCAATTTCTGGCTAATGGTATGTTAAGCAGGAGTAATTATTCAAGTTATAGGTTTCTTTGTACAAATTACAGGTAATAAGCTTAATGTAGATGTGACATAGTTTCTTAATTCTAGCCATTAAGGAAAGCAGATTTAAATCCATTAAGGAAGCTCACTTAAATATGACAATAGATAGCTATAGTCATTAAACTAATGACAGCTGTCATCAACACTGATATTACCACTATGCCATGTATACTTCTATAGTGTAGACTGTCAATATTTCTGTTAAAAAAATTATTCAGGGATTTGTAATTTGGTTATTGTAAGTAACGATGCAGGGAGAAAAATGAAGGCAATCCAGGTTGTTAAAGCAAAGTCTGCACCAGTAGTACATGTTGGGGAAGCCCATATTTATTTGCATTTGGCAAAGCACATTGACTTTTGACAGTGTATAACTCTGAAATGCTTTTTAGGGTGCATATGCCTGCTTAAATCTGTGCTTCAGAAAAAAACATCCTCTGCACAAAGCTCCTCAAAAAGTCTTATATAGACAAAATCTGCACTGTTTAAACTCTCTACTTTTGTTTTTGTACCTCTTCATAGTCATCTTCAGTAAGAAGATTCTGTATATACCCGTATAAAGTATTTGCTTCCTATACCTATAGACAAGAATAAGTAAAGAGCTTACACATTCTAAATAGCACCTAATAGTTTTTGGTAAAAATATGAGCTGTGTGTAATAAGTTTGCAAACTGCAAGCAGCTCAGATAGAGATATCCTCAGGGAATTTCCTGCTGCCTCTGTATACAAATGCCACAGCTACAAATTTAGAAAATAATGCTCAGTTCTGTAGCTGAAGTTACTACCTCAGCATTCAAGAAATGCTGCAGTTCTCAGTGTAACATTCATTTTATGCTATTTTTGTACACATTTTTCTATATACCTGTATATACCTTTTATTGCTTTTTCACTGCCTATTTCTTTTCTGGTAGGAAAAATAGAAGTGAGCTTCTCAATCAGTCTGTTAAAACCATCTAGGATGCAGCTAAAGAATAGTGAAGATGGGTCAGATTTTAAAGTCAGGAGAAATAATATCACCTGAAACCTTTTCTTGTTCTGCAGTACAGGGTGACACCCTCTGAATGAAGCTTGAGAGCAGCACATATCCTTGCTGGTCTCCCTGATGCCTTTTGGAGACCCCTTTCTGTCACCTAGCAGCAGCATTTCTGAGCATTTGGTGAGGATATGGGGCCTGGGAACTCTAAGCATGAGGGCTAATGTGTTCTCAGTGAAAGCAGAGTGTAGCATCAAGCCAGTTCTCATGCAACCATTATATAAGACAGCTCTTTTTTTTGCTTCTCATTTAGAAGCACTGGACTTAAAGTTAGTGATTTTTAAAGTTTTGTTCCTTTGAAATATTAATTTATTAAAAAGCATACAGACTGTTAGAAATGTCACGGGGATATACCAGCCGTGGCCTCCCCTTTTTTGCTTTTATTTTTACCCTCGCTTTTGTATATCAAAACTAAAAAAACACAGAAACTCTATGAACAAATCTTTTTCTCTCCCTGTGATAGTTCACCCAATGCAGCCCATCTTCTAGAGCAGGGCCAGTGAGAACAGTACCCAGACCCAAAGACTCAAGGTAGAGTATCAGCCATTCTCACCAATGGAAGAAAGGAAAATGATGCAGCCTTTGGTGTGCAGTAACTGCTGAACTGATCTCTAGGTGGAGACACTGCTAACCACAGAGAGTTCCTTCAGATCTCAGGGCAATTCCTCCTGCCGTCTGGTGAGCAAGTAGGCAGCAATTGGTAATGCATTTTAAAAAGTATGACATGTTCTTCAAGTTCCCCTGCAAGTAACAAGTGTAAAACTGCTGGAACAAAAGTGCTATTGTTAAACAAACACATTATGAAGTATTTAAAAATCCAATAAAAAATAAAAATCAGGAAAGAACCTTGCATATTACGACAATTAATGTTTGAAGAAAGTACAAAAACTGGTCATTCTAATGCACTCAGTGTAGAATCCCCAAAAGAATATTTGTCTCAAAACAGCCACCCTGACAAAATGGACATTGCACTTGGGTGGAGGCCTCATTCAATAAGCCATCTGGACTCTGTTCTCTCAAGGAGAGACCCTCATTTGGGTAACTGCCCTGATAAATGAGGCCCTATTCCCACAGGAGCAGCCCCTCCTTTAGTGGCTATCCTGATAAGCTGAACGCTGCCCTTGCAAGGGGAGATCTGTTTGATGGCCACACTGACAGGCAGGACACTGTCCTTATTCGATAAGGGATAGGGGCAGGCAAGCTGTACCCTGGGGAGGCAGAGGGACATCTTGTGTGTGCCCCATGTAAAGCCACTGGAGAGGACACATGCACAGTGGTGATATCTTTTCTATCTCATCTTTCTATTTCTCTCTATTTCATCTCCATGCTACCTTATCTCACACATGAGGGTAGCATAGTTTCTAATTCTGTTAAGTTTTCTTAGGTGTAACTTGTTTTGACAACTTTTTAAAGTTTTGCTAAATTTTAACCCTTTGCTTTAAAAGTTCCATCATTTATAATTCTGCTAGTTGTAATCTGACATACTTTATAATCTTACTCACTTTTAAGTAAAGTTGTGTTCTTATACAAACCTCCTGGGTAATAATCTTACCCTGAGTACCACGCAGAGAATTCCCGAACTTAATTCACTGAATGGGTTGTTAAAAGAGATTAATTAGAGGGGGAGAAGGATTGGGCCCAGCCACACCTAGAAGGAGTTTAGGAAGCACAGGGGGCCAAAATGAATGCCTCTGGGTCAACCCCCACTCTGGGGAACCCTACCCATGCCCATTCTGTGGATGTGACATTTCTTTTGGCCTCCACGTCTGGGGAGCTGTGCTCACTTTGTGAGATGTGACAGTGCCACACCCATCTTGTGGGGTGTGGCACTCAAAGATCTATATTTTTTTACTACCAGGTAGGAAAAACAGACAGAAATCATGCCAAATGAAACCAGAAACTTAATTAAATGTGTTTACTTTCAGTTTCTAAGGTACAAGGTGATGAAGTAAGCAAAGAAAGAAATGCCTCATCGATAAATAATTAATAAAGGTATGAAAAAACCCTCATATACAGACCACATTCACGTGGAAAATCATAAATAATTACAGTTCAAGATTCTAGGGAACTTGTTGCTAATTGCTACAGGCAGGATCCTGAATGCTTACATAAGGTACTACAAAGAGTTCTTTAGATCATAGTTTCTGAAAAGGTAAAACCAACTGTCAAAACTTCTCTAACTCAGTTGGTGAAATTGAATGTCAGGAAATGCAGGACTAATTAGAGTGTTTTGTACTGAAAGTTTCACAGCTAAGATAACCACAGTTATATGTAAAAGACAATAAATTATTTTAAGAACACAGATGAGAATTTAATAGAAGACTGCATCCTACATCATTGAATATGGGTCTACAATGGATAATAGTGGATGGCAGATGTCTTCAACACAGCTCCACTTCAATGAAACAGAACAGACCTCAGTGCTGTATCTACAGTCTGTTAGCAGTGCAGCTGTATGAACAGGGATTAGTAGAAAAAGGGTAGTGCCATGGAAATGGCATTATTGATTAAAGGTCTGGCTAACTCCTTTTAGAACCATCTTGTTGTTCTCTGAAACATGTTTGACTGTGCATTTTAGTTATGTGATTAGTAATTTTGTTTCTGATATAATTCGACTCAACAGATTCAGGGTTTATCTGGGTAAAGAACTCTCTCCACACAATTTCCTAGATGTCAAAATTATTATTGTGGAAGCCTTGAAAGCAAATGATGAGAAACTGCTCTTCTACTTGGTCCTTTTCCTCTTGTTGTCCTTCAAAACTGCCAAAATACTTTTGGTTAAGATGATATGAGATTCATTCAGGGCAGTGAGAAATCTTTACACCACCACCTCCTTGCAAGTAGGACAGTAGCTACACATTGCTTGTGCATTCATATATCTGTAAAACATTCAGCCTGATATCTGAAAAAGCCTTCTACACACTATTAGGATGCCCTCAACAAGCTCATCCTCAGAGAAAAACGTGTATCCATCAAACCCAAACAAAGCAATGGGCCTACAGTTATACAGCACAGATAAATCTGAATTGTTTAATTACCTTGCCAAAGGCTTTCCTGAGGTCATTTCATATGGTACTTTGTAACACCAATGTGAAGTCATCCACACTATATAGGTTTTCTCAGATGTAATAGGAAAAAGAGAGGTGCATATGTGGCAAAATAAGTAACTGGTTTACAAAGGTCAGATGGATAAAAGCTAATAAATAACAGTGACACTCCAAAATAAGCACTCATATGAGCACATTCTCAGAGAACTGCTGTTATTCATAAATCACTGAAGTTGCACTATGTGCATTTTATGATACCAGCAGAGAATTATTGACTCATATTTACATGACTACCACTCTTCATACAGTATTATATAAAACACAGGTAGCCAAAAAGCAAAGGAAAAGCTGGAAATTATAGCAATGAATGGATGATACATACTCTGAGGTGTAACCTTCTCAGAGAGGTTTATCCCTGAATATATTTTTCAGTTGTCTGATAACATAAAAACTATTGGGATAAACTTCTCAGACTCAAGAAGATATATCCAATAGATATTTCAAATCAGTTCTTGTCCTGCAAAATATTTACTCAGCCTCCAGTCACAGTAATGTATTGTCTGAATGAAGAAGGAAAATAACTTTGGACTTAACTTCCTGGGTTACATAATAGCCAGGATGTGAAGAGTTAACAAAGACTGTGCACAGGCTCCTTATTCTTCTTCTCCCACCAAAATTACTTTTACTTTGCTTTTTTGTCTCTGAAATAGCATGATACTACATTCATATTCAAACTTTTTTTTTAAATAGTAGAGCTAAAATAAGAATGTAATACATGAGGTTTATTTTAGTGGTTCTGTTAGCCAGGACTTTCAAACTGTTTTGAGTTTCAAATTTTCTGGTTGATTGTTTGATAGTTCAAACACGTGAATTTTTACTTGATCTCCAAAAAGAAAATTCTTACGTTCATTTAGGAGTGAATGTGCAGCTTTGAAGTAGGTGGTTTGGAAGAATTTTAATGCCTACTGAGCAACTGCCACCAGCTCATATATTTGGCAAAGTCTAAGAAGGGTGTGAATGAACCGGTGTCAGTGAGTAAAGCCCAGTGAAAATGCAACAGTAATGAAGTGAGACTAATTCTCTGCATTAAAAGATCGTTTCTTCCAATCTCTCCATTCAAGTCTTTTGCAGCTTGTAAAATATTTTAAGTCAACCATATTAAAGTAAATTTACCTGGTGGGATTCTTTTTTTGTTCTCCAAGTGAATTGATACAATTTCATTCATTGCCTGAAAGCTTAATGAATGAAAATCCAAGCAATGTTCAAGACAACCTCAGTTTTAACTGATTTTTGACATTTGCCAACTATTTCTTGATACTTTCTGGATTATGTCTTAGAGTTTTTGGAGCTTTGGCTGAACTCAAGGAAATTAATATGACCAGGATTCCTAAAAATGCATGATGCCACCCTTAGATATGACTTACTTGCTAATTACTTACTTCCTAACTCATTATATGTGGTTTTTGCTTGTTTATAGACAAAATGTGAGAGAAGTGGAAGAATGTAAGCACTGGAAGTTTATTCCTTTTGTTCAGTCACAAGATTACATCCCATCATGTAATGCATCCTCTATTAGAAGACAATATTTGTTTAGAGAACTCTATACTGTCTTCATCCTATTAAAAATTTAATAGCTTTTATGTTAACTTGTTTACCTCCTGTTTCCTCTCACTGGAAATCCTAACAAAATTTTGTGCTGTGTTTTGCCCGAGCGTTCATCACTAAACATCTTTTAAACAGAATTCTACAACATCAACTACATCCTCTCACAGTGAGTTTTTTTAATTTCTGAAGATAATTCTTATGAACAAGGTGAGGGAATGATCACTGTAACTAGGTTAATTTACACATGGAATTTTTTTGAAAAATGGGATTTACAGATTATAAAATTTAGACAAAGAGAACTCAACCTATATATGTGTATATATATATAGATATTTAAATTTTTTCACCCCCTTATTTACACAAATTTAAGTCATATGTTCTTTCCTGTTGCCTTTCCAACAGAACATATCAATGCAGGAATAATACAAAGTGTTTCTGCCTTTACAAGTTGAAAAAGAAGAGATGTAATGAGAAAATATTGGAAATAGAAAAAAACAAGAGGGGACAATGGTATGAGCAACTGATGTAAATGAGTACCCTTAACACACAGAATTTTCTGAAAGATGCTGAAGGAGTTAGATTTTAAATATACTTTTAAAATTTTTTTGTATAAAATTGCTTTTAGAGCTTTGGAGAAGAAAAACAAATATATTTTTTTAAAGGATATTTTATGGCTATCACTCATAGAAAGGTGGACAAACCCACTGCAGGATAAAATAAATCCAGGGAGCACAAGGCAAGGTATTCAGGGAGGTGACTACATATGATTCATAGTTGGTAAGAGTGAGCTGAGGTGCTGGATGAACAAGATAGCCTTTTGAAAACTGATGGGTTTAGGAATTGACTGGATGTGAAAAACAGCTAGAATTTACACATAATATCATGGTTGCCAACCTAGATGACATCAGATGTAAAAGTTTTCAGTTGCAATGGAAAAATAAGACCTGGAGGTAAAGATAACACACAACAAATAAGTGCTTTGGGAAACACAATTTTTGATGAATGGAATAAATATTTGATTTTGTGCATTAGAAAACTTTTTTTTTTCCCCTAAAACAACAAGAAAAGTGCAATGGATTGACAGCTACAGCTTATTATTTTAAGCTCTTATTTGAGATTAAAATTAAAATCTGTCTTTATTTTAATCTCTTCACAACAGTGACTGAAATTTTTTGAATCATATCCTGGTATAATCCAAAATTTATTCTTATAGATGTTTCGGAAGAAAATATATTCTTTAGGGAATATACAGTCAAATAAAATTACAGAAAATGTAATATGAATGTCATAAAATGTTATCCTTTTTCCCAGCTCAACATGCATTATTAGAAAAATATTTTTTCACTTTTGTCTCAATCATGGAACCATGCTAAGAAACACTGAGCTCGTGTGAAGTTTCTGCCCTGTTTGTTCAGCACTGTGACAGCAGCAGAGAGTGTTTCTGAGAGAGGAAGACAGCATAGCAGAGCTGCTGTTGGTTTTGGGGCACCAAGAAGGAGGGAGATGTGTGGCTGGACGGACAAGGGGGTTTTGGGAATACTGAATCTGTGAGCTTCTGGATATAAAAGGAACAAAGGGTCTGTGGGCTCCCAGTCCCAAGACATCCCAAACCATACTCTTTCTAAATTTCTGAATAATTTCCACCTTCTGTCTCCGTGTTTCTCACTTCCCAGGTGTCTAATCTCACCACAGCAAAACCAGTCTTTTCCCAGTGAAAGCCACACCACTGCCTACTTTGCCTAAAGGTGGTTCTGATCAGGCTATGCCCTGAGTGTGGCCAAAGACAGTTTTGAAAATACACAAGTTCTGGAAAATTATTTTAGATCATTCATCCACTTCAACAAATTTTACCAATTATCAAGAAAGGTAATATTCCCTTACAGTTAAAGGTGTATGCTCTTTGTGATTTTCTCACTAACCAGCTGGGCTGCTTTGATAATGACTGACTTCATAACAGAAGAACATGAAAATCCTTTTCCCAAATATAGTTGTGATGATTTCCTCTTCTACTTTGCACTGATGTGCCTGGATGTCTTTAGGCCTACAATTTTGCTGGGCCTAAAATTACACTTTTTTTACTCTATGCTAGATTCACATTTTTATTTAGATACCTGCTTTATATTTGTTCAGTAAAAAATGCCTTTTCACATGATCATATGGCATCTTATATCTTCATTTATGTGTTTGATTGGGCTACTAAATGTAATTTAAGTCCAGCAAATGATTACAAAAGCCAGCTGATGATTCTTCCTACATCAATACTTATAGGTTTGCTATTTATAAAAAAGGGTATACATTTGCTTCACAGAGGTAGTGGAGAGGTCATCAGTATATATATGTGAGATCCCCAGGCATTTGGTGAGAATGGTGTCTCCTTGGTGCTGAGAGAAATGTCAAAACGGGTAGTGTGTATTTGGGTTGTTATTTTGCCATATGTATTTCAGAATAGAAAGATGATGGAAAAAAATGTTAGTAGAATCTCTTCTTAATCTCTTACAAACAGTGACTGAAATCACTTTGATTTCAGACTCAGTGACTCAGGTGCACGAAGGATTTTATATGATTAACTCCTAGGACTGAAATTACAAAAAATTTGTCCAATTCCAATCTCCCCCATAGATTTATGATGTGACGTTTTACAAGTTACTTAACCTCTCAATTTATCAAAGAGAATCCAACTCTTTTTTGGACTTTCATCTTCCAAAAAATAAATCCTTTGAACAAAGCAAGGAATAGAGATTAGTTTGACAATCTTCTAGTTAATGTAAATTTACATATGGATATCTTCAAGTCTCAAAGGTTTAACTCAGTCCTACAGCTGTAGAGGGACTAACATTATTAAGTATCAGTTCCATAGGCATCTTTAAAATATTTTTGACACTATTTTAGCAACTGTACTCCTTTAACTTCCCACCACTCACTGTTTTTTTCAAACTTGTATTGTAAGGTAAAGGGAATGTGTGTATTTCAGGTTTTAAGGGTGGGGAACAAACTATGAAGACCTCTAACAAAAAAAAGATAAAGGTAGAACAAGGAGATGAAAACATGGATCAGAACACAACAAATCCTCCATCCTTCCTGATAACTGTAGCTGAAAAATGGCTTAAGTATGAAAAAGCTTCTTTTTGACTGAATTAACTGAAATTTTTAAACATATTGCTGATACTTAGAAACTTAATTAATAGTTGAAATCTATGTCATATATCAAGGAACATCTTCTGAGAAAAAATAATAGACTTACAGACAAAATTAATCTGTTTTCTACCATATCTGTTCTGTTGCCTACCACCGTGGGAAACCTTTCTGTGATGGGGGGAGCATAAAGGGGGGGAGCATCCACCTTACAAGGGGATGATGAGAGTATTATTGTCACTCTTAAGTGACTGCCAGCTGCTGCTATCAAATCAAAAATGGATAGAAAAATTGAAAGGGACAGAAGAAAGTAATCCTTTCAAATTTCCACAATATTTACTGGAAAGAAAGACTTTTGGGGGAAATCAAGCATGTAATCCTGTAAGGCCTCTGCCCAGTCATAGCATGAGCACACAGGGGCATCTATCGAAATATGGTAATGATCACAGCTCTGCAGCTCTGGGACAAATGAAATTAATGAACACACTTAAAAAATATAGAGAGATTCTCTAGCTAAGTGTTTTCCATGGGCTCAGAACAGTGCTATTCGTAATTTTCAGCATTGAGCTATATACTTTTGCATTTATGTAAGTTTGTTTAGAACTGAGATGGAAAAAACCTCTAAATCCAACACAATCATATTTATAGAAGTAGTCACAGCATTATCATGCTGCATAATATCAAAAACATCCATTTTATGGCTGCACAATTTCCTTCTCATACTACTGTGCACCAGCAGTAACAAATACAAAAGCAGATCAATCTAAAGTTCAAGTTAAGTTGCACGAGTTCCCCATGGTGAAGCAATTATTCCCTCAGAGGCTCTCATTTTCTTTATCACTCCATGAATTCCTCAGACAAAGAATGGGCAGTTTTCACCAAGTGGTTACTTGCATTGCAACAAAAATCTCAGGAACAGTATTTAAGGACAGGTGTTTTTCTCCCAGTGGATACTTCCTAAATTTGGAGTTTGATCTTTCTAAAATAAAAAACATTTATTCTTGGCTGAACTGTGTTCCAATTAATCTAATTTAAGCCATCCTTTTCCCTTTAAATACACAAGTTACTTACTTTTCAGTAATATAGATCAACATTTTTTATGAAAAAATCCACCTCACTACCCAATCATCCAGGACACAGTCCTTCAGTTTAGCTCCAAGGATGCTGTGGGAGATGGTGTCAAATACCTTCCTGAAATCAAGATAGACCATGTCTACTGCTCTGTCATCATCCATCCACCTAGTTACATCCTCATAGAAGGTTATCAGGCTGGTCAAACACGACTTTCCCTTAGTAAAGCCATGTTGACTGCTCCTAATAAGCCTCTTGTCCTTGATGTGCCTGGAGACAGCATCACCAATGCGTTGTTCCATCACCTTTCCAGGGATGGAGGTGAGGCTGACTGGTTTGTTGTTACCTGGGTCCTCTTTCTTGCCTTTCTTGAAGACTGAAGTGACATTTGCTTTCCTCAGGTCCTCAGGCACCTCTCCTGTTTCCAAGGACTTACAAAGATGATGGAGAATGGCCTAGCAATGACATCCTCCAGTTCCCTCAGTATCTGTGGGTGCATCCCATCAGGACCCATGGTTTTATGGTTGTCCAACCTCATTAACTGATACCTGAAATCTGACACTCATTACCTGTCACCTGAAAGTTAAATTGCTTCCTCAGTATTATTTGATTTACTTTAATAGAAATATCACAGCTGTTATGTCCTCTCCATCAACACTTAAATGATTAATAAATACATATATTCGTACAGGTCTGTCACTGAAATCAGTATTTGCTGGTGGATAATTTCTGCATTAATCCTCAGTCCATTGTCTACTTTGTGATTAGGACTAATCAGAGTGTGAAATTTTCTGCAGTCGGGAAAATGGATATATTTATTGTACTTCAGATATAAAATTGATCATTTCCACATTTTCCATGAAAAGGACCAGTTCCAGAGCAGGCAGTAGGAGGGTTTGCCATATTGGACCCTGCAGGGCACAGGTGGCTTGAAACTATATTTCCTTGGAATCTGAAATCCCAGGCAAACTCTGCTTTGGAGAATGTGCATTGAGATTAACCCCTTTCCATGAAATACCTGAGTTTTGACAAAGCACTGTTTTCCTCAAAGAGTTTGATGAAATATTCCTCACACCTTTTGTTCATAAGACTGAGCTTGTTAAGAGAAGATAAATGTGTTTTCAGCTGTTTTTTGGGAGGGAACTTGCATTTTGACAATGTCATGATATTAGAGAAAAAAAATCTTCAAGGAATATTACTTTTTTCTTTCAAAAGAATATTTGTCAGCCTTACTACAGAAAAGGTTTAATGGTGGACAGCTAGGTAATAGTATGCACTAAATCAAAAGGTTATTGCAAATGTAAGTTAGAAAAGACAAAAATGGGAAAGAGCATGTGTATGATCTGGAGTTACAGCCAGAACTACAGCTTAGCACTAATTTGACAACTGGTCAACCAGCAGTGTGCAATAGTTCATGACTATTATCTACATGTTTTTCCATTTATTACATGCCAGCTGAGGCCAATTTTCAGCTGGGAACTATAGCAACTGTCTCTATGGAAAATAAAAGAATGTCATTTTAAATTTCTTTGCTGCATGAAAGAAATGTCAGCTTTATGCTGGAAATATACAGCGATACACATTTTTTCTGACCTGAACACGTTGCATCAATTCATGCTCATGAAAATGTCATTTGTGACTTTTTTCTGCTTTTTAACCAATTTCTTACCTTAAAAACACCAAAAATTCTTCTTCTCAGTTATTGCAGTGTAAATTTAACACCAACCTCTTGCACAAAGACCTGAAAGCTTTACAGATTTTATTAAATTAAAGATTCCCAAATTTAGAAATTCATATTTCATTGAATAAATTTTAGTAGAGAAGACAAGCCAAAAAAAAAGCAAGGGAGAAAGGCAAGCAGAAAGATATATTTAGATGTATTCCCTAAGATGGGTGCCGGTAACATGGTAACTAACATGATACCAAATCACAGGATTTCTAATCAAGGATATCAAGCTAATATCTAGAGTCATAGAATTATTAAAGGCATCCGATCTTTTAATAACTTTTTCTGGAACTACTGTCCTATTCTTCCACCATCATGAGCCACTATACCTGGAGAGGATAAGCCTGACATAGGACTAATAAACTAGTCTTATACTGAGTCACTATCCAACTCTAAAGAATACTAAAGAAACAAAAAAAGGTCCCTTTTCATCAGGTTTTAGCTTTCCATTCTAATTTACAAAGAGACTAATCTTTCTGTATTCTTCACAGGATTTAAAAGCCCTTCCTACCTCTGATAATCCTTTTATGCTTTCACATTAATATAACAGAGCAGAGAGTACCAATTACTGAATACCGCTTATAGAGTGCTGTAAATATACACTACTTTACAGAACTTAAGATAAGCAATGGCTCCATTCCTAATGAGCTTACTGTAATTAAATTCATTGTTGAATCTACATATGAAATGCAGCTAGGAGTAAAACCACACAGGAAAAATCTTTAAACCAGGTAAAGACACAGATGTGAATCTAACTTGTTCCTGTTTCCCTCACCACATCGTATCTCATAACTGTGTCATACTTGTGTAATATATTTATTTGTTTGAAAAGTGCTGTCCTTCTGGAAATAAGATTATAAATTAACTATGTGCCCTTCTGGGACTGCTTATACTTAGAGGCAAAAGGCATAGGAAATGGGGTACAAAAAAGCAGGAGAAAACCAAATAGAACTCTGATGAACTTTGGTTACTGGTTGATATTTCAGAATTTACTGAGTATAATAATGTGCAAATGTTAATAATTTTTTTGCTTTTCAAAAAATCCAAATGATCCTTTTCTCCAATAAAACTCAACATGCTGGTATTTTTAGATTGGCAGTAATTAAATTGGAGTGATCTCATACATGGGAAAATTTTCATCATGGACAGATGAACAGCTTCTTGGGAAAAAACCCTATCTCCTCTCTACATTATGTCCATAAGGTTTCTTGGGGTGAAAAGCTGCACAGTTGGGTGCTCTCTCTAATTTAATGAGATCAGCAGAGTTGATCTACAGCTGCTTCCAGAGAATTTGCTACTCCAGTCACATCACTTGAGGTAGAACCATCTGTTATGACCTTTCTGCTTAAATGTCTGCTCTTTAGGTGGATAAGGGTTAAAGATAGAGGTACATAATCCCTTGCAAAGCAGAAGAAATGAAATAGGATGTCCAGTCTGATGAACTCTAACACCTTACACGCTCTTCTAGCGTGGCAAACCAAACACTGTTGCACACCAGAATGCAGTTCTGACTCTATAATCAGCTTCTGGGTTGGGCATATAAGGGAGAGAAAGACATTAATTTGTAATCACAAATTACATCTGTTTCATTCTTGATATAAATCAACAAGCTATGGATGAAAAACTTCATACACATACACTGTCCACTTTGCTATGCATCAGCCAAAGTGCCAGGGGGAAAAATCCTGATTATTGGTTTCATCACTAAAGCTTGGCAACATACTATTATACAGGGATATTTGAATGCTAACCTTGAAAATAGAGGAATCTACTTTCGTACTCTTAAGTATCACCTACATGATTTCTGTAGGAACCATAAAGTTTTTTTTTCTAGTGGAGTACCTTTACTGGGAGAACCAGATTCCCAATGTTAAACAAAAATTCATGCTTTTCTTGTTTATTTGCAGCATATGTTCCTTTGCTATAATACATGACAAGCAAGGAGTGCAGCTTTCATAACACAGGTGCTGCAAGAAAACAAAAAGACATTAATTTATTTTTACTGTTAGAAATATGGAATTAGCAGAGGAATACTAGATGTAGAATCAAAATAACAATAATTTTCAGTAGTAGTCCCAAATAGAAACTGCTGTATAAAGATGGACCCATATTTAGAAATTATTTATTTTCAATTAGTTTAAGCATGTTTTAAACCATTTAACTTGACTCTTCAGGATTTTTATATATTGAGTGTGCATCAATATTTAATCCTTTATTTTCTCAGAAATTTACACTAGAATAAACTCTAAATCCAATTAATTAACTTCAAACAACAAAGATCTATCTGACATATTTAAACTATTAGGTCTTTTCCATTATTTTGAAAAGTTATTTTCTGAGAGCAGCAGACTTCTTTTGTGTCAAGTAGGTTCCCATTATATCATTAATGCTTTTAATTATTTACATTTCACTAACACTGATGTGGATCTACTTGAATACTAATTCTTAATCTCTTTTACATTCAGCACAGAACTCATTGTGCTGCTCTAAAAGACTAATAATCCATTGGAAAGTGGAATTATCATGTCTTCTCAACATGTCAGGAAAACTGGTGGGTTATTGTGGGATTTGAATTGCTGTTAACTACAGCAGTATAATCTATGCTGATGTCTTTCCTTATTTACAGATGGGCCAGGATTAATCTTAAAACTGCTAGCATTTTGGAAGACAAGTAAGGATGCACATGTTAAATGTGAGCACTATACCTCAGTAAAGAGTGGAAGAATTCAAGTATGGCACTGATGGGAAGGTTATAATGATTTTCTGTATTCTTAAAAGGTGCTATCGTTGTCTAACCAATGAGACAAAATGCTTAGAGATTTTTCATAGATAAAATATGTTCTCAAATAAATATTATTTACTTTACTATTCACTATTTTCTGAAGGATCCCATAGTTTATATATAGTACTAATTGGTTATGAGTAGAAGTAAAAATGAGAAGGAATTTTTTTTTGCTCTGTGCATTTATGATGGTGGATTTACTCAAGGAAGCAATCTAATGTAATTTGGGTCAAGAGTTGAGCAGTGCAGAAACTAGTACAGAATACAGATTTATTTTATTTTATTTTACTCCTCAATGTGCTAAGCATTCTACTAAATATTTTACGACTGCTAAGGTAAAACTAAAGCAAAATAAGATTAAAATATAATTGATAAGTAGTATAGCAGATTTCAAGCTGAAAAGCCTTCAAAATCTCAAATTCTGAAATTCTTGTATTGGAAATATGAACTCATGAGCAGTCCAAAACTGGAATTTCTCTTCTAAATATTCAGCAAATGCATTTGTGGAAAAAACAAAACGTCACTGTAGAAAAAGAATAATCATGATCAAACTAGATGATACATTTTTATCCTCATTAACGTGGATTTTTGTAATGTATTTATTATACTTAATTTATAAACTTTGAAAAACAAAAACAAACCAAAACAAAAAAACAAACCAAAACCAAAACAAAACCAGAAATTAATTGTGCACTTTACATATATCTCTGGTGTGAGTAAAAATGATACATTTTTCCATTTCATCATTCAGAAGTTGAATCCTTAAACTTCTGAAGAAACTAAATGAAATACAGCCCAATCCCAATAATTCTTACCATATCATAATCCTGTGCAATCTGTCCATACATAACATAACAATAAAATTGAACTTTGATTCTCGCAATCACATTGTACTTGTTTATTTAAAGGTCAGCCATTACTCATAAATAAACTCATTAAAATGTTGTGACATTAGGATGTAAATTAAAATGCATCTAACTCTGAACTTATTATTTAAACATCAAATGACACTGAAGACGTGATTAAAAGCTAAATAAGATTCATCAGTATTCAGCTGGAAAATTAAGATCAGAGGTTATGGGGTTTTTTGAGAAATCTGATATCATTGGGCCTGAAAATTTGGAAATGTGATGAGGTTGTGTTTTTTTTTTTTTTAATGGTATTTTCTGAGATTCTTTTTCTTTTTTAATGTATGGATGGCCCTCTGAATATGGCTTGGCTGCAGATGGACATCTCAAAATGATTTAGGTAGAAATGTTAAAGGTCAATTTAAAAGGTCAAAGTATCTCTGTCTGAAAAATACCAGTAAGAACAATACATCTGTACTGTACCAACTTGAAATGTTATCTTGTTTTATTCTGATTACTCAGTGGATATATTCTTCATCCTCTTCATTAAAACAGCTGCACTGGAAAAAATTGAAAAAGATTATATTCAAAGAGCATGGATACAACTAATACCTAAAAACAAATGCAAAAGACAATCAGCTGTCTGTATAAGAAAGTCACAAGGGCTTCTGTCTAAGCAACATTAGTGAGTCTAGAGATTGAGTTTGCAAGGGACCTAAAGGAAAGATGAACTCTGACTGGAGCAGATGCTGAGACAAGATGCTTAAGTGAATGAGGAAATGCAATAACTGTCATCAAAGTCTGAGCTAATAATGTGTGAACTACTTAGTTTAGTGAAACAAAGGCTGATAAGGAGGATAAGACTGCATCCAGAGAGGTTTAAGCAATGGGAAAAAAGATCCGTTTTAACAAAAGGATATATAAAATCATGACCGTGCATACATTTAGTCCAAAACAGTAAGAACACACAAGAAAATCAATGCTCAAAAATGCATATATTTAGCAGTGGACATAAAACGCAAGACAAAACCCTTGTATTACCATAAAAGTGCTAAACAAGGGAAACTTACTTTGTTGTAGCCAGAAGAGCATGCCAAAAGATGATGCTGACATATTTATTGGGTTTGGTTTTGGTTTTGGTTTTTTTATTTAAAATTTTTGATGTATTATTTTGACCATTGAAAAGGCCACTTGTGATCAGGTGGGTAGCACACTTACTATCGTTGACAAAGATGTAAGAGTCCTATGTGGAAAACAGAAAGAACAGTTTGAGACTAGTCAAACCTGAGAACCTGACATAGGAAGAAGTGCTGAGAGAATTGGGATCTCAACAAGACAAGGCTTAGGAGGGATAGGTGGATCTTATAAATGTGTAAAAACACCTGACTGGGGACAGAGATAGAAATATGACAGAGCTGGACTCTTGTCCAACATCATCCATTCTGTGTCTTTGTGATTTAGTAAGTGATACTTTCTGCTATATCAAAAGGGGGAAAAACTGCATGCACTTCCATTCTTGAAGAGCACAGTGTCCAGAAATTGTAACTGCTGACTATGGGTAATTACAATACAAAACACCTGTGACATACTTTCCAGTAAAATTATTTACGGTTTAGGTTCCTTAGCTAGCATTTCAGTGAGATGTGTCTCTGTTGGTAAAAGCTTACTGCCTTTCAGTTCTTTTTATACCTCTAACTTTTAAATTTGCAATGATTGTCACGTGTTAAAAAATTTATTTGAAGAAATCTGAATGCAATTATTTATTTGCATTTGTGATACTTAGTGGTCAGTAATGCAATCTTCCAATGATCAGAGAAATCCTGTCCATAAGAGTTATTATTATTTATATTTTTTTGTATAATTTAATTAGCTTTCAGTAGAGCAGCCTACAAGTTAGAGCACTGTGTGATTTCCTACTTTATATTAATACATAAGATGGCTGAAAGGTGTCTTTATTTAAATTTATGATATCCACAAGTGAAATTCTAAGCATAACCTCTTGCTCCATACAATTCTCTTCCCAGTTGTATTTTTCTCTCAAACGTAGACTGAAAAGCCTTCCCCAAAAGCCATCAGCAAAGACAAGTCAGAGCCTTTTAATGAAGCACTAAGGTACCCTGGTATAGGGCATTATTTAGTCTAAACAATAACTTTTGATTATTATATTTTACTTTTTACACTTCAAATTTCTAATAAGTCAAGTACAGAAAAAACAGTTGTACAAGTATTTACAGCAGGTGTTAGAAAGAGATCTGATGCTGACTGAATGTAAAAGACATGATGTGTTGTCCTGTTCCTGAACCTTCAACTCATTAACTCAGACTTAAGATCACTAGCAATATCTTGGTCACTTTTTGCCAGTATATCTGTTACAATATAATACATTTACATATATAATATTTATGTATCTTTATTATAATATAATGTTTGGTAATTCTGGTGAAATATGATACTCACTGGTGTGCACTGGACATGAAAATAAGCAAAAGGTCCTCATCACTTGACCTCTCTGACAAGGAGCAGGAGACACATTTTTTATTTTCTCCATGTTTTTTCAACTGCATATGAACATGTAATTTGTCAGTTTGAGTTAATGTGAGTGTAAATTGCTAGATATTGCAATTATCACTATGTATATAATTATATATAATTACGTAAAAAAATATGTAAATACGTAAATCTATACTTTAATGTGCCAATAGCTATGCATATAACCATGTGTTGTATACATGTTGTTTTCCTATATTCTACCTGCACTGTTCATATTGTGCTGTGCTTAATGTGTGTGTTACTCAACTGAGAAACACTGAATATAATTTAAAAAAAGTTAAAATATAATACACAGTTTTAAGAAGTGTCAGTTAAATAAAATGTGAATTATATAATACATTATAGGACACTAATTCTGTCTCTATCTAGCAGCTGTATTACTGCAATAAATAGTCTTATGCATGTTCTTTCTGATCACACAAACTTAAGAAGACTGGGATCTCACAGAAAGGAAGTAAACTGTGTTACTTATGTGGTGGATTGTCTGTTTTTTTGGATAGGATGTAAAAAGATACCTTATCTTATAACTTCTAAAGACCTCATGGCACTTTATGAGATGTAGCTTCATGTCAAAATAGAAAAACTGGACAAATAACTATTTTAGATCACAGTCCTCTGACACTATCTGTTCACATTGTGCTTCTAATTAAAAAGAAACCCTATGCCTTTAGGTACCTTTAAAGGTGTACCTTTTGAATGAAGCTGGTAAAAAAAATCTCATGTCTTCTGCCTTGTACAACACAGCTGGCTTAGTCTACATTCAGTAGTTAATGTTTATAATTGTCTTGGAGATTCTTTGATTAAATGTGCCATACAGTAGACACCAACTACTGTTGCTGTTTCCTTTTAGTTTGACAAATGGCATTCCTTGATTTTTCATTCAGAAAAAGCCAGAGTAGATGAGGTATACTTGACTTATTGCTATCAGAAATATCAGTCATGTCATCTATGTCATCATTAAGAGCTTATAAGAGATATATATAATTTACTGGTATTCAGTGGTAAAACAATAAGAGGCAGTTAGATGTGAGGTACAGTGAAGACAATTAAGTCTGTTCTCATCTGTCTCAGAGGACACAGTACATGGAGGCATTTGAACTTCAGTGGTGTTACAGCAGATGAAGAAAGGTCATACAAGAAGCAAGGAGCATCTCTAATCCTGTGGCTACAGGAACCTTTCACATTTTGGTGAGTTAGATACTGCAGACATGATACAAAGTGAGTTACTTTACCAGTAGGTCTCCTTAGCCAGTGTGGGTTGTTTTCCTGCACTGGATCTCAGAGGTTGACATCTTCTTGATTCCTTTTATGGCAGCACAGGTTGAACCTCAGCCCAGCTTCCAGAGAACATGCTCTATTAAAATGCAGCTGTTAACCGACGAAACAGATTTCATTTGGGCCTTCATCCACTCCTTGGCCTCAAGCTGTCTAAGCACTAATATACAAACCTATGAAATTGAAACTAACAAATGGGGCGATCAGGTAGAATATGGTAACTTATAAATAAATATTAGCAAAGCTCCTGAAGAAAACACTACCCATGAATATCTAATAGGTCTAACATTTTAAGAAAGAGCAAGAAAAGTATAATGATGCCAAACAGAATCATTCAAAAGCTGCTGTAATTTGCTCTCTTATGCATAGGTATTAAGTATATAAAATCTATGAATTTACACAATTTCCCCCCACATTCTCATATCATTTAGTATACAGAATGGTTGGCATTTTCTTCATGAGCAGCCATTCAAGATTTTGTTTGTGGCCCCAGGCTTTATTATGGGAAAGCTCTAGAGACCGAATTATCAATTTTTTTCATGGTTTAAGCCACTCTTCCAGGAAGTACTAGAATGCTTTGTAGACATAGGGTTTGACACAATCCTATCAGGTTTTTAATCCATTGTCTACTTTAAGATGACATTGAGAATACTTTCCCTCTGGAGCAAAAGTACTGTTTTAGCTTCAGTTTGACATGAAAATTTTCAAGGCAAGGAAGAGTGTACAAATTTTCAGTTTTTGTAAATAAATATATAAAAGTCAAAAAAACTAGAAAGTTGAGGTAAATTAGGTCATCCCCTTAGGGAAATGCTTCTCAGGGAATAAAGCAAGTGTCAGATTTAAAAAAAGGAAATGCAATCAATCTTCCCATTGATTTATATTTACCCTTATCTAAATCTGTATATAATTTAAATTTAAATCCATCTACCATTTACTGCTACAATTTCCATCCATTGGAAACTACAATCCAGTTGTTTACCTCATACTGAATTATTCTGTTTACTGCCATTTCATTTATGATTAATCAGAAATTGCAATTGAGTGAGCTAGGTCTATTTATTAATAATGCACATAGCTGGAGCCCACAAGTCCCATACCACAGATTTTAATGACCTCAAGCTCCCTCACTGTATATGTGTAGATACTTTGCTTCCAAACAGTTGGGGTTTTTTACCTCATTTCCTACTCAATCCTGTAATTGGCTACTGAATTCCTAATTAATGTAATGACTCAGTTTACCATGGGGAAAATATTCAACAAAGGAAAAGCTACCAATTGCTTACGGCTCATTAAAGTCACATTGCTGTAAATATTTGAGAGGATACTTCAAAAACATAAATAACTCTTAAAATATCTACATCACCTTCCTCATTAAGTGTTTCCATATTCCATACAAAAGCTCTTTGCTTTGTATACAGGAACCTGTTTAAACCTGTGCTTTGGCCACCTTCAAAGCACACTCATGAAATTTACTTTTTCATATTGTATTTTTGAGAACCATAATAATATATAAAAATAGTTACACACCGTAAGGAAAAAAACTGATATGTGAAACACATTTAAAGGATTAAGGAAAACATTTACTTGAGTTTTTCATGTCCTTTTCAATAAACAGCAAGGTTATTGAACATGTACTTCCAAATCCACATCTTCACATCTATGACTTGATACTAATTAATCAGTTGCGAAAGTAAACAAAACCTTTATATTTGACAACCTTCAACTTCCCTGGAAGTCCTTAGTTAGAGAAGTTTTCCAAGGCAGGCCATAGGAAAAATAAAATCCACAGATGCCAGTGTGAAGGCTTCCTGTGCATGTAATCAGGAAATGCTGAAGAGAATCCCACAGCCTAAATGGGTTTATATGCTTTTTAGTACTCAGATACTCTTAAATATTAATCTGAGATTCCTGAACCTACCAGGGTAAGCATCTACAGACGTTCTGTGTCCCAATCAAGCCTTTGTCACAAAACAAAAGGATGATTTTTTAAGCAGTCCATGCACCAGGGACACAAAAGTCCTGTGCTCAGATCTGTTCACTGCCTAGCTTACAACAGAAACATGGACTCCAACCCTGACACAAACACTTGGGGCGTCTGGGACATGCTGAGAAGTGTTAATTTACTTATTTTAAGCATATAGCCCTGGGGTGGTGCAGAAAGACAGATGTGATCTAAAAAAACCTCGGGGATTGTGAATAGTGGGAACTGGATGTGTGAAGTCTCACATCAAGGCCAAGGTGAAAAATACCACTGTCTCGGGAAACATTTTTCTCCTAATGGAAATAGTATTTGATAAAGGTAGAGGCAGGGGGCATAAGAACTTGCAGACAAGGCCCAGATTTCTTTAGACTGTCAACTGAAGACAAAAAAATTTCAAGGATTACAGTGTTTTTAAAAATAAAGCTGTAAGAAGTATTCTTCACTGATAAGAAATGCTATGGTTGCTGAGAAGAGGATGCTACCTTTGCTGTCATCAGCCCATTGCTGGGCTCCTGGGATAGCAGGAGAGAAGGTCCTTGCAACACCCATGCACCAGTGCAGAATGTCAGTGCTATGCCTTCTGAGCTCAGGGTCATCCATGGAAAAAAAAAAAACAACCCTCCCTGTTTCAAGCACAGAGATAATTACTTTGACACTGCTGGACAGAGAAAGGAGAAAAATGCCCAATTGCTTCTGGAGTCTTGGGAGGAGCAAAGCCTCACTACTATCCTTCTGCACCTGTAAGAGTGACAGACTGCTTTATGAGTTTCAACACTGATTAGCTGCTATGGGTATTTTTTTCTCTTTGCATGAACATAAGCACTGCCTGATTCCAAGTAAGGAGCTAAAGAATTTCATCTATTTACTGGCAGTATATATTTTTTATCTCTCACAGGAAAGACTTCAGTTTGCAACACACGGGCAATAATTTTTGTTGGGTGGCCTTATTATGACTATTATTAGTTTTACATTATTCTCAACACATTTCTACTAAGATCTGGGCCAGCGAAATTGCCTTGCAGTATATAGGATCACGCCAGATCCTATACTCCAGAACAGAAAGCCAATGCTAAAAATAATGTAAGAACGATAAATGCAGGTAAAACAAGGTTGTTAACAGTATAATACCTTCTGAATTCTAATTGAGTTTCTGCTATAGCCAGATGGTTTCAGTGAAGTTGCTGATTTTAAAAGGTCTTGACCAGCATCCTAAAACCTTTCAGCAGCCAAGTCTAAAACTGCAAATACAAATATGAAAATAATACAGGAGTTGGAAGAAACTTTGTTCAAATTAATTTAGTTGAAGCAAACTGTGCTTTTTCCATGACCTTAGCCATCATTAAAATTCATGTATATTTATAGTACTTTAGGAAGCATGTCCCCTTAGCGGCAGAAGGGCTCAGTGGGAGAATTCATGGTGTAATAGCATAAAGTGCTAATAGCAACATCTATACCTGGCCGAGCCTGTTTATTGTGTTCCTCTGGATATGGGGGCCTCATTCAAATACATTCAAATTGTCCTGGACTGCATATGCCTGGAGCTATTTCAAGCTTATTCTGCTTCATATATGCTCTAAAAATAAATTCCGAGTATTGCTCTTTATTCATGTAAAAGCACAAAAGTGGGGACTTAGTAATGTGAAATACTACAGGCACTGTATAGTTGCTTTCCAGACATTTTCTAGGTACAATTCAGGAATGAAGCAATTAACTACCCGTGTAGTTATGCTAAGTACATTCACAGTGCAGTGGAACTTTCCTTACAAATAAACATAATCCAGGTTACTTCAGTGTTTAAGCACAGGGGATTTGGCTGTTCTGTGATGTTTATCTTACGTGAAGAACATATATAGGAATATATAATACATATATAGGTTCTTCTAAGAAACTGAAGGAAAAGAGGGTGACAAAGGAAAAAAATTTCTGTGATAGAAATAGCTTCTGCTATGATAGCTATACAGTTTCTTGTCATCTGCACAGGCACAAATCTCAGTGGTTTCTGAAAATGCAGGATATAACTGACAGCCACATTTGGTCCAGCAAAATTGTTTCTATTTTGTGTTGTAGCTACCTTACAAGCACTATCCTTTAGAAACAGCACTTTGAAACTGCATGTTTTCTTGCTGCCTTTTATGAGAGAGGAGCAGCCAGCCAGAGTTCTCAGCAGCTTCTCAGAGGTGCCTGCAGACATAACAAGACATGAGCAGGTCAAGGCACATTAAAACATGAGAAAATCCCAGACAGATCACACACAGCATTTGCCTTTAATTGTCCTCTTCGGGAAAATGGTCTTGCATAAATTCAGCTTCATGCATACCTGACAGCACATTTGTAGAGGAAAAATTAAATCTTTTTCAGGGATGAATAGTAAATCCAAATAAAATAAGATAGCCTGGAAGTAAAGTCACATGAAGAATTTCTCAGTATTGCAGCTGATGAGGATGAACATGCAAGAAGAAGCTGAAATATCACTTAGAAGGGGAACAAGTAGGACCATCCAATAGTCAGTAGGTATTTCTATAAGTATTTAATGTTTGGGGGTTTCAAACCTTAATTTGGCTGGGCATATTTAAATTGACCAGTTTCTGTGTCATCCTTTTTTCAAATTATGTCAACTTGTAACATTTACAAAAGTGTTTAGGCAGTATAGTACCCTCATTTTTGAAACAAATTTAAGCTTGGATTTAGAAATAGTGCATAGATGCCTAAGGGATCATAAATTAATTTATGACAGGACAACTCTACTGAAGTCATTAGTGTAAATGACTATAAAAAAGAGCATTCACAAAAGCTAACCTCAGCCAAGCTCATTTTCCCAGCTGTCCTGCATAGCCAATGGGAAAGTAAACTTTTGAGTGTCATGAGGAAAAAGAGATTTGTCTGTAGTAATGGATGTTGGGAGTACACAGATGGCAGAAAATTGTGTATACATGTGAATGTCTGCAAATGGTTGTTTGACCTCCCATACATCAGCCTACTGACTGCTACCTACACTGGTACAGGCCAGTATTGCGATTCGGTAACACCTGGAACTAAAAAGAAGTGACACACTAAATCATTTAATTAACAAGAGACATGAGGAATGAGCAAAAGTTAGGAGACTGATCCCTTCTGCAACCAGCATTCAAGACTGTTCAAAAACAGTCTAGAAAGTGGGTAGAAGATTCTGGCAAAGGAGAACTTAGAACTGCACCAACAAACACACTGTGATTCCTAAGATTGGTAGCTGTGGCTCTGGCTTCATGGCACACAGTGGATATGACTCTGCCCAACTTTTCCAGCAATGAGAAATCAACTTTTGAGTGAATGTTGCTTTGGAGAGTTTGTGAGTCTGTGTGTAAAATCAAGAAAGGTAAAAGTCGTCCCCTTGGAAGGTCTTAAATGAATCCCAGTATTCAAATACATACAGGTTGTTAATCATTCTGTCTCACCCATGACAAGGGTTCACCATGAATAACTGTGCAGAATCAACAGGCCTTGTACCATGTTCTGGAAAATGTTTGTGGTCTTGATGGGTGACAAGTTTGTCCAGAAAAGTTAGTCTTTGCTTATGCCAGTGATGTTCCACATGCTAAGAAATGTAGACTAGATTTGTAACAATGATTGGAACTGAGTCTGAAGTAGAGGTCTAATTTTAACATTGGCATAACTGAATGTATTTCTATCATTTTGCTAGTGGCACTTTTTCCATTTTACTTACTTTCAGCTGCAGAAAAAAGAAATAATCAATCTGTTCAGTTAGTTTGGACTGGAGATCAGGGATAAGAAGTAGGACCAGTATCCATTTCATCTTCTTGTGAGGTTTTCAGTTGGTTTTTGTTTGTTATGAAGTTGCCTTGCCACATGAAGCTTGCCAGGTTAATTTACCCTCAAACCAGCCTGATGAAGAAGAGGGGATCAGGAAGGCCCTTTGAACCCCTTTGTTGTTCTTTTTAGCTTATCCTCTGAGATTTCCGCCCTCAGTACAGTTTCCAAAATTGCAATGTAGAATCATCTCATAGACATTATTTCACTGTCTTATTGACTAGAATTATGTCTTCTATTCACATCTGATAATGGCTCCATTATTGATTCAGACAATTTGGACATTTCACAGTAGTAGCAGCAAGAGAAGCACATTGGCTTTATTTTGCAAATCCCTACTTACTGGTGTCATTTTATCTCTCATCCCTGCATGTTCTTTTTTAAGTACATATCCCATAATATACACTTAGTATTAGAAACAGTTAAGTATGGAATGGCAGCCATGATAAAGTCATGTGTCTTCACCTACGTGGTTTGTTATTACCAAAACCATGTAAATAAAGTTCTTAATTTTATCAGTCATTCATTTGGGTTTAGAACCTCTTGGCTGCAGTCAGCTTATGCCTAATGCAGTTCAGAAGGGGAAAATGAGGTGCAAACTCACTCAGAACTGAGTGCTATTCCAGTTTCACCCTCCTAGCATGCTTTGCTCTTCTTGGTGGATAAGAGTACGTACTTTAAATTAACAAAGTAAGTATACTTATAACATCCAGGACAAATAATTTTATCTAAATTATCTAAATTATCTAAATTATCCAGAGAACATCAAGGTAGCTTGATCCAGTGTCTCAGAAACATAACTAAAAGCCTTTTCTAATTCTCAGATTCAATGTCTATTGAAAGTAAACCTGTTCCTTCCCCAGGAAGGCTCCAGCTTTATACATACAAGATTGCTATTCTATTTTCCAACATTTTTTTAGAATCATAGAATCATAGAATCATAGAATTAGCCGGGTTGGAAGGGACCTCAGAGATCATCAAGTTCAACCTTTGACCCACTGGAGCAGTTGCTAGACCATGGCACTGAGTGCCACATCCAGTCTTTTTTTTAAATGTCTCCAGGGACGGAGAATCTACCACCTCACCGGGCAGTCCATTCCATAGCCTAATCACCCTCTCCGTGAAGAAATTATTTCTAATATCTAACCTAAATCTCCCCTGGCACAACTTAAGACTATGTCCTCTTGTCTTGTTGAAGGTCGTCTGTGAAAAGAGTCCAGCTCCCACCTCGCTACAGCCTCCCTTCAGGTAGTTGTAGACAGCAATAAGGTCTCCCCTGAGCCTCCTCTTCTTCAGGCTGAACAGCCCCAGCTCTCTCAGCCTCTCTTCATAGGGCCTGTGCTCGAGTCCCTTCACCAGCTTGGTTGCCCTCCTTTGGACCTGTTCCAGGACCTCTACATCCTTCTTAAACTGAGGGGCCCAGAACTGGACACAGTACTCGAGGTGTGGCCTCACCAGCGCTGAGTACAGGGGCAGAATCACCTCCTTGGACCTGCTGGCCACGCTGTTCCTGATACAGGCCAGGATGCCATTGGCCTTCTTGGCCACCTGGGCACACTGCTGGCTCATGTTCAGTTTCTTGTCAATCCAGACTCCCAGGTCCCTTTCTGCCTGGCTGCTCTCCAGCCACTCTGTGCCCAGCCTGTAGCGCTGCATGGGGTTGTTGTGGCCAAAGTGCAGGACCCGGCACAAATTTTTCTGCATTTAGAAAAAAGAAACACAAAAAACCACTTCATATGTTTCTATTAAGACATTTTTTCTATAACTTTTATATGTTTCTTTCATCTAGGATGTATGATTTATTTACATATGGTTTAGAGTTGTCAGAACACATATTACACTGGTTGTCTAAGCAGTTACTAGAGACTAGATACAGTAGCTTTTTCACACACCTTGCCAGTATTAGATTTTTACTGACCCAGAAGATTATTTCCTTTTAGAAATTTTATTTTTGACTGCTATTTTGCTATCTATATGCTTAAAGGTCCAGATTTTTTTTCTATATTACATAGACTTTTCTGTTTTGTATTTCTGTATTTTTTCTTCTTCCTGATGGAAGGCTTTTTGTTGTTTCTTTGTTAACTTACTTCTCTTGATTTTGGCCCTCATACAATAAATTGATACATTCATTTTTAACCTCTTACACTTTCTTCTGATTTACTTCACATGAAATCATGTCAAAGTATTCCATAGGACAGAGGGAAACTTCTGCATAAAATCTGAGTGGCATCATGTCTAAACTCTCTTTTCTACCTAGATGTAGCTATGGAAATCTCTAGGAAATTCCCAGTAGCAAATGAAAACAGATACAACATAGATGCACACACGTGATGTTTATAATCTCAGAACACGTTTTAAGCAGAAATTAGCTCCAGTGTTAGCCATTGCCCTGATTTATGGGTAGTTTGAACGGGTATATATACTTACAAAAATGCTTCTCTGTCACAACTAAAAAATGTCATACTTATGGCTGCTGTGTCTTTTATCCTTGTTATGAACATTATTACATGCATGTTTTGGCTTGACTTTGGTGTAACCAAGCTCATAAGCTCTCTCTATTGGGTCATTTAAGTGCTATTGTCTGATTTATTCCAGCTTTAATTTCAGGTTATGGTGGCAACAGCTTGTAATGTCTGAGGCTTTAAAACATCTGGTGCATGCTTATATAGTGTGAAGGGGGGAAGCTAAATACTCAGAAGTAAAACCCTATTACTCAGGAATTCATTTTCCAGTTCTATGGTGACGTGAGTGGGAGAGTCAATGGGCATAGGCATAGATTGCCATCATCACTAGGATTTGTCTAACAGTAAAAGGTGTTATGATTGTAATGCTGCATGTACAACTACTCTTTCTAAGAAGAAGAAAAAAACAAAACCAGAGTATGGAAATATGTGATCATATCGACAATATAANAGTTGTAGACGGCAATGAGGTCTCCCCTGAGCCTCCTCTTCTTCAGGCTGAACAGCCCCAGCTCCCTCAGCCTCTCCTCATAGGGCCTGTGCTCGAGTCCCTTCACCAGCCTGGTTGCCCTCCTTTGGACCTGTTCCAGGACCTCTACATCCTTCTTAAACTGAGGGGCCCAGAACTGGACACAGTACTCGAGGAATGGTGTGGACTCATATATTTCATGTGGACAGGAGAGGTTTTTTAGCCACTTTAATGAAAATAAATTTTGTATTCATGAAGAGCCTTGGACTGCCTGTAAAGCAGAGATGACAGGTATAACCTAGATACAGTGATCCTAGAGGTAGCAGAATGGACTCATGAAACTAGGTTATGGAACAAATTAAGCTTGGAATTGCACTTAACATAAGCTCAGACAACACACAAACACAAAAGGGAAGAGTTGGCACCATATTTTCAGGTTTCTTATGAAAAAGGTGGTCACTGGAAGCTCTGTTATGTTTATAAAAGCATAAGTGGCAATGAAACTTTCTAGCACCCTGCAGAGATGCAGGATGTGAATACATGCATACATACTGCTCAAGAGATATTTTTATTTAACAGTCTGTTTTCTGTACAAGATCCTGTTGGAAAAGAGATCTTTTGTCTACACTTACGTGGCTTTAAGAAATCTCTCTCCAGAGTCAATTGCAAATAAAGTTATTTCTTTGAGAAGAAATTTCATGTCTTGTAGGCAAGAGCAACTGTTTGCCACATGAAATCTTAAGATGTTAAAACTGTCTGAGTAATACCAGTTTGCAGCTCCTACTGCATTTCTTTTTAAACATGCCAGTCTAAGCACAAAAAAAATTAAACTTTATATTTTTCAAATTATTGATTAAAACCCTGCATGTAATATTGATGTGGTAGATAGAATCTGCATTTGAAATTAATAGCTTCAGTATGCTTGGACAAGAAGAGAAGCACTTTTCTCATAGGCATCTGTGAATACTTAAAAACTTCCAGTATTGTTACCCTACTCTGGACTCTGACCTTTCTGTAGTTCTGGAGAANACTCTGTGCCCAGCCTGTAGCGGGCACAGAGAAATTTTTCTGCATTTAGAAAAAAGAAACACAAAAAACCACTTCATATGTTTCTATTAAGACATTTTTTCTATAACTTTTATATGTTTCTTTCATCTAGGATGTATGATTTATTTACATATTGTTTAGAGTTGTCAGAACACATATTACACTGGTTGTCTAAGCAGTTACTAGAGACTAGATACAGTAGCTTTTTCACACACCTTGCCAGTATTAGATTTTTACTGACCCAGAAGATTATTTCCTTTTAGAAATTTTAATTTTGACTGCTATTTTGCTATCTATATGCTTAAAGGTCCAGATTTTTTTTCTATATTACATAGACTTTTCTGTTTTGTATTTCTGTATTTTTTCTTCTTCCTGATGGAAGGCTTTTTGTTGTTTCTTTGTTAACTTACTTCTCTTGATTTTGGACCTCATACAATAAATTGATACATTCATTTTTAACCTCTTACACTTTCTTCTGATTTACTTCACATGAAATCATGTCAAAGTATTCCATAGGACAGAGGGAAATTTCTGCATAAAATCTGAGTGGCATCATGTCTAAACTCACTTTTCTACCTAGATGTAGCTATGGAAATCTCTAGGAAATTCCCAGTAGCTAATGAAAACAGATACAACATAGATGCACACACGTGATGTTTATAATCTCAGAACACGTTTTAAGCAGAAATTAGCTCCAGTGTTAGCCATTGCCCTGATTTATGGGTAGTTTGAACGGGTATATATACTTACAAAAATGCTTCTCTGTCACAACTAAAAAATGTCATACTTACGGCTGCTGTGTCTTTTATCCTTGTTATGAACATTATTACATGCATGTTTTGGCTTGACTTTGGTGTAACCAAGCTCATAAGCTCTCTCTATTGGGTCATTTAAGTGCTATTGTCTGATTTATTCCAGCTTTAATTTCAGGTTATGGTGGCAACAGCTTGTAATGTCTGAGGCTTTAAAACATCTGGTGCATGCTTATATAGTGTGAAGGGGGGGAAGCCAAATACTCAGAAGTAAAACCCTATTACTCAGGAATTCATTTTCCAGTTCTATGGTGACGTGAGTGGGAGAGTCAATGGGCGTAGGCATAGATTGCCATCATCACTAGGATTTGTCTGACAGTAAAAGGTGTTATGATTGTAATGCTGCATGTACAACTACTCTTTCTAAGAAGAAGAAAAAACCAAAACCAGAGTATGGAAATATGTGGTCATATCGACAATATAATTGGTCCAAGGTTGATTTAAATTTAAATTTGAAACACTTTAGGCCCACCTGCTGTCCACCAGGCCTCTGCTTAGTCACACCTCGCCTCCTCTGTGGGACAGGAAGGAGAAAATACACCCAAAGACTAGTTAATGAAGACAAGGAGAGGAAGGTTTTCACTCCCCTATTACTGTAACAAGCAAAAAAACCAGAGTTTCAACTTGTGGAGAAATAAAACACGACCAGATATTAATTCCTGTCCCCCCAGCTTCTTCCTGGACAATTGCTTCACTATTGCCTCCCCCTCAGCAGCACAAGGGGACGAAGAGTGGAGGTTACAGTCAGTTCCCTACATGTTTCTTCCCTCTTTCCTCCTCAGGAGGAGGACTCCCCACAGCCTTGCCCCATTCCAACATGGGCTCCCTCTCAGGGGAAAGTCCTTCACGAACTCCTCCAACATGAGTCCAACCTACCAGGTACAGTCCCTCAGGAACAGACTGCTTCTGGGCTGCCCACAGAGTCATGGTCTGCTTTGGGAACAGTCACCTCCCCAGAATCAGGGTCCTCCACAGCTGCAGGTTTACATCTGCCCCTCTCTGTGATCATTCACAGGCTGCTACTTCACATCTACCCACCTGTGACACGTCAGGGGCTACAAATCCACATCTACCCCACTGTGGTCCTTCAGGGACTGCCCCACTGTGCTTTTTTTTGGGGAGTGCTCTACCGTGCTGCTCCATAGGTTGCAGGGGGACATCCTGTTGTCTCACTGTGGGGAAAATCTCTGCTTGGGCATCTTCACCCTCTCCTTCCTCAATGACCTTGGTATCTGCTCCAGCACTGCTCTCACCACCTTCTCTCCTCTGCTCTGCAAGTCTTTTTGCAGTTTTGTTTCCCCTTTCTTGACTATGTTGCTCACAGAGGTGCATCCAGCCTTCTGCATCTGCTCTGCCTTGGCCAGAGGCAGGACCGGAATTGGAGCTGGGGGAGCTTCCAGAGGCTTCTCATGGGACTACTCCTGTGGACCCTCAACTTCCAAAACACCATTAGACTAACCCAAGACAAAGCTCAAAGTCAAAAAGCATGAAGTATATCTCTTGTAAAAATTAAATTAGCACATATCTGAAATGTTTTATTCTGACCTGATGAAGATAGAATACATTCATTGATTTTACTGGAAAAAATCCAACAGTTATCACTTGGGGAATCTGCCCTCTCATCAGCACTGACAGAAATCTGAGAGATACTGATACTAAAATTAATGGGAATTGCTGATGCTCTTGGAGACAACCCCTGTAGAGTTGCATTATTTTAACTTGCTACTTTTTTTTTTTTCTTTTTCATGTGGTAGCTATTTTTATGATAAGGTCCAGCAGAAGGACCTTATCCTGCAACACAGCAAAATTTCATCTTTTTCCGGAAACCACTTTAGTGACAACCACTTTTCCCCTGAGGAAGTTATTCTACAATGTATTGAACCTGGTATGACAACTTTTAGACAACTGAAATGATATTATGAAGTGTCATCAGAAAAATCAGCATTGCATTTGTAGTATTTGATGGATGTCCTGAAAGCATCTGGTTTTACCAAAGTTGAAAAAACTTCCTAGAATATTTTTTCCAGAAACAGTACTATCACCAGTCAGGAAGTATTCTTTAAAAATTTCTTAAAGTAATGTATTTGAAAATATTTTAACATTAATCAATATCTAGTTTTGGAAAGAGAAACACTGGACAGAAATTAAAACTATGAGCACTATTTATGTAATAAGGCATAGACATGGTTGTCAGTGAGCAGAGCACAACCTTCCAGCAGATGGATCAGTTCATAATGTGGATTTTTAAGGAGACATTACAGGAACAGATACCCAGTCTCTTATAGGGTCCTAGGTAGAAACATCACTGAAGGTGACCAAATAGCTGTTCCAGCTCTGGTACACAGTGGTGTCAGCTCATCCTGCCTCTCACTGGAGGCACAAAAAAAAAAAAAAAAAAAAAGGCTTCTCTGATTTGAGGCAAATTTCTTTCTCCTCTGATCAGCAGCCAGAAGAGTTCATCAGACCTCTGAGTTTTAGAGGTAAAGACCTTCCCATGTCCTTATGCAGCTTTTTTTGGATTCCTTATATTAGTACTTAAAAGTCCATTTATCTTAACTGAACTTTTAAATAAATGGCAGGGTAACTGCTGAACAAAACAGATGGTATCCACTCATTGCCTGATATTCTCCCTGACATTTCAGTATCCAGCCTCTCTCAACCAGTGTAGCTGTGGCAGAAGATACAGGGAGATATGGGGTGACTGAGTCACCTCCGACATTTATTTTGAGTCTTCAAAACAATATTATGCATTTACAGTGCAGTTATTTTTCAAATTGAATTTATCCTTGTGGATTTTCTAGCTTTCTTCTTATCAGGCAATAAGACTGCAGAGTTGTCCTCTCATTTATTTTCCAGTCATGGTTCATAAACACTTCAACATCTCATATTCAGAAGGAAGGGTTTTGTTAGGGCACTGGTCCAGGTAGTCATGTCTGTTCATAGCAGGAAAAGCCAGGAGAAGATTCAGGTCACCAGAGCTCTGGCTTAGAAGTCCATCACTGAAGAAACAAACATTATTAGGGCATTAAATATAGCATAATGCTGAAATAAGTGTGTATACAGTATGTAAGGGAATTTCAGACTAATAATAAAAAATAAATAATTTTTTTTGCTCTCCTTGAGAACAAAGGAACTTTGGGGGTATAAAAGGTGGCTATTTGGTGATTGTGTGGTCATCTCTTGATCCACTGCCATCTCGCACCGGACCAGAGCCATCTTGAAGAAACTCGAAGGACAGCTGGACCCCTGGTAGTGACTCTGACTCTCTCTCTGTCTCTCATATTCTTTTTTGCCACTTTCTTCTTTCTTACTCTTTTTTTTTTTTTCCTCTCACTGCTCTCTCTCTCTGTCTTTCTATTTCTCTCTCTCTCTCTCTTACATCTCCTTTTCCTCTCTCCCTCTTTTTCCTGGCAATATATCCCCCATACCTTCATGGGGTTCTATCATTTTGCTTGTGCCAATTGTCAAATAAAAGTCTGCTTGCACCCAACCCTTTTAAGGTTGGACTTTGTTCTTGCAGATACAAACCAATATAAATTTAATGGTACTTTGGACCGTAACAATCAGTTACTGATAGCTCCTGGTTATAACATACCACAGTATTAATATTTCTCTTTTATTGTACAGCACCTTCTGTTCTGTTGCATTTCACAAGCATACTCCCAGAAATGTGTCAGATCTGGAAGACAATAACAAATTTTGCTGAGAGCTGCAGATGTTTTAACTCAGAACATTGAGGCCCATCTATAGTTTGTGATTTGCTTCTAGTTCATATCCAAAAGATGCTGAACTGAGTACATTTGCTCAGTCCCATTGCATAAGGGAATAAACTGAAACAAAAATACAGAATTAGCATTCTTTGCTTTTTGAGAATGCCCTGTAGGATTCATTGAAGTGTTAAACAGCTTCAGTGGTTAGAGAAGATGGGCTCTCCTATCTATTGTGTTCAAAACAGTCAAGGGGTCTGAGTTCCTCTCAAATCTTCTGAAAACCCCTTTAATGAAGCTTTTGTAACTTCTTTGCATGTAAAATCAGAGCTCTTACATCTTTTTCTGCACAGCTTACTGTAACTGTGGATGTTGTATTACTCTCATAGTTTTGTGCTGGGATTTCTAAGATAGTTTTCTGATCTGAAAATCCTTGAGTGTACAGATCTAAATCTCAATTAATGTACCCAATATGGATTTCACATGTTCACAACATAGAATCATAGAATCACAGAATCATTGTTAGAAAAGACTTTCAAGATCATCAAGTCCAAGCATAATCCAGCTACCGTAACCACTAAACCATATCATGAGTGCCACATCTAAACACTTCTTGAACACCTCCAGGGATGGTGACACCACCATGTTCCTGGGCAGCCCATTCCAGTGCCTCACCACTCTTCAGTAAAGAAATTTTTCCTAATATCTAACCTAAATGAAAACCCCTTTCCTCTGTACTATCACTAGTGGCTTGGGAGAAGAGACCAACACCAACCACTCTACAAGCTTCCTTCAGATAGTTATAGAGAGCAATAATATATTCCCTGAGCCTTCTCTTCTTCAGACTAAATAACCCCTTACCTCAGTTGCTCCTCATGCATCATGCTCTCCAAACCCCTCACCAGCCTTGTAGCTGTTCTCTGGACGTACTTCAGGACGTCAACATCTTTCTTATACTGTGGCTGCCAGAATTGAACATATGGTGGGACAACAGTTTTTTCTCTACAGGGTGAAATTAAGTTCTTGTGTGAGTGCCATAGTTAAAATTCTTTCCTGTGTTAACACTGTGGCCTCTCCTTGTTAGCCCTGACAAACTGCCTGGTTACCCTTCAGGGTGAGCAATTAGATTGGGTCAATGTTATCAGTGTTGTTTGCAGAAAACAAATTATCTTAGAGACCACTGTACATGTCTGATTTTAATGTTCCTTGGAAGCCCCCTATGAATACAGGATTACATAGCAAAGTCTAAATGCTTTTCCACCTTATATGTAATGGCCAGTAGAGTACAGCTTTAATCTAGTGGAGCAAAATGAAACAGCTGAGAACTAGCCTATAATTCAAGACCTCTCCCTTATTCCTGGACTGCATTTCGGAGCTATACCTATTATTCAACAGTTTTATCTGCTTACTTTCCCACCACCCCTCTTTCCCCACCTCCCCTCCCAGCTTATGAAAGAGGATATTTTGCTACTTGCATTTAGGCAAATATATTCTCAGTAAAACACTCAGAGACACTCATATATGTAAATATTCTAAATTGAAGCTTTAATAAGATAGCTTTTTGTTTTCATTAGTTAACCCAGCATGATTCACAGGTACTGTTGGACTTCCAATCACACAAAAAAGCCCCTACTATTCTGAAAATGAACTTAAATTAGATATTCTTAGACAGAAATATGAAAGTCTGAGTGCTGTTCCAGTAGCTAATCTAGAACAGAGATTGAATCATCATGGTAGTGTTACAATCAAAAGGCTGCACCTTCTCTTTAAAATGCTTTTGCCACCTCATCATATTCCTAAATCCTTGTGGTTATGTTGTTGCATATATGATGCAATTTTTCTTTTTTTTATTCAACTATATAAACACAGCCAGTTTCTTAATTTATGTTGTTAAACATCTTGTAAAAAAATTGCCTATTGTGTTCTGTTGTGGTTTTCATTAATAAAATGTAGTTCAGTTTCCTCTAAGATTACAATCAAAGATGAATAACTTTGTGCTCAGCTAGAGCACACCATTTGCTAATTCATCTGAGATCAATAATGATTAAATGAATAATTTAGTGAACCACTGTGATCCCTTTTTGGCTGCTTTATTTCCATCCAAAAGCTACACTTGTTATTTTCAATAATATACAGAACTTGGAGAGGTGGTGCTGAGGAAAGATATTTTTTCCCTTTATTTTTTCTTAACAAGCTGAAAATAAGTTTTTTTTGTTGTTGTTTTGTTTTCTTTTAAACACCTGACTGAAAGTCCTTGGGGAATTTAAAGTCTTTTTATTGTTTTCTCCTTCCTGTGACTTTCCTTTCTCAGTTTTTCATGACTATTGCTTCTATGCTATTCCTTAAGATCCTGTGCAAATACATGTCTATGAACAACGTATGTCAGGTTACCAAGCAGACACTGTTTTAAATATACATAGTGAATCTAATACCATCAGAAAATTTCTAGACAGATTGATCTTTTGTAGCAAGTCCAAAATTCCCCAAATAAATAATTTGGTCTTGGGCAAGAGCAAACAATCTTTAAAAAACAGCTGAATGTCCTAAGCTAAGGATTTTGTAATTTACTCTGGAAGTAGTATATAACAGTATAATTCTTGAGTACCTGTGTGATCTAGGCCATAGATACAATACATGAAGGTAAGAATCAACAGTGTGTACAAGAAGCCCCGTGTTAGTACAAATAGCTTTAGCAATCTTCACAACTTATTCTGTTAAAATGTGAAAATTTTGGCTTTTTAGTAGAAGGAGTTACCTAGTTAGTAGGAGGAAGTAATGCTAATGTTATACTTTGTCAGAATTAAGTAGAAAGCTATTGATTTGAACTATAGCATTGCATGACATGTCATCTCTCCGTGCCAGTGAATTAAAGCAAGCAAAATACCTGTGAAGAGAAAATTCATTTGGTAATGCTACTGGTAGTCATAATGCTGTATTGATTACATATTAACAACATAAGATGCATAGTTTTATTCAGTATATTAATTTCTATATTGATGTTAATAAATATTTTTAATATTAGCTCTAATTTTCCCATTTTCCCACTATACTTTCTTCTTGGTATCACACCATAGGGACTTTTTTCCCGTACCATATGAGGATTTGCTAAAGTGCTTTTATTCCATACCTCCACATTTGTTTTCTGTTGGAGTACAGAAAACACAGAGACAAGATGGCCCTGTAGCTCATCCTGCTGGCTACATGCTGAGCAGAACTTGTATTTACAGGAGAGATTTTTCCTTGAGCTATTTATGAACATAGTGCGACTCAGCTGTGTTACTGGCAAATTACAAGAAAGTTACTTCATTTTAAACTACGTGTTATCCTTTTTGTCAGTGACATGTTCTGTACCTTTTGCTGACTTATCAATGCATTTTATTTTGAAACTGAGGTATGTTGTGAAGTGATGAACGAAAGAGTTCATGGAATGTTTGTGGTAGTGATTTTTAAAAGGTATTTCATTGTGCAACATTTCTTCAGTGTTCTGTAGACATCATTTCACAGGACTCACAGTGGACAGTATATTTTGGAGGCATTTCCACATCTCTCAGCTGGTTCAGGTTTTTTGATCTCAGATTGTTTTCTATGGGAGAAATTCCTTTCAGAAACCCAGTGTTTTTCTTTCCCCAGTGGCAGCAATGTCAACAATCCTATTTGTCATCCTGACTGAGGTTTTTGCAAATTGTTTTAGATTTGCCCATTAACATGATGCAGAATAACCTTTTGCATCTAGGATCAAGAGATATATTCTTAACACAAACAACATCTAACAAATACATCGAGGCATTTCTTATGCAGTCCTCATCAATATTGGTGATGCCAAACAGAACAGTTCCATTGGGGTTGCCATAATCTTTTTGTCTCTAATTTAAAACCCTCTATTTCCACTGCCTGATAGTGACAGATATCTAACCAATACTTACAGACAGATTGATACAGTCAGACATCATAAGTGTCTCATTTATTTAAAGAAAAATATCAGAGAAATCAATGGGGAAAGAACTCTTACAAATAGTACTAAAGCAATAGACTTGAACAACTATAGCGGAAAGATTCCTTTGTTTGTGTTAAACCAGCTGTCTTGGATACCAGAAGCAGTCTTTTTCTGCAATATCAAGCTAGGAATAAGGGCTAATTTTCTTTTTTTTCTTTGCAAGATATAGGGACTATACCAAATAATCTAGTGTATAGGTTACTATTTAATTCTCTGATGTAAAGCTAAATAGATCACCCTTGCACTGTACTGAAACTTAGAGAGCTGCTGGGTTGGTTCTTTTTTTTGCTTTTCTTTTTCTGGTTTTCTTTTTCTTCTCTACTTCTCTACCCTCTCCTCTCCAATTTTAGTAGTTGATTTAGAGAGACAGTATCTTTCATGTGTGACCTCCTCATATTGTAAGACAGACCTAGAGAATAGCTTAGTGAGTAAAGTTTCTTATGGACTGCCTTATCCATATTTTTCTCCTCATTTTAAAAATATTATTTGAGGATTTTTTTAAATTTATTTGTTTTGAAATAGTGTGTGGACATGAATAACATTTCACTGTCAGTTTAGTAACAGATTGACTGAAAATTATTAACATAAGTTATGCCATACTTTGTGACACTGTCATGTATCCTCCATGACAACTGAGCAATATCTGGAAATGATTGAAAACAGTTTGTTTTCTATAGTTTGGTAAAATGTGTACACTGGTAAAACATCAAGGCCTTGACCACTATTCTTTGAGTGTGATGTTATATATAAGGATTACCAAAGGAAAGCTACACTAATTTTCAGCTCAACTCTGAGAAGTGCATACAAGTGCACTGTAACATAAAACAGCGAATGCCAATAAAATTAGTATGACTGAACCTGATTTAAACTGCCTGGAAATTAAATATCCAGTCTTAATTACTCCATCATTAATGAAGATAACCAGGTAGACCCGGAAGGGCAGCATGGGCAAGAGTGGTTTCTCACAAAAAAAAATATGACATTTAAGGTAGATAAGATGACTCAATCACTGGAAGTGTCCATAGAAGTATTCACTGTGGGCTGAAGCTGGGTATGAGTGTGATTCAGTCACCTAAGTGCTGGTGTCTAGTGCTAGAGCCCCTAGAGGGATGACGTGTCACTGGAGTTGCAAGTAATCCAGCAGTGTAAGATCAGATGGGAGACCTGAGAGTTTCTCAGGGAGTGTAAATAATGAACAAACTGAATGAAGACACTAATTTTTTAAAGCCAAAATTAAAAAAAAAAAATAGGTCTCAGAGTACACTAGTTCAAAAAGTATCAATAATATAGTGTCAGAGCTGTGCCAAGAACGTGGCATAGAGAAATGGCATAGAGAAGCCAAAAAGCAATGATTTACAAGTTATAAGATATACTTAATCATATATCAGAATAATGATGGGACTATCCAATCCACTTCTGGTTTCCTTGCTACAGATTTTTCTGTAGCAAGTTTGTAAAGGCCTGTGGATTTCTTATGCCATCTCAGGGCTCCCAGATTCACAAGTGAGCCTCATTGAGCAGACCTGGCAAATAACAGTAGCACAGATGGAATTTTCTTAATGTTGTGACAAAAACAGTAAAGAAACATAACAGCACATGCAAAATGTGGCTTTGTCTTTCCCTCTTTTGTGAATCTGTTCCACTTTTTCTCCTGTTCTCTCCTCTCCTCTCCTTTCCTTTCCTCTCTTCTCCTCTCCTTTCCTCTCCTCTCTTCTCCTCCTGTCTATTCTCCCATTTTTTCATTTGTTTTCTATTCTAACTGCAGACCAACATTTGTCTTCCAGCTCTGTCCAGGTCCAGAATGACCTATGCAGGAAAGGGATCTAATTAGAGGAGATATATTATCTCTAATTAGGAATATGAGCTAGGATTCTGCTGTGTTTGACATAAAGTTTCAGTGTGCAGCCCAAGGTCCCTGTAATTACATTACAAACTTTGACTGCTTATGGTACTACATCCATTGATTCATCGAAGATTATTTTTATTTCAACAATTATTAAAAATAAAAAATAGCACAAAGATAAAAACTTCCTCAGCAGTATCATGGGCATTTTATATGTTAGTAGCAGAAAGTAATTTTAGGAAATATTTGAGAATAAAATTGCACACTTTTACAGAAACATTCACCCCATTCATAAAAAATTCTACAGTGATTACAGAGTAGAATTTGAATGAAGATTTTACAGGGGATTAAGTGAGTATGAAGAAGAGTCAAACCTATTTAGGTTTTCACTTCCCTACTGTTACTGTTTTCTGGAGATGTAAGTTATTAATGATCATTCAGAGTATTATAATTAATTCAGCTATTGAAGTAATAGGATTTGAAAACCCTAAACTCTTCAGAATATAGGACATAAATTACTTGAGGGGATGGAAGAACAGCACTGGTAGATGAATTAAAACATATTGCCTATGACTATCAAAGATGATTTTATGTCTACCACTTTAAAAAAGAACAATATTTGATGGCCTTCCTAACCAGGAATAAACTCAGCTAGAACTCAGTCAAAACTTCAGAACCAGCCAACTAGTAGTGGAATTCAGCCATCTCTCAGTCTCACCAGGGAATTGACTTTTTCTTGCTAATTGCTTTGGTCTCCTTGATACACTTCCTGCTGTGCTGCTTATAAGCCTGACTGATATCCTAAAAATGCCTTCTAAATGACTTCCTTATCAGTGACAAATTCTTTTTGCTCCCTAGAGGAGCAAGGAAGAGAGTTGTTTTATCCTCTCTCATTAGGGTATGAAGATTACTATTGCTTTTCAAAAAATTTACACACCAACAGACCAAAACACAGATATTATGGCATGTGCATATTTCAGTGCCAGTTTCATGATGAATTTTCTTTTATTGTGGATTCAACACTGCATCTTATTCAGGTCCCTTTGAGAAAGGTTAGAAGCACAAAATAAATTAAAAAATGTAAAAAATGCCTCCATGATATAGGTGTTGCTAATTCCTTGTTTCACTGTTTTTTATTTAAAGAAATGGGGGAAAAAAAGTTGAAAAGAGAGGCATTGATGCAAGCAGGTGTAGTCAAAGACGGAAAAAGGAAGTTGGAATGGGCCCAGCTGAGATGAAGTTAAATTCCTCCATAGCAGGTCTCATAATCTCTCTTTGTATTGGTAGCTAGAAAGATGTTGATAACACACCGTGTTACAGCACGGCTGGGTGGTGCTGGAACAGCTTCAGGACTGTGTCCAACACTTCCTCCACCCCAAGTAGGCTGAGACAGGGTAAGATCTTGGGAGGGGACATGGCCAGGACATCTGATCCAAACTGACCAAAGGGATATTCCATATCATATGGTGTCTGCCTCACAATAAGCCCAGGGGGAAGGAGGAAAGGGGGTGTGTCATTTGTTATCTTTATGACATTTTTCCTCTGGACCAACCATTACACATACAGAAGCCCTGCTTCCCAGGAAGTCACCCGAAATACCCTGCTGATGGGAAGTAGGTAATAAATAATTTCCATCTTATTTTCTACCCTTTTGTCCAACTGAGGAGTGGAGTGACAAGAGTAGCTGTGTGGCCACTTCATGTCCAGCCAGTCAACCAACCGCAGAAGATTAGCAGCTTTGAGGAACTTCAGTTGAGGAAGTAGAAGGAAGAGCAGGAAGTTCATGTAAGGAAGCAGTCAACAATGTCAAAGTAGAAAAAAATTAGTTTAAGCTACAGAACCCCTCAGAAGGAAACTGCAACTGTTCCTCCTTAGTCATCGAATTCTCCCTTTACAGAGCATTATGCCCTCTTCACTCAGCCTGTTCTTAAATGGTTTTAAACGTTAACCTAGTCATTTGCTAATGAAATTATATTTCCTTTACTTTCTTTTCTTCTCTGAATCTTTTTTCTCTCTGTCCTGGAGATAATCAAGGAAAACCTGTGTGATCTACTAGATCATAATAGCATTATATTATTTTTTTTCTTCTTCATTTTTAGTTGTAAGAACATCCAAGTTTGAAATCTCTATGAATGACAACAGAGAGCCAGCTTGGGAATAGTCTATATAGTGACACTGCAAATTATGGGTGCCCTGGCTCAGTAGCATCTGAGAATCTGAAAACAAAACTTGAGGTTGAACTGAAGGATCAGAAGATGAAATTTTTAATTGTAATTGAAGTTGACACTGTATTACACATGAAATTCTTACAGATGTGTTATACCTTTCACATTCACCTATGAGGAATCACCACAGATGTTTGATATTTCTCAGTGAGGCTTGATGTTTCTCAGTGACTAAAAGTCAGTTGTAGAACAGAAGAATCTCTTTGCAAATGAGAGGTTTTCAGTGACTTAGAAATGCATCAAAAATCAAATGGACCACTGTGATACCAGGTAGAAAAAGGGACAAGAACATAAGATTGGCAGAAGCTTCAAACTACTCCTCCTCCTTCTGCATAGGAAATAGTCCTTTTCACAAACTGAAGCACCATCCACTTGGCCTTTTTTGGCTTCACGAAATAAAATTTCTCTCCTCTTGCAGCATAAACTTGTCCATGACGAATATTTTATGTGTGTGTGTTTTTATGCTAGTTTTGTCCTTTAGCTCAGGTAGTTCTTCCCCACTAATCTCTACTTCCTTGATCTGAAACCATCCGTCCAGCTTCTATCTCCAAACCTTGCAGCTTGACTTGAAGGGAGAATCCTTTTTAGTTCTTACTGATAAGGAACCGACTTTAAAAAAGTGAGCAGTACTCATTATCTTCAGCAGAGGTCAGTGGTGCAGTTCATAAAATCAGTTCTCCTAAGTGTGCACTCAGACGCAGCTTTTCAAAACTACTTACCTAAACCAGGTGGTCTAATGTTCATAACTACTTGACTTTTTGAGCTGTCAGAGATGAACAGCCACAAATTCAACATACCACATTTACTGATTCAATCACCCCTCTTTATTTAAAGGGTTTTGGATGGTTTTGCAACAAAAAAATAGTGGAAATTTCTTTCATTTTCTGTTCCTATGGAATGTACCTAAGTTTCCAGACTCTCACTGAGTTTGATACAGACAATTTGCTTTCTCTATTAATATATTACAGCAGGTTTCTACTATGCTTAGAATTAATTTGTTTGCTATTGTGAGTTTTTGATGTTTCATCTTTTCTTAGTGAATACAAGGTAGGCTTTTGCATACATGTAGTTTTGTTCCTGATGGTGTGCTGGGTAGTAATGCCCACTGGATTGCTTCTTTGTGAGGGCAGAATAGTTGTCAGGTGCTATATCTCAGTCCTGTACAATGAACAGAAAATGATTTTAGGAAGACCAGTCTCTTCTGGTCTAAGTAGCAGATCTAAAGTTGAGTGTTACAAAGCCTTCCTCCTCCACTCTTGGCTCTTTGAAGCATACTTTATTTCTCAATTACAAGGAAATTCAGAAGACAGCTTTAGATAAAGTAAGCAACTATGTGCATGATAAATCCAAAAAAGCAATTAGAAACAAAAAGTAATTAGAACATCAGTTTATAGCTGGATTCTAAGCTAAAACACAGGGAATGGAAACAATAAAATGCATTCTTTTTTCTGTTATTTTTATCACATAAATTAAGTAATTTTCAATTTCATTATAATCACTGTGCCAAATGGAGAAGTAGTAGTTAAAATAAGACACAAATTATATGTCCTTACTCAGACACAAATCTAGGAAATGCAGGTCAGATCACCTCTCTGGTCTGAACAAGGTATCAGAAAAGGCAGGTCCTAATTTTTCCTTGAAGCCTTGAGAAACTGTTGTGGGCTGGAGGAGCCCCAGGCAGGAAAGCACACAATCCAGCTGCTCCTGGAGGGATTGCTGTGGGGCACTTACTGTTATGCTGTTTTAGGATTCTTTTGGGCATTGAAATCTTTTATGCTTCCTTAGCATAGCCAGAGCAGTCAAGCTTCAGGAGCCAAACAGGGAGAAATCTGTTTATACTGTGCATCAGAGAAAACCACAAGTGCCAAAATAACTATTTCATAACCAGATTGCCTTCTGAATTTGGGCCATAAATAGGGGTTCACCTATCAGTTACGCCTTTCTAAGATACTCCGATTGACTGCAGCATGGTAACAGTGCAATACTTTGTAATTATTACACAAATTCAAATGCAAACTTAGTTTGTCCCTTAAACCTTTAACACTAGGGTTAAGCAATGAAAATTCTTAATAGCTCTACAGGACAGTGAATTTGTTCCAGTGTACAGGTGCAGTAAAAAAACAATACATGACCTCTGCTAAAAAATACCCTCCTCTTACCTAGTAGTGTTCATCAGCACACACCTAAGCTCCCAGCAGGGGATGCAGATATTACTCTCTGTATTTTAGGGAAGAAAACAATTATTTCATCAAAGTGAAAAAGAAAGGCTGTGGTATAAATGGGACATGTCTGTAAATATCACTGATCAATCCAAAGTCCTGCCATATACAATGTCCTTTAGGCTATACCAGCTCTGCAAACTGGTTGTTTGAGTAGACAATAACTGCAAACACCACAGACAGAGGTTTTTGAGAAAAAAATCCAAATAAAATATACTACAGTAATAAAACCAATTAGCAGCTGTTATCCTGAGGCAGCGGTAATGAAACCTTCACAAAACAGGCCTTTATTAGAAGGAGTAACAGTAATCATAAGTTCAAGTTTAACTAAGTGAGTCATTAAAAGTGGAATGCTGAAATGAACTGAACCAAATTACAAAGTAAAATATGCCCGAGGCAATGAACAGGTTTTTAATTTGTTTAACTTCCATCTTTCTGGTGTCTGGCTCTAAAAATTGATGTGACAAAAGACTCCTCACTGCTTTCTAGTCTGAAAGCTACATAAATTAGTAATAGCAGAAGCAGCAGCAATAGCAACAGCAACATTCTGCCTTTTTATCTATCACAGCTCCAACATTTCTCAGGATTTGCTCTTTGGTTTTCCATTATTCAGGAAAAATGTAGTTCCTCCAGCTGTAAGCAGTCATGAAGACTTTCATACAGTAGAGAGCTAACAGTCCTTATACTCAGTCACTGTTTCTCATAGCAGAGGATTAAAGGCTTACATTTAGCAAAAATCATACGGAAAATTCCTTTCCAATCCTTTTTTGATTTTTTTGTTCTAGGGGGAACACTGGTGTTGTGAAGTTCTGGATATGTGCCATCCCACCACAGTCACACTCAGGCAGACCTAATATCCTTTAGACACTGTACAGGTGTGTGTCACTCAGGGCAGCCTTAGGACCACCAAAGTGTTTTCTCAGAGAATGTGACCCCAAAACCAGAATGCGAAAGAACACCAAATTTCATCTAAAGACACACTTTTCAAACTTCTCTAGACTGCACCTTCCTACAGAATTTTTGCTTTGATTTCTCTAAGATAAAATGATAGTTATTTTTCAGTACATTCATAGCAGACCTGCTGTTTTGTTCATATTCACTTTCTAATATTTTAATTCAAGACTCGACTTAGTTCCTATAATCCTGTTTTGCTTTTGTGAAAATGCATTTTCTTGTGTATCAAAACATTAATGAAAATAGTACCAGGGAAATAAAGGTAACTGTGGTATTCATATAGTATTTATAAAACTATTTTAAATATTGTAAATATCTATTTCCATCACCAGCATACTGAAGAAAGTTAACTAGAAAAACTGTCACGATTTTCAAGGATTTACTGAAGGTAAAAAACCCTGTATTTTGAAATTTCTTAAAAGTGCTGACTTAATTTCAAAATAATTTTCTTTACTGAGTTTCTCCTTGCTGTGCTAGAAATTGTATAGTGAGCTTTATATGAACTATGAAAATGGATTTGCAGTTTTAAAGCAAGCAAATCTAAACCAAAACATTCGTTTCCATTTAAAAACAAAACAAAATACCTTCATGAACAACTTCTGATGTTAAAAACAATGATCAAATTTGACCAGTCAAGAACTGATTATTACAAGCATTATTACAAGATGAAAACTTTTTTTTTTCCCTTGATTTATGAGTCAGTGAGATAGTTTCCTCTTATGAAGAATGGCATGCTCCTCTAAATGTAAATAAGTTCTGTAAAATTCAGTTGTGCCTGGAATACTAGGCTTTATAGAAGCAAAACATGAGAAACGAAATTTAAAAATTGAATTGGTTAGTTTATTAGGACAACTTCATAGTATGAATTGTCATATTTTATGTAAGAGAATTGCTGTATAGTGTGTGATCCAAGTGTCCTGCTTCTGGTATGGTAAATACTGACTCAAGGGAAAAAAAATATGAAAAAAGGGGTATCTTAGCTGTATACCTCCTAGTCTCTGGCAGGCATATTGCATTTCATTGTCTCGTTGAATAGGTAGTATTAAACATGATTGTCTACTCATTTTTTTCCAAACCACTAACAACTCCAATCTTCATGATAAACACTGGCAATCAATTCCACAGGTTAAAAGTATAAGGGTATAAATGTAACCAGAGGGAAAAAAAATCACCTTTATCTTTTTACACCTTCAGTGAAAGTAATTCTCCCAGAAGCACAGTTTTACAATTGTGGCTAATAGAGACTAATCATCGTCTGGCATCATTGTTGCCAGTAGTGATTAACCATACTCCTTTTACTTTCTTTGAACCATTTATAGTTTATAGACAGATTTTAATTTCCTATGTTAATAAATGAGAAGGCTGAAGTAAAACCTAAAGGTTTACAACAGTGCTACATCCATACTGCAAAATTTATTTGGCTCAGCTTGCTCAGAACAGCGTGTAGTCATTCTTCATCCACACATGCTCAGCCTCCCTTGAGTAGATTGGTAATATCCACACTACATAATATTCAGCTGTGGTTGCCCTTTAGGTGCCAGGTGTTGCCTTCATGGTTTTAAGAAAAAAAAACACCAAACAATTGTGTGTTTGGTTTTTTTTTTTTTAAGTTTCAAATAGTGGAAATAATAAGTGTAAAAAATCTGGGGTAGTGATGGAGCACATTGGAAGAGGGTGCATACAACCAAATGAGATGCAGACTCTCCATAATACCTCATCTGATCATTCTAGAGTGAACTACATCCAGAACTTGAGCTGTGTTTTTTTATCAGTGCAAATGAACAGGCTTCTCACAAAAAGGATGTTGGGAATGAAGTAACATTAGTGCTCAGTGGACACTGTAGGGAATTAGACCTGACAATGCACAGGGGAACCTCAATTACCAATGAAGTTGTACCCACAAAGAATATTGAATCGGTCTTTCCCATTCACAGGGAAACCATAGAGCCTTCTGATGTTTCGAGTTTTTCAGAGCCTGTGAGAACACCCACCAATAAATTGAAAAAAATGTCCATAACAGCGCCCTTCAAAAGTGAGGTTTTGTGTCCTATAGGATGGCAAAACACCCAAGAACACAACAGTCCGTGAAGAATTATGTGCTATCTGTGTCCAAAGAAATCCCTGTTGTCATGGGTATTGAAAATTTCCTTGCAAAAAAATCAGTTCTGAGGATATCCAGGTTTGTTGTTTTTTTTTTTTCCTTACCACTTGAAATGACCCTTACACTAGAAGAGATCTCATGCTGTTCTGTTCTTTCTGAAGGGACGAGTATGTGCGTAGTCAAAAGTTGCCAGTGTCTGCATGTGGGTTGTTTTGTTTTTTTTTAAACCAAATATTTGAACTGTATGATATTTTCCAGAGCATATAATTTGTATAAACTAGAAACTACAGGGAAATATAATTACAGATAAGCATAAGTTTTGCTTTTCATATGTGCCTACTACTTTTTTAAATTTAGGTCTCAGTATTTAGGCAAGAAGTGAATATAATTGAGCTAGTCAGCAGGTCCAAGTCAAATGATGAAAAGGTTAATGAGATTTTGATATTCTTTTAGTGAAATTAAATTTAATTTTCAGCTGCTCTGAACATGCACATCTATTTCCTCTTATTTGTTTTTGGGAAATTCTGTGGGATCCTGATTATACCAGTAGAAAGGAGATGAAAATGTATGCCAATAGTCAAACAACTATACTAAAATGTATTTAACACACACTGTTCGAGAACAGAAATTGCCAAAACAGATTGGATCAGTAGATCTGTGAAGTTTTCCTATTTCTAATGGTATCCTCTATAAGTATCTCTTATACAGATAAAGTTTCTTCCTAACTTCCTCTGTTAATGGTTCAGTTATGCCCTGAGGAAGGCCTGTATTTCTTTTCTAAAAATATGATTTTATATCCTATCTACAGTAACTATGGATGTTCTCATTATCCTTAGAAAGGTTTAATCCTTTTTTAATTCCTGCTAAGCTCCTGCTATGAATGCTATATTGTGACAATGGGTTCTAATAATGTATTATAGTCTTTGGTTATTTAAAATCCCTCTTAGTCTATATTTCCAATGTACATTTCACCTGCCATTTTTTTGGACAGAAAGATTTAATATAAGAAAAAAACTAATTTCTTTGAAAGCCACATTCCACTAACCTCCTTAGGCTGGCCCATTTAGATGTGCATTTTCCTCTTCCCTCCTTTTTAAGCATATATATATATATATACACATATATAGGTGTAGATATTATTTAAGATTGTGAAATAGGAGATGGGTTTAGTGGTTAAAGTACTAGCTTGACCAATTTTTCTTTGTTGTGTATCCTGTATGACTCCTGAGGAGTTTTGCCACAGTGACTCATCTATACAAAGGGAATAGTGATATTTTCTAGCTTAAAATATACCCAGCAATGCCCAGTGCGCTTCTGGAACTATGTAGGTGCATTCAAAGGACAGTGTTACTAGTTTTTATAAGCTTCTGCTTTGGCTAGATTCCTTCCTTTTTTCCCTCATTTTAATCCTCACTTTTCATTCATAGTGTTTCTTTTTGTATGGTTCCTCCACTGAGGAGGGCAACAAAGATGACTTTGGGGCTGGCGCGACTCTCTTATGACGCAAGGGTGAGAGAGCTGGGACTGTTTAGCCTGGATAGGAGAAGACTGAGAGAGGACCTTGTCAATGTCTAAAAATATCTAAAGGGCAACTGTAAGGAGGATGGAGTCAGGCTCTTTTCAGCAATGAGACAGGGGGCAACAAGCACAAACTGGAACAGAGGAAACTGAATTTAAACATGAGGAAAAACTTCCCTACTGTGAGGGTGACAAGGCACTGAACAGGATGCCCAGAGAGGTTGTGGAGTCTCCTCTGGAGACAGTCAAGCCCTGCTCAGATGTCATTCTGTGGAATGTGCTCTGGGCAATCCTGCCTTAGCAGGGCAGGGGGGTGGACTAGATGATCTCCAGAGGTCCCTTCCAAATCCAACGATTCTGTGATTCTGCGATATGACAATCAGCACTACATAGAAACTCAGCTATATTAATTAATAAAACAGCTTCCTTGTGTTAGAATATATGGCTATGTACTACACCATCTGGTGTGGTACAGAAATATAGCTGCTCCAGGAAACATTTAGAATATCAAGAAATTAATTTACACTTTGTCTAGTTGATCACTTCAGGAATATATATGTGAGACCTTCAAGAACTTCACAATTGCTACTCCATAAAATGTTAAGTCTTCACCTTTGGTTTCTTTGTTGGGTGTTATTAACTGAATGCTTTGGTGAAATCTTTGGTGAAGTTTGCTTGGAGCCTGACTAGATTAACCATTTCATAAAAATATTTGAAAATATAGTTTTCTGATGGCTACTTCAGGAAAAGTTAAAATTATTATACAGATTAATCATTATTACCATTCAAAGTAAAAAATAAAGGTATCACTCAGAGGATGCCAACCTGACACCTCTGCTCTTAACAACTTTTCTTGATGTGAACTACAAATAACAGAATCACAGAACTGTTCTTGTTGGAAAGGACCTTTAGATTATTGTGTTCAACCATTAACCCAACACTACCAGCTCCAGTGTTAAACCACATTTTAAAGCACCACATCTACAAGTCTTTTAAACACTTCCAGGGATTCAACCACCTCCCTGGGAAGCCTATTCTAACCCAGTGTTCTAATATCTGATGGAAACCTGCCTTGCTGCAACTCTAGATCATTTGCTCTTGTCCTACTGTTTGTGTTTAGGAAGAGACCAACACTCACCTTGCTTAAACCTCCTTTCAGATAGTTGCAAAGAGCAGGAAGGTCTCCCTCTGCTTCCTTTTCTCCAGACTGAACAACTCCAGTTCCCTCAGACACTTTCCATAAAACTTGTGCTCAGGTCTTTTCACCAGCTTTGTTGTGCTTCTCTTGGCTTACTCCATCAACTCACTGTCCTTGTGGTAGTGAGGGGCCCAAAAATGAGCATGGTACTTAAGGTGCAGCCTCACCAGTACCAAGTGCAGGGGCATGACTACTTCACTGCTCCTTCTTGTCACACTATTCCTGACACAAGCCAAGATGCTGTTAGCCTTCTTGACCACCTGGACACATTTCTGGCTAATATTCATCCAGCTACTGACCTAGTCCATTTCCACCGAGCAGCTTCCTAACCAGTCTAACCTAACTCCAAGCCTGGAGTGTTGCATGGGCTTTTTGTGACCTAAGTGCAGAACACAACATTTGGTATTGCTGAATCCCATATAATTGGCCTCAGCCCATTGATCCAGCTTGTCCAGATCCCTTTGCAGGGGGACCTGGATATTCTAAGAAATATATTATTAAGTTTATCCACTAATTGCACACATTTTTTTCATAGTAAGGTTCATATTGAAGAGAAAAATGTCTTTGTTCTCCTAGGTAAAGTCAAACAGGGCATACTTCTCATTTGGCCTTTTCCTAGTCACGATGATTTAGTGAAATCAATATTTTAAGTAAAAATTCTTATTAAATACTGCATTTATATTGCAAGGATGAGTCCTATCTACACCCTTAAGCAGCTTCATTACACCGTCAGTTCTGCATTGTCAGTATTTCTGTGTTAAACTGTTCATATGAGTAATTAAAATGTGATACTAAAATCTATTTGTTATTACTTCCATTATCTTTCTTATAACACACAGACATAACATGTTTATGGATTCTGTAAGCTAATCTAATTTAATATTTTGCTTATAAGTGAAATGCCCTGAATACCAATAGCTACCCTTAGAATGCTGCTTTAAATATATATACACACAGACACACACACCAGGGTTGTTCCTATTGGAATGAATGCAAATGTTAGATTTAAAAACAAAACTGAAAACAAACAATAAACCAGCCACACTGAAAGGCAAAGAAACCAAGTTTTCACTGAGATGATGTTGCATTTTGGTGCATATTACAAAGAGTAATCTAGTAAGTAGATATATTTCAGAATTTCATTCTTTTCTTCTGAAGAAAATGAACAGTTCAAATACCGTTGAAAATCCATTCAGTATCTAAAGCATGTATTTTCCAAATTCTGCTTTTGTCTGTTCCAAGTCAATTTTTAAAATTTCTGAGCATCTTGCAGTCATATTTTGAGCTACATGTGTAAACACCTGTAATTCACCTGTAGGTGAATTAAAATTTCAACTCTCTCCAACCATTGAACTAAATGTTCCTTTTAAATCAACAGTAAAGATGTAGCCTTGTAAGGGGCTTCCTAGTTAGCAATGCCAGTTTTTCAAATCATCTTGCACAGAACAAGTAATTTGTCGCATAGACAATGTCTAGACACACATTACTGTCGTATTATATCCTTTACTGAGTTTTCCACTGTTAATGCAACTGCTCAGCTTCTCAAACTGGAATAAGCAGCTAGTGAAAGGTGAATTTCAGACTCATTATAAGTTATAAAATGAAACCACTCAGAGAGTGGCATAATACTGCATTATACTAGGCTAGATTGTACTAGGCACTATGGAATGATATTTACCATAGGGAAAGCATATCCTATCCCAAAGAATTTGTTTGAAACAAGCATGATAGATACAATTAAAGAAAATTACCTTATCTCAAAGTCAGGGAATGTGGCAGCAAGAAAGCAAAACCCATTCATCACAGACTGCAAATCATTCACATTACAATTAAAGCTTTCCAGCTCAGATAACTGTAGCATGGAAAAGAAATCATGTACCTGCATGTGTTTATTCAATACTGTGATGTCCATTCTTGAACTTTTATTATTACTTTTAATTGCTCCTATAACTTCAGTTTTCAAGATTTTATGCACGTGTGTCTCATATATGTGTCTTATGTGAATCATATATTATATATTAGAAGATCTTTTCTCAAAAAAAAAAAGTACATTTTATGGCATGTGCTGTCCTGTTCTTCACTTTCCACAATGTAACCACAACAGAAAATAGAAGATTTTCACAGAAGTTGGATGAAGAAATAAGAACCTGAAAACTGGTAAATTCTTGCTGCCTCAAACATGTGGCTTATTACTGTAGTGTAAAGCATCTTGAAAAAAAAAAACAAACAACTTTCAATGCAGATATTACTAATTAACCTACAAATCCAAGAAGCAAAAATCCACAATAAATACAACACCACACCATTATGACATGGGAGTCTGATGTCACAGGAAAGTGAAATACTCTAACTATCCTGGATTTGAAAAACAAAGACAAAATTTTAATGTTGAAGGTTAGACAGAGAGAAGAAACATAATAGCATTATACTGTGAGAAAATTACAGGTCTTAGAAAAGCTCCAATAGTCCATATGTCTGGATATGTGAGGGTCTGTATTAGGAATTTTGTCCCAAGTCTTCTGTCTGAAGCTTATCTGTGGCAAGAACAAGAGCAGTAATAGCTTGCTGTCAGTCCTGAAAAGGTAAAGCCTGATTGTTTAGTGTTAGATCTGACATGGACAGTGTCTTGAATAACATTTTTGCTACCTTACATTAGGTAAAGGAGGTGAATCTGCACTGGCTTTAGGTTTAGTGCAACAGGGATATTTCAGTTATACTTGTTTCCTGGCAATCATATCACAGCAACTAGATTTGTTTAGGTTCACTAAAAAGTCACATTTAAAACCAATTTTCCATTAAAAGACTGCATGAATATAAATAACAGTAGAGAAAAAGACACAATATGGACTTCACTACAAAATCTAGCTCTTACTTTCCAATAAGGTGCATAGACAAACCTGTTGATTTACAAAAAGAAACTACTCAGATGAGAAAGGGCTTGCAACTTCAGACCATAGTACTCTTTGCATATACTTAAGTTGTCCCATATTTGTTGAGCCATGGTATTTTCATCTGTCAGACTCTATAGATTTAATAATCTTTTTTAGAGATGCTTACACATATTTCTACGTATTCCAACAATTTGGAATCTTTTAACAGGAATTTCTTCTGGGCTGAGTAAGGCATTGTATTTTATCAACATAAAATATCTGTCTCTGAAAAGGAGAATGTTGTTAGCTGTAATAGCATATCTAAGTGGGTCTGAAAAAAGAATTCATTAATTTGTAGCTGAGGCTCATTTTGCACTGAAATATTCATGAAACATCTGAAGGTGTTGTCAGTAAAACATCTGGCTTGAAAACAGAAATCACCGTTCACTATACAAAAGTAGCTGCTCATTCTCATATCCCATATGATTCTTTACATGCTCAGCTTAGCTTGATTATAACCTTCTGCTTCATTGCTGTGACATAGATGCATTGGCTATGATTATCAGGATTTTCAAAGAAAAACAGCTCTTGTAGTGCTATAGGCCAACTTCTTTAGCCCGCAGCATGTTAGTAATGCTCAGGTTGATTATTGTTTCTAACAAAACAATCCCTGCTGACTTGCAGCTGCATTTGCATGTATTTCATACTGGTGTTCTAAAATAAGTAGTAAGTAACCTTAAGAAGAAATTGTCTTAATTGGTGTACTATTGCAGTGCCTACTACAGGTCATCCCTTTTAGCTGGAGTTACATACCTCCTCATATTGAAAAAGAAAACACATCCAGCTCTCATTTATCTGTGTCTGGATTGCCTGAGTTATGTAATGAGTCTTTTATAATCATAATATGCCTCTGTTACCCAGACTGGCTACAAGACATGCTCAGTTGGAGTTATATTCAGATCTGGAGCAACCACAAGGGACTTACTAGGTCAGGTCAGCACTAGCTGTACAGTCAGTAATGCTGATGTCCCTTCTTTGCATTCTCTGGTAGCCTCAGGGTGTGATCTAAAAACCAAAATTAGGTTTTACATGATATTCCCATCTTCTTTGACCAAGCTGTCCTAGTACTATTTTCCACATACACACATGTATGTACTGAGTCTCTGTGGGAAGTATTAAAATGCCTTGAGATCTTTCATGCAAACAGAGGACACATCTGAGAGAGCAGTGATCAACATCTGGTCCAGTCACCTAGACTCTGCTTTTAGTCTATGGAGAAAAGAAGGTATAAATATGTCAAAATAGATGAGCAAATACTGAAAAATTATCTTCTTTGCATGCAAAATCTCAACTAATTATTAGACGAGGATGATTACTTATTCCATAACAATCACGTGTTAGGTGGATCTCTGACCTCAGAGTCAAGAATGTGCTATAGAGTAAATAAAGTATATGTACTAAACAAAGTTACTTAATTGCTTGGTAAACTGACAGTTCACAGAAAATGTATTTTTGGTACAACTTTCTACTTTAACAGAGACTAAACTTCTTGTGGGAGTACAGAATAAGTCTTGTGTGTGTGTGCAGATTTTTATTTGTGATTTTAAAATCTGCACAGAATATTTTGGTTCCAGTTGCTCTGACCAGAATATTTTTTCTTCTTTTATTTTTTCTTCTATTTTTTCTTTGTGGATGTCCTTAATCTTTTCTTTACTGAGTTTCTTTTAACTAAGATAGCATGTTATTTAATGACAGTTGGACAATATTTGAGATTCTATATATATTTTCTTGTTAAAACATTGCTTTTATTTCATTTCATGGTAAGCTTTTTAAAAATTTTTTCTGTGAAAGATTCCAAGATTCGCTGTAACTACTGCACATTGAAATACTTTGTCCTAAAATTAATAGTGTTTTGTTCCAAAAAATAATATACCAAAAGGATAGCAGACCTCACGCTTTTTAAACTGTGATTCCATGCTTCTCATGATTTCATGCTTGTCTTTTCCACCATGTTCATTTATTAAGTCTTAAACCATGATGTGGGATATCCCATGCCAAGGCAGAATGCTTAAATGTGATCAGAACAGAGTAGCTACTACAAGCATTTTCCAGTGTGCTCCACTGTTTTTATGTTTACTTTATCTCTATTTTTTTAGATGCTGGACTTCAGTAAAAGAGGCAAATGATGCATTTTGATAGCATCAGTTGTTGTAGAAACACAAGTCTTTTAAATGATCTTGTTGGAACTGAAAGACTTCTCTATCTGTACCTCTGTCATAACCATCTGACACTTTCAGTCCAAAGAAATGTCCTAACAAAAGACATGATCTGGTCTGATCACATGTAATTAAAAGGGCTATCTATCCTTTGTCCCTTATTGAAAGGATCTTGATTTGTCACTATAGTGAACATTTATCCTGTACTGTGTTGAACGTTCCCTGTTTCATTGGTTTCTGTGCTATGTGAAGAGAGACTGAATGAATCAAACTACTGATGAGCAAAATTTAGCAACCTAACCATTGATTAAAGTTAAATTAAAGCATTTTCTGAAAAAAACTTTTTTTCCATGTTTGCCAACACCTTATATCATGCACATGGCAACAAAGAGTCCACGTAGTTATCAGTTTTTGCACAGCTGAAGTAGAAATAATTCCGTGTTGTGTCCTTGGCTATTTTTAGACAAAAGAGAAAATGCATTAAGAATAGCTGAAAAATAAGAAGGGATTGAAATAAACGGCTCTGAAATTTGAAAATGCCTTATCATTTGTAAATGCTAAATCCGAGGTTAAGTTTAAGAGATACTATTTAGCCTGCATATATAATGCACAAATTAGCTTCCAGCAATTTGTCTACCTTATTTTCTCATAATACTGTAAATTAAGCCATAGATAGGTCTTAATCTGATTTTTTAGGCTGAATGACAAAAGCTTTCAATTACTTTACCTCAAAGAGTTTCAGAATTGCAGGATATGGTTCATTTTGCCAACTCTAAACTCAGAGAAATGTAGATGTGCTCCCAAAGGATCTTTATCTTGAAACCATGCAGTTAAAAGTAACTTAAAAAGCTTTCTAGTTATTAAAATTTACTTTGGTACAGCATGAAAAGACTTCCCAGTTGTAATTTTTCATTTTCTACAGTATTGATAAACATGGCAAAGTGAAACATTAGTTTTCTTTATTTCAGAGTGCCACATTTTTTAAAGCATTATTTATATTTCTAAATTATTTATTTAAATTAAGATATCCGGCTCTAATATGTGCTGAAGTTTGGAGTGCAAGAAAGTGTAATTTAAAGCATGTGATTACTTTGTTTATAAATGTAAATAATACTTATCTAAAGACATGCTGTGTGAAGTAGATAAAAAAAATAAAAACATTTCATTCAGTGTTACATAGCAGATCTGAAGTGGACCACTTCACATTTTGATTCCATCAAACAAACTCATTTTAACTTTACTGGGCCACTTCCTTTAGGGAAAAAAACCCCAAAACCACAACAACAAAAATAAACCCCACCCAAACCCCCTCACAAAAAAAACATGAAAAACCCAAACAAAACCAAAATTAAAAAAGCAACCAAACAAAAACCAAAACCAAAAACAAACATGAAAAAGAGTAAAATAAACTTAAACAGCTTAAAATAAAAACAACCTTAAATATTTTAGGTGGTTTAATTTAGAAAGGGGTTTTTTTGTTGATTCATGAGGGATATCTTTTAATGAGATGCTACTGTATACCACACAAATTTGACATTGGAGAATAGTTCAGTACTCAGTGTTAAATTCTATTTAACTAGACTGACATATAGACCATATCATTTCAGTAAAAAACACAGAAGTGTAAATAATATGGTCTTTGTGTACATTTTATTTTTGGACACACTTCAGAAATCTGATAAATATTGACTCTATAAACAAACTATCATGTCTAAGTTAATTTTAGTTAGTGTTTATATAAAATATTTTCTATATTTTCTATATTGATGAAAAACTTCATATTTAATATATTATATAATAATATAATATACCACATACAAATAAATGCATTTAAACCAACAGAAAATACAATTTTTTAATTGATTGATGCTTAGGATCACTCAATTATATTTTGTTATTTGGAAAGAAAGAATGCCTAGATGATATACTGAAGAAAATAGTGTCCTAAACTAATTGTTTTTTCTTGTTTTCAGTGTACTGGGGAAGAAATATTGGGTAAGCTTCCTTTTTTTTTTTTTTTCCCCATTTTTTGTGTGAAAGTTGACTAGGACAAATTCCTGGATCTGTGACTCCCAGGTAATACACTGAAGTTATGAAATACTTGTAAATATGCCAACAATGTGACTGAATGCAAGTACTGCTGCCATAAAAGATTACCAAATCTGAATGGATATACTGAAATTACAAAAGTAACCTTTAAACATGCAACAATATTTAGAGAGCATGAAAAGGGCAGTGTCATCAAAAGGGGATGGAAGAAGGAACTGTAAATGGTGTGCCAAGGGATGAACTCCACTTCTAGCAGCAAAGCAACAGGGCAATACATTCTAAGACATTTCAGCTTGTGAAACAGAAGTGGGCTAAACAGATCCATCAAAATATGTCTGCTGAGGAAGTGGGAAAATGTTACCATAGAATCATAGAATTGGCTGGGTTGGAAGGGACCTCAGAGATCATCAAGTCCAACCTTGACCCACTACCGCTGCGGTTACTAGACCATGGCACTGAGTGCCACATCCAGTCTCTTTTTAAATATCTCCTGGACGGAGAATCCACTTCTTCCTGTGGCAGCCCATTCTAATGCCTCATCACCCTCTCTGTAAAGAAATTCTTTCTAATATCCAACTTAAACTTCCCCCCGGCACAACTTAAGACCATGCCCTCTTGTCTTGCTGCTAGTTGCCTGGGAAAAGAGACCAACCCCCACCTGGCTACAACCTCCTTCCAGGTAGTTGTAGAGAGTGATGAGGTCTTCCCTGAGCCTCCTCTTCTCCAGGCTGAACAGCCCCAGCTCCCTCAGCCTCTCCTCACAGGATCTGTGCTCGAGTCCCTTCACCAGCCTGGCTGCCCTCCTTTGGACCAGCTCCAGGTCCTCAATCTCCTTCCTGAACTGAGGGTCTCAGAACTGGACACAGTACTCAAGGTGTGGCCTCACCAGGGCTGAGTACAGGGGAAGAATCACTGCCTTGGACCTGCTGGCCACGCTGTTCCTGATACAGGCCAGGATGCCATTGGCCTTCTTGGCCACCTGGGCACAGAGTGGCTGGAGAACAGCCAGACAGAGAGGGACCTAGCTGTCTGTAGCCCACCTCTTGCACCAGACACAACATACAGGTGCAATTCTTGCTTCTTAGAAGGTGAGTGCTGCTCTTAAAACACAATAGAAAACAAAACTGAGTCTGTAACGTTCCTTTGAAAAGGGAAAATTTGAATTACCAGTCCCTAGCTGAAATGTTTTATTGAAAGGCCAATCACAAATATGGCTTNGGTTTCCTTGCTACAGATTTTTCTGTAGCAAGTTTGTAAAGGCCTGTGGATTTCTTATGCCATCTCAGGGCTCCCAGATTCACAAGTGAGCCTCATTGAGCAGACCTGGCAAATAACAGTAGCACAGATGGAATTTTCTTAATGTTGTGACAAAAACAGTAAAGAAACATAACAGCACATGCAAAATGTGGCTTTGTCTTTCCCTCTTTTGTGAATCTGTTCCACTTTTTCTCCTGTCTTCTCCTGTCCTGTCCTGTCCTGTCCTGTCCTGTCCTGTCCTGTCCTGTCCTGTCCTCTCCTCTCCTCTCCTCTCCTCTCCTCTCCTCTCCTCTCCTCTCCTTTCCTCTCCTCTCTTCTCCTCCTGTCTATTCTCCCATTTTTTCATTTGTTTTCTATTCTAACTGCAGACCAACATTTGTCTTCCAGCTCTGTCCAGGTCCAGAATGACCTATGCAGGAAAGGGATCTAATTAGAGGAGATATATTATCTCTAATTAGGAATATGAGCTAGGATTCTGCTGTGTTTGACATAAAGTTTCAGTGTGCAGCCCAAGGTCCCTGTAATTACATTACAAACTTTGACTGCTTATGGTACTACATCCATTGATTCATCGAAGATTATTTTTATTTCAACAATTATTAAAAATAAAAAATAGCACAAAGATAAAAACTTCCTCAGCAGTATCATGGGCATTTTATATGTTAGTAGCAGAAAGTAATTTTAGGAAATATTTGAGAATAAAATTGCACACTTTTACAGAAACATTCACCCCATTCATAAAAAATTCTACAGTGATTACAGAGTAGAATTTGAATGAAGATTTTACAGGGGATTAAGTGAGTATGAAGAAGAGTCAAACCTATTTAGGTTTTCACTTCCCTACTGTTACTGTTTTCTGGAGATGTAAGTTATTAATGATCATTCAGAGTATTATAATTAATTCAGCTATTGAAGTAATAGGATTTGAAAACCCTAAACTCTTCAGAATATAGGACATAAATTAAGTAATCTTCAATTTCATTATAATCACTGTGCCAAATGGAGAAGTAGTAGTTAAAATAAGACACAAATTATATGTCCTTACTCAGACACAAATCTAGGAAATGCAGGTCAGATCACCTCTCTGGTNTCTGTGCTCAAGTCCCTTCACCAGCCTGGCTGCCCTCCTTTGGGCCTGCTCCAGGACCTCGATATCCTTCCTGAACTGAGGGGCCCAGAACTGGAAACAGTACTCAAGGTGTGGCCTCACCAGGGCTGAGTACAGGGGAAGAATCACCTCCTTGGACCTGCTGGCCACGCTGTTCCTGATACAGGCCAGGATGCCATTGGCCTTCTTGGCCACCTGGGCACACTGCTGGCTCATGTTCAGCTTCCTGTCAATCCAAACCCCCAGGTTCCTCTCTGTCTGGCTACTCTCAGCCCCTCTGTGCCCAGCCTGGAGCTCCCCATGGGGTTGTTGTGGCCAAAGTGCAGGACCCGGCACTTGGCCGTGTTGAACCTCATCCCACTGGAATCAGCCCAACTCTCCAACCTATCCAGGTCCCTCTGCAGAGCCCTCTTGCCTGCCAGCTGATCCACACTCCCCCCCAGTTTAGTGTCATCTGCAAATTTGCTGCTGATGGACTCAATCCCCTCATCTAAATCATCAGTGAAGATATTAAACAGAACTGGGCCCAATACTGATCCCTGGGGGACACCACTAGTGACCGGCTGCCAACTGGATGCAGCCCCGTTCACCACCACTCTCTGGGCCCGGCCCTCCAGCCAGTTCCTAACCCAGCACAGGGTGCTCCTGTCTGAGCCCTGAGCTGACAACTTTTTCAGGAGAATGCTACGGGAGATGGTGTCAAAGGCCTTGCTGAAGTCCAGGTAGACCACATCCACAGCTTTCCCCTCATCCACCAGGCGGGGCACCCGGATATGTTATGGTGGGTAGACCTCAGCTGTGGGAAAGCTTAACAAGGAATGTAGTGATCAAGTTGTTGAACCAGCATTCAGCCTTTACCTCTTTGTCTGTGGTTAAGGGACACCTGGGTTGTTAGAGCGATCAGCATAATCATCTGGAACCTCGTTCCCAATCCAAATTTGCTCTCTTCTTCTCCATTACCACAAGTTCCTTCAGTGGAGACACACACTGGATTAAGAGTTTAACGTGACTACACACACATTTACAAAAGTTCTCTCATTTCTTTTTACTTTTTCAACAAAATGTGGTGCACCAAGGGTACACAGCAGTTAGTAGCAGGAAGCCACTTTGGTTCTAAACCCTTCTCAGAGAAGTACTCAGGCACTGTCTTCCAGTGAAGCAGAACATCTGTATCAATGAATCAGATTAGATTCTATCACTTTTCTCATCTGAATTCTCTAGCATAATTCTGATTTCAACATGTTGGGTTTGTCTTTTTGCTTCTTGATACAAAAAGTTAAGGAATATTGTCTTAGAAATATAGCTTCTGTTTGATTTTTCTGTTACAAATTGTAGCTAAGTTTTTTACATTTATGTCAATCATTCTTTTAAAGTCTAGACAGGAAAAAAGATATAAATGTGTGCTAGAAGCATTTGTGCTGCATTTTAGTTCATGACAAAAAAATAAAGTGGGGAAAAACTTCACTACATTTTTTATGTCTTCTAATGCCTCAGGCTAATAAAATAAAATACTTTCTTTAACATGTAGAGGTACTTCTTGATTCATGCATGTGCAATATCTCCAACATCATTAAGAACAGTTTTCTAAGTCTGCCCTGAGTCACTGAGGCTTTTCTCCCCATGACAAGAAATCTTGCAGAATAAAATAAATTAATTTAATCTTCTCAACAACAAATGATACCAGGTCTGTTCTATATTTGAATGTATCAGGCCTGCTATTAGTAACAGCAAGTATATGTTTATTTTTGGCTTTTGTGATGGAAAATGTTTCAAGCAAAGAACAAAGACATAGGTACGATTGCTTAATCTTGGCAAGGAGAAGGAAGGAATAACTCATTGAAGATTACAAAGACACTGGGAAATTTGGCAGTGGAGAGAAACAGCTTTTGCAGAGGGCAAAACCAGGAGACAATATCATTTCACCACAGAGCGAGAGGGATTCAACACTAAAAAAAGAAGCTATGTGCAAAGAGGACATATGAATTCTTTGAGACTGCTCTGACTTTGGCTGAAAGGGCACTAAGAACTTTGGAATGAACCTTGATACTTACATGTGTGCTGTTATTATCCATATATGGTCTTGCTAACATGAACAGACTTGGATAATTGAACCTCTTACAAACTATACATCTGCTTGCTTTCACTGCTAGGTACTCTGGGAGGCCTCTGCCAGTATTAGAGGCCTTTTTTGTACACAGCAAGCAGGCATAGCCAGTTGTGAGGCTGGACATCAGAGGAATTGGACATCAGAGGAATTCACTTTCCAGACTTTAGGCCATCAAAGAGCTTTCAGAGTGTTGTAACTGGGTCACATCCCAGTTAGTTAACCAGAGAAATTGCTGATTCAAAGCCCAGTTCAGCAGGATGCCTTAGCACCTTCTGAGATTTAGCTGTCTTGCCACTGTTGAAGATGGAAAACCTCAAATGATGAAAACTGGCCCTAGATCAAGCTTTGTGAACCAGGTCCACAAAGAACAAGGGTTCCCCATAGCACTACCAACTGATGGATTTTACTAGGGTAATTACAATTTCCTTTTTTTTTCTCATGCCTTATTTAAAATGCAGATATGCTGGTTATTCTCATGCTGGTAATAAGTGTCTTCCTTAATCAAGTGCATGGTGGGTGGGCTCCAAAAAAACGCCACATTTCCCTGTTTTCAGATGTAAGCAGGAGGAAAGCTGCTGCAAGTCTTCATATCATCACACATGCCCTCCCAGTGTCACCCACGGCATCTCCTCTGCTGATAGCCTGTTCGGAAAAAGGGACGGAGTAGTTAGAGGTAGACTTCCAGCTGCTTTCCAGTCCCTCTGAAGTGACTAGGGCTCCCAGGTAGGTAGGCTTTTGCAAAAAGAAATTACAAAAAGCAAAGCTATGAGCCAAAGGTTGAGGTCTAGAGGTCACAATTGTCCTTTCTCACTTCTAATTTACAGCCAAGAATACAGACTTGAGAGAAAGTCTGGACTTGAGCACACAGATGTAACTGCATGTAACTGAATAGTGGGACTCGTTCCTCTCCTCCTATCCATGCAATGAATATTTTGCATTCCTCCTTTCCAAGTTATGGGACTCTAGAGGGGTGAACCAGAGGCTGTCTTGCATACTTGTTTCTGAAATCAAGGCTGTTTAGTGAAACATTAAAAAGTTTTAAATAAATTATTATTATTATTATTATTATTTAATCTAAAGATTTTCTACTGTGTCACCTAGGAGAAGAGAAAAAACATCCCTTCCAGTGCACCTGGTCATTTTGCTTTTCTTTTTTTTCTCAGTTCCCAGGAAGTAAATAGTGTGACTGAGCTGCAGTGCTGTACTTCTGAAGCGAGGGAAAGGGCTGGTGGCAATCTGTGCTGCTGACACAGTGTCACAGTGTAATGAGGCATGTTGTACCATCTCAGCAATGTGTCAAGCCTGGGAAGTTTCAAATGGTTTGGTTAAACTGCCCTGAAAAATTTAACTGCATGATAAAGGGTTTTATAGCTTTCTTCTGTTGGTAGTGTTTAGAATTGGGTTGCACAAGCAAAACAATCTGTGGGCTTGCTACATTAGAAGCAGGCATTCTGGTTCATCACCATGGTGCACAGGATCTCCCAGAAAACTCAGCAGTTTTGCATTTGCTCATGATAATGTCTCACACTAATACAAGTGTTTTACTGTTTTACAGGAGAAGTTTGAATTTCTGGTGCTTTCTTAAACTGGTGTCTATCAAAGGCATTGCAATATGTGCCATAGTTTTTTGGTTGATGATATCCTGCAGCATGAGGACTCCTGACATTCAGAGTTCTCCAAGACCTTATGGGATGGGACTTCTGGGGAGACAGAAACAGTATCCCTGGCCCCTCCACTATGGGACACATATGTGTCTTACAGACAGGCAGTGAGAGTCAAGGGAAAGTCTGTTGGTTTTCAGATATCAGCTACTTGTTTCATTTTTCTGTGCTTCAGGATGTCCTCCTGCACAAAAAGGGACAAGTTTCAAGTAGAATTTTGTTTGTAGAATATTGTAGAATTTGATACCTCAAAAGAGGTTCATGAAGATCCCTTTTTATCTCCTTTTTCTATGCCGAGAAGACATATTTTTAAAAAACTGTGAGCACTCTAAAATTCACTTGGTCCCATAAGTCTTAACACAGAGAAAGCATAAGTGGTTTTATCCATTGAATGCATAAAATAATTCAAGAACATCAGATGTCAGGCACAGTGGAAGTATAAACGTTTATTAATTGCTACTTTACAAGGGTACCTGAAGGAGCAGTTTCAGTCATTACATTTATTACAATAGTTTTAAAAAAGAAAAGCATTATGTAGGGGATAGGAATTATTATCCTTATGCTTTAGGCCAGTAAGAAAGATTATTTTAAAATTATTTTGATCAGCAGTCTAACCAAGGAGGATGTCACAGTGTAAAACATTCTGAGCCTCCTTTGAGCTTTGAATGCCCAGGAGAAAGTACCAGCTGCTAATGTAGGCACAATTACATTTGTTCAAATTGATTTACAAATCCATAGGCAGCAAGAGAAGGTGTTTTATGTAATTTTTGTCAGGAAGCAGCAAAACTGGGCTGCTCTGCACAGGAAAGCAAGCCAGGGTGGAGGTGACAGCAGGGCAGTGCTTTTGCAGAGCAGGGATGCTGTCTCCCAGGGTACCCAGGTAAGAGGAACAGAGTACATCCATCAACCTTGACGAGATCCAGACAGAGGTCTTGATCACTGAAGAAGTCTGCACTAATATGGGAGAAGGCTGAGTAACCAATGCAAGGGTCAGATCAACAGTGTGCAAGGCAACCTCTTTACCTTTTTCTTTTGCCCATTGTTGGCAAGGTTATATCTGAATTTACAAGATAAGGTGTGTTTCTTATATGTTGGATGATTAATGTTGCTTGTGATAGTGTAACCAAACTCCCAGGGCTAAAGTCCTTTGGGAACCAATATGTTTTTCTAGGGCTATAGGAATTTTGTACTGTACAGAACATGCACTTTTTTTACTTTGTATTAACTACAGGTATATGTAAAAGCAATAACTGTTATACCACAAAAAGATGCACCAGTCCCTCTGAAGCTGAACTAATAAGGGTAATAGTCACCTGGTTGTTAGAACAACAACAACAACAACAACAAAAACCAAAAACCAAAAAACCAACCAAGCAAAAAAGTTAGGGCAGGCCAAAATGGATCGTAGAACTTCAGTTTTTAGTTTACCACAAAGGCACAGTTTACCCACCAACGGCAACATGAATTTACTGGGTCAGAAGGCTACGCAGAGCACTTGCAGGAATAACACCTGCAGCCAAGTTGTCCATCTCTATTTGCAACAGAAGGAAATGCTTAACTTTTCCTGAAATGTAACAAAATAGTGCATTTTGTCTTCTAATGAGTGTCAGTATTGTCACAGATCCAAAGAGATTGATTTTAAATAGAAGGAAATGGGCATTATATTTTTCAAATTGTCAGATTATGACAAGGTTATTCACATTTATATACACATAAAAAGCCAACAGAATCACTTACATGAATAAATTTGAAATGACTAAATTACCAGGTCTGGGGACATAAAAGCTTCCATTCAATCATCCCTTGAATAGTAGAATTTTTCTTTCTTTATACTATCCCCAAAGAATCAACATTTTTCTTTTTGTATTGATATGGGAAGGAGGAGCTCTTTTTTAAAGATCTAGTAATAATTTGGAATAATAACAACAGTGCTAAATAGTAAGAGTAAAAAATTCTGTAAGTGCAATTTTGCATAAGGTTTTACTGACTGCTGCCTATCTAATGTCATGACTGCCCAGAGTCTAGCAGGTCCTACTGTGCATGTTTAAGTAAGAGTGCCACTGGTCTCTTGTCTTTTTCTGTAAATGCTGGTATTGTGACAGTTCTGACAATGCAGTGGTCTACAAAAGCCTGAGATCTGTGGGAAATCTTGGATGCTAAAGTCCATAGTCATGATGCTGAGGGTCTACTGAGCAGCAACTTAATCCTGAAGCTGATAAACTTTGTAGGAAGCTGTTTCTGCCTTCAGGTTGCATGTATTATTTGACATTTGGCTCATACCTTGTGCATAATCTTAATTTTATATACTATTTCCAGGTCCTCTCTATCATTATGTAAAGTCCTCTCTATCATTACATAAGGCCTTTCTCACATCAGTAATACACACCAATGCAAAGATGCATTCATAGATTTTTTTAGCACCCAGAACTCTTATTCTTTGCACTTCCTTTTTCTGTACAGAAGAAAGTTACTATAGAACTGCAACACTTCAGCAGGAGGGATGGTGAACTCCCATAATCTGTGAAAGGACGGATGTGATACGGAAGGTCCTCAAGAACAAAGAGACAGGAACTCTGTGTCCTAGGAAGTGTTGTACTGGCTGGCAACAAAAGTGTTGCCCACTGAAAGTAAGTTTGGATTTGCCCTGCACAATTAGGTTCTATTTGCTTCAGGTTTTTACAGGCACAAACTCTTGTTTCTCTCTGATACTGAACGCACCACTCAAACCTAAGTGGTGAGGTCAAGAGGCAAATCTTTCCATTGAGAACACAACATCAGATCCTTCTGCTTTGATCAGAAAGCTTTCTCCACACTTTTAAAATCATTCTGTGGAAAGAAAGAGCCACCACACAATTTGCACTTCTCTTGCATCTGATGTTTAGTCTGTAATTGAGAAAGTTAATCTGTAATGACAAGGAAGCAAATAGATCTGCTTTACCACTTGACCATTGACATTTCTGACTGATGTGGAGATTAACTCTACAAATTAATTTTGTGCTTTAACAATTACAAGTTATTGTTATGAAGCTCACCAGTGCTATCCATGCCTATTTCAGTCAATTTTTACTATTTCTTTGTGACTAAGTAGCTGCTAAAACCTAAACTACTCAAATTTAGAATTGTTTGTGAGACCTCACTGGTCACAAGTTTAGTAATTAATAACTTCCTAATTACTGGTTACCATCTTGCCTAAATTGCAATGGTAATTAGATGAGAGAGGATGTAATTATGCATGTAGCCATTTCTTTTAGTTCAATGGCAGCCTTAAGTGACTAGTGAAAACTATTGCTAAAGAAGCAAAGTCCTGTCCCGAAGTCTCGCGTTTCTGTCTGGCTAAGCAGCATTTCCTACCTAATTCAGCTTTAAATACATATACTGTGTCCTTCTTCTGTAAGAAACACATTTAACAGTGAAAAATACACTCATCAGCAGCATTGGCCACTTTTAAATTTGGACTTGTTATTAAAGTTCCATCTGCCTTAGGAAGTAAGCTGTTTTAGCACAATATACAAAACAAGTATTTTTTTATTTCTTTCCTTTGGGTGAGGGGCAGGAAATTCAAATTGAGAGAAAGAAGACAGTGTACTTAAGCTAAAAAGCCTACAGGAACCATTACAGAGATTGTAGCCCAAGCAAACAATAATATTTCTTTTTATTATCACTTTCACCTCATTGGTGTGAAACTCCCACTGAAAGACTGTGTGTAACTACACACACATTGTATGGCATGTGTGTGTAAACCAAAGAGGATGCATGAACAATGACAAAACACTAAAAATGCTCAAGTTGCTAACAGAGTAGTAATTTTCTCCTTTTGTAGCTAATAAATCTGCATCAGTAGGTTTCTGTCCCCATCCTCAAGTGTTCACTTCTCTCTGTAATGGAGATCTTCCTAGTTATGACAAGTATTGAATTAATTGTGTGTGCAGCTGCTTTCTAATGGAGGGGTAAAGGTACCTCTGGGGAGGAGAACTGGAAATAGTAATTTGTCTTTTGTTCGCTGGCTTTTTTGCATTCATTGTTTGTTACATGAACAACTGAATATCAGAATTCTCTTGGCAGTGAGATCCACTTCAGTAATGGAGATGTTAATCCTAATCTTGTTCCAGAATTATAACACCAAATGTTCTGCAGTAATCTGTAGCTGTGTGAAATGCTAATAGTTCCAACTTTGAGCTGGAAAATTAGTTAATAAAAGTTGCTAAGGAAAAAAAAATTTTTTTCACTGGGATGTCTGAGAAATGTGTATCTAAATCTGTATATTTACAATTTTTTCCGTGAGAGAAGGAGAACATGGATCATCTGAAGTTTTGAGTTTGTTTTCTTGGAAGGAGGGTCTCTGGTTTTTTATTTTGTTTAGGCTTGGGTTGTTTTGGGTTATTCTACTTAAAACATTACAGTCAAAGAGGAAGTTCTGTGCGATGGTTTTCTTGTTTTTGTTTTTGTTTTAAAATCCAGGTGCAGAGACTACAGCAATTAATATTAATCTGAATTTGATTATTTGGCTCTTCAGCATTTCATTAGATTATGTTGACTTTGTAATTTGATTGCTACACAGATGTAAGTTGTACTGATTACATTAAAATATGCAAAGGAAATGAAAAATGTTACCAAGCAATGTTCAGAAAACTGTTCTTTCTAGCTGTGAAGATTTCCTTTTGGGAAGACTAATGATCCTACAGATACCAATGATTACACGCTAATGCTTGCTATTGAGTTAGAAATAATTCTTCTATGCAGAAGCTAAGGATTTAGACTGTAATACTTTGTTTCTGGATTACTAAGAGCTATATAATTTACAAAAACTTAATGGATGATGTCAGATGTAGAATATGCTAAAGTGTGATATTAAAGAGGTCCAATCCATAAGGGAAGCTCATGCATCATGCTGATGCTTCTGGGGGATTCTTAAGGATCTTATGCATTAAAGTCTACAAAACATGCTGCTGTGTCACCATTCTGGAGTGCAGCAACAACTGCTGTATGATGGTTCAATCACACACCGTTCAGTCAGTACCTGGGTGATTTCCTGCAATGAGCTGTGAGGCCATCATCTATCACATAGTCCTCGTACACTGAACTTTGTTAGGCTGCAGGGAACTGAGTAACAAAGACAATCTTCCTGTTCCTGCTTTTGTGGCCATTAAAAGGTGCACTGACTGCAGCAGCCACTGAGTTCTTATGTGTGTAAAGCCTGTGTATGATGGGACACAGTGACCCTTGTGCTCCTTCTACAAGTAGTTCCAACTAGAGCCATTCTGAAAGATTTTGGTGTTCCTAAGTGAATACCATAAGGGAAAATTTAAGTAAGTAATTTTTAACTTCATATTTAGAATAATCTTTTCACTCATAAACATATATTTTCAGCAATATTTAGCTTATCAATCATAAGGTTGTATTTTTCTCCCCACTGCTTTTTCTGCCACCTGTTTAAGCATCCAAAAAGAGAAGTAGGGAATGAAGTATCAATCCAAAACTTTTAATTGCAATTTAATATTCAATGGAAAAACTGAGAGCAAAAATAATACCAAAAAGATTCACCCACCATTTTTCAGTCATCTCTTCTCTGTACCTTAGTTCAGAAGGGAGTACATAGCTGTGGTTGGAAGAGTCTGCCAGATTCACATTAAAATATTCCTATTGATTTGAAAATGGCTGCTCATGGTCTGAGGTTGCATTCCCTATTTAAATGTCAGTTTTTAATAAGGAAACAGGCATAAAATGTGTTAAGTTATCCAGAGGTTTTAGTAGCTCAGAGAGGGTTATATTTCATTGCAACTGGGCAGCCTGAATCACAGCCTTTCCTCTGTGGTGAGGGAGTTGCCTTGCCCAGCCCACTGCCTGGGCCTCCTGCACACAGATGTGCTCATCCCTGCCCTGGGAGAATAAAAACAGAACTGCAGCTTGGGACTCATCCCCACTGAATCTTATACACAACCTGGAGTGACCGGGATAGCACTTTGCCCACAGTGAGGACATCTGCAGATCTGCCAGTGAAGCTAGCAGCATTCATGTTGGAGTTGTTTTAGCTCAAGCAATCCCTTAAGAGCATTTTTTAATAACTCAATAATCAGATGCATGCATAGGCTCTCTAGTTGCTTCTACAAGTTCCTCTGGTGTCTAATCTTGTACTAAACCGAGGTAGTAGGATTTCAGTTACTTATGCAAAAATCATATCTGCAATTGATAGAAATATTTATCAGTGTATTCACTAAAATGAAAAACCATTGAAGCAAGTAATAACATTTAAAACAAATAGGAAAGCACAAATGAAAATGAAGCATCTGAATAATTACACAATATGTAGCACAGAATAAATGATATAAAAATCCACTTCTGTTTCAAATCAATAAACCTGAAATGTGACAAGAATTTGATGATGGTGTGTAACTAAAAATTTAATCCAGTCAAAATATATTTGCAGCACACTCATAGACAATCAAATCTTTGCAATTGTTTCTTAATGAAAAGCAATTGTTTTCTGGAAATGACTAGCTTATTTTATAGTCACAATCAAAGAACATATGGGACTAGACAAGAGTCCTGTCCCCAAGTTCAACATTTTAATTTACAGAGTAAAAAGAAATAGCATATTATAATATTTTTCAATCTTAGTCTGTTTTCATTTGTGTGTGCATGTGGTGATAGAGTCCTAAAGGATATTTTATAAAAGCACAGAAAATAAACAAAACTAAAAAAGCACAATAAAGCAGACCTGTAATGGCCAGTGCACAGCAACATAATGGTAAAACAGGAAGAATAACTACTAAAAACAGTCCTAAAAGAAAGCTGTTCTGTTCCTCAGATACCATAGTAAAAATTAACGTGTCCCTACACCTGAAAATAGCTGAGATAAGAGCTGTTGAAATGCACTTCTGTGTTGAGTATTTTATAGTTCCTGAAAAACCTCATCACCTCACACCTTTTGTCCCAACTTATGAATCTGTATTTCCTGATGGTGTCAGTTATGACCATTCCCTAAAGCCAACATAAACCCTAAAAGCAGTAACTTCTAATTAGTTAACTATAAATACTGACTGCTATTTTGTCTTGTCTTTCTTTATTTTATGCCAGTTCAATTCAATTCAATTAAATTCAATTTTTTAAATAATTTTTTTCTTTTCTTTTCTTTTTTTTTTTTATAAAGCATTTTAAAAAATCATGATAGGAAGACAATGAGTAAACAGCGTGGATGTGTATTTCAGAAGTAACTCTACAGTAATATTTCTTTAGAAGAAAACAATAATGGCACACTATTGTTGAGGGTTTATGACTGTATAGAATTTTAAAAATATAAGCACTTAGTAAGGGTTCCCTTCAAGAAGAAATAGGGGTTTTGATTATTTATGGCTAATTTGTCTTCTTGAACTCATTTTGATTATCTTTCAGAGTCCTACTCTGCAATAATTGTTACTCGTGCTGTCCCCTGTCAAGCTGGAACTCAGCTGGGAAAAAAAATCCTTCAAAGTAATGCATCCTAACTTCAAATTCACTCCAACACTCAGGTCTAATCCTTTCTTCTTGAAAAATTCGAAAAGTTCTCAAAACTGGTAGAGCCTGAGAAAGGGTTACAGAAACCATGTAGTCACATAGTTGTTCAGAAAATGATATATCAAAGAGTTTTGTTTTGTTTTCTTTTCTTTTTCTTTTGTTGTCAGGCTACTATAAGCTGACTGGTACTGCACTTCCTGTAAACTGAGGCAGTGATCTATGCACGTTTTATTATAGTATGAGTTAACACAACTACAATTTATTTGTCTGCAAACTGTTCTGAATAACTTAATTTTTACTGTCAATTCAAAATGTTAATTTGGAAATTTACTTTGGCTCAGCTAACGCAACGGGAGTTGTTACCATCAAAACTTATTTGCATCACTTATTCCTGAAGCTAACACTTTCAGAATAAACATTCAAGTGTCTTTCAAGTGACTCAATTTGAGCCTCTGTACTAATAAAATTTTTCATTATTAACTGTGTCACAAGTAAAGGGCAAGATATTTAGGGAGTTCCCTGAAACTATTTTGTAATGATCTTTTAAAAGATGGCATGCGTACTGAGCATGCCTCTTCAAAGAAAGCCAAATGTGGCAACACATTGGTAATGTGGTGATTAGTTATACCTTTCTGTTTTACGGGAATGAATTATGAAGGCCATTTATTTAACAAGATCCTTTTGAAGGTTTTGTATATGATTGCAAATGACATGTGTAACGTCCAGCAGTATTTTTTTTGCATAATGGTCACAGATTATACTTAGGAAGACTAACATGGAGGTAAAGTGACAGCTCCACTCACTTAATGAGAAGTTTATTAAGAAACTGGGACTGATTATCAGGTGCAAATTAAGCATAATGTGGGTAATCAGCAGAGATGTCACACTGGTGCATGAAAAAAAAGATAAACACAAGAATGTTCAAATCCGTGCTAATCAAAAAGTACCTACAGCTCATTACAGAATGTCATTTGCAAGAACCTAGGGATGCACAGTTTGGGAACTGTTTCTGGAAAAATTATTTGGCATTATCACCACACATACCTTTAGACTGCACTTAATATACCAAAGGAATATGGATTTTATAGTGATTCAGTGATTATCACAATAAAAGCTATGCTTCCAATATATAAAAGCTTGATTTGATTCCTCACTTCTAGTCTAGACAATGTTTTTGAAGCAGTAGGAAAACAAATTGTGTTGTTATAAATAATTTTGCATTATTTTGCCAGTTCCATGAAAACAGTGGCAAAATTCAAGCTGTGGTAATGTCTTACATACTTTGTTCTTAAAAGGATTATGTTATTCTTTTATCTAATAAGTAGAATGCCATTAGCTTTTACAAACCACAAACTGAGGTTCATGCCTTCAAAAACAAAAATCAGCCTGGGATACAAAGAGATTATAGTTTTGTAACATTCAAAATGGAGCAATTTTTAACAATATAGATGAAAGGGCAATATAACCACAACAGTAATTTTAACATAATCATCTATTGATTTTCATTAGCCCTCAAGGACACTTTCAGAATAAATTCTTAAAAATGAGCAGATTTGGGGATGAAATACGTATGGGTAAATTATGTGTAATTCAGGAACCTCTTCCTGAAGCTCAAAGAACTAATAACTTCAGGACCTTTAATAACAATGTTAATACAGTTACTATTTAATTCTTTTCAATGCATATGAGTTTCATTAATTATTTTCTATGTTTCGTATCTGAATTTTTATTCTGAAAGCACAGCAAATTCATATCTAGAGACATCCAAGAGCTTGTAGCAATTCAGAAGGCACAGAAGTGTGTCTTTGTGTCCTTCCTTTTCCATGAAAGCTGAAGTCAGTGATGCGTGGATGCAATGAAGTCATGAAAGAAATCAGTAGTATTGAATTCTAAAAGTTTTTTTTACATTCCCAAGCCCCGTTGCAATTTACTGTGTTGCTTAAGAAGATTCACTTAAGGCTTATGCAACAGACCAAAAATTAGCTCTGCAAACAGTCTTGTTGTTCCTCTAGTGTGCAGCAGAAATGTGAATGGCATGCTTTCCTTCCATATTCTTTTCTAAAAATATTTTCTTTTACAGGAAATATATTGTTAAAAGAAGAAACATGTGAAAGCATACATAAAAGAAAAGAGCATGTTGTCAGACATCAGTTTTCTTGCAAATGAGACCAGTTGTCCTTTCAGAGATAGAATGATGGCAAGTGGCACTGAAGAGGAACATCATAAAGTCCTTGCATACCTTTAAGTCCCATATTTTGTTCTTTTCATCAGTCTTTCCAGCCTTCTTTTTAAAAGAGTAGACAATTAACTGTTTAATTTAAAATCTAACATTAGAAATAAATTCTAACAACCAGGCAACTTATTCCCAAGAATAAAATTCATCTACTCTTCAAGAAAAAATGCAGAAAGGCAGAGAACTTAAATAATCAAGGCAGAGAAAGGTAGGAACATTTATATTTACTTGTGTGGTACTGCAAGAGAATAGTGATGTTAAATGAATTAAATGATATCAGCTTTACTTTTCCAAACCTCTTTGCTTAATTGAAAAAGAATCTAAATTGATGACATCTTTTGTTATCATAGATTGAGGTGTGGAAGACTGAGTTTTAATGAACACGAATGTCTGATGAGTAAGCATTATTTGAACACATATGTTATTATCTCACCAGTGTCGTTTCTCAAAAATATTAGAAAAAGCAGGACTGTGTTAGGTAAACACAGTCATGAAAGGAATCCAAACAGTGAAACTCGTGTCTTATCATAACCATGAAATTAGAGTCTAATTTATCAAACCCATGAGCCAAAACAAATACTACAAAGCAAGACCAAAAAACAGTACATATGATTATCCATATGAATTGTTTTGTTACCCTTCTCTGGTCTCTTATTTGAATTAAGAAAATAGTAGGTTTATTGATTAAGTGTTCCAAAAATTCTATAATTTCTCTTATGTACATTCTGCTAAAAAAATGAGCGCACAGACATCCTGAAAAATAAAGAATAGAAGCTATGATGCACTACTCTATGACGTGTAGAAGACCTGAAGAACCAACGCCTCAACAATACACCAGCACAACTCCCAGCTTCACAAGTGATCCTCGTTGAGCAGACCTCGCAAATAACTGTACCACAGATATAGTGTTCTTAGTGTTGTGACAAAAACAGTAAAGAAACATAGCTAGCACAAGCAAAATGTGGTTTTCTCTTTCCCTTTTTGTGAACTGTTCTACTTTTTCTCCTCTCCTCTCCTCTCCTCTCCCATCCTGCATGACACCTTCACAGCCTCAAGCATTAGAAAGATATTATCTAAACTTAGCATTTTAACTCAGCTTGTGTTATTGACATTCATAGTGTCTGTGTTCCAGGAGCACATATTATGATATATATATATATAAAATATACTATAACCTTGCTTTTCAGAGATTTTGGAAAACAACTGAAACAAAATGTGAAGATCTCCAGCAGGGCTCATAACCCAGATTCATTTATTTACGGAGAGACAATTTTATTTACCTAGCAAATTACTTTGCAATTGAAGTTGATCAATTTAGAGCATCTTCTGTTCTGTAGGCACATACCACTGCTTCTTTTCAAAGCTGTACATGCTCTGAAGATGCATCTTATGTCCTACACAGCTCTGGCCAAGGAACACATAGCTGGGACCTGTAGGGACAGTTCTTGTCCCCAGGTTTAGTTACGATGTGCATTCTGACTGGGGAGTCTAAACATCACTTCTATACAAGAGAAGAAATGTGATCTTGTCCTCTTGACTCCTCTCTACCCTTTTTTTGAGAGAAGGAAACAAGACCCTCAAGAAGGAGCTGTCTGCTCCACATTTAGAACATAAAAAAGAATGAGAAGATAAAAGCTGGACACCAGCTGCTGTGCTTGGAGGTAGAATGGGCATCTAAGTTAAATACCTTGTATACTGAAACAATGACAGCATTGTCGTTCCCATTGACACACTGAGCATTATCACAATTGTCTTTCATGAAGTAGGCATGGAGCAAGCCCAAATGTACTGCTAATGAAGAACACATAGCAGGTGTATGAAGGAGAAAGATTTTCTGAGAAATTTATTCTGCAGTTGTATCTAATAATGGCTTTGTTAAGGACAAAAGCTTGTTTTGTTCACAGCCTGATTCCACAATGATTATTTGTTGGAGACATACAAAGAAAGTCCTATGCATTTCTCAGTCAACCACCTGACACTGAAACCAAGCATTGGCATCCCTCAATTTTGCCTCCTGAATTGTCCATCCAGCAATGAGCTTTTTTGTACTCTGCTGGATCTAGGGAAAATAATTTTGAATTGACGAGGACAAAATTGTTGCAGTGATACAACCCTGGACATATCAGGGTATGTTACTGCCCCACCAATTGTCACGGAGCAACCCAAGCATTGGTAAGCTTCCTTATCCCTTTTCTGTCTTTAGATCAAAAGTACCTTCTTGCCAAAGGCACTCCTGTCACACAGGTCCCTGTGGTGTATGTAACATGCTACATAATGTTGAATTATATTGATTTTTAAAAAATACAAAATAGAGGATGGGATGGTCCCCAGGAAGGGAGCGGGATAGGCAAGAGAAACTCAAAACCAAGCATGTGCTTGAACACAGCAAATAAAGCTAACAAAACCCATTTTTTTGGGGGGTGGGGGAATTTATTGACTCAAAGTCAGATAATTGTTTATTTAACTGCATGAAAGAAAAAGGAAAATATCAGAGATTAATGTCAGTAGTATTTCCAGTGTGAAATTCATGGTTTGCTGGCTACCTAAATTACCTGGCACACTGCTAACCCTGATCTTAGCTTTGTCTAGGCAAGCACCTGACATTAAAGGGACAATTAATCTACTGTTCTAATTTTAAATTAGGTAATTACAGAAAAGAAAATGAGATGTGTCATCCAAGTGCTTTCACACTCAAAACGAATCAAATGCTATGATTCACAATAATGTCAGCAGAGAAACTATTAGCAGGAAAACTTTCACTATTATTCATTGCAAAATAAAAGTTTTGTCTTAAATGTTACTCACAGATTAGAATTGTTCTCTTAAACTGTAAAATACCACACAACCCACTATTGCTTCAAGCACTGAAGCAGAGAAAATGGTGTTCAAACAGAAAATACTGACTCTTTGGGGCAGAAATTCTTAGTTTTCTTTACAGTAGAGGAAAATAACCATTGGATGCAAAGTATGCAGCAACTAACGCGATTCTTACTGGGGAAATCTTTATTCTTAATTTATTACTAATTTAAATAGACTCACTCTCACTCATGGCTTGGCTTCATGAGCAAAGATTTCAGAAGGGCTCTACCTATGCTTGCTGCACTCACGCTGATGGCTGATAAGGCCAATGTGGGACAGGTAGTGCAGTTGCAAAAGGCAGAGCAGGAAGTCTCCTGTGAGGGGACAGCCAAGGCACGGTTCTTTCTGTGCTGTCTGTTCTCCTCGAGACTGATTCTACATGTGTTCTCAAAGGAGACAGCAGTGTTATGGATGATGTGTCTCCATGTCTTCTGTCTGGAAGCCAGAGTGGACTGCGCATGGTAGTTAATATGGCCAAAGCTGAGGGATTGTTTCAGGCAGTCCTTGTATCTCCTCTTTGGGGCTCCTCTGTTGTGGCAGCCAGTGGCAAGTTCACCACAGAGCACAATCTTAGGGAGGCAGTGATCCTCCATCCTGGAGACGTGTCCTGCCCAGCACAGCTGCATCCTCAGTAGCATGGCCTCAATACTGGTGACCCCTGCCTGTTCAAGGACAGTGACATTGGTCATGCAGTCAGTCCAGTGGATGTTTAGGATTGTACAGAGGCAGCACTGATGGAAGCGTTCAAGGAGTCACAGGTGGTGGTGGTAGATGAGCCATGATTCAGATCCATATAAAAGAGTAGACAGTAGAATGGCTTTGTAGACACTGATCTTTGTACTTTTCTTCAGGTGTTTATTGCTCCAGACTCTTTTATGAAGTCTTCCAAATGCTCTGTATGCCTTTGCTACTCTATTATCTCTCTCTTTGTTGATCTTGGCATCTGAGGAAATAATGCATCCCAGATAGCTGAGCTGTTGGACTGTCTTAAGCTCTGATTTGTCTATGGTGATGTTGGGATGATGGAAGTCTTCCTGTGGTGCAGGCTGGTAGAGAACTTCTGTCTTCTTCAAGTTGACTTCCAGCCCAAAAATATCTGTAACCTCTGCAAAGCAGGATGTTATGCTCTGCAGAGCTGCTTCTGTGTAAGCAACGAGGGTGGCATCGTCAGCAAAAAGCAATTCTCGGGCATGGTGATTTAGGGTCTTGGTGTGGGCCTTCAGTCACCTTAGGCTCAATAGGCTCCCATTGGTACTATATCAGATGTAAATGCCATTCTCTTCATTGAGGTCTGCCGTGGCCCTTTGGAACACTGTGCTGAAGAAGACTGTGAATAGAGTGGGTGCGAGAACGCAGCCTTGGACAATGACAGTGAAGTCTTCAGGACACAGGTTTAATTAGAGTATCCTTCTCTTAGATGGATGGCCTGACAGGGCTAAATGAGCTCCATCTTCCCGGGTTTGGAGTTAGAGTTGTCCTTCTCCTAGGATGGTTGCCTGAAGGCTAGTAAGCCCATCCTGCCCATGGACACACTTTGACCCTTCATTCATGACCTGTCTGCCATGGTCTGACTACCCTACTGGAGCCATATGCCACCTCCAGCATAGCTTGGAACCTCCCAAGAGCATGCAAGCTCCTCCCCCATGACAAGGGGGTGACTGTGGAGTGTTTAAATGGACTACAGATACAATATATAGCATAGAGGAAACTTCTTAAATGTTTGATTCAATCTTATAGTATTTTTGTCATACTCTCAGGAACTAAGAGTTCAAATATAACTGTGGAAATCTGGACTTTAATGTCTGCTCCAAGAGGCACTCAGCCAGAGCAAGGGAAGAGTTTACATCAGTAGCACCAGGCTGGTCATCAGTCACCAGTGGGGTGCTGCAGGGCTCTGTCCTTGACCCAGTCCTCTTCAACATCTTCATCAATGACATGGATGCAGAACTAGAAGGAATTTTAAACAAGTCTGTTGATGACACAAAACTGGGAGGAGCAATCGCCTTCCTCAAGGGCAGGCAGGCCCTGCAGAAAGACTTCAACAGGTAGGAGAAATGGGCAGTCACCAACTACATGAAGTTTAACAAGGGCAAGTGCCAAATTCTGCACTGAGGATGGGGCAACCCTGTTGGTAAGTACAGACTGAGGAATGAGTGGCAGGAGACCAGCATGATGTAGTGGAACCTGGGAGTCCTGGTTGATGGCAAACTGAATATGAGCCAGCAGTGTGTGCTGGTAGCCAGCAGGGCCAACTGTGTCCTGAGATGCATGAAGCACAGCATCACCAGCTGGTGACTTCACAACTCTGCACTGGTACGGCCTCACCTTGAGCACTGTGTGCAGTTTGGGGCACCACAGTATAGAAAAGACATCAAGCTATTGGAGAGTGTCCAACGGAGAGCAACAAGGATGGTGAAAGTTCTGAAGGGATTACTTAAGAGGAGTGGCTGAGGTCACTTGGATTGTTCAGTTTGGTGAAAAGGAGGCTGGGGGGTGACCTAATTGCAGTTTATGGCATGAGTCAAAATGTTGGGACTGATACTGATTTCTTCACTCATGTGACCAAAGACAGGACTTTGGGAAATGGTAGTGTTGCCCGAACTGAGACACAAACCAACTGAGTTAGTTTATGCGGTGCTTTATTTCAAGGGCCCGGGAAACCTGAGGACTAGCGTCCAAAGTCAGGAGTCCGACGACCCATATTTTGATTCCAGCTTTTATACCTTTTACAATCTTAAGTTTCATGCAGAGTCAGATCACAAGACAGTTCCATTAATCATGTAAATAACAATAGCTTGACATCTTCTACCAGGGCTTATTGTTTAACTCCTTCCCACCACCTGAACATAACATACCATATCCTATCTCTAGTACGGAGTGTCAGTTTACTTATGTTTTACATGCTCTGTTAGTTACTTATGTTCTATATGCCCTGCTAGTTCCTTTAATTATTGTTCCCCAGAATCAGCACATTCTTTATACTAGTGTTTGCTATGATTTGCAACCGCGGATACATTAACCCTTAATACGTTTCCAAAAAAAGTCATTTTTCTTGCAACAGTAGGAAGCTGAAACGGGAGTTTTCAGGAATTAGGAAAAGGTTTTTCACCCAGAGGGCAGCTGAGAAATGGAACAAGCTCCCCAGGGAAGTGGTCACAGCACTAAGGTTGCCTGATTTCAAGATGTGTTTTGGATGACGCTCTCAGATACATGGTGTGATTCTGGGGATGCCTATGAAGACAGGAGTTGGACTTCATGATCCCGGTGGGTCCCTTTCAACTCGGCGGTTTCTATGATTCTGTGAAGATAGCAAAAAAACCAACCAACCAACAAAAAACAAAAAAAACCTCCTTTCAAAAAGTGAGGTTTTTTGTACTATGAGTACCATAGAATTTTAATGAATAGCAATGGGCAGTATGATTTAATGACGCCTAATAAAGGGAAATAAAGAATGCTACACTTTTAGTAAAAGAAATCAAATCCAGCTTTTTCTGCAGTGATAAATTTGCCAATGATCTTTACTAACAACAAGAAATTACAACTATAAAGCAACTTAGAAAGTTAGAGTTGTGATATTTCAGCGTATCACAATGACCCAGTCCCTCCTCAAGACTGCTGTAGACAGTCACAAAGCAATGGCTGCTGAGAAGCATCCTGAGATCCTCCTTAGCCCCCTGTTCTCTTCAGGTCCGATACCTTTTTTTTTCTTGCTACCCAGTGCATCCACAAAACTCTCAGTATAGCCAAAATGCACTTCTCAAAACTGAGATTATCACCTGAGTCCTTATAAAAGACAACGTCTACTGCCAGGATTACTTTTCCAGTCATACAATGGGGTTAATTAAGTCTCTGGAGCCTGCTGATGGCAATGCAGTCTGTGTATTTGTGTGTGAGAGAAAGACAGGTAGTCTGTATGTGACTCCATCATACATTAACTGCAGTAATACAGAAAAAAATATCTTTGAGATGGAAAGAAACAGATATGGCAGAAGATTCAAAAAGAGGCTAGAAAGGAACTATAATTTGAAACCCAATGAATTGTAATAGAAACTTGAATGGGACATCTGCCCCTAACCCTCTTTGTTTTTTAAAATTTTCTGTTCTAGAGAAAAAGGTTGTTGCTCAACAGATCGTTAGGAATAATAATTACAAACACAAAAATAGACTTATTTCATATCTTAAAAAAGATGTCTAGCTAAAGCAAATCCTCCTTTTCAAGTAGATTAACACATTGATTTCATACCCTGCCTTAAAGAAAAGATAGACTAATCCTTCAGTGGGGCATTATATTTGGTAAATCCTCACTTGATCTTTGTTGTGTTGCCTAAACAGAATGAGTTTTATGTGTGTAAATTAGTTTTAGTTGTTCTTTATTAAAAAATATGGGAGTCTTATCTAGTAAAGTATCAATTTTAATACCTAAGAAGCAGATGACAGCATCTGAAAATTCAGTAAGAACTTACTTGAGTGATTTACAAATGCAGATGAAGAAATATTCACGGGCATAAAGGACTCATCACGTTGAAAACCTTGTTATTGTTAGTCTGCCTAAAACGTAGAATAATTCAATGGTTTGGGGTGGAATATACCTTAAAGTTCATTTAAGTTCCAACCCTGGGAATCAGGTCGAAATTGTCAGGGACACCCACTGTCCACTAGACCAGATTGTTGAAAGTCACATTCAAACTGGCCTTTTATGTTTCCATGAGTGGGCCAAGCACAACTTCCTTGGGTCAACCTGCTTCAATGTCTCACTATACTCACAGTGAAGAGTTTCTTTCTAATGTCTAACCTAAATCCACTTTCTTCCAGTTTAAAGGTATTATGTTGTAGTACCTGTAAAACTCTTTTTAGACAAGTACTAATAAGTAGTTAGGGTGTAACATATATTTATAAAATACTGATATATAATGGTTTTAATATTAAAATAGGAATAAAGTAAAAAAAAAATAAAAAATCGACAGAACAGTTTTAAAGGATGTTGATCTCCATCAGTAGCATTTCACCACAGTGATGCAAGGCTACGTACCATTGAATTGTTGGCATTATCAGGGATCAAGATGGGTGCAGTCATCCACCTGAATGAAAATAGTTGTTAGGGAAAAAAACTGAAAGTATGTTACTTTGTGTATGTATACATGTGTATGTATATACACATGAGGGGGCGTGGCGGGTGGGCCAGGCTCTGTCAGGGGCAGGTGAGGGGGATGCTGGGCTCCATCAGGGTGGAGCAGGGTGAGCTCCAGGAGAAGGGAGCTGGGTTGTGGGGCCACCACACCCGGGCAGCCTCATCCTGCATCTGGTGCTTCTGGTGGGTGCCTGCCCGCTGTGTGTGTCTGAACATTTCTTTTTTTTTTAATTTTACAGGCCTGTCAGCCTGACCTCAGTGCCAGGCAAGATAATGGAGCAGATCATCCTGGGGCAATCACATAGCACCTACAGCATGGACAGGGGATCAGACCCAGACAGCACGGGTTTAGGGAGGGCAGGTCCTGTCTGACCAACATGATCTCCTTTTATCATCAGGGGAGCCACCTGGTGGATGAGGGGAAGGCTTTGGATGGAGTCTGCCTGGGCTTCAGCAAGGCCTTTGACACCGTCTCCCGTAGCATTCGCCTGAAAAAGTTGTCAGCCCAGGGCTCAGACAGGAGCACCCTGTGCTGGGTTAGGGACTGGCTGGAGGGCCGGGCCCAGAGAGTGGTGCTGAACGGTGCTGATCCAATTGGCGGCCGCTTACCAGTGGTGTCCCCCAGGGATCAGTGTTGGGCCCAGTTCTGTTTAATATCTTCACTGATGATTTAGATCAGGGGACTGAGTCCACAAATAGTAAATTCCCAGATGACACTAAGTTGCGGGTGAGTATCAGCTGGAAGGCAGGAGGGCTCTGCAGAGGGACTTGGACAGACTGGAGAGTTGGGCTGATTCCAACGGGATGAGATTCAACACTGCCAAGTGCCGGGTCCTGCACTTTGGCCACAACAACCCCATGGGGAGCTCCAGTCTGGGCACAGAGTGGCTGAGAGCAGACAGACAGAGAGGGACCTGGGAGTCTGGATTGACAAGAAACTGAACATGAGCCAGCAGTGTGCCCAGGTGGCCAAGAAGGCCAATGGCATCCTGGCCTGTATCAGGAACAGTGTGATCAACACGTCCAGGGAAGTGATTCTTCCCCTGTACTCAGCGCTGGTGAGGCCACACCTCGAGTACTGTGTCCAGTTCTGGGCCCCTCAGTTCAGGAAGGAGATTGAGGTGCTGGAGCAGGTCCAGAGAAGAGCAAGGAGGCTGTGAATGGACTCCAGCACATGTCCTGTGAGGAAGGGCTGATGGAGCTGGAGGTGTTTATTCTGGAGGAGGCTCAGGGGAGACCTCATCACTCTCTACAACTCCCTGAAAGCAGGTTGGAGCCAGGGGGGATCGGTCTCTTCTCACAGACAGCTATCATTTAGACAAGAGGGCATGGACTTAAGCTCTGCCAGGGGAAGTTTAGGTTAGATATTAGGAAAAAATTATTTATAGAGAGGGTGATCAGGGGCTACCAGGGAGGTGGTGGATTCTGTGTCCCTGAAGGTTTTTAAGAAGAGGCTGGATGTGGCACTCTGTGCCATGGTCTGGTAACCACTGTGGTAGTGGATTAACAGTTGGACTTGATGATCTCAGAGGTCCTTTCCAACCCAGATGATTCTTTGATCCTGTTATTTGATTCTGTATAAGCATACATGAATAAGTGCATATGTATGCATGCATGTATGTATATATGGGCTTATACACACATGTTAGCACAAATACATATGCATGTATAGATACACACGTGTGTATATCCGCATAAATGTGTATATCTTATATATATGTGTGTGTGTATATGCACATGTGTGTATTTATGTATGGATATACACACACACATAGAAAGCATATATAATATTTTTATATATGTATTTCTTACTGGAAATATTTTGTACCATTACAGAACAGAAATAGATATTATTTTCCCTGGAATTTGTCTAGTGAGAAGAAAAATATATTGCATGCATTTGCTTTTATATTATTCCAGCCTTCTATCACTACCAACTCCAATTTCTGTACCTGGAGAGGGAAAAAATAACGGATATGAGGAAACCACAAATAACAAATGTAAAACTACAATTTCCTTCCAGAAAATGGGCAAAAGTGAGACTAAATAAAAGAGCACTATATGTACTTATGTATACAGTAGTACTTTCAAAATGTTATGTTACTAAATTTATTATTTTAGAGAGAAAATATGACAGCAAGAAGCTAGTGAGAAGAAGATAATGGGTTATCTTCAAAGAGAATCCTTTTATTCCTCACACAGCAGTAGGTGATAAATGGTTCTAATGTCAGTGCTTACTATTTTCTTCTGGTTTTATTTTTTCTTGCAGCATATCTCAAATCAGAGACTAATATCCCCCCAAGATAAGATACCTTGACACAACTTCTTTCCATCTCCAATGGCTGAAGCTATCAAACACCTGTCACCAACATGTAATGGGAAAGGATGTAGATATTTTGCTCCTTGACAAGTGGTGTATTTTTTTCAGATTATTAAAGAGACTGTTATAATGAGATTTTTTTCTCACACATGTTTGGTTTTCACTTTCTCACAAGAACCTTACCTGGCTAGCTCCAAAGCCATTTTACTGAACAGCAGAAGATGGAAACATGCAAAGGACCTGGTTAGGTTTTGACGAAAGATGAACAGCAGAAGCACTGTAGTGACCTATTTTTGTACTCCAGAGATGCATAGTGAACAACAGTCATCCTGAGTTTTCAGTTCAAATTTGTAATTTACATGCCACTTTAAGGTCACACCACTTCTAGGAGAATTTTTAAGCATCAGCAAAACCTCCTTGCAGTGAACACAAGGAGGGCATCTACTTAAAAGACCCGATTATTGTTCACTCACTGTTCAAAGCCTGAGCTGTCTCTGATATTCAGATAGGAAGGATGTGCTGCTGAGAGTAAAACTTGGATTCAGTGCGGAACTTGACTGCTATGTGTCCAGAGGCAAAAGCATTTACATTTTACCCTCTGTTCTCTGTCTGTTGTATGGGAGTAGTTTTTGCTTGCTTTGTAGCATTTTTGTGGAGATAAAATTTATTACTTTTATGTTCATGATGTCATATTCTGATGCTTCATTTTTCACGGGCACAGGCACATGAAGCAGTAGTAGCTAGCTACTTTTTTTTAAAGAATAAATTTTAATAAAAATAATTCTATTCACAAATGAAACAGGAAAAGATTTGCCACCTAAATGAGCAGAGGACCAGCAAAGGCAGAGGAAATGAATATATTGCATTCCTCTGGGAGCTGCTAAGTGGTTGATAGAAATTTTATACAAAAGAAATAGAATCAGGAAACTTATAGTATATCTTAAATTATACATTCTCCTTACATTCCAGGCAGAATTGGTAGAAATAAATGATCTGTTAGGAATCTACTTCCACAGCTCTAACAATGAAGATAGACCTTTCGCTTAAGTGTGATGCAATTTTGAATTGGCATGTTTCACCCTGGTAAAGAGTGTACAGAAAAATTAAGCACAAGACATTCCTAACCCAAAGCATTTTTTCTGTCTTGCCTAATTAACAGCACCTCCAGTAAATCTCAGGAACTTCACTTGAATGTTATATCTGTTTTGTATCAGCAAATGTTCTTTTCTGTAGTTGAAAATACAGTCTCAAACATAACTGTGCTGGAATTCCTGAAAAATTAAAAGCTGGATGGTAGGGAAAGGTTACCAAAGGCATTAGCTTACTAATCACTGAATAGAAGTTGACTGAAAAATATTGAAAAAAAATCCTTAGTAGATGTCTGGGGCAAGGCATGGTTTCCGTATTTCCTGAGAAGTATTTTTTTCCTTATGTGTCTTTCTCACCACAGGGATATTGAAAACCTGTAATTTTGCACTTTATCATCTTGAATGTAGGAGATTGTCAGCTTTTAGGACAGGAGAAGGCTGGATGGCCCAGACCAGTCCAACTAGTTAAAATTCACTTGGCAAGTTAAGGAAGGCTATCAAGATTCTGTGATTGTGCCACCCACAATTTCTTTCTACTTCTAGATGCTAATCTCTCTTCTCCTGAGGAAGAATGATTTCAGGTTTTTTTTTTAATAGAGAAATTGCTAGCTTAATAATGCCTTATATGTCCTAGGCTACTGACATTGGTGACGAATAGCACTTAAAACTCAAAGGGCTTTTCTCACTGCAGGTCTCTAGTAATTGCATACAATGTAAGGAAGGAGGAAAGGGTGGTATGGTATACCCAAGAGAGCAACAATGACCTGAAAAAAAAAAAAAAAAGAAGTAGATTAATAGAATTAATAGTAATTAAAAAAATAAATCTTAATGATATTTTTCTAATGATTTATTATTCACTGACATATCACTTGTTGCTGAGAGCATTTTAACAGCAACCAGGATCTTCTAGAAGAATGAAGATGGGGGGATTGAGAAGATTTTGCATGCTTATCAGTTTAAACATAAACTAAATAAATGCTCCTTTGCTCCTTTACAAACCAGAAATTTTGACCACCAAACCACAATTTCTTTAGCTCTGAGGTTCTTTCCCCAGAGTGATCTAAAATAAATGTTTCTATCTTTAGCTTGAAAAATCATTTACAAAAAATACTTCAGTAAAAGTTTTCTGGCCATCTGTTCTTCCTAAAGTTTACATGAAGAATCCACAAGATAGTCATGAAAGATAAACACCTGTTCTTCTGAGATAAGACTGATAGAACTGGGGCTGTTTAGCCTTGAGAAAAGAAGGCTAAGAGGGGATCTTATTAATGTCTATAAATATCTGAGGGGTGTGTGTCAAGAGGGTGAGGATAATCTCTTTTCAGTGGTGTCCAGTAATAGGACAAGGCATAATGGGTTTAAAGTTCCACCTCAACATGAGCAGAAACTTCTTTACTGTGAGGGTGACGGAGCACTGGAAAAGGCTGCTAAGAGGAGTTGTGGAGTTTTCTTCTCTGGAGACTTTCAAATCCTGCCTGGATGAGTTTCTCTGTGGCCCGCCCTAGGTGCTTTGGCAGGGGGAGGGGCTAGACTAGGTGATCTGTAGAGATCCCTTCCAACCCCTAACATTCTGTAATTCTATGATTCTATAATAAGAATCTTTGTAAGGAAGGCCTTCTCTGTAATTTTGATGCAATGGGGCAGAGACAATTAGACTAGTGAATCGCAAGCTTCAAGCGGTCCAGTATTACAATAAGGTTTTAATTTCTGTATTCACAGGTCAAAGGATCATTCTATCAATGTTTTGTGCATCCATAGCTACAAACATGAATCAGGCCTGTTTCATGCTCTCTTTCACCTCTTTAGACATGTACAGTCTTTTTAACCTAGTTTTTTAAGGTAAAACTTTCTAGTAGTTTCTATATATATTAAAAATCAATATATATATTTTACAAGTTATAAAGATAATGGGGAGACTTTTATTCCAATGAGTAGGAATTTCCCAAGAATATTTTCTTTGGGGTTTTTTTTTTTCCTTTGGCATCTTTACAAAGCCATTTGAGAATAGAACATTTAATGAAATAATGAGAAGCCTGAGTGGTTTTTTTAATCACTGAATAGCAGCAAAGCAGTCTGTGAATATCTTTGTACTTGGAGTATCAGCTTTTGTGTTTACACTTGCGCCCAGGAACTGCAGCTCTGTGGTGCATGCTGCTCAGAAGCAGACACATTGTGTTGTTTATATTGATAGCTCTTGAATACTTTTTCACTTCCATATGGACAAATCACACCACAGATTGCTAAATCCTGCTGTGTGCACTAGCTCACAGACCTAGCTCTGATACTGTTTTTCTCATGTCTAAAGTGACTCAAGCACATTCTCCACATGAATAACACTGTCCCTGTTGCTTCACTAGTTTGAAGAGTGACACAGTGTATATATCAAGTGCAATATAGATGGTATGTTTCAATATTCCATTGGCGCAGGAGCTAAGAACAATAGAATTGCCATAACAGAACAGAACCAATGGTCCATCTAGTCCAGCATCCTGCCTAGGGAAATGGTTGAATGCTTCAGAGGGAAGCAAGAGGGCCTTGGCATGCACACAAAATTTAACCTCGGAAGGAAATTGCTTTTTGATTCTATCTGTTGCCGAACTAATGCTACAAAGCATGAGCATTAATTGTTCTGTAATTGTTATCCTAGTCAGTGGAACTATGCATGATAGTCTAATTTATAAATGCCTGATCCTTTTTTGAAATGTGTGATGCAGTGTTGTGAGGGTTACTGTGAACATATATGCAGTGTTGCCAAGATGAATTTTTTTCTTTCCATTTATTATTTTTCAAATGGGTAAAAGATCTATCAGCAGATGGTGCTATTGCAGAGAGCTGTGTTATTTTGTGCAACCTAACATTTTGGTCATTAATTCTTTAAAAGGTGGTTAGTTGCCAGGTGTAATGCAGTACATTTGGTTTAATTAAGAGAATAATAATAAAAAAATTACTATCCTCCTAAAAGATGGTTAATTTATAAATCTGTATTTCTTAGTTTGAGCTGCAGCTCATGGTCAGTGTCCACGAGCAAATAAATGTTACTAGCAAAAACATGAAGACATGCATCAGCCGTGTGGCAATGATTTTCATGTCTCAAAGTAGATGAATAAGAGTTTTGTGTTCAAAGACTAACAGGATTATCTCAATATTTTCCTACACCTTATCAGTGAGCAATGGAACCCTAAACATAAAGATTCATTCAGCAACATTTGCTTTCTACCCCATTCCTGTACTGGAAAATTTAAAAATCATATAATGACATGTACCATATATTTGTAAAATATCTATACTGCTGTGACTTTCTAGGCCTATGGGTCTCAGACCTGAACAATAAGAGTAAAAGGGGAAAACGTATCATGGTATGCAGAAGAGAGGACCTCAAATGTAAAGCATAGAAATTCACCAGGAGTTTCCAATAACCTAAACCAGTGATGAACAAAGATTACTACTGAAAATTACAGAGTGGTAAAAAATGCTTTGACATAAGTTTTCTAGGTTGCAGCTGTTCTCATCTTCTTGTTCTGTTCAACTGGAAGAGGGAGGCTGACCTCCCCCATTTTGTTGTGTCCTCTTCCCTCTACAGTCAGAACAAGAAAATGTCAACCTATCTCCCCCTTTCTCTCCCAGTTCAGTGAATGATCAAAAATCACCAGTGGATTGATTTTAAATGAGTGCCTGAAGAAGAAATGTCATTCTCTTCTGCTGATACTGCCATGTAATAGCCTTGAGGAAAGGTGTGGGGAAGGTTAATACCTTTTGCAATCTCTGGAACTGCTGCTGCAAGATCAAGAAGAACCCATGTGTCAGAGTCTCATGTCCTGGGACTCACTACTTTATTTCAGGATGAACTCTTGCTTGAACAGTAATCTGCTGAAATGGAGAAAAATCCAACTAAAGGTGCACAATTTGAATTATAAATCCAAAGCATTTTTAATTAATCCTTCTTCTACACTCAAAGAGTCAAAGAGATCCTAAATTATTACTCCCCATCAAGTAGCAGATTGGAAAAGAAAAAATAAATATTACGTACTGCACAAAACTAGTGCCAGCAGTTATATAGACACAGAGTAACAACATGAAAGGCATGTAAAAATTACTGTAAAAATAGCAGCCAATCTGCTTTAATTCATTCAAGTCACAACTGTGAAAATAATGATTATCAAATTCCCTATCATTTAGAATTGAAAGTTTTTCTAGATGATCTAGAGACAGCATCTGGTAGCAACGAAGTTTAAATGAATAGAAGAATCAGAGTAATTAAACTGTGTTAAAAAAATAAGCTTTAATGTGCATTAATGGATGCTAGACTGATTTTTCTCTTTTATTTTATGACATTTTTTATTCACATTCAGTGAAGACTAGCAAATCTTCACTAGTTACAGGTTCTCTCTGAATACTGATTTCATGTGATACGTAATAGTTAATTTAGCAGAATAGAACTAGTGGAGGGGAAACACTTAAATGACTTGTGGATTTTGTTTGCCACAAGTCCCTGAAAGACAGATGCTAGCATTCTCTAAGAGACTTGTCAGATCTACTTAGATCTATTTGGAATACGGACATCTTGCTAGAAAAAGATGTTTTTTAACATGACCACTGATTACTGGTCATTGGTGATAGCTCTTGGGTTGCACAGCAAGTTCTATTGCTCAATGCATACAGTGACAAAAACTACACAAAGTAAGGAGTGTATTTCACTCAGTTCTTTAAACATGCAGATGTTTCCCAGTAAGATCATTCTCAGTTTCTCTTTCCAGCATCTCTTGGACACAAGTAGTAACTTCTTAGGAATAAGGTTTGGGAAAAAAATCACTCTTTTTGATACTTTTTCTGCACATTTTCCTTTCCTCTAATAAATACTGAAGATCTTAAATAAGCAGTTCAGTTGTAGAGTCCTCCCTAAGACTGAATTTTCTAGGGTCTCTACAGTGTACTGTGGGTAGATTGTTTTGATTTCAGAAAATTTAGAACAGACTGTTAGAGAAAACTCCACATTTCTTGCTTGGCTATGATCATAGTTGGAATGTAGTTAAGAACACTGTAGTCCAAATGTCTTTATAATGATCATATTAAGATAGGTTTTTAAGATTCTGCAGACACAGAAGTTTATATAGATATGGATGATGCTTTCAGATAATATGTATAGTGGTTTTTAGATAAATTTTAAAGGGCTATCACTGATCTGAAATACTGTTTAGTTAAAATTACAGTCTTTTGATATTTACAGAGATGCAGATAATAGACATATTCCCTAGGGGATCATTCTGCCTAAATTGTGTGTGTATGTCTATAATATATCTATATCTCTATCTATCTTTTTTATTAGCTAACCCATTTTAACACTATTTTTATGTCTAAATCCTTTTTTTATGTCAGAAGCTAGGTGGTCTCCTGGCTTGAGGCAATTTTGATATTCTTATGCTAATTAAGTAAAAATACTGTAACCATCTGATATTTATTATAATTTTTTTACTCACTCTGTTCACCTAAAGCATATGGTATATCTGTTTCACAGACAAGATTTCAGAGCTGGCATTTTTGTATTGCATCTCTATGGTATCAAATATAATTTACAACTTAACAGTGCAGGTTTAAAGTGCTATTTATGGAAGGACTGAGTCTTCACATGACTTTAGTGACTGAATTGCAGGGGGATCCACTTTTAACATCTTTCAGTCAATGAAATCTGGCTTTTATAGCAATGTTCAAGTAGCTTTTGTGCTTGAATGGTGGCAGCTTCTGAGCTTTTGCAAAGATTAGATGAGCTTCACTGCAAGCTCCCTTTGTTGACATGGCACCTTGCCTGATAGCAGAAATACTGAAGCTCATCCTAAACACTAACTTGGTCTACAGCAAGATATTTTATTGCCACAATTCTTCCATATCAATATATGTTACTGTCCACCTCTTTGATTTCCCCTTCTCCTTCAACAATCAGGAGACAAACATTCTGTCCACTGTTAAAGTTCAGATTACATCTCATCAAAACGTCTTCCTCAACATCTGTTCTCCTCTGCTTGAAAGCTTTTGAAGTTCACAACTAGTTTTCAAGGAGAAAAAAAAAAAAAAAGTGATGAATATGTTACATGCAAAAGTGGCGTGAGATTCAGCTGACAAAGATTACCATGTTATTCAGTGGCAATAATAGCCTATTATGACTTCTTTATCACAATAGCATATAATGACTTCTTTATTTCTGGTGTGTGGTCAAGAAATAGAGAACTTTCTCTTACTCTTTTTGTTGAACTGGAACCACTGCATTGCCTACTGTGATGCAACTCTGGCATATGTCATGCAAGTAACATACAGCAACAAAATATACAGCCACATACAAAGCCTTTTACCTTTGACTACCATGTTTCTCTGCAAGGTAATAGGATGATTTCCTGTCCCCTCCTGCTACGTTTTGCTAAATCTCTGAATTTATACTTTTCTGGTTTAAGGAAATAGTTTCAGATTCCTCTTATATTCAAAAATAAAATTGCTTGCTTTTAGATACAGGGTTGTGCCATGATGGAAACAGAAGCATCTCACTGGTCTTCTTGGGAAGTATCCTTTATTGTATTGACTCATATTTCTACATGCAGTCACATAACTTTTCTCACTATTAATTTTGTACCTTAATGAAAATGGAAATTTACTTTAAACTGCAAGTTTAAATCAAAATTATCTTCAGTGTAAATTGTATGGGCAGAATTCCTTGATCCTCCATGTAATTTTTTTCCATGTAGCATTAGAATAACAAAGAATAAAAGCATCTGGAAGAGAATGGTTAAGAATTTATTAGCTGGAGAATTTTAAATGAGGCAGCTGTAGATCCCAAGGATGAGAGAGTGTCATATCCTGCTGCAGCTTTTAAAAGGGCTTTTAATAAGAAGAGAGAAGAGAAGGAACAGAGCATCAATAGTTTGCAATATAGACTGCAGGTAGGAGCCATATCTGGTAATTCTACACTTAAATTTCATATTAGCTACCTACTTACTATTAACTACCGTAAGTTTATAGTAACCAATTTTATATTTCTAACAGTTCTACATCAGAAAAAGGTCTGTTTGTATTCTGCTTCACAGGAGTTGTGTTCAGACCTGTATAGCTTTAAAATGCTAATTCAGCAGCCTCAGTTGGGGAGCCCTACTGGTAGGGCAGTCTTTATCAGAGAAAGATTTTTAAAAATGTTTGCTTTCAGACTTTTTAGGGAGCATTTAGAAGACTTTTAAGACAATATTAATTTCAGGCGCTTTTGCCATTTTAATTCATGGGGCATATCTCAGGGAACTCTTATGAAATCTACATTCACAATCAAAATGGTTCCTGTTGTTTTGTATTGTACTGAATACCTGTAAAATGCTTCTATACAGCACAAGGTCTTAGTTTTATAACCAAATGACCTTCAGGGGGACAGATAGAGAAAGAATTTTTGGCCAAAACAGGTGTTTAAGATACCCAATGAATATTATCCTTGAGGAAATGTTATCATAACCCATTGATAAACTGTAACTTTTCATTGATTTATTATGCATATACAGCTAGGAATACACTTTGGTGTATAGTAAGAAGTCCAATAGATACGCTCAAATTAATATGCTATTTAAATTAATAAATGCATGTTGTTGCAATAGCAAGCTAACGTGTTACAGGAGACAGGTTATAAACACAGCAAGGACTATGTGAGATTTGATTTAAGGGGAAAGTCATACTGAAGAGCTCAAGAGAACACTGCTTTTTCTGAATTTCACATGCCCAGTTTCTCTTGCCCATTCCATATCTTACTGAACCACTACCTATAATTAATCAACTTTAGGTTCAACTTCAGGTCAAACCTTATGATGTAATTAACAAACAAAATACTGTGTAATACCTCCTCCTTTCTCTGGTATTTCTACATTGAAGATTGACACACCATGTTAAAGTACAAGCTTTTCAGATCATCAATTAAATGTAAGGTAAATGAAGCTTCATTTAGTATTGACATAGTCTAGAAATTTAAAAATATATCCAAGTCATTTACATATATCCAGAGAAGCTCCTTTCAACACATAATTTTCTAAGAAGAAGGTGGAATGAAAACAACACAATTTCTTCAGCTGGAATAGCAGAATATTTACAATGGAAGGGGGGAAGGGCTTTTCTATGATTCCAGCATGAGCAAGAGCCTGTTTGTGAGCAGAATTTCCCATTCCTCTTTAAATAACTTGTGTTCATGCAGTTAGTTTAAACAGCTCAGTATCTTATTTGAGGAAATGTGAACAGCGTGGATGATGATAAGAAAAGTAGGACTTTGGCAGGGTGTTGGCAGGAAAATACTGAAGTTTTGATGAACCATGGCATTTCTGACAATGTAGACTTCTTGTGCCTGATGTCAGCCCCTCGCTTTCTGCCATTCATAAGCACTGCTGGGTGCATAGTGCAGATAAGTTTACTTCTGTGCAGAGGGGGAATATTAAGTGAATGTAAAGAAAGCATGCTCCATGGGAGAAAGATTTCATGCTTTTTCCAATTAATCTACTCAATAAAACTGACATAGAAATGGAAAATTTTAACATTTTAAAGAATTGTGAGTTCCAAGCTGTATAAAATAGGATCTTTGCTAGACGAGACTTACAGCTTTGAGCTTTGAGCTTTGTCATCCTAGGGCTCTGAGTCATGCATATCACAGCCTGCTGTGTTAATACAAACAGAAATCAATGGCATTTGCACTTAATATGTCAGATTGTAACAGATTGTAACCTGTGCTCAGGAGTGGGCAAACTGCCCTTTGCAGTGCTTCAGTGAGGGGACAGCACTTTATGGCCTAAGTGCAGAGGAAGGGGGGAGGCAATTGCTGTCATTACCCATCTCAGGGAAATCCAAGAGTGACCATCAGATTGAAACTGTAGTGAGTGAAAAACTATACTTGACCTAGGCTATAGTGAATTTTATTTGAATATTGTTGGCATCACTATATGAAAAGAGGAAAGCATTTATCCTGTGATGCCCCCTCTAATTTTCCCTTTTTCACCTTCATGGATCATTAACTTAGGGTTTCAGTCATTAGCTTAGGGTTTTCATATTAACACTCTGTAAGGAAATGCAAAAGAGGGAATGAGGTATAAGATGTTACTTACAGGGGAAGAGCTTACTCCAGTTTACTGCTCCTGCTAAGTACAGTTTAAAGCTCTAAGCATCTTTTCTGGATTTGATCAAAACAGAATCATATTGTTTAAGTCCGCAAAATATTTTAGAATATACTCCCATTTTAAAAAAAACAAAGATGCATAAATGATGAAATCAGGAGTGCTTAAAATCAGAAGCAAAATCAGTAAGGGGCTTAACTTAAAGTGACCAAAACAAAAAAGTTTAAGAATTAAATTACCAAGTTTATATTTGCAAATACTGTTGAAAGATGACAAGCCATTCTACACTAAACACTTTAAAAGGCATATCAATACAAATTGTGTATATAGATACTTACACATATATTATATATAATATCCATATTTACAGATATTAAATATGTCCAGATTCAATATATACTATATAAATTATATACTAATAAAATTACCATATCATAGCGATAATATAATATTACAAAAATATAATTTTGTATTCATACAATCATGATATAACATAATATTATATATGAAATGTTATATAATATATGGATTTTCAAATATATAAACATATGCAAATGCATACACATATCATGTTATAAATATGTATTATATATAAAATATTTATTATATATTTCATATGCATAAAGTATCAATATGTGTGGATATTAAATATATGTATTTACATATCCAGATACATGGATATTTACTTTACACACGAATTAAGCTAAAATTATCCTTATCTTGATATTTCAGGGAATTAAGATTTTCAAAGGCAAAAATTGTACATTAAAGAGAACCAGATTACTAATTTAAAATGTATGACTGTTCTGAATGTGATAAAGTTTTGGATTCCATTCTTAATTATCGGAAAAATATTCACTATCTTTTGTATTTTGTGTAAATTGTCTGTTGCTCTTTCTTCTGATGAAGGGCAATTATTTTTCATTTTCACTTACTTGTATTTACTCTTATGAGATTTGTGATTACAAAAAACATTGTAAAATAACAGCATATTCAGAAATGGAAAATCACCAGGACCATCATTTCAGCGGTCTCCAGCATCAGATTTCAGTTTCAGTTTCAGTTCTGATGTTACTGGGTATGTTGTACTCAGTGTTACGCAGCTTGTACTGCCTGTTCTAAAGAGTGGACATTGAAACTTACACAAGATTTTATAAAGGGAAAACCGTGTCTAAATAGAAACTAAATATGTAAAAACTAAATAGAAAACCTGAGCTATTTTACTGCACATGAAGTAACAAGTAATCATAGAACACCAGAATTGGAAATGGATGGAATAAAGAAGCCATTAGGATGAGTGGAATAAACAAACAAAAAATCCATCAACAACAAACAAAAAAAAAAGGAATAATGAGAATAAAAAATACATCGCACAAACAAATACAATGTATTAGTTGAATTTTAAATGGAATATAGATTTTAAAATTTTGGAAGACATAGATCTCTTAGAAGGATTTATGGCCCTTTTGGCAAATAAGTGAATGAGAACAGTGAAACATGGCAAAATTGTGCTCAAGCTGGAAGGTTTGTCAAATGCCAGCCACCCCTTCCATCTGTCCTTTCAGCCTGTCTGCATTTCAGCTTTTAAAATTTTTCCCACTATTCCTTCTACTTTTCTTTTTTGTTTGTTTGTTTCCTCACCTATTTCTTTACAGTATGTCATAATAATGAGCTCAAAACTACAGTCACTCCCTAGTTCACTCTTAAACCTTTCAGGTCCTTCCACCTTAGGAAACAAAAATTAAAAATAAATAAATAAAAGTGGATTAAAAAGAAGCAAGGTGGGAAAAGATGCTATTTTTTTTTTCAGGGCTGTTTTTCAAAAGCAGTTCCTGCACTATCTGCCTTAGAGGACTGGTTCCTGTAGCAAAAGAAAACAAAAAAACAAAAAAATCAAACACAACCCATGGAAAAAGACTAATGCCTACAGTAGCTCCAAAGTAACCCCATGTTTCACTATGTTGTTAAGTATGGTGGCAGGTCTCATGTCCTGTGAATAATTTTCATAGCTGAGGATAGTCTTCTGTCACAATATTTGTCCAAACTGGTATAAATTCTAAGCTCTGTTATAGTGAGCTGGTTATATTGGGCTGCTTAGGGTGAAGTACTCCCATTCACACAAGTCCATTGCCTTGTGTTCAGAGTAATAATCAGCCTTAACAGGGATGGATAAACAAAGACTTGTGCACTGAGAAAAAGGACAGGACAGGACAGGACAGGACAGGACAGGACAGGAGAGAAAAAGAGGGATCAGACTATAGTAGAAAGGTTGAGTCATGATTCAGAAGCATAGATCTAAGTCACACTAATGGCAGTGCAGTACTTTTACAGACATAACACTGATTTTTTTGCCTTCACATTTTATTTGTTGCCTATGTGGGGGATTTAATGAGGAAAAATTCTAATCTCTTAAACAATGCTCTGTATTTTAGTTTTCCATCCCAGTTTTGCAACAAAATTGCTAAGGTCCAACCTCAAAAACATGCTGGGGTTCTGGACTTTCCACCATAGGAACAGCTATTTCTATCAGCACACAGCTAAACCCTGCAGATAAAAGTTTCAGGCCTCAAAGGTGTTCTGATTACCCCCATGTGATACCACTGCTGAGCAAATTATCTCTGCTTTTTGATAGGACCAGCCATTTTGGCAGCACATAACACTGATGTATATATGCTGTTTCTGATTCTTGAACTAATTAAGTTTTATTTTCAAGATATTTACCCAAAATAGACATGTTCTGGATGACTTTGAGCAGATTACATATCTACTACATCAGGAGTCAAAGGCCTGGGTAAAACTATGTAGCATCAAATACTCTTTTACTTTACTGTACATGCTGTAACATCTGTATGAGTGTTGCAATGAATGCAATGCAACCAACTTAGAATGTTTTTATTTTTTGTGTGTTTTCACCATCATAGTTCTCTCTTTCTTTTATGTGGTGTTCAACATGAATGAACACAGACATAGGAAAAGTGAATTCATGCATCCAGAACCCCCATTTCCTCTATACAGGGGGCTAGGAAAAGCCTCCTCTAGCAACAGTTGTACAGAGGAATGAACCCTGAAGCCAGCAGGGACTTTTGTTGGGGTACATCTAGAAAAGGTGGAGCTCGAGTATCTGTCACTGAATGTGCCAGCTCCACAGTAAGGACTTGCTGGGCAATGAATGTCCATTCTTACACACCAAAACCATGGCATTTATGTATTCAAGGAGAAAAATCTCTTTCACACGTGGCTTTGCTGGGAGGTTATCAAGCACTGAGCTGAGCTTCAAGCACCTGTCACCAAACAAATTAAAGTAACACAATGACTCCAGCAGAACTGATTTATAATGCTGCAGGGAGGGAAACCCATAATGATACCAAACTTAGAATAAAGAAGATTGCAGAAGACATCTGATATTTTTTCCAGCTCACTGACATCTCCTGTCATTGTGAAGCAATCCAGGATGGATTCGGATTGGAAAAACCAATAGCTGGAAGCAAGACCTCAGGAGAGCCTGATGCAACTGTGCTGTAGAGGTTTTCTTGTACTTGAAGTGTTGTAAAACAAGTCACAACCCCTCCTTCAAGGCCAGTATGGCATTTTATGTGTTTGTTCCTGATAACACAGTGCCACAGAGATGAAATCTGTTCATTGTGTGCCCACTAAAACACTTGTAAAACCTTTGGGTAACAAGCAAGTCTGAGACAGGTGTGTTTATAAAGCACAGTTTTGGGGTTTTTTTATTTTTTAACACAAAATTTTCTTTCAGGCATTTTTTGATCCCAGGCAAATATCAAAGGAGAATCTAAAGGTCTTCTTGTATTCTCAAGTTTATATACTAATGCTTAAAAAGTTTTTGAGCATGTATTTAAGTAATCTTCTATAGAAGGGATGTGATCGCCTGCAATTTTATTGGAATTTCTCTATCCTGTACCTTATCATCATTAGTGTAGATTGTTTAAATGGGAACATGCATTGTTGAGAAGGCACTAAAATCAGTTTGATTTGTACATGTGCTTTTGTAAAGTGATATACTTATCTATAATTTTCTTCAGATATTATTTGTCACAGCAGCTAGAAATGAATATTTTTTTCTAGATTATGTCTGTTTCTTTTTTAAACACCACTTGATGTAGATTGTGGAACACATAGGGACTTGCACACAAATAATATTTTAATTCAGAAGTTTTACTAACAAAAGTACCAAAAAAATGAGTTTGACAAAAACTAAATATATTGTTCCCCTCTTATTTTCTTCCTAAGAAAACCTGTTCTGTTTGAACAGAATGTTATGCTTGCTCAGTTTATTTATTTATTTGTGTATCTGTTGATTTATGCTCAGAACTGTATTAAATATGGCCAATATTAAAAAACCCAGACAATCATTACTCTCATCCCACTGTAACAGTACTCAGCAAGGATGTAGGAGGATTCAGCCCAGTGCTTTCCTTAGTGTGAATAAACTTGCATTTGCATCTCCCATTTTAACTCTCTGTGGAGTATCTAGGGGGGTTTCCTTTAGTCCCTTTCACTGGAGACATTTCAGTTCAAAGATGTATTCATCCTATGAAATTTTAACTTGGAAGTCAGGGCACTTATTTTTTAATAAATGGGGAATGCTGCTTTGCAGGTATATTATGAAACTACCAGAGCACAGGCATTGCCTTCTGATTGTTTCCTTTTAATTATTAACATGGTCCAGTGTGGGTCTGTGGTAACTGATGTCTTTCAGACCACTTCTATGCTTAGCTGAGACAAGAAGTGGAATACTTTACCAGTGAGCAAATCAGATCCAGTCATGATTTTTTTTGGAGGATAGGAGAATTCAACCATATAGACTCAAGCTGTAAAGTTTAGATTGATTGAGGCCATTTAGTTTTGGTGACCAGCATACTTTTAAACTTGAAGAATCATACCAGATCCATCTTCCCAAGAGACGCAAAGGATGCAAATGACCTGCTATAAGGAGTGATCAATCTCATGTCTCCCATATTTTAGAAACCTCCGTTTTGTCTGAATCTTTTTCAAGGATGGGACAAATGGCATCTTAACCCAATTTCGTGAAGGGGTAAAATACAGAGGACATATTATATATTTTTCCAAAACCAGGGCAAAGAGTCAAGAGCCCCAGAACTTTCAGTTTATATGTGGGCAGTTCTACCTATGAAGAATTTTATTTATTTTATTTTGTTTAAAATCTTTCTGATCACAGGGAGTGGGGTTGTACCATATAAGATATTCTACATGCTCTGCATGCTTGTGAATGCAGAGTTTGAAAGTAACAGCATTTGAAAGTCACTCATCAGAGTTGTTAGACCTGTGTGGCAAACCATAAATATACTTGTCTGAAGACAGATATACCCCTTCAACTCCCAAAGCATATTTAATAAAAACTGCCTTGAACTTTGTAATCCAGTGTTCATTAAAAAAAAAATAAAAATAAAATGCTGAAAAACATCAAAACATAGTGGAATCAAAATATCAGTGAGATTCTGTGAAGCATCCAAATGTACCTCTGTCTGCTATTGCTTTGACTTAATTGATGGTAACAAATTGTTCCAAACAAGTGGTTTTCCTCACTCTTGCCATAGACTTTCAAATAAGGTAGAATAAATACATCTGAAAGCACCATGACAGACAAGAGAGACCTTTAGGAAGGATGAGCCATTGATTTGATTATATTTTCATTATTTTGACATTGATCAGAACAACAGGCGTTGTATGAAGTCTGGTAATACTCTTACATTTAAATACAAAACAATTCGTAATTCCCACAAAGATATGTATTTTTCTAGACATCAAGGTAGATTATTCGTTATAATAGGAGAGCTTTTGAACTGAGAACTCTAGATAAGTTTATTTTTTGATTAGAAGAATTACCCTATTATCATACTTATACAGAGTATTTAGTGCTTCTTGCTTTTCTAAGATATTTATACTGCAAAAATCTTAAAAACTATTTGAATAACAAATAGAAAAAAATGTTTTGTGAAAGTGGAAAACAGAATTTTTAGCTATTTTAATGGTCTCCAGCTAAAGTTAAAGCAGATTTTACAGCAATCATTTCAGTCCTCAGAAACCTTTGTATCTTTTAGCAGCAGTATGCGATACTTGACACATACACCCAATGATTTGTAGAAGATTAAGCTATGATTTACAGAAGAGGTATGGGGCAAATTCTTCTTAATATCTGAACATCACTGTTCAGTCAATGAATACATGTTTTCAGATGTTCTCATTGGATCACGAGTCCTGGTTAAAGCAAAAAAAGACTCAATTCTTCTTTTCTGTTGAGAATACAAACTGTAAGGGAAAAGAGATTTATCCCTGCCATCAAAATTTTGATGTGAAGTGCTGTGAGATAGCTATTGTTAGTTAAGTACTGCTTTGAAACCAACTTGAAATTTCTAACATATTTTGGAGTACCATGAATGATATTTAATTTTTATTCTGTTTGAGTGATTATATTTTTTTCTATATAATTTGTGTCTGCAGAATTTTAAAATCTTCATAATGGAAAAGGGATGCAGCATAGATTCATTACTCTGTATTGCAACATAAACTGACATGCTTGTAAAGATGATTTAGTGAAAGCAGAGGTTTAAAAGAATTTTAAAAATCTTTGTCACGTTAAACATGAGAAAGATTTTTTTATTTTTTCCCCGTGCTGTCATTGGAAGGCTTTTTTTCACTTTAATGTTTCTTTCTAGGCAAAGGCTGTAACTGAAACCATAGAGGATGCTAGACCTTCTGAATAGATATAAATGTTTTTTTCTGTTTCTAGAGGAACAAAAGTTATCCTTCCGCTCAAAATGTTTTACTCCTTCTGTTCCACGTTGTGTATATTTGTCACAAGGAAACAGTTTTGGGTGGAGGTATTGAAGCATTTGGTGGTTAGGCATATTCTTTTTAATTTCTCAAAGACAGAGACTTCATTGCGTCCTCTCTCCTCCGATCCTTCCAAAAACATAAATTGCCCATCCTGTCCCTTGCAATCATTGGTATTAATGAACAACCTTCTTTACATCAGGAACACCTCCCTTATAGAGCACACAGCTGTGTGACCAAAATACTGGCATTTATAATATGTTAATGTGTGGTGGAGGGAGGCATGGTTTAATTCTAAACCACTAATGTCCAATTTAAATCTGATTTAGAGTATTGGATATGATTAAAACTGATTATAAATGAGAAGCTTCTACTTCATTCAATCTACTTAATGATTTAACCTCTACTACACAGAATTTCTACTTTTCAATAGTTCCTTATTTTAAGTCTTAACAAATGACTTCCATAAATTGCTTTGCACACATTTGCTTGAGCAAAGAATAAAAGAAATGGCAAGTCACCATTTCCCAAAAGAATGTTCTGAGTTTTTGTTTGCTTATTTTATATATCGCCCATATATAAATTTGTGTGACTTAATCTTCTTCCCTCATTTGCCCTTTATCATAGGAGAAAATAAAAGCAGAGGATAAAAGGGATCAAACTGTCTGCTAATTTTAGCAATTAATAAATGGTTTGGTGTTCTGTTGTCCTTTCTGTGCTCAGAGCCATAGAAAACAGGGTGACTACACTGTAGTGGAAGATCAGAAAAGCAGAAGTCTAGCCTGACTTTCTGTCATTTATTTTCTTCACCAAATGATTGAAACCCAATGGTGAAGCACTGAATCCCTCCGCTGCAGACCATCAAAGACTTCTTAAATAAAGGAATTCTCAAGTCAGTCTTAATTTGCTCTTCAGTAAACAGCTAATACAACCAATTTTGGCATCCATGAAACACAGTCTGCTAAAAGAAAGTAGCTCAGACTTCTGAATCTCAGTGTCTTCTGTTAGAGAAAACATGAAATTGCTGCTGGGTTTTGTGCCATGTTCACTTTCAGTAGTTAAGCTCTGACTATCCTTCATGCCATGGCAGTTGCAGATTCTTACATCTTTGCTAACCACTCTCAGCATTCCCCAAGCAAAATTCAGGCTTTGATTTAGAAAGGATTTCATGATAGGTAATACGGTTTGTACACCATGCATTCAATGCATTAATTTTTTTCTCAGAATCGTCTCTCGACCAGGATCCAGATTCTTTTGAAGACTTGGATGTATCTGTTGCAGCCTTGAAGTTGGTAAATCCTTTCACTAGCACCATTCTACAATCTTGGAAGTCCAAAGAGCAAAGGATCATCAAAATAAAAGGAATTATCTGTTTTCCTGGATGTGCAAAATGTTTTTATACACTCAGTAGTACCATTTTAATATGTAAAAGCGTAGCAAAAATTTTTCCATGTTTAGACACACAACAGGTAAATCAGGTGTGTGAGTTGACAGGTGCCAGGTGTTCCTGGAAGGCACAATTTATAGTAATATCTCTAATAATTGCCTTAGACTCCTACAAGGGATAAGTTCTTTGTATGTGTTGTGCCTGAGAGAGATTCACATGCTCATACCTGCTGGAAGCTGAAGTCATCATCCATGGTTGGCTACTTTCCATGTCTACTAAATATCTGTTCAATTTTCAGTGCTTGAAAAGCAGGTGCTTCTGAAGCAGATATCTGGTACATCTGTTTTGAGGCAGATGACCCAGTAAGACAGTGCCTCTTGGGCAGGTAACTTTCCTGACCTGCTTGAAAAGGAGGTCACTCTCAAGGGTGCCTCCAGGGTATATTCTTTCCAGCCAGAAAGCATACTGGATTCAGAAGCTGATGGTGTGGCAGGTTTGTTTTAAAATGAGCTACTAGGCATGTAACTGGACTCAGAACTGCAGGGTGGAAACTTGTTCAGGAAATGAGTCAAGTCAGTTTGTCTTAAAGGTCACATAGGCTCTATAACAGCAAACACCTCATTGCCAGACTGTGTAATCCCTTTCTGTTTTGCTCTCTTATTTATTTTCTCTGCTTTACCCTTTCTTCTCAACCCTTTCCCTGCTTCACAATCTTTTGTCCACAGTGAATCACAGCCTGAGCTTAGATAAAATAATATAGATCCTCTGTGGGCAAGACATGGTTTTTTATAGTATAAAACTGCTCTTTCTTCAGCATGTCATGCAGAATGGGTCCAAACTCCAGTGACACTGGGAAAACCTCCAAGATGATGGCTCAGTTCTGGGCATCACTGCTTCCCAGTTCTCCAGCAGAGGAAAAGAAGACAGTAAAACTCAGGGTATTTCTTTCTCCCCTTCATACAGCTAAGTGGTATCTGACAGGATGACAGAGGAGCACGTACATTGCCATTGTGACTCTCTAGGACACCCCTATATCTTATTTTAAGCCTACATTTTCTCACTGAAGACAGGGCAAAAACATAAGCTACAACATGTTTCACCTTTCTAGACAGCAAGCCAACATTTTTGCATTGGAGAATCAGTAATTGCACCACATTAACCTAAATCTTCATGTGAAGGACTTACAATGACTGCATCCAGGGAAATGCAAGGAAGAGACCTGGACACTCACTCAGAAGGTTAGACTAATGTAGTTACTTTTGGTTACTTTATGATATTTGTGCTCTGGTGCCTTTTATTCCCTCCTGGGTAACAATCAAGAGTGACTGCCTCTTAGTAATTCTACTTCATGGTTTACAGATAAGACCAACAGAAGACTGAATGCATCCTAATTGTGTCTTAAGTACTTTATCATTATTTCATACATACATAGTTTGTTGGGTTTTTAAATATTAAAATTTAATGCTTAAAATTTCAAATAATTTAGTAACTCATAACTGATGTGCCAAAATTTTGAAAACTAAAAATTCAAAAATTTTAATGAGAAAATAGTTCTTAAAATGGAAACTTCTTAAGAAAAAGTACATTTTCACATAATAACAAAGAAAAATAAATTTGAATTTCTCTTCTTCTCTTTCAATTCCAAGCTAATTTTCATTAAAAATTATATCTAGAGTATATCTAGATTTAAATAGCTAGACTGAATAAAGTATTTCAAAATTATTTCTATTAAATGTTTAAAATGCTTCAAGCTGAATTTTTGTGTAGAAGTGTTCTTCCATGCGAACTGAAGAGAGAGAAAATGTAATACCAGATTTTGGGTGCTGATCAAGGAGAGAAAATCCAACTCTTTTGCAATTCTTGTTTGCTTTTTCCATAACTCTTCTACAGGTCACCATAGTTACCAATCAATGGAAGCAAGTGATCTCTGTGTTGCTCTATCTGCCCTTCATGTGTTTCTACATCTTTGTTGCTATCAGGCCACCTTCAAGTTCCAGGCTCTGCTTCCAGTACATTGCTAGCTCATGTAACCTGTAGGAAAAAGCTGGTAGTGTCTTCTCAATTTGTCAAAATAAACCTCTTATGTAGAAACTGCCTTTTTGCACAAATAGAACACTCTTTCATGTTGATGGAATATAAAAGAGAATTGCATCTGCAGAGAGGTAGGTACCAAAGCATGTCCATCTGATGTACCATTGTAGATTTCTCACTATTTCCTCTGATGTTTTTAGTCACTCTTCTGACTGATATTCTCCTGAATATAAACACACTTTTTCACTTCCTGTGGGTTATAGCACTTGACAGAGACCAGCAACTCAAAATTCTTGTAGAGAAGTGACTTGAAAATGTTAAGATACAAATTGCTCAATTGGAAATTATTTGGACTGATTCCTTGCCATGTATGCTTTTATCATATTTTTTTATCTTAGAGTCAAGGTATTTGAATTCAGAAATTCAGTATTTCCATGTAGCAGACAGGCACTACCTATGTATTTATTGTCATCTTTATCTACCCCCAGAAGCTAGTAAAGAGCAGATATTTATTAAACAGTCAATGACACAGGTATCCAACCAACTGCTAAACAGAGAATATCCTAACATAAAAAGTTGATTAAATAAAATAATAACACAATATTAATTCTGCAGTCTTATGCTTTTATTCAGAGATATTTTGATACAATGTGTCAGAAGCAGTTTGGAACTTTGAGAGCAAAACGCTATATGTGCCATTTTTTGACCTCAGCTGCTAAAACTTTGTATATCATTCTCCTACATGCTTGTATGCTGCATGACTGAATTAATGAATACAAGAATAATAGACCTCCAAGGTGATTTACATGCATTGATTAAATGTCAGCATTGCAATTCAGTAGGTTTTGTGCTAGAGACTGAGAACAAAGACAGGGAGATTGTAACCATTGGTAAAACAAGTTACTTATCAATTCTGTTTAGCATATAATTACAGTTCTTTGGTTTACCAAAGGAAAACTGACATAATAAAAGATTTGGAAAGTTACATGTAAAGTTATTTTATTTTGCAGTTGCAAGACATTGATTAATTCTTTTACTGCATGTTAATATGCACAGTACAGTTAAGCTGGGGTAAACACTAACTTTTGCAAGTTAGTGGAAGGACAATTCATAATGTTCATGGGATAGTAAGCAATTGATACCAGAGGAAATAAAATTAAAACTTTTCCTTGGTATAACTTCATAGAAACTGTAAAAGTGGATTAGATATTTACTTCTTCAAAACTTTTGGAAAAAGTAATTGTTGCCTGGAGGGAGATAGTTCAATTAAATCTTGATTTAAAAATTCATTGTTCCTCATTACCAGTGTACACTATATATCCATCTTTATAGTGAGATCTCACAGGAGACTAAATAACCCATGGGTGTCAAAATCCCCTTCACAACTAATAAAAAAATTACTGGTGACCCAAAATGTCAAAACTACTGCAGACTTCAATACAGTGATGACTCCAGGTTCCATGCCCAACCTATGCACAATGCATCCTGTGCTGTATTATCCACATGTGATGCATTAAATACAGGTCAAGTAAATCTGCAGTGTTACAGTCACACCCTGCTTGACTACTGATAACAACTGAAACTCATGGGACGACATTGTGTTCATGAGTATAATTTATGCAAATTCGAAGTGATGATTGATTGAAGTACATCTGAAAGGCTGAAACTTTATAATTTTTATATACATATACACTATTCATATCTTTCTCTAATTGGTACAATTTAGCATGTATGGACTCAGCAAGGTATTTTCCCATCTTTACACCCTGACTAAATAGGAGACTGAGAAACTTTAATAGATTCTTCCTCTTAGAAACACAGAATCTGCTGAGCTGGAAATGACCCATCAGGATCATGAAATACAGCTCCTTTCCCTGTAGAGCATCCCTAGGATCACACCATATGCCTGAGAGCATCATCCAAAGACTTCTTGAACTCAGGCAGCCTTGATGCTGTGACCACTTCCCTGGGGAGCTTGTTCCATTGCTCAGCTGCCCTCTGGGTGAAAAACCTTATCCTAATATCTAACCTAAACCTTCCCTGATTCAGCTTCCCACTAGCTGTTACTACTACCTTATTTTTATCAAAGTACAACAAATAATCATAAAGAACACTGAATAGCTACGAGATTCAGGGCATTAAGCTAGGTAATTAACAGGTATGGAAGAGGGTTCACATCAGAAAGCTGAACTAGCAGAGAAGTAGGTAGTAAAAATCTAAGTGTGCTTTTAGGCAGGAAAAATACAGTACTTACTCTGAAAATTTCAATTCATTAGTTTGAAAATGAACCCATCCAAGATTTAAGATTGAGACAACAAATGTGCACATTTTAAAAAGGAAATATTCATAACTCACCATTAAAAAAGCAAAGCAAGAAAAAACTTAAGGATGTATCATTAAGCATTTTTGTATTCTTAAAGATAGTGTTCAGAGTTTGTTCTCCAGCTTGATAGATGATTACTAAGGCTCTTCAACAACTGATGTGGATGTATGTATGAACAGTGACACATTGTAACAATACTGCAACCCATGTATGTGGGGGCTGGAAAACATTCCCATGTATCAGTATTACACAAATTATTTCCATCTCACTTCAGAAATAATTCTGATCACTGTTCTTTTCCAGATTCTGATTTTTCTAAATGATTTTGTTGTTTTTTACTGTTGTGATGAATGCCAGCAAAAATGACAGACTGAATAGACAGAACTCCTGTACTGTCTGGTCTTTACTTCCTCTGGGGTCAGCAAGGGGCCGAGATCCCAAGTTATGAAAGAATACTTGGATGCAGAAGTAAGCAGTACCAAATTAGACAGTTATTTGAGGGGTTGATGGGAAAAAGACAGATGGCTTACAAAGACATCAAATAGTTAATTTCCAGTTGTTCAAAAAAGAAAGAGGCTCCCTGAGGCTTATACTGCATCCTGGTATTTATTGAACTTCAAGCTACAACCAACAGGCTGGTTAATAACAATTCATGCGGCTGTCAATCTTTTTGACCAATGTCATCAATATTTCACGCTGCCAAATAACAACAATTAAGAACCAGGACTGGAAGAAGCACTCAGGGCAAAAGTGTTTCTAACACTATAATCAAATCGACAGTATAGGACAGACATTTCCAATGGGCATTCAGAGAAATTCTTTCTTGTGATTTTCTTTTCAAAGCTGTGTGAATCAGTGTTCTTTATTACACACTCAAAACAGCCATGCACTGGATAATTTTTATAATGTTAGCTCATAAAATCCAAGTAAGTTTATTTTTTGAATTATAGTTAGGTAAACTAGAATTTTAAACTGAATGCTTAGATTTTTACAAAGTACAAGTTTTCAACTGTTAATCGAACATTTACATTTTCATAAATTTTTACCCTCAGCATTAGCTGAGCCACATGCCTTCGAATCCAAAAGAGCAAGCAATTCTATAAATTCTTCTTCAAAAACTTCATTTAAGTGTTAGTGTTTCACATAAAACAGATGATACAAACAGTTCTGCATCCCGTTATAATATATTCAAAGTCATAAAAACTTTAATGATAACGAGCAATGTTTGAAAAAAAATTATAACATAAAAAAATCTATGCTCCTGTCATAGTAAAAGACTGAATTTTTTAAAGTAATATTTTAATATTCAAATCCAGATGCTTAAAAACATATATTTCAGGGATTTTTAAGAGGTCTCTCTTAAGGATATTTATATGTATGTATGTTCTAAATCTAGCTAGGTAAGATTACACTCACAATTAAACCCGCCCAGAGTATGTAAGCATCAAAATCTGTTAATTACAAGTTTCTTCAAGGCCACTCTTTATACCTATTAAATGTCTCCTATGTCCAACACACATTTCTGTATTTCTTCTGAGCTGTTATTTGAAGTTACAGAAATTTCTAGTTAAGATCGACATAATAGCCGTAATATCTGTCTTGTATTTGCTTCTTTTGCTGGGATCTCCAGAACAGCTTTTTAGCTCAGATGCTTTTCATTTGAAGAAAAATGAAGGTAAAGATTCCAAGTAAATGTCAAAGTCCATACCAGCAGACAACTTGAACAAATGCACAGGAGTGCAAACAACTTTTCAAGTTCATATTGGTTTTAAAGGTGCAATATAAATCCTTGTGTCATACAGATTTATAGTATGTTCTGCAGTAGTCTTACATCACATAAGTACTCCTAATCCTTTGGCCTACTGAAACAAGTGAAAGAGCTTTATTAAAAACTGGGTTAGTTGTAACACAGAAGAATGCACATGTATTACTAAGACAAGAGTAACAACAAACAAGCAAATTAAAAACAAATGGAAGAATGATTAAGAACCTCACAAGTATGTGGGTGCAAGGTCAAGTTTTCTCTCTTCCTAGGTACCAGGCTTAAGATGAGTCAGTGCTGAGCCATAAGGTCCACTTCGTCCTCTGCCAAGTTCGTATGGTTAAAGAGGATCACAATTCTCTGAAATCAGTGGTTAGTGTCCCATTAATATCAGCATGCCTGAGATTTCATTTGTGCATTAGGAGTTGGTATCCGACTCTAAATAATCTAATCAAGAATGGGTAATTCTCTTTCCTCTCAGCATGTTTAAATCACCTGGAGCAAGGCCACAACTTGCATTAACTTTTCTGGTTCAGTGTTACCGGACAAAAGTTCTGTCAGATGTTAAGATCTTCATCTATTAAATGAAAGATTCTTAAAGCACAGTGAGGATGCATCTGCTTGTGATTAAGAAGGTACCTTAAGTCACTCAAAGACCTCAAATCACTCTTAATAGTTGTTGCTATTTTGACAGAATTGTTGAATGACATAAATGTGTTTCCTGTGCTCATTTTTTCAGTTCTTTTTGGCACATCTAACCACCAAGCAATAGATTCAGTTAAAAAGATTATTCCAATGTTTATGTTACCAGAGTTTTCTTGCACCTTCTCTCCTCACACATTTTTAGTATATTTTCCCATGTCTTCGTCTTACTTTGCCTGAGCTACAGCCTGGATCTGGACAGCCTATTAGAGCTCAAGAATGGACTGAAAATTTGATAATATGTAGACAATTTTTTGCAGGAGTTATTTCTTATTCTGTTGATGTAAGAGATACCTTCCTCTACCCATGTACCTAATAAATGTAAAGCAAAATTATTCTTTTTCAAGAAAGGACATTATCATAATAAACCAGTTCTTGCTAATTTACATTTTTTAAAAAGGATCTATTTTGGATGACCCTTTGGCAGCTGAATATTACAGTTAAGTTGCTACATACTGTTAAAAAGATTGCTCTATTTTGCCTTTAGCTATCATGCAGCAAAATATTGCTCATCATGAAAACGAAATGATAAAGGCAGTTAATAATTGCAAGATATGCTACAGTATCTCCTGTTATTAAAATTAGTATGATGAGAGGATTTGGAATACATATCCTTAATTATTTTTGTCTGTCTATTGAGGAAATGGAGAACCAATGTCATAAAGGAACAGAACACTGAAACCACAAAATCGGGATTTATTTTAGCAGATTAAAACTCTGGGTTTTTTTCTCCTTCAGGGTTTTTTCCCTGCAATAAGGATCTTTGATTCCAATTGATTTTTTAAAATTCTTTTATCAATTACTTAGACACATTTAATATTTGCCATTGAAGATATTAAAACAGTTGTTGCTATTGCACCTGGACTTTTCATATATGCCCCCTGAAAAATGGCTCAGAATCAGCAATTTAGTTTTCTCTTCTTACAGTTTCTCTCCCCATGATATCTTGAGGTAACAGTGAATAAAATACATAAACCAGAAAAAAAAAAATTACATCCTTTAGAAAATAAGTGCTATAAGAATAAGATTATTGCATCCACTCATTTACTACAACAATTATCCAATTTATGAAGAGGTTAAGAAAAAAATGAAAAGGCTTCACTGCATCCCCCCATCTAGTTATCAAATGAGATAACATAATAAAATTATCTACAAAATTACCATATTGTTGAATAAGAAATAGGAGTTTGGACTACTGAATGCATATTGGAAGACTCTTCCAGAAACTTATTTAACTTCTTCTGTGAATTATGTTAAAAGGAAAATGGATAAAAAACATTCGTAAATATATTTAGCCACAGAGTCAAAGAACTTTAATATCTTGAAGGGATAAAAATAAAGCTTTCTATAGTTCTGTCTTCTAATTTGGCTGCATTTCATCAGAACAGTGTTCGTATTTGATTACAAACCTTCTTGGGACCCCAAAGGTCATGCATTAGAAAGAGTGCAGATTCAAGAAAATGAGGTGGCTAAAGTGACTCAATTACAATGTTCTTCAGCTGAGAGAAACGTTTTTGTCATATCAGATCTTCTGGAAAGTAGAATTTTTTTTCTTCCAGAAGTCTGTCCCTTGGACCAGAAATTTCTTGTGATGTTTAGTTTTAAAACATTATTATTGCTGCTAAACCACAGAGATTGTATAAAGTGGTTTTGCTCCTGGCAGTTTTCCTGCCTTTTCAGGTACAGATGAAATGGATCAAGAGCTTCTCTGGCATATCCAGTGACCTGTGATCTCTGGGCTGTCATGAGCAACTTGCAAAGTGTTGTCTACTGTCCTGATATGGTTTCATGTTCTGATGTCATCCAAACTTTAAATACCATAAAACCTCAAGTAACAGAAATATCATAAACATTTTCCAACACAAAAAAACTCGAATCAGTTAGGGGAAAAAAAAAAAAAAAAGCTCTACCCTTACAGAAAAATATATCCCTTCTTCTGAAGGCTCTACCAAACAGTAGTAGAACATCATAACTTTATGTGCCATAAATATATTTTCAGTGTATATAACTCTCCTTGCCATCTATTATCTCCTAGCAGAAACACCAGCAACAGGACTTATTGCTTAATTATGTTATTAAATTTTAGTAGCTAATTTCTTCAGATTACAACATAGGTTGTATAGCAATACATTTATTTTATTACTAGTGAAAGAGAAACCTGCAGTAGTGGCCAAATCTTTTGAGCAAACACCTTTTACTTTCAACTGATTTAGCACCTATTATTAAAGTGTAACTCAGGTGTAAGGTTGTTTTTTTCTCCACAGGAAAGCAGTAACTAGTTAGTCAGTAAATACAGAGAGTTAAAAAAATATTACCGGAAGGGACCTCAAAAGACCATTTCTCTACCTTTTTGCCCTCAAGCAGTATGTCTGTTACTCCCAACATGTGTTTGCCTAATCCAATTTTAAAACACTCCAGATCTGGAAATTCCAAAATCCCTAAATTAGGAAGATTACAAATTAGAGAATTTTTTTTCTAATGTGGAATGTCAGGCTTCTTTCTTGCAGTACATGACTTCTGCAACATGTATTTTAACATTTTTATAATTTCTCTGCACCCTGCTTCTCAGATTTTTCAACTCTTTCTAGCTTTACAGGGAGATAGGATCAACCCTTTATCAGGCTGATGTTAATAAGGAAGCGTGTAGATCTTTAGAATTATTTGAGATTGTTTCATAGTTCACTGTAAAGCTTCTACACTGCATAATGAGCTGAGGATAATAAACCATGAAATGAGTATGAACTTACCTACCTTTTCTTGAGTTTATAATTTATATTCCATCCACAACCCAGAGTAAGCTACTGCTTTAGTTTCCAGAACTGTGCTTTGGTCTTTCTGGTAAGAGGAATTTCATATCTAAATGTTTTGGAATAAAAATACGTATGGTGGCAAAGGTCTATATTGTAAGTAATCTAAGAAATATCACTATTTTGTTTAGAGATCTTACAAAAATGATCTGGAAGGGATCTGGGAAAGTTAATTCATTCTCTCTGCTGAAGGAGAATCAACTGTTCCTGTATAACTTCTGACAGACGCTGCCACTTTATTTCAGAAAGCTCCTATGTTGGAGAGTCCACAGCCTCCCTGAACAGGCTGCTCCCACACATACGTTTGGGAGTTCATTCTGATGTCTAATCTAAATCTAAATCCCCTCTTCTGCATTTAAAGCTAATTTATATGTTGTGAACTGATATTCTTGACATTAATATGAAATGTGTTGTATTTTGTTTTGTTTTGTTTTGTTTGGAAATCCCTCAGGTTTGTGATGTGAGAGGGTTAAAGAGAATATACTCTTTTTGGAGGTTCAAGTGAGAAATCAGGGGGTTTACTGTTCATTAGCAAAGAATTTCACTTCTTTTAATGAAGTCTGATAATTTATTGTGTACTTTTACTCTCCTTCACTCAAAGACGTGCGAAAATTGTTGACGAGTAGCTTAGTTTTCTGATCAACATTCTATAGCTGCCAGCTATGGTGCTTGAGAAGAACAAAACCATATTCACTATAATAAATGGAAGTGCATTTTAAAGACTAATTCTTAACAATGAAAGTGGGTATATTTTGACAACATAGCTCAGTCTTCACCAGTATCTTTTTTTATCTTTTCTGGAATCTATCTTTATAATTATGTCCCAGGGATTATCCATTGTTATGGGTATCACCAGATAAAAGTATGTGAGTGTTTCCAAATCCATTTCAGGGCAATGAAGTTATCCCAAAAGTTCTCTCAGAGCAATTCAAGCTAAAATGATTGGGCTTGTAGAATAGGAGCCTGAAGATCAGCAGCAGTAACTACTCAACTTCTTAAATTATTCCACCTAGATCCACCAGAGGTGATCTATCTGTACTTTCCACCTTAATTCTGCAATGCAGGGGCAGCAATTGGTGTCCAGAGAAAATCAGGGAGCTTGCTTTCCATGTTCTTCAGTGGATTTTGTTATAGTTAGATCGTTATATTTCTTTCCATGTTCTAGGGCCCCAGGAGCCTCAATATACTTTCAGGTGTTAAAGAAATTCCACAAGGCTCACATGAAAGGTTAAATGGCCACTTCTTCTTTTCATGTATTACATATGATTTATTAATCTAATTAAATAAGGGTCAGTTGAACAAAATAATCTACCTTTTTACATATAATGCAATATTGAATGTATTTTAACATGTATGTTTGCATTGTCTCTGGATGGCTCCTTTTATTATCAAATTTTTAACATTAGATTTTCACTATCCATTATACACAGATTACTTTTATCTTGGATAAGAAAAGTTTGATAGCAATGTTCTGTTTATTTATGTTGCTGTAGTATGATACCACACCTGATATTTTTTTTTTCAAATCAATATTTACTTTGCTAGATTTGCATATATACCTTTTGTGCTAAATGCTAATTGGAAATGTTAGTCTTTTGATTTAATTAGCATAATTGCACACAGAAAAGAGTGGAAAACCCTTTTAATTTAAATAACATTTATTAAGAGTTCGCAGAATATCATTGTTGTTGGAGTTTCCTAGGTAACCTTAAGCATTTTCACTTACAGAACAGTTTGACATCTCAAAATTCCTGCAAAGTTGCTACTCTGAAGAGAGGCTGCGATTCTGCCCCTTGATTTTTAAATATTCTACATAAAACAGATTAAAGAATCTGATTTCCAAAATTTTCTTCTTTGATTGTTTCATGTTTCTGCCTTTTTGCTCTGCCTTCTTTTTTGGTCCTGAAAGTCTTTGGGAAAATTGGTATCTGATCCATTACTCTAGCAAACAAAGAACCACTTCCCTGTTTGCTGATGGCAGATACGATGCTCAGTGAATGTAAATTCTGGGCACATTTCTGGTTCTATCAAGCAGATCCAGCAGTGGATTTTGCTCCCGTCAAAACCAGAGGATCTAAAAGTCAATTGGTACTGGTATTTTCTGGCATGTGTGTGAGTCAAGTGAAGAATGGGTAAACTTGGTTTTCAGCAATGACATGCAAGGTAGGGTGTGAAAGTCAGCTACAGACAAATGTATGAGACAACCCATATACTCGGTGCCATGCCTTCTGCCAGCTCCCTGAATGTCCCACATTTTTTAGGGAAGCCATTTCTATTCTGCCAAATTTCCTCACATCTGGCATTTAAATAGAAATTCACAAGAACATCCAGGAGGAAAGGATTATTTCAGGTACCACGGGGAGGCCAAAACCCTCAGATTCCAGACTGTACTTTTAGAAATTCAGGTCCGAAATAAAATATCCAAAACCACGTCTGACCTGTGAGAAGGTTTCTGCAATATTTCTGAAATCCCCAGGGCAGTTAATCTGACCATGAGAACCAGAAAATAACTGTGCTAAAACTTCCGAAATTCTTTAAAGGGGCCTTTTTTCAAAAATATTAAACTCCTTCAAAATAGCAAACATAGTCTCCGTTGACTCCAAAGAGAATAAAATTCCTATATATGTAAAAGTATTTGTGAATGAGTAGCTATATATAATGAAGTTTGATGGAAATTTTGTCAGGTTTAATATACAAAAAAACCCAAAATGCAGACATTAAATAAAAGAAAATCCAAATCAGAACTATATTCATTCTTCTATAAAAATCACACTCTTTTAGTATTTGTTGCTAAAGTCCCCAAAATTATTTTCTCTAAATTGTCTCTCTGTATGTCATTTCTTGTAGCTTATTTTCTTTTGGCATCTTCTGAAAAATCTTGCAGTCATTCTCCTCACTGAGGAAAAGGGCTTACTGTATCCACCTGTCCTATAGCTATCCCAGAGGATTTTCATCCACAGAGCATCTTTTATTCCAAGTTCCATGTAGCAGTGGGTATCATATTTCCAATTGGTCTACTGTGCCAAAACTATCATGGCTGTGTTGTGCTGCAAGAAGTCATACAAGAAAAATGTCTTCTGCACTGTCCAATGTATTTGCAGTACCTGGACTCAGGACAGCCAGAATCCATGAAGTGTCACTCGGAATTCAATAAAATGACATGGATGAAAGTATAAATAGGAATGTGGAGCTTCTGTGAGCTCCTTGATACTTCTGACAGCTAAGATATAAGAGCAGTTCTGGCTCTCCTAAAGGACTGATGGGGAACTGGGTGTCACCAGGAAACAGAAGTATTTACTGGAGACTTACTACATGCCAGCATAGAAGAAAATGCTTTGTAATGGCTGCTTTCATCCAGAGCCTCTATGACCACTGCCTCATTTGTAAGTAGTGCTGCTCCCTAACCAGCTTACTTTCCAGATGTTTCTTTTCAGCTATAGGACTTTTAATTTGTTTCCAGATCATTTATTTTCTCAATGTTTCTGTAAGCACATCCAGCAGCCTTCTCACTTCTGGCAGCTATGGTCAGCTGTGACAGAGCCCACCTCTGGTCCTCACATGGGAGGAAGCTGTTTGAATATCATTTTCATCTGGGGACAGCAAATCACAGAGTTAAGCAAGACCTTGAACAGCAGTCTGAGAAGCATTAATAGTCTCTTCTAAACCATTCAGCAATTTAGTAAGCAGTGGGCAGATGTGCAGAAATACTGATAGATATGTAGGATGCTTTTTGTACCTGTAATGACTACAGAATGCTTAACAGGACATGTTTGGGAAGGGTATGGTTGTGTATTAGGTATACATTTCTGGATTATGACAGTCAAGTTGTTCAGAAAACCTGTAATCTCATTCTTGGCAGCTGTCACTCAAACACGTAACAATACAAAAGGGCAGGAAATTTCATGTTTTCCTTGGGAAATTATGAATACGTAGGAGGGAAGAATCAAACTGATGCCTGTCATTTGATGCATGGGTGCTGATGGGCCATCAGTCAACAAGTAGATGTAAAAAAACACCCAAAGATCTTTATTTAGATGACCTGTAAAAATTATGAAACTTCTTCAGTCAATGTCTTGATTTTTATTTTGCATCAATTGCTATTTCTGGGATTTATTTTTGATTATTTGATTTTTATATCTTTGCATTGGACCTCTATTTGGGGTAGGGGGGGTGAGAATATTTAATGGTATATCATAAAAAAGTTATTTTTATCCTATTTCCATTTTCTTTAGTGCATTGCTGGGCAAGCATTTCTGTCTAACCTGATGCTCTTGGTTTAGCCATTCTTTCTCCTAAAACTTCCACTCTTGTATCATACAGAAGTAACTCCATCTTTGTTTTCATGTTAATCTGGGATGTTCGATGCCTCTAAATTTCCCTTCTTACTTTAGTTATAATTGAAATAAAATTATTGAATATTAAAATGAGCTTATGCAACCTTGTCACTTTGACTATTTCTCATGAACAAACCTCAGCTTTTAATACTTTTTCTACAGTGGTTTGTGATGTGGAAGGTGGCTGTAGTCAGGCTGTACCTTGTTAACTTTTTGGCAGTCCAGTGGCAGATGTATTTCAGGTAGCTGACTGCCTGTTCTATGGGTTGAACATATTTTTGTTGCTTACTTTAAATCTGAACATCAGCTTCTTGCTTTACTGATAAAAGAATGGACATTTTGTCAGCATCAACTTTAGAACTTCAGTGGCTTTGACTTTAAAGTCAAGTCCTACTTTACAGTGAAGATTTCCCAGGAGAAAAAGAAAAGGATCACAGTCTCAGCGTTAACCAAAATAGGAAGTGATATCTGTAACTAGGGTATAAGCAATTCTCTGACAATTCAGGCTAATGAAGTTTTCTCTGTGAATTGCCAGAGAGACTTTTATGACAGGAAAGAGACCAGTAGTTCCACTGCTACAGTCCCTAAGTATAAAAAAGTGCTTTCTTTAGCAGTCTAAATTCAGACCTTATTTAAGTGATAAAACAGAGTCAATGATCACAAGATCTGAATGTGTCTTCATATGTTACTGATAACTAAGTGAAAATCACTTCCCAACAGCTTCAAGATTTAGTGAATAAAACATAAGTAATGCTACTCTTTTCTCATCACACACTTTGGTATTTAGACATGAGCACTAAGGGCTAAGGAGAGTTAGAACAAGGCTTTCCATCTTAAACTGATGAACCTTGAATAGCATCGATTCCCAAAAGTTATAAGAAATTAGGCAAGGAGAAATACACTTATTTCATAAAATTGTTTAAAAATTTATTTTGGGGGTATAATCTTAGCTTTTCAATTTCATTATGAGGCAGAAAAATTCTCAAAAAAGTAAGAAAGAAGGTTTCTTCATTTTCATAAATTTGCCTATTAACTTGAAAAAAAAATCCCTCAGCAGGAGGGGAGAGAGAAGAAAGAGAATCTGCTCATTTTTGTTTCTAATTCCTAGCTCAGTTACAACAGGATGAGTTGGCAGTTCTCTAGGATTCTGTGGAGATAGGACAGTTTTATAGAAGTCGGTAAAAGGTAAGCCACCATCCACATTTTTTTTACAGAATACAAAAAAATGTCTTTTTTTGCCCATCTGTTTGTATGAATATATTCATTGTAAGGTGTGAGGTACATCTGGTTTATGAAAAGAAAGAAATGGCATTCTGGAACCTTTAACATGGGCTTTTAAACAGCAATTATCCTAACACTTGTAATGGATTTACAGAGCTGCCCACGCTCTCTGTTTCTTAGGGCCATAGGCTAGGTGTTATCTTGCACCTATGTTGCCCCTCAAGTAGGTTTTGGTTTTCACTTAGACTGTTACAAGGTTGTTACCAATATGCAGCTGATATATAGAAAACACTTACAAAATAGTGTTTTATATTGTTCCAGTTTCTGCCAGTTTGTCTTTTTCCCATTATTTTTGCATGGAGCTCACAAGTTGTTTAACATTACCTGTGAAATGGAACTCCTGGTCTAACAAAAGTGGAGTTGGTATCTCCTCTATCTTATAACTTTCCACACTGTGTACATTGTGCAATGAGCTTGCACTTTTCTCTCACTGAACAGTGTGATAGAGAAATGTTTTCAAAGCACAGTATTTTCCATCACGTTAATGACAGAGTCCAGCACAAAAGAGTGACAAATCCCACCTCTGTGGCATACAGGGAAATCATAGTGAAGCAGCCCAGTGAACCTTGTGGGGAATTCACAGAGAAAGCAACAATTATCACATATGAGAATTTCAGATATTAGTGATGATCTGTAGAAAATATTTCTCATTTTTCAGACTTCTGTATAATACCTACCTTAAATTTATTTTTATACATATATATCTGTATATAATTCACATCTCAGTAACAAAATTTAAGATCATGTATTTTTAATCTTTATCTTCAGTTATTCCTCATTTTTTACTGTATCTGAACAACGAGTTTGCAGGTTTTATAGAATATGATTTCTCTTAAGAAGATAAGGATTTTCATTTTAATTATGCAGAAATAAGGTTACAGACATTCTAATATTCTCCATAGAAACATGAGATTATGATTTGCCTTATAGACCTCAAACCACTGTCTCCTCATCTGTACTTTTTGCTAATTCTCACGATGTCCTCAGACTAACACTGCTTTTGTGGAAGACCATTTCCTGCAATCAATCACAGCACCTTTCATGAACCTGCTTTGCCATTTATTAACCACTAAATAAATGGCCCAAAGAAGGTAAATGGCTGTTTCTGAGGCCAGTACAGATAATTCAAAGCAAGATAACAAATTAGCTTCATGTCCTCTGGTTATGTGCATTACAATTAAGAGAATAACTATGTGCTAAATAAGATGGCTAGTATAAAAAATGCAGAGGCCAAAGGGGATAAATTCAGCTAACAGTGCTCCAAACATGTCAGTAGTGACTATAAAGTTATCTTTTCACTTTCTGTAAGGAGGTTTTTTCTAAAGGACCTTGGTCTCCTTCCATCTCATTTTGCATTCTGTGCATACGGTCACTGATAAGAGCTTTTGGACAAACTAAAAGAAAAGGCTGACTGACATTTCTGAAAAGCATGTAATTAGTTGTACATTAGTAAACTTTGAGATACCAGATGTAGCAGCTCTGCTCTTTATAAGCATTGGAGAGAAGGTAGCCATTGTCATGTCTGTCAGCTTCCTTTGCTGCAGTTCATCAGATGCTACAAGTACCATACAGTTATATTTGTTTTAACTGGAAGTCTGCCAGTCACCACATATATTTGTGGTGACAAGTGACAAGGTCCAGCCTGAAATGCTTTAAATGAACACCTATGGAGACATTCTCTCCCAACAAAACATCTGGATGTCAGGTAATCTCTGAGAGTAAAGATGATTTGAATATCTTGGGAGAGTGATACAATTAGAATTGACTTAAGAATAAAAGGAAATATTTTCAGTGGCTTTGTAATCTGGTTACATATACTACCATTGCGTACTACCAGTGGTAGCTGTATTTATTATCAGTTGGCTTACTTCATTTTTTTCATATGTGACAGAGCTGAACAATATGATTTTGCTCTTACATAAATGAATATAAAGTCAGTACAACTTCCCAGAGGAGCTGTTTGAAAGACTTCTCCCCAAGAACAGTCAAATCAGACGTAGGAATTTTTGGTGATGTTTTCAGATAGTATAAGTAGATTGTCTCAAGAAAGATGTGCAAAACAACTCTGTGTAATTTCTACTTTACGTTTTTATTGCAAACTCAAATCTCAGAGCAGTTTTCCAAGAAATTGAATATGGATGAAGATACTTTGGAGTTAATTGGCCAATTTATGGGTCAGAATTGAACTAATTTGTTATGAAGGCCAGTGACATTTGGCAGTTCAAATAAGTTCTGCTTCAAGATGTTGGAACATGAAGTGAAATTCATAGACTGTAAATTTGTGAAAGCTCAGGATGAGAAAAAAAAAATTATGACTGAAAAAATATCTTCATATTGATACATGACCTGTGGGGTTTTTATTAAGTGAGGAGTTTCCAAATTGCCCATAAAATGAGCAGTGGACAGCATGTTTCATGACGGAGATATGAGGTCCATTGAATAGGAGCAGATTTGCTTGGTAAAATTAGTGGCACATGCCATTGTAAGGCTTAAACCCTAGTACTTCCACTACAAAATGTTTCTAATTGTACCCATAAAGCATCATAAAATTACTCATGGAATAAACCTGGAAGTATCATGCAAGCCATGCACCTTTACCCTAACAGGCTCCGCAGCTTTCTTTGAACAATTTCTGACAGACATTGCTCTAACCTGTTGTCAGATACCCCCAGTGAGTGACCTTGAGTGAAGGATTGCTGTTCCTTATGTACCAAAATGAAAATGCAAAGCTTGACATTTATGTCCGTTTCTGCTGTTTATCTGCTGCTTCTGCATGGCTTCTAGCACTGTTTCCCAGCCATGGTTATCAGTCAAAAAGGTCTGACTACACCAAGGTTCCTTATGCCTCCATGCAATCATACACTTTAGAAGACTAGTAATTCTGGTATTTACAACACAGGAAATATTGTTTAGAAAAAGGCATAGAACGTGTATTTTAGAGAAAATTGCACTCTGAGTCACACCAATGGATTTTATTGCAAGGTTTGTTGGTATAACTTCAATTCCTAGCTCTTCTCTTATGTTTTGACAATTGCCTCTGAAAGTATGTGACCTAGCAAGGGCCTCTTGATATGTGTTATTAGCAGAAGGAAGCTATCTCTTATGATGGCTCCCAGACACAATTTTAATACACATAACAGTAATTGTATTGGGAAAATTATGTTCCTCTCCAAGTTTTTGTGAGCTTAGTATAATTAAAATGTGCAATACTGATCTGACTTTGTATACATCTATACATTAAACACTGTAGCTAGACAATTTACCATTGGAAAGAGGTAGCAAATTATTTTAAACCAAATCTTTCTGTTGTGTATCAGTAGGAATTCCAGTTGGCACAAGGCTATTTCTAGCAGCACCTATTCTACAAATTGCCTTGCCCAGACAGACACCATAGAGTGATTAGTTGCCTAATCATAGAGCCTAAGAAGGTACCACTCAGAATTTGAATCTACAATTACCACATCATGGACAGAAGTTTCAGAGTCAAACATAAAGTTCAGGGTAAATTTTATTTGTTCGTTTAAATCATTACCATTTTCATAATAAATTATACTTTAGAAAGGCTTAAAACTTTCAAATCCAGGAACTTTTCTTTGTTGCAGTCCTTAAATACGAAACAGTGAAATGAGAAAAAAAAAGAAAAAAAAAGAAGAAGAAAAAAAGAAAGTGTATTGGTTTGAACTTACAAGTTCATCAATGAACTTCCTTGGAGAGTCCTGGCTTTTTGGAGTTACAAGTATTGTGATACAAAAGACATTCTGTGCAATGCAAAGCAAAAACATAGAAATTGTCTTGGGATACCTTCAGTTTTTCAACAGCATAACATTGCAACTGGCTTACTCACAGTATTAAAACACCTGCTTCTGCCTCATGAAATGCCCTGACTCTCATCGGGTATCTCATTGCCTCAATTAAGCAGGCTTTTCCTTTCAGTAGTTAGAGTAATTCCAGGACTTAATTTCATTAACCAATGTATTTTAGTAAATTTGTGTTTTATGTACTTGTAAAATAATTTTCAGTTTGTAAAAGTCTACTCATAGTTGGTAAGTAGCCTATAAACAAACACAGAATCTAAAATGAGCCTAATAACTGAGTCTAATTTGTCTTAAATCCCTGAAGTCCTGCAGTATATGTCAGCTGCCCTTAGGTGATTCACAGCTTGCTGACTAAAATGAAAAAGAACCCCTGGGTTACTGGAGCTAATAAATAACATTGCAGATTTCTGCCATTAAATGTTGGTGAATTGCCATAAGGTAAGAATGACAGAATCAGCTTTTTTTATTCCTTAATATGGATGCACAGAGTTAATGATTTAACACTGACACCTCTCACACAAGAAGACACCTTTCATTCCTGAAGAGCCACATGGTTGATTGATCTGATTTACCATAGATTTGTCACTAGCTGGCCCTGTGCTGAATGACACTGTTTTAAGAATGAAAAGGACTTCAGTACGAGTGAAACCATTTTTTTTCCAGCTGAATATATGGAGAGAGAGGGAACTTGCTGAATGCTATAGAGGAATTATGAACCAATGCCTCAATTGTTAAATAAATTTAAAAAAAAAAAAAAAAGTTTTATAGGATTATAAAAAAAAAAATCCAATTGAAAATTGACACCCCTCAGAGAAATCTTCCAGTATAGTGAACTGTGAGATGAAATCAGAAAGGGAATAACAGCAGTATTGTCCCTTGAAGAACTGAAGATTCTTCATCCGTTATAAAGAGGGGTTTTTAAGTATAGAAAAAAAATCTGCAATTTGTAAAAAAGCATACAAGCCTTTTGTATTTAGTGTATCCTGCAAGACAAGCAACAGAAATACTTTCCAGAAATCTTTCTAATGATAAAAAAGCAACAAATCAAAAAAACACAAACAACAACAAAAAATTATCAGGCTGTCTAAATTTATTTATTTTGTAAGTTTTACAAATGGAAAATAAGCCTGATGGCCCTTTAGTTCTTTCTTTCATGAAGAAAATCATCCCAATTCTTTTAAGGAAGACTTCATGTTCTCATTAATTTTGGTGCTGTGAGCATCCATTCAGAAGAATTATTTTTGCCTCAAATGACAATTGGCAAGAGGAATGTTGGACATAGACTCCTGATAAGCACAGTGACTGAAAAAGTTTGATGGGGGGTTGGGAATGTCTCACCCAGATGCAGCAGGCAGTGAGCTGATGCCCCCAGCTAGCCAACGATCGGCTAACCATCCTTGGGCTAGATAAGGGCCAGTCCAGACAGTAGCTCCCTTCCTTACAGTGGTGGCAAGATAAGCAGCATCCCTGAAGCTTAAATCTTCTATGAGAGTGGCGGAAAACTCCAGGGTACAGAGGGAACGCTGATGTGTTCATTCCTTGCTGCCCAAGAACCAGACTGCTGGCCTGCCTAGAATCAGACCACTGCCCCAGAAAGAAATCATCGGGACTTCCTGAGAACCTCAGGTGGTGATACTTTTCTCTCTCTCTTCCATCTCTCCTTCTCTCTCTTCCTCTCCCTTTATCTGTCTCTTTCAACAGACTTGTCAAATGTTTACCAGGTCACTTCATGTTGCTGCCCACCAAATAAAACTTTCTGTTTGCACCTGATCCTTGGTGTTTGGACTTTGTTCTTGAGGGATCCAAATATTAAGTTACATTAACCACAGGTTTATCATAACAGGTGCTTCAGAATGTTTTCATATGAAGATGCAGATGAGAATTGTACTATCAGATATATCAGGCTGTTTGTAGGATTACACAGTAGACTGTAGTCTTGCAGTTTGTTTCTTTCAACTGCAATAATCTTGACTGTCTTCATACAGAAGAATTTCCATTTATTTAAACATTTTGATATTCTTCTTTTGCTGTGACTCAGAATAGCAGTTGCCACTGTCTCTAGAGCAACATGTCCTCTAGAATGTCACAGCATCTCAGAGCTCTTGTATGTTTTATTGTACATCACAGTAAAAAACAAACAAACAAACAAACAAAACAAAACAAAACAAAAAAACAACAACAAAACTCTAGTTATGGAAGCAACAGTTGTACAGAAGATGTACTTCTTCTGAAAGAATCCAGAAAAACACAGCTGTATCAGTCCACAAATTCTTTCCATTACATAGAAAAGAAAAAGTCCAGATATTTTCCACATGAGTGTGAAATTTGCCACCACCATATCCCCAATGAAGTTTCCATATCCTTAATATCTTAGACTATGGACTGTCATTAAGATGCACTTAGGCTATAAAATAAAACAACAGTGAAATAAGAAGTCTCATCTTAAAAAATCTATGATGGTGAAAATTAATAGCAAAGTGCTCACAACTTTTCATAGCAGGTAGAATTATTCTTAAACATTTTGATAACACCCCCTCCCACTTGGCATAGAGAACGAGGCTCTGTTATTGTCATTGCTGTTGTCATATTATCTATACATATACACGGCTTATGTATGAGGCAGCTCTTTGTGTGCAGTTGCCTATTTAAGCTGGAACTAGAAGGCCCTGGACACGGTACTGCTCAATACTTCTAGCAAGCTTGGACATGTGACTGAGTGATGCAAGCCCACTGGATCGTCTGAACTTGAAAAACAGAAAGCTGACACATGGAGGGTTCAAAAAGGGACAGAAGGGCAACCCACACCTTTCACATGCCGCTTGCTATCTGTAGGTCCCCCAGAGTGTGACTGACAGGGAGCAAGGGTGTTTTGCCTCCTCCCTTTAAGCCTTCTCTCCCCAGCATGTTCTACCTCTTCTGCTCTATCCACCCACCCACAAACTTTGTTGCATCTCCTGTTCAAGGTATTGCTAACTGCATCTTTAAACTTAGTTCTTTACAGCACAGGGGGGTCTCTGCCGTGACTTCTATTTCACAGTCTCAAACTTATCTAAGCAATCCTGTCATACCATGGGTTTGATCCTCCTTGCAAAGCACATTCCTGGCCATACTTGACTGCTCCTCAGCTTCCTCTGCTCCTCTTTGCTTATTTTAAGAGCTAACAGATGGGTTGGTTGAGACTTCCTGGGCTGATTAACATAGACACTACAAACATTTCAAGCTTAGGTACAAACTGGCATGGATGGGACCCAGCTGAGGTCAGAGATAAACTGATCCTCTGGAGGTGTCTACCACCAAAATGATTTCTTGTCAACTGGAAAGACAATCTCAGTATCTTACTTCTCAAAAAAGCTACAAATGTCACCAAGCAAGGAGAATCAGTCTGCTTTAGTGAATATTTCCACTGTTATCCCTGACAGAACTTATCAGACCTACAGCTTGTGTTATGCTGAATCAATATTTTCCTTGTGAACACAGAACGAATGCATTTAATCATTAGTTATTTTTAAAATAAGCTTAATTATGTTTATTACATATTAATGTATTATAATTACGATACATTATAATATTAATACATTATAATATTAATATATTATTAAGTTTCTGTATCTTGCATAAGCAACGATTTCATAAGACAATCTGATCAGAAAGCCAGCTGGGAAAGAGTTTTATCTTATAGTGCTACTGACAAGGGACTTATATCAGCAGCAAAGGTTTTGAACACAGACACTATTTCCCAACAAAGCTTTAAAGAATAGAATTTAACTATGGCATACTTTCCTGTGACACAGTGGGCTTATATTCTACTTTCAGGGCTTAATCCATCGGTGCAGATTCTGAGACAATTTCTCAGGTGTTATGGACTAAATCTTGCTCTAAGTAACATTTAAGTAAATATGAAATAGTTCTGTTGTCACTGTTGGAAATCTAACAAGAGCAATAAGCAAAGGGCAATTTTTATTTTCCTTGAAGTAAACATTAGAAAAAAATAAGGTAACTAAAATTAGATATTTCTAAATGCTTGGAGGTTATGTGTATGAAATACTCTTTACTGTGGTCATCACAAAAAGACATTACTAAAGGTACACAAGGCTGTGAGTTTCCTACTTTTGTTACACTGTGAGGGAATTTCCTAAGCTCTCTTGAAAACATAGGCCTTGGTGGTATGCCAGGTTTAGAGGAGCTGAGTAAGAACAAGTGGAAGTGTACCTTATGGACTTTCAAAGATTGCATGAGTAGAATTAGAGAATCTTTCTGCTGACAGTGGAGGTCCATGCACCCCAGGCATAAAAGAGTCCCCTGGCTCCTGCCCACAACGTCAGTGGTGCCAAACAGACCTGAAAATTTTCACTTTAACTTTTAATTTAAATGAATTCCACTTTTCCAGAAGGTCTCCTCTAGCCAGCTACAGAGCTGAGCAATTTCCTTTGATGCTTCTTTTCTGGTTGCCTGGATACTTGGTCTCCTTGAGGGTCTCACTGATTAAAGTGAAGTCACAATTTGGTGATTTGAAGACCCTGATCTGTCATCAAGATACAGAAATCCTTAGCAGAAAAAGGGTGATTTATCAAGTGCCTGTTTCAGAAAAGTTACTTAGGCACAACTATCCAGAAGAGATCTCAAAGATTTAAAGATTTTTCTCTTATATTGATAAACATATTATATGTGAAATGAAATGGTTAATTCACCATTTGTGTTACTGTGCAAAGCAGCCCACTTTTTAGCACTAACTATTCCTATATAATGTCTTCCTCTTTATGTACAACTTGATGGCTGCTTCTAGAAGCAGGTAAAAGCCTTGCCCAATGATAAAGCATGACAGGCTAATCAGTATGTTGTAACCTTGTTTTCTGAAATCTTTTTTTGAAATCTGACTAGTCATCTAAATAGTTTGCTTTTGGGTGGTTTTTATTTTCTTTGGAATACTGAAAACACTAAATCCACTGCCACCAATGGTTATAATTCCCTGAAGCCTTTAATTATATTTTATTTATTTTTGATTATCCATAACTTTTTGAAAGCCTTTGAATTGTGTTCCACTGCTCATTCTGCCATTTTTAAATTACAGTAAGGCAAATGAACTGTCCTTCCCATTACAGTAAATTTTAAGGTATTTTCTCTGCTCTTAATGTTACTCAAAAATGCAAATTTGTTACAAATCACAGCTTCCAAGGTCATCATCTTTCTGTTCTTATTCATCAATAGTTAACGTATGTGCATGATTTTTGAAGGCATAGAAAAAGATTTTGTTCAACTCAGTTGTAATGTCTTTGTTAGGAACAATATAATATGAAAGTATTATTTGCATGTAGAAACTCAGTATCTGATTCAGTTTCTTGGTTTTTTCCTTTCCAACACTCTAAATTTTGTTATTATAGAAAGACCTGTGAAACTACAGGACTGTCAGCCTGACCTCAGTGCCTGGCAGGGTTACGGAACAGATCAATCCTCAGTGTAATCACACAGCACCTGCAGGACGGGCGAGGGATCAGACCCAGCCAGCACGGGTCTGGGAAGGGAAGGTCCTGCCTGACCAACCTGATCTCCTTTTATGATCGGGTGACCCACCTGGTGGATGAGGGGAAAGCTGTGGATGTGGTCTACCTGGACTTCAGCAAGGCCTTTGACACTGTCTCCCACAGCATTCTCCTGAAAAAGCTGTCAGCCCACAGCTTGGACAGGAGAACTCTGTGCTGGGTTAGGAACTGGCTGGAGGGCCAGGCCCATAGAGTGGTGCTGAACGGTGCTGCATCCAGTTGGCGGCCGGTCACTAGTGGTGTCCCCCAGGGATCAGTGTTGGGCCCAGTTCTGTTTAATATCTTCACTGATGATTTAGATGAGGGGATTGAGTCCATCATCAGCAAATTTGCAGATGACACTAAGCTGGGGGGGAGTGTCGATCAGCTGGAAGGCAGGAGGGCTCTGCAGAGGGACCTGGATAGGTTGGAGAGTTGGGCTGATTCCAGTGGGATGAGGTTCAACACGGCCAAGTGCCGGGTCCTGCACTTTGGCCACAACAACCCCATGGGGAGCTCCAGGCTGGGCACAGAGTGGCTGAGAGTAGCCAGACAGAGAGGGACCTGGGAGTTTGGACTGACAAGAAGCTGAACATAAGCCAGCAGTGTGCCCAGGTGGCCAAGAAGGCCAATGGCATCCTGGCCTGTATCAGGAACAATGTGGCCAGCAGGTCCAAGGAAGTGATTCTTCCCCTGTACTCAGAGCTGGTGAGGCCACACCTCGAGTACTGTGTCCAGTTCTGGGCCCCTCAGTTCAGGAAGGATATCGAGGTCCTGGAGCAGGTCCAAAGGAGGGCAACCAGGCTGGTGAAGGGACTCGAGCACAGATCCTATGAGGAGAGGCTGAGGGAGCTGGGGCTGTTTTAGCCTGGAGAAGAGGAGGCTCAGGGGAGACCTCATCACTCTCTACAACTCCCTGAAAGGAGGTTGTAGCCAGGTGGGGGTTGGTCTCTTTTCCCAGGCAACTATCAGCAAGACAAGAGGGCATGGTCTTAAGTTGTGCCGGGGGAGGTTTAGGTTAGATATTAGAAAGAATTTCTTTATGGAGAGGGTGATCAGGCATTGGAATGGGCTGCCCAGGGAGGTAGTGAATTCTCCGTCCCTGGAGATATTTAAAAAGAGACTGGATGTGGCACTCAGTGCCATGGTCTGGTAACTGCAGTGGTAGTGGATCAAGGGTTGGACTTGATGATCTCTGAGGTCCCTTCCAACCCAGCCACTTCTATGATTCTATGATTCTATATCTCCTCCCAAAGAGAGATAATTATGTAATTTATTAAGTTGTGTGGAAGGTTTAGCTTTACTTCCAACACAACAAGTGTATTAACTGGAGAGGAGTAGCTGTTGACCTCCTGTTGCAAAATTTGCAGAGAGGATTCCTGTCCCTTTTAGAAAAAGGCATAGATTTTCCAGCTTTTCACTCATAATCCTTTTTTATCCTTTTATGCATAAGGAGCATCAGTTATTCTCAAGAAGAGAAAAAAGTAATGGGAATGGATAGTGCCATAACAATTCAAGACAGCAAAACAAGAGAGGTCAGTTACTAACTGGTTTCTTATTTTGTGGTCAGATGAAGTATAATAATTGCCTTTTCTAATGCTAGACACAATTATGAGTTTACTCCTCTGTTGATGATAAGAGGAATCCCGTATGTTTAAAGTGACGCACGTAAAGCAGCTTGATTCCATCTGATTTAAACACATTTGCTTTAGATACAGAACAGTCTTAGCAAGATATACTAGTAGCAAAAAATTGGGAAAATGTAAGGTTTGTTGCCTCTCAGAAGAGAAGGACAGGTCATATTAAAAAAAAAAATAATTAATACTACTGATATAACACAAGCTTCCTGATTTCACCACCCAGGATACAAAAGAGAGGTGACATCTGAGGGAAATGAATAATACAATGAAGAGAGAAAACAATCTCAGTCTTATAGCACTTAGTCAGTCTTCAGAAAACTAAATATAGAAAGGTTCAAAGATCATTAAATCTGCAGTAACTGAGGGTGTCTAAAGAGGTTATGAGATGAACATAAAGTTTAATTAATTCAATAGATGAGGAACTGCTTAACAGCATAATTACTTGAATTTATTGCAGATATTTCATAATATGTGTGAAATGGACACTTTAACCCTAGAATTGCTGAGCTCTATGATTCACTGTTTTCTACTGAATAGTTTATTCATGAGCTTGTTAATAATTATTATACTCTTTACTATTATTATTATTCTGTGATTTTTAAATGTGTGCTACTATTTGCATCTCTCAAACACAGCAAAGCTCAGAATTAATGAAAAATCAAAGTTGCAAACTACTTTCCAGACATGCATATAATACCTGGGTGATGTTGTTATTTTTTTCAGGATATTATTTCATCTCTAACCTGTGGTGAAGAATCCCTCTACACTTATACAGAAATGGGAATAACTTTAAGCTGTATTACATCTTTTCTTGCAATGTAGTGCAATTAAGTTACCATAGAAAAGTAAAAAAAAAAAAAACAAACCAAAAAAAAAAGCTGTCCTAGCTCCACAGAAAAAATACATGACACAACTGAGTTTCCATGAGCTATATTTTACTGTAAATCCAGAAATATATGTGTAGATATAAATCTCATTCATCACCTAGTTTGTGGTTGCTTTTAAATACTGAACACAGTAAATATCAGAGGCTCACAGACTCTTCAAGGTATAATATGCTACTTTTTCTTCCTCTTAAATGTGTCAGTGGATTTTCAGTTGCTGTCGCTACTTCATTTCTTCTGGGATCCTTGTTTCAGTATTATCTGCATACTCCTCTTTCAGATCAGGTTCTCGCATTGCTTTCAAGGTCTTAAAAGTACAAGGCTTTTTTCCTCCTGAAGATCTATCAAAACCAATAAATTATTCATGAATATAGAAGGAAGTTTGTTGTTGGATGTAATTTTATACATTTTCAATTAAAGTTCATTTTAGAGGTCTGTCCTGGGTCTTTTCCACACTTAAAATTATCCTAGTTTTATGCAGTTTCTCTCAGATTAGATGCTGGGACTAAACTGGGAGCTTTATAGATCTAGAGTTGATCATATGATGATTTGAAGTACACAGAGAGAAGAACCTTTCTGAAGGATCAAGGGACTAAACCAAATTAAAGAATCCTGATGATGTGTTAAGTAAAATTTTACCCTGGCTTCTTCATCTATATTAATAGGTCTATTCCCTGCTTTCAGAAAGCTTCGAAGCAGATAAAAAAGATATTTACGTCTTGGCACTTTCAAAAGTACCTAAATGCTTAGTACCTTCAAAAATGGATTTAAATCATTTGGTTACATTGGAGAAACATTTAATTTCTGTGGAATGAGTGGCAAGGCACAGTAAGATTTTGAAGTGCCTAGCCTAACCAGTAAATTACATAAATTCACCTTCTTTAATTCAAAGGAGTTGCCCCCCCCAGTGAAGGGTGTAGATCTTTCCCCAGATCTGTATCAAATATCTTCTGAATATTAACTTTTTTTTTCTTTTTTCTTTTTTTTTTTTTTTTTTCTTTTTTTTTTTTTTTAATGTCATGTCAGTATTAGGTCAAACTGTTATTATAGTGAAATCAGCATGGATTTGCACATCCTGCGGTGTTTTGGTCTTTCCACTCTGTCTTATGGCTGATGTTCAGAAATCTTAAATATATTTCAAGCAGATGGTTAATGGATTTTTATCAGAGTAAGAGAAGAGACCAGGTGGCAATGGCACTGAATAAAAATAATCAGATTCTGATATTCATTGCTATTCATTGAAAAGCCACAAAGTTTTAAAATGCAATTCATAGTGTCAATTGGTGTAGTTGTTGCCAGATAATAATTTTAATGTATCCTGAACTGACTCACTAGTATAACAGTGTGCATTTCCCATTGTTTTTAAGGGATAGAAGGCTTTGAATACTTCCTATCTGAGAACCTGTAGTTTTTAAACTGGGCTGAACAGTCCCAATACATATTGTATGTGGATCTCATTTCTCAGTCACTTGAAGGCCCTTCTCTCCCTTCTTACAAAGGAGCCATTACTCAGGTTAAAAGCTCGAAGGAGAACTCACTTTTACATGCTTCCTATTCACAGAAGCCCAGGAACAGGAAAAATTCTTTACTCTTCAGTAGTGCTAGATCTACTGAAACACTCAAAAATACATGCAGCAGCTGTGATGACAATTCCTTCCGGAAGAATTCTCTGAATCTGCAAAGTGGTGGTGCATCTCTCCTGTTCTAGCATCATCAATTCCAGACAACTAATAGTATTGTTTCTTAGCAAAAATATTTGTTTCAACACAAAGGCTATCAACTTCAGACTTAAAATATCCAATATTTTCTGAAGGAAGCAAATTCTCACCATATACTCTACGCTTTTTAATAGCAATATCTGGTAAGTACACACTTCTTCTGAAGTTGTATAAAAATAGTATAATTACCAAAGAAGTCAAGGATATTTAAAAATATCTGTCATAACCTCTTGAATAAAATACTTCATATATTTAGTTTTCAAACCCAGCTCCCAATCCATTATCATCAAGGTTAATCAACTAATATTTGGATGTGAGGAAATACTGAGGAGTCATAATTGCACAATGTTAATCAAAGGCAGGAAGAGTGATGAGAGAATAAAATAAAGGGAGCAGAGTTTTTCCAGATTTTTTTCCCAGACATGTGTACATACCAGTTTTCATTTGCTTATGTGATCTGAGTAAGAATGAGAATGTTTTCAAATTGTAAGTCAACAACAGCAGCATGTATAAAATAAATGATTGCTCAAAATAAATTACCAGAATTGCTTTAAAATTATTTTTTCTCTAAAAAAAATGGACATATATGGTCTCTGTCATATCAGGTTACATAGAATCATAGAATCATAGAATCATAGAATCCTAGGGGTTGGAAGGGACCTCGAAAGATCATCTAGTCCAACCCCCCCTGCCAGAGCAGGGCCACCTAGAGCACATCGCACAGGAACGTGTCCAGGCGGGTTTTGAATGTCTCCAGTGAAGGAGACTCCACAACCCCCCTGGGCAGCCTGTTCCAGGGCTCTGTCACCCTTACAGTAAAAAATTTTTTTCGAACATTCAACTTGAACCTCCTATGCTCCAATTTACACCCATTACCCCTTGTCCTATCACTGGTCACCACTGAGAAAAGCCTAATTCCATCTCCCTGACACTCACCCCTTACATATTTGAAAACATTGATGAGGTCACCCCTCAGTCTCCTTTTCTCCAAACTAAAGAGACCCAGCTCTCTTGAGAACCTCTCTTGACCTCTCTTGACCTACTAACCACACCCTTTCTAATGCACCCCAGGATGCCATTGGCCTTCTTGGCCACAAGGGCACATTGCTGGCTCGTGGTCATCTTCTTGTCTACCAGGACCCCCAGGTCTCTTTCATCTACACTGCTCTCCAGCAGGTCAGCCCCCAACCTATACTGGGACATCGTGTTGTTCTTCCCCAAATGCAAAACTCTACACTTCGCCTTGTTGAATTTCATCAAGCTTCTCCCTGCTCAACTCTCCAGCCTGTCTAAGTCTCTCTGAATGGCAGCACAGCCTTCTGGTGTGTCAGCCACTCCTCCCAGCTTAGTGTCATCAGCAAACTTGCTGAGGGTACATTCTATACCCTCATCCAAGTCGTTGATGAAGATACTGAACAACACCGGTCCCAGTACTGACCCCTGAGGGACTCCACTAGTCACACACCTCCAACCAGATTCTGCCCCATTGACTACAACTCTCTGACTCCTTCCTTTCAACCAGTTCCTGATCCACCTCACTACTTGATCACCAAACCCATACTTGATCAACTTATCTACAAGGATGCTGTGAGAGACGGTGTCAAATGCTTTACTGAAATCAAGATAAACCACATCTACCGCTCTTCCATCATCTATCCACCTAGTAATTTCCTCATAGAAGGCTATGAGGTTAGTCAAACATGATTTACCCTTGATAAAACCATGCTGACTGCTCTTGATGATCCCCATGTCCTTGATATGCCTGGAGATAGTGACAAGAACAAGTTGTTCCATCACCTTTCCAGGGATGGAGGTGAGGCTGACCGGTCTATAG